>JARHVA010000003.1:9682500-10882500 GCA_037957365.1 Torreya grandis
TAATTTTTTCTTCATTTTACAATAATGTTATAAATTTATATTTTCAAAACTTAAACTACTAAAAATACACACATACACATATATAATCATAATAATATAACATTATAAGTTTACAACCTTAACGTATCAAAGAAAAAAAATGTGTGATGGTGTAAGGTGGGTTTAAATTAAAAATATGTTTTTAGTTCCTAACTTGTCAGAATGTCCACTCATAACATTATATATAACAATAATAATATAATATATATTATTATTTAGGATAATATAAAATTATTATAGACTAATTTATTTTACAAATACAAAAATTATATCTAATTACACTGATTGACGTTCTATGATGACATATGGGGGTGGTGGTGGGTTGTAATGTAGTTAATATATAATAATATAATATATTATTAATTAGGATAATATAAAATTATTAAAGCCTAATTTATTTTACAAACACAAAAATTATATCTAATTACGCCAAGAGACATTCTACAATGACATCTAGGGAGTGGTACGTTGTAATGTAATGAGTGTGTTCACTTTTAATTCCAACCTTAAATTATAATATTATAACATATATTATCTAGGATAATATAAAAATTATTATAACTTAATTTATTGTCCAAACACAAAAAGTATATCTAATTATGCCAAGAAGCGTTTTATAATGACATCCAATGGGTGGTGGGCTGTAATATAGTGGGTGTTTGCTTATAATTTCAACTTTAAATTTAATCTTCATTTGATCGTCATTTATAAATTTGTTCATAATAAAAAAAACTCGTCCGATATTATTATACTTATTAATTTTTATTAAAAGAATAATTATATGAACCAACACTATTACAAGTTAAAACTCAACTGATATTATTATATCATATTAAGTTTTATAAAAAATATAATTTTATGAGTGGACACCATTACTAGTTGAGAACTATAAATGTTATTTTTAAATTTCAACACACCCTCACACATTAATTTTTTCTTGTTTGACAAATTAATATTATAAACTTATAAGGGTATACCAATATGATTATTCATATACCAAATTTCATTCTCATTTTCTCCATGTAGTGCAGTAAAATTGGTTGTTTTTATTTAAGTTTCAATATTGGTGTATGTTTACAAGAAATCACTTATAGTTCTAAAATACCAAAATGTATTTTGAGTGGCATTGCACCCAGGGTCTCCAAATCTATTAAATGATACTTATAAAACTAAGTTCATTTCTATGTTAAAAAAATTATTGTTATGAAGGATTAATATATATGCTATTATTATTTTTTTAAGTGATTTGACGACTAGAGTTTGAGAGAAGAAGTGATAATTTATAGAGATGTTAATTACGTTATAACAACCCCTGGTGATAATATTTTTTGTAAATTTAATTATTTATAATTAAAAATAAAATTATGCTTAAGTTTATAAATGAAATATGATTGTCATATGATTCATAGATTTATATACAATTGTTTGTATTAAATTACAAATAAAATGTCTTTTAAATGTAATTAAATTTTTTGAACTTTTAAAGCATATATATATTTTCTACAATGTTTTCATCTTTTACTACGATTTATATAGACAATGTTGGATAACAAAACTTCTTCAACCCATTTGAATTAGACATATCATATAATAAAATTCTAAAACTTAAATGTTCGTTGAGTGAAATTTATTATAGATGGATTTGGAATGAACGCAACTTTCTAAAGTGACTCCCAATCTTCATGGCTATTGTTATCAATGATAAACAAAGATCCTATACATAATTATTGGGTGCAACAATATGTACCAGAGTAAATATGTGTAACAAACAAAATACAACCCAAAACAACCAATTTAATATAAAATTTTGAATTTTGAATATTATATTAGTTAATTTTATTATTTTTTCATATATTTATTTCTTATTTTAAAATAATATTTAACTAGTATATATATTTTAGATAAATTTATGTAAACTACGTCGAGAGATATCATTATCGAAGTACCACATTCCATTTATTTTTCAATTCCAAAATCATATAAACACCTCAAGAATGATATCTCTCGATGTCTTTCACATAGATTAATCTAAATTATGTATACTATTACATTTATAAATAATTGAAAGAATAGATATAATATAATTATTTATAATTACACAAAATCATTTATAATTACAAACATTTTTTATATATTTATTTTTAACTATTTTCAAATTATATTTGTGTCAATATTACATCATTTTTTATAGATGTAACGTTTTTTTTAGTGTAAATATGTCATTAAAGTGGCACAAACTCGAAAAAAAATATTTTTTATGGCACAAACTTGGTGCAAATGTGACACAAATTAAAATTTATAATTACCCCACAAAAATTGACACAATTTTTTTATAGTTTCGTTGCCTAAAATATTTTAAAAAGTCAAATTGCAATGTAAATATGACCTTACTCATAGTGTTAATTACACGTCATGTAATAATGCCTCTCTTTGTTGTTGTCTCTCTTAGGTCTCTTGTGAAAAAAATAAAATAAAATGTGTGCTCTAATTTTTTTATAACTTTAATATACTGCAAACGTCGCATTTAGAAACTTTTGTAAACATGTCGCTATTTATGACTTTGTAAATATTGCAAGTTGTAAAACTTTTAAGTGGTAAATTTAGACTCTAAATACTTTTTTTTTGTCAACATTGTAAAAATATCATAAATAAACGTCACTACTATGATCGAAAAGACCTTAACTAAATAATATTATCATTAAACTACCAATTAAAAATTTACAGTGTACAAAATTAACATCATGTAATAGAGAAACTACGATATAACAATAATTATGAATCACATCACAACTTCTCCATTACATAATAAAAAAACATTACCATTTTTAATATTGGAGAATTTCTTAGAAGTAATAAAAAGAGAGCCCCATTTTTAATTATGAAAAGATTGCATAGAATAATAAAATGCAAAGGCAATCAAATAAAACAAATATGAGTGCTCCAAAAGAAAGTTGAAAACCTTTATCTTTATAATTATTGTATTCTAAAAAATGGTACAGAGACCAATTAATTATTAATGTATTAAATAAATTTCGATTGAAAGATAAATATTCATTGACGTATAAATTCTTAAGAAAGAGGGAATAATTTAAGTCGTGAATATTTATAAGTTATAAAGTTTGAGGCATGAATGTTTATCTTTTAATTAATTATATATATATATATATTTATTTAATATTATGTATGTATTGAGTATATGAATAGTTAATTTTTAGAGTATATTTTTAATATTTTTAATTTTTTAATCGTGTTGTTATTTAGATATTTATGTTTTATTATTATGAATTGTATTTTGCATTGGTATGGATAACTCTATCTAAATATTATGAGTTTTTTTTTAAAAATGAAATAGAGTTTATATATTTTTTAGATTGGTATTGGTTTTGGTGGGATCTTTACCTTATACATTTTTTACTGGAGCTGTAATCGATCTAGAACATAATCAGAGGCACCGATCCCTAAGTGATAATTTGTCACAAGTACCAAAATAACCAACAATAGCTACAACTGGTTCGAGAATATTACCAACGACCACAATTAGCCCTAGAATACCAACAATCGACTATAATTGGCCTCCAATACCATGTTGAGATTTGAACCTGGGTGGTACTTGTAGCAACCAAGTCACTTTACCAATTCACCCACATCTCATTGGTGAAATAGAACTTATATTATTAATATAAATATATCAACATTTACAAGACCCTTCACAAAAAAAGGAGATGGTATGAGAGTATGCCACATGACAAACTAGGCCCAACATAAGAACAAAAACAATAAGAACACAAACCACTAGGCCAAGTGTAGGAAATCTCTAAAGCATTAAAAAAGATTATTTAAGTAATAGTGGTATTTATAATTTGGCAGAAGAGGGATATTGATCAAGAGGATCATCCCAATCGGGACCTGAAAAAATCCCTTCCTCTAGTGATAGGGTCCCAACCAGAACCAAAATTAAGTTGATCACATTCTTCTTGAGGTTCAATATCTTGGTCTATGTGATAGGGTGAAATAGCTAAGGCAAGCCTAGGAAATCCTTTGTCTAGAGGTTGATCCCAGCCACCTTGAGAACTCCTAGGTGGGTAACTCCATCTGTGTTAGTCTATAGAGAGCAAAGAGCCCCACCCCTGAGCCCACATAGAACAAGGAGGTGGAGAGCCCCAACCTCCACGCGGGGTTGGGAGAGGAGTGCATCGTCTCTATGGAGAACTAACAACACGATTGTGAAAACATCGATGGGCCCAGCTACAATGAGAGCTTCCCCATAGGGCTCTGATGACACCTCTTGGTAGTGAGTTATGGGGAGAGGAAGGCATCACACGAGCAATATTGCAAGGGGCATCACCCCAATGACGAAGCAAACATTGCAGGTAATCAAGCTCCATAACTACTTTATTAGTTTGAACTTGAATTTACAACAACACATTAGAAATAACCATAGCCTTATATATATATATATATATATATCAACAACAACATTAGAGAACAGACTTGAGTTCCTTTGTTTTCATATCCAAAATAAAATTCCACTTTGAAAGCATGCTAGACTTGGGTAATTGAGGGGGCATATGAGGGTTATCACCAAAGAGAGTATGAAACCAACTGAAGCGTTTTGGGTGAAAAGGCTTGAAAAAATCATGTATCCAAATCCATGCACCTTGGGCCTTTGAAAAAAACTTGAATAAATACATGAGAGTCTCCAAATGCCCAAAAAATAAGCATCGGGGTTGCACCACCCCTAATTGAACTAGTCTTATTCCAATAAGAAGCCCTTGATGAAACAAACACCAAACAAATTGAGCAAGCTTAGGTTCAATATAAGTAGACCAAACAATCTAAAAATGTTTCCCCCAGACTAAAAGGGAAGAACAAATGCTCCATCAGGTATTGAAATTGTCCACCATAGGCAAATGTGGTGAAATCCATTCACATCCTTTACAAGCAGTGCAGTTCTAGAAAGGAGTGTCAACATATCATTTTAAATCTTTCCACCAAAGGTGGGAAGAGGTGACAGTTCTTTTATGAAGTAAATTGGTGCGAACAAACATGATAATTCCCTCATAAGATTCTTTGTCCAAAGAGGAAAGATTACATTTGAATTTGGATACACATCAAGGAAGCCAATATCGATAATGTCTTCAAAACAAATCTTGCACAATATGATTCCTCTCTGAAATAATTTAAGAGAATGCCTCCACAAGTGGGATGGAATTAAAATTAATATTAGGGAACCACTAAAGAGAATGTTGGTTGATAGAAAGGCCATCCCTAAACCCCAAACCATTTCATAACAACCAAGGTTCAACTTTTTCCTAGGCCTTATAAAAACTTTTTATCACAAAGGACCCCATATTTTTCATAAGGGGCAACAAGAGTAAGGAGGTTAGTAAAATCTAGCCCTTTTGATGTTGAACACCCATGAGGGGTGCCTTGAGCAATATAATTATGGATTAAGACCTTTTAGGCTTCATTCCCTTCAATGTCACATGCAATCCATTTGACACAGAGAGCTAAGCCTTGTTAAGAGATATCAAGCAAACACATACCTCTTGCCTCCTAGGGAAGACAATAGTACTCTCAAGGCACCTATGGAACCCTTTGTCAGTAGAGGAATTAGCCCAAATGAAATATATGAGCATTTTTTCAAGCTTTTGAACTAACTTCGTCAATATCACCTAACAAGACAAGTAATACACATGGGTGGTCGCAAGCACTTGAAACTTACCAGCCATTGATAAAGGTTTTGTGATGCAATATGATAACTTCTTCTCCAGCTTATCCACCACATATTTCCATAGGCTAACTGTGGAGGCTTGGAATACAAAGGGAATACCCAAGAACTTGAAATTTTCATTGTGTTAAAGCCATTTCCATGCATAATGGATTACCCAGGGAGGCGAAGGGAGGAAGGATTGTCTATAAAATTGAGTTTTTTGCCATTGAATGGAAGAGTCAAAAACAAGACAATAAACATCAAGACAGAGCATGGAATTGGCAGCATTAGCTTCATCCTCAAATCGAGTGAGAAAAGAGTCATCCACAAAATGCCCATTGAAGAGTTGCAAAGGCTCCTCAACGGGCAAGGAAATGCCACAAATAAGTCCTTAAGATTAAGCATTGGCTAATAAATAATGAAAACCTTTAGCAATAAGAACATATAGAGTAGGTGCTAATAGTAACCCTGCCTAATAGATATGGAAAGAGAAAATTGCTTAGAGTTGACTCCACTAATGGAAAGAAAGGCAAAGGCATCATCAAAAAACATCCAAAATGATTATAAAAAGGTTGGGCCAAATCTTAAGGTTTATAACATAGCTAAAATGAAAGGCCACTCAATACAATCATATGTTTTTTCAAAGTCAATTTTGATAAGCATAGCTTTTTTATTAGAAAGGTGAGCACATTCCATGCCCTACCACACAAGAATAACATTATCTAGAATATACTTGCCATGAATGAAACCAATCTACTTGTGTTGAATAATCAAAGGCAAAAGGTGACAAATCCAAAGTGCTAAGGCTTTGGCAATTATCTTATGAGAGACATTAATTAAAGTGATTGGATGCCATTTACATATTAGCTCAGGGTCGCTAGCCTTCAAAATGAATTTTATGTGCCCTTTGTTAATACCAAAATGTAGGAATTGTGTTTGGAAACCTTTGACATAGACTTGAAACAAGTCTAGCCCAACAATGTCCTGCATTTTTTTGTAAAATTCACAAGGGAAGTCATCACAACTAGCTTTGTTATTGGCCATTTGCAGCAATGTTTCATACAAATCTTCAACAAATAGTTGATTATCACATGCAACCCATTCAACAGGATTGACTTTATAGGGAACAACAGAGAGACATTGGTCAAGAGCGTGATGTCACTCCAAGGAAGGTTCCTCAATTGTGAACACTTGTTGATAGTGCCTAGTAAAAGCTTTGACAATGTCAAGTACCTCAATGAAGCATTAGGCAACATCTTGAATAGCTTTAATCTGTTGGGATGAGTTTTCAGCCTTGAGCATTTGAAATAAAATCTTTGGAAACTCTATCCCCCACTTTAAGCCAATGCAAATGCACCTAGATTTGAGCCCCTTGAGCATTATAATTAGCTACAATTTAGATTCTTTGCCTCAATTCGACTGCTTGCAACTGTAGAAGTTCACAGAAGGGGTTTTGCTCAAGCTCTACCACCACATGCCTCAGCTCTAATGAGGTGGTAGAGTAGGAGCATCATCTTATATTGGTCAACTGGTAGTCATAGATCCAGAGAAACTTGGTAATCTAATTGAGTGCATCAACCCACCATTGAGTTTAACCTGGTTGTTGAGTTAGCCTTGAAACTAGATTATGAACACGATGAATGTGGGCCATGGTAGGACCATGATCCAACAAAGTTGTATTAAAAAAGCAACATTTTTTTGGTTTGGGGCCTTTTGACCTGCCAAGTGATGTGAAAGTTGATGGGTGAATGGTCTAACAGGACAAAATCTGACAGGGCTTCAACTTGGTAGAGAGAAAGTATTATCAAAATTAAAGTACAATTGCATGGATAACGTAGCCCTATCAAGTCATTTGAGCATGCAATGCAATCCACTTCGAAGATTGGTCCAAATGTACCAAACTTCAAATTAGAAAGACGACTGGTATTGGGGTCATATAACCCATATTTATTCTACATGAAAATCCAAGCTTCCCTTTTGACAGTTCGGCATTACATC
Organism: Torreya grandis; assembly: GCA_037957365.1. NCBI lineage: Eukaryota > Viridiplantae > Streptophyta > Pinopsida > Cupressales > Taxaceae > Torreya > Torreya grandis. Next base: position 9,690,251 of record JARHVA010000003.1, read on the forward strand.
GACAGAGGGCCAATCTTATTAGTAGGTTGTTCCACCATATTAAATTCACCACAAGTTACCTCGTGGGCATCTGGTATTTTATTGGCAATCCACCACCAAAGATTCATCCTTTCATGGCCATCATTTGAGGCATAAACATTAATGAAACCAAAAGAATGGTAATCAATATTGAAAAGGACCCAAATGACACGAAGCAAGAAGTCAACACTAGAATACACAGTATGTGGGTGCCATGTTAGAGAAATAAATGTAATTAGGCCACCATGATCCAAGTCATGATTACTTAACAAGATTGAACTGTTAGACCAAATCACCTCACTAATAGTGTCAAGAAGGAAATCTGCCACCTTAACCTCTTATAGGCATAGAATGTCCATATCTACAACAAAATCCTAAAATCTCTCATCACATATTTACGAGTTGAGTTTGTAAGACCCCAAAAATTCCATGAATAATAATTCATAGATTACAAGTTTCGAGAGACATGTCCTCATAATCTAGCCCCTAGGGTTTCATATTGTTTTTTCAAGAATTATTCATTGTTAAAATGCATGAATGCCTAGCGATGAGAATCCCGACTAGCTGCCAACTCAACCACATATTCCTCCTCTTTTGTATTTACTCGAATAGGGGGAGTATGAGAGTGAGTCAGAGATTCCCGAGAGGGACTGCACGAGCATTTGCTTGCTCCTGAATAGGAAACAAATGTGGAGGGAGAGAAAAACTAGTGGGAGACACATATAAAGAAACTTATTAATTGGCTAGAACATTAGCGGCCATGGGAGTATTGTAGAATCAGGGCTTTATTATTTTTAGCATCAATACGGACACGCTCCTTTGTAGGTTGAGTAGGAGGTGGAAACTCCATAGTAGGTTGAGTCATAGGCAAAGGTACCCGAGGCGCAAAACTAGAAGACAATTTTTATTGCTAACAAGATTCTGAGGAGCAATACCCTTATTATGATTATTTTTGTGTCCCCCAATAGTTTGCCACCCATCCTCTTAAGCAATCTTAGGGTTATTAGAAGTTGGTTTAGGAGATGACTTATTTCAAGGTAAATAAAGTGGGAAGTCTTTTATCTCGTGGTTCGTGGCTTGGCAACGAAAGCAAGTGTTGGGTAAGTTAATATAGAGGACCCATTGAGAGTGACAAGATTTGCCAACTTGCACCTCAATAAACTCTTTGAGATCTTTAGACAAATCCACTTCGGCATAAACCCTCTTTTGGGGGCAGGCAGAATAAAATCTCGTGGGCTTGTGGCAAAGAACACGTCCAATGGAAACTGCGATTTGATTTATGAAATGCCAATAAGGAAGATGCAATCTGGGGAACTCCACCCAAACATAAAATTTTAGAGTAGCATGCTTTGAGACAACAAAATCTCGACTCCGAGGTGGTAGTACCATCAAGGAGTTACGATTATACCGAGTGGTGGACTTATTCATTATCACCCCTGCATGGGTAAGGTCTTTGAAATGCAATAGGAAAAATCCGTTGTTCATATTTTAGATACTCTCTAGTCTAATGTCATGAACAATGTAGGTTGTTTGCACCCAAGTCTTCAGTATGCTTTAAGGGGACACGACCCATAAAATACCTATTAAAAACATCTACATGCATAAAAAAAATTTAACATAGTATAAAAATCCAACTCTCCTTTCATCTTTAAATTTTTCAATTATCTTATGTATAATTTTTTTAAGGTTATAACTATCTATATAATATGATAAAATGTAATTATATATATATAAACCTTCACCTTATCACTTGGTTTTACTAAGGTAGAGGGGGGGGAATATTTTAAAGTATAAAAAGATTGCTATCATGAACCTACTAAATTAGGGAACTTTCCTCGCATGATCATACCAGATTTTTAAGAATATAATTTTATTATTTAACCTTTTACCCTCCTCCCACACATTCTCTCTCCCTCACGATCTCAATTATATTAAATATTAGATCTTCTTCGATTGCATTGGGAGGCTTTAAAAGCCATATAAAAATATAATAATAATTAATAAAAAAGAGATAAGAATATTCAGATTTGTTAAATAAAGTACTATTTCAAGATGGGGGTCGTCGTTATCGTGTGGAAAATTTGATATATTTCTTTTTTAAATAGTTTTTTTGTTGACACTGTCGTTCACTTTAATCTGTTGATGGATGGACGATAAATATGACTTTAGACCCTTTCGATGGTAGATGGCACAATATCCTCTTTTAGTTGGAGTCAATGTTTAATTTTCTTCTACTTTTAAACGCTGTGTCTTGTTCGATTTAGTTTTCTATTTTTATGTCATGCTCTAAAACAACATGTTCTCTTCTAATTTGAAGAGTGAATTCCAACCAATTACCTCCTATACTTTTATTATTTGTATAATAAAAATATATTGAAACGTTTCAATAATAAAAACCATATCAAAATGAAACATAATTACTTTTATATTGAATATCTGAAAAAATGTATACTTTAATAAATAATATTGTACTCAATAAGATGTGGGTGAGTTGGTAAAGTGGTTTGATTGATTCAAGTCTCACTCAAGTTCAAATCTTATTAAGGTATTTGAAGTCGGGTATGGCTATCGTTGATAATCTCAGGGCAATTATAACTGTTGTGAGAGTATTTTAACTGTTATTAGTATTCTCGAACCGATTATAACTATTGTTAATATATATAATATATATGATAAATGATCACTTTGAAATCTAGTCTTCTAATTATATCCCAAATCAATTCATAATTTTCATTTTACTTTTTAAATGTAAATTTAAAATTAAAAAAAAAAATTGAATGCCAAACTAAAAATGTTTATTCTTATGATTAAGCCAATAAACCAACTTTCATTTTAATTTTATTATTTAAACTTTTGAACCCCTTCCCATACATTCTATCTCAATCACATTAAATATTAGATCTATGACATATATAAAATATGAATTTAAACAAGTGTACTTTTAAATTAGATTATCTTCGATTAAATGGGGAGGCTCGATTTTGTAAGAGCCATATAGAAAAATATAATAGTGAAAAATATAACAATAATTTTGTCAATGATAGAAAAGAGATAAGAATCAGTTTTGTTAAATAAAGTATTATTTTAAGATAGAGGTCGTCGTTATTATGTAGAAAATTTGATATAATTTTTTTTTGAAATAGATTTTTTGTCAATATTATTATTCAATTCAATCTACTGATGAATAGATGAATGGGTGATAGATATGACTTTAGATCCCTTAGATAGTTAGGTGGCACAAGATCCTCCCTCGATTACGACCTATGTTTAGTTCTCTTCTCAATTTGAGTGTTATGTCTTGTCCGATTTAGTTTTCTATTTTTTATATCATACCCTGAGTCAACATTTTATCTTCCAATTTAAACTGTGAATTCCAACTGACTACCTCTTATACTTTTATTATCTATAGAATAAAAAACACTGAAACATTTCAATAATCAAAACCATATAAAAACTAAATATAACTATTTTTATAAGAAGGGCTTGACCCAAATTTTAAGTGGCACAATCTCGAAAAATTATATCACTTCTCTTTCTCTCACTTTGGATCCTTTGCTAAGATAGGTGTTGTTGAAGGGGGTCCCAGGGCTATGCCCCCTGCGTCCCCCTCCTCCCCTCAACTTGTTAAAGCCCCATCTGCCTCGGTCCCTTTACTTTATGGAAGATCCTTTGAAGAAAGCTTTGTCCCCTCGACCAACCTCCCTTCAAGGGGGTTTCCCTTGGGTCCCCCAACTAGGGCTTTAAAGCTTCATGTAGATGTTGGTGTCTCATCGACGAAGAAAGGGTGTCGATCGGAGGTAGAATTATTGAGGGCAGAAGCGTACTCTCTTATCGATAATGGTTCTCAATAGATCCTGAAAGACCTTATTTCTAGGCAAGGGAGACAGGTTGTCCCAACTTGTAAATAAGCCTTATTAAAGGGCCGCTAACAAGTCTTGTTCTTGGGTGGCATATTGCTTTGCTCAAAGTTTGGAACTTTTTCGATAGTCTCCTATTGGTTGTCTGTTTTTGGGATTCTTGTTGAAGCTTCGCTAAAGACTAGTCGTTCTAGCTTCTTTTCTCTTTGTGTTTCTTCTATCTTTTTTATGTTTCTTTCATTGTCGTTTCTTCTCTCATTTAATATGCTTCTTTTGGGGACATGGAGGCTCTCATGTTCATTTTTTCCATTGTCCTTCTCTTATTATTGCAAAGAATAAGCGCCCGATTACGTCTCACACTGATTCATAGCTTTGATAAAAAATGTTTATCTCATCAAATTAAAACACTGCCTCTATATTAAATAACTGAAAAAATATATACCTTAATAAACAATATTGTAAGTTTTATTATTTAATTATTTTAAAATAAAGTTTTTTTCATTGCATTAACATAAAATGTGACACATGAAAAAAAATTAAAGATAATTTATTTAAAATAAAATTAGAATATTTTTTAAGTGTAGATTTATCTATTTTTTAAATAAAATAAATTTAAAATAAAAAATAAGTTTTAATTAAGTTAAAAGTTTTTATTTTTATAATTAAACCAACAAACTAACTTGCATTCTATTTTTTAAATTTAAAATAAAAAATAATTTTTGATTACCAAATTAAAAGTATTTATTCTTATGATTAATCCAAAAAAATCAACTTTCATTTTAATTTTTAAATATAATATAATAAAAAAATTAAAGTAAGGTTTGGGAAGCATTTTGGAATCACTTCCATTCTTAAAGTTTGATACTTTTGTAAGTGGGCCAACAAACCAACTTACTTTCATTTTATTAAAGAGAAAGTTGTTTTTTCATATTTTATATGAATGGGTATTTAATATATATCTATCAATAAATAAATAAAGGGGATTTACAAAGTTGAGAGGTATATAGGTTTTTAATTTGTTATTATTTGAGTCTTTATCAATAAATTGTTTAAATAGTTTTATTATATATATATATGAATTATTATAAATTAATATTTTGTTAATTATGAGAGAAAAAAGTTTATAATATAAATATTTAATAAATATTTTTTAATTGAAAAAAAGATTTAAGTGGATTTTATAAGAATCATTTATTTTCCATCTTAACAAATATTAAGAAATGTTTATGTATTTTGTGGGTCATTTGCCTTATACATCAATTAAAGGTTTGAATATTAAAAAATACCTTACATTAGTAAAAAAAAATCTTAAAAAAATAAAAATATCTAGTCTTTATATAGCTTATCTAATATCTGCAATAAATTTTTTACAACTCTGACAATGATGGCGATGATAAATATGGAGACTTCTTTTTATTTACATTTTTTATAGTAAATTGACCAACAAAGTTGATAATTTACAATTTCCCATTGAATTTTCTCTAAAAAATTTGATTTGCAGATGCCGTTATTGACACCAACCTTTACAATCTTTTGTCTCTTCCTAATTAAAGTGCCTTTGTAATCCTTGAACTACATTTTAAATGCTTAGGAAAAGAAGTAACAAATTAGAAAGACGTCGAGATAATATGTAATTAAAACCAAAATGAGACAAAATTGAGAGAGAAAGTATTTTTTAACACCGTAATTATCGAAATTAAACTCCAACAGTCAACAACAATGATTACTTGTGTATAAATAGTTGATTCAATGTGTTTAGATTCAAAACAAAATCACTAATATTTGTTTGGTTGTCTTGATTTAGGTGTTCATGGACCAAGTTATAACTTCAAATTTTAACATCGGCATGTCTTATATCATTATATAGTGGGCATGTTAGAATAAAATGAACTCCATCTTCGATTGTGTTTGACTTATGAAACTTACAAATTCCTTTTTCTAAGGCATTTTTTGGATTTTCCATATACCAATTTCTCTATAGGTCATGTCAATAAGTTCGTAGTTTTGCAATCACGATTTTATTCTTAATTTTAACTTATGTGGATCATGAAGGATGTTCAAAATTGGGATATAGAGAATTAGAAAAGCCTAAATAAAGTCTACCTTGTCTACTTAAGAGAGAGGATGTAGTTAGAAACTTAGTTAGAGAACTAGAAAGGTAATAAAAAATTCAGGATTTCTTTATTATTTATATCAGAACTGCAATCGACCTTTAGTGATCTCCTTATTGTAATGGTTTCATGAATTTTTAATACAATCAATTTGAAGTAATCTTCTCATAGCCAAGGAATGGGTCATGATTCCAAGTCAACTAACACAAGCCCTGTTGGCCAAATTTGGCCTACATATTAAAATTTGCCTAATTCAGAGTAAGAAGCTGAGCAGGGTCCTGATTAAAGAGTGTTCCAATGTCACAAGGAGCATATGGACTTCAAGAGGAGATCACATAGTATTTTCAAGCCTTTTGAAACATTTTAAGCAAGCTTAAAGTGTGAACATGGTGATTTTAAGGAGCCAAACCATCATGACATGTCATGCATAAATGGATAGAATGGGATGTGCATGCAGACGTCAAATTTAGGCCTCATGAAATAATCATTTGAATTCAAATGTTCCTAAGGATGAATGCATGGCTAACAAGTGGTAAGATCTCAGGTGCCCATACGAAGATCTAACAACACGTAGTGACCAAAAAATCCAGTGGGTCTAGGCAGATCTAATGACATGCATTAAATCATGCGATCGAAGATCAATGATGAGCATCAAGTCAAAAGGTCAACAAACCTAGGATAAGCATGAATGTGACAAGTGTCTTAATCGTAGTGCACTCAAAATTAGATCAATGGTTTACATTTGATTTGGTAGACCAAGGATCTAACGGTACACAATGCATCATACTAAAGCATATTAATGGCAAGTGAAAGGTCAACTAGTTAGCAGATCTCGAGAACAAATGAAAATCTACCAAGTGTCATGACCACAACAACTACCAAGTAAATCAATGGTAGGCATTCAAGCCATACAAAGGAAGATTGATGGTACACATAAGGTCAAAAAGTTAAAGAGCTTAAATTAAACATGAGGTCACCACATGGCATAAGCAAAGAAGTAGATAGATTGATAGTAGGATCTTGAGAAGGGATGCATCGCTGACAAATGACACGATCGAGGAGCTTGAATCAAGATCGGTGGTTGATATTAAAGTTGAAGACATGAGACTTTGAGTAGAGGTCGAACATGGTTAAGGTCAAACCAAGAACAAATGTTTCTAAGGGCTATGTCACCATTAAATTTTAGAGGTAGAATAGGTACGTACAACTACCTAAGGCAAACCAAGCATGGCTCTATCAAGTCCAAGATATGAGGATTTTATCCTCATGAGTAGATCAAGTAGACTTGGTGGTTGTATAAAAATAATGGAGCATTCAATTCTTTTACAGAGCCTTTAAAGTTTTTTCCTTCTTGATAAGATCATGACTCAACATCCTCAGATTAATGCTAATCCATCAAGAATAGTTGCACCTCATTCAATGTTTTTTGCTTGCATAACTCCCTCTCTCTCATCCTTTTTTTCTATATATGTCTCATCTTCTTCAACATTGTAGCTCTCTCTCTCTAAAAAAAAAATTAGGAAAGAACTCTTTGATAATTTTTAGAGAAAAAGACTCTTATGCCTTTGGCTTGCCCATGCTATGCCAAAATTTGTACTATAACACCTATTTGATACAATAAAAGGCCAAATTTTTCCATTTGACAACTGAATTAAAGTGTGTCTTATGAATTCATTTGATGTGGTTAAGTAAATGTATGCTTTCCTTGCCTCTATCTGAATTTTTTCACCTTTATGAAGTGTTTTGGTAGTTCTCATAGGTCATTCTAAGTGCAATATATAGTTTGTTGATTAGTTTGGAAGTGGACAACTTCCCTCCCATGCTAGGTTAATAGCTAGTCAATGCCTTTTTATGAAATACTTATGTGAGGGCTAATAAAAAATGAGTGAAGTGATCTTCTTTAGTCTTGAAGGTGTCTTATAGTGTGTCTTGTGCAACTATAAGTGTTCAAATTGCTGGTGCATCACCTCATTTTACATGCTTTCATAGATTGTTGTTAATATATCTCCCTTTTCCAAGCAAGAGTTAATTTAGGTTTAGTTTAGGTGATAGATCCAGAAGGAAGCCAACCTTCTCCATAGGTCTGACCCAATCTTAGGTGACCCACAACCTAGGTTCATTCCCATGTTGGAATAGGTTTTAGTAAGAGGACCTGAACAATCCCCTTCTTAGCTAATGGTGCAATCTAAGATGCCAATAGTTCTAGCACACCTATTGGGATCCATTGGAGATGGTCCTGGTGAAATTGCAGTTGCAACAATGTTCTTCATGAATTATTTGATGATTCCAAGCTCAAGCAATTGCTTCTAATAGTTTAGGCATAATTTCCAAGTAAGTCTAATTTTATTGCACTGTCTTGATGTTGTTGTCATGGTTGTGTATGAGGAAAACTATGCTATAGTTCGTTATCATCCCTATGATGGATTATACCAGTCTTGTCATGATGCATATGAGCCTTGTTATGAGCCTAATCAGCCTTACTAGGAGTTTTAGCAAAACTATGATGAGCCTTATTAAGTTTTCCATGATTCTTATTACCAAGAGCATGACTCTACCTTTTTTGTGAACCATTTCAGTCTCAAGACCAGATTTCACCTTTCCCATATGGCTATGATGTTGCATATGAACAACATTGTCTCCAAGAAAGAATGGATGAAATAGAGCTCAAAATACTAGCATATGCAAGAAAATTTTGCTCAAACTCTTACTATGAAGTAGTGAATGGTCTATTTCAAAATGTGTCCAATGATCCAGAAGAGATGAATGAGTTGTGTAATCTTGTATTAGAGAATATGGAGGCTTGGGAGAGGTAGAAAATTGAGTTGAACCAATTGTCTCAAGAGGGTTCTTGTGTTCCTTTTTCTCATGAAGTTCTTAACCATGCTTAGTGTGTGTCAAGGAAGCTTCCCAGTTGGATTCAAGATCAAATTCATATGCCTATTCAAGAGCTTATTCTAGAGACTAAACCTTCTTATAGTTTTCCTTCTTCCTAAATTATACCTCAAGTTTAAATTGTCCTTGAGGATAAAGATGTTTCAAGATTTGATGAGGTGATGGCCAAGTGGAAGGAGCAGAATATAGAGGTCTTTAAGAATTTTGCTTTCCCTCGTATTCAATACTCCCTAGATGATTTCATTACCCTCAAGATCCTAAAATCTGATCATGATCAACCTCCCATGCTATATATTCCCTCTCAAACAAATGAATTTCATCATCCTCCCACCATCTCCCTTCTTCAAAAGGAGCATGTTTTATGGAGGATTGAGAAAGAGGTTGCAACTGTGACTCAAGTTCTTGAAGAGAGTGAAGAGAATGTTTCAAGTGTGTATGAATAAGATTTTCTCATTGATACTTCACTTGAGGTTGTAGTTGAGAATGAGGTTGTAGTTCAGGATGAGAAGGTTGGTCTTGATGTGGAAGAACTCCATGTGGAATTGGTACAAATTGAAGTCATAAATGAATTTGAGATATCTCCACTTGAGAAAGATGAAGGTGTCATTCAAGCTAATTCTATTCAAATTGATCAAAATGAGGAACAAGAAATTGGGGAGATTTGTAGGGATATGTTATCTATTAAGAAGCATATTTATGATAAATTTTATCAAGAATCATTCATTCATGATCATGATACAGATTGGGTTGACTATTAAAAGCTCTTTGAAGAGCTTAATGAACTTGAAGCAGTTGATAAGAAGAATGATGTCACTAAAGATGCCATAAAAATTCCAAGATAATGCATAGATGAGATATTACTTGATAGGGTTGTAGTTGACAAGCAGTATGAAAAAGATCCTGAAGTGAAATATGAGTTCATTTTTGTTGGTGATTAGTTTGATGTTGATGACTCATTTGAGGAGATGCTAAGAGAGTTGGTAGGCAAGAAGAGTTCCTCATCAAAGGTTATGTTCAATAAACATTCTAGTTTGTAACTTGTACAATCTCTTGGAGTGAGTGAGTTTATGATGTTTCCTTTTGATCTAGGTGGATCATGCTTTGTCATTGTTAGTTGGATTAGTTTACTTTTGTTTTGTCCCAAATAAGTGCTTTATTTTCACATTTATTTTGTTAGCTTGGTTTCCATGTTTTGTTTAATTCCTTCCCTACTTTGGTGGAATTCATTGTCTTTGCAAGTCAAAAGGTTTCTTGCAGTCATGGTTTAGATTCATCATTATTGGTGAGTCCAAGAGTCGTAAATGGTTTGAGTTCTCAAGCACGGTAGGCATGCTACCCAGACAAGTCACCAAAGATGTTGGCCAAATTTGGCCTACATACCAAAATTTGCCTAATTCAGAATAAGACTTTGAGTAGGGTCCTAATTGAAGAGTGATCCAATGTCACAAGGAGCATATGGACTTCAATAGGAGATCACATAGCATTTTAAGCCTGTTGAAACACTTTAAACAAGTTTAAAGTGTGAATTTTGTGGTTTTAAGCATCCAGACTATCATGGCACATCATGCAAAAATATACAAAGTGGGACGTGCACACAAATGTCAAATTTGGGCCTTGTGAAATAGTAATTTGAATTTAAATATTCCTGAGGATGAATGCATAGTTGATAAGGGGTAAGATCTTGAGTACCCATACGAAGATATAATAACATGTAGCGACTAGCAAAGTTAGTGGGTCTAGGTAAATCCAACAATGCACGCTAAATCATACAATTGAAGATCAGTGATGAGCATCAAGTCAAAAGGTCAATAGACTCAGGATAAGCATGAAGGTGACAAGTGTCTTAATCATGGTGCACTCTAAAACATATCAATAGTCTATGTTTGATCTGTCAGACCAAGGATCCAATGGTGCATGATCCATTGTACCAAAGTAGATCAATAATGAGTGAAAAGTCAACTAGTTAATAGATCCTAAGAACAAATGACAAGTTACCAAGTGTCATGATTACGATAATTGTCAGGTAAATCAATGATAAATGTTCAATCCATGCAAAGGAAGATCATTGGTGTGCATAAGTTCAAAACATCAAGCAAATCAGATTAAATGTGAGGCCACCACATGGCATAAGCATAAAAAAAGATAGATTGACAATAGGATCCTAAAAAGGGATGCATCATTAACAAATGGAATGATTGAGGAGCCCAAATCAAGATCAGTGGTCGATATTAAAGTTGAAGACATAAGACTTTGAGTAGAGATTGAACATGGTTAAGGTTGAACCACGAACAAATATTTCTAAGGGCTATGTCGCCATTAAATTTCAAACGTAGAATAGGTACTTGCAGCCAACTAAGGCAGACGAAGCATGGCTCTTTTAGTTCCAAGCTATGAGGATTTTGCCCTTATGAGCAGATCAAGTAGACTTGATGGTTGGATAAAAATAGTGGTGCATTTAATTCTTTTACAGAGCCTTTAAAGTTTTTTCCTTCTTGATAAGATTATGACTCAACATCGTCAGATTAATGTTAATCCATCGAGAATAGTTGGACCTCATTTAATGTTTTCTGCTTGCACAACTCCCTCTCTCTCCGTCCTTTTTTTATATATTTCCCATCTTCTTCCACATTGTATCTCTCTCTCTCTCTAAAAAAAATGTTTTAGGAAAGAAGTCTCTAATATTTTTTAGAGAAAAAGACTCTTATGCCTTTGGCTTGCCCAGGCTATGCCAAAATTTGTACTATAAAACCTATTTGATGCAATAAAACTTTGAATTCCTCCATTTTGAGACTAAATTAAAGTGTGTCTTATGAATTCATTTGATGTGGTTAAGTGAATGTATGTTTTCCTTGACTCTGTCTGAATTTTCTCACCTTTATGAAGTGTTTTGGTAGTTCTCATAGGTCATTCTAAGTGCAATATATAGTTGGTTGATTAGTTTGGAAGTGGAAAACTACCCTCCCATGCTAGGTTGATAACTAATCAATGCCTTTCTATGAAATACTTATGTGAGGGCTGATAAAAAATGAGTGAAGTGATCTTCTTTAGTCTTGAATGTGTCTTACAGTGTGTCTTATGCAAGTATAAGTGTTAAAATTACTGATGCATCACCTCATTTTACATGCTTTCATAGATTATTGTTAATCTCTCTCCCTTTTCCAAGCAAGAGTTAATTTAGGTTTAGTTTAGGTGATAGATCCAGAAGGAATCTGGCCTTCTCTGAATGTCTGACCCAATCTTAGGAGACCCATAGCCTAACATCATTCCCATATTAGATTAGGTTTGAGTAAGAGGACCTAAACAATCCCCTTCTCAGCTAAGGGTGCAATCTAGGACACCAACAAGACCCACTGATGATGTTTTCTATGAATATTCTCATACATCAATGTAGTTTTAGTTTTGCATGTGTGTGCATTTATATTTCAGCAAATCAATTTCATAGTGAGTATTGTGTGTTTCTTTCTAAGTTCATAGGTAAGTTATTTTACAACAATTTATTCCTATGTTTGCATATTTCAATAAGTGGGTATGTTTTCAATTTCCATTATGTAGGAAGCTTCCGACTAGAAGTAGCATATTATTTCCTAATCTTTTTTAACATTGAGAGTGCTTGCAATTCATTGCAAGTTTGGATTAGTTCTAGTTTTGATTCCCTATATGCAACATTAGACTCATAGTTATTCAAAAGTATTTGGTATGTGCATACAAAGTTAACCCCTTACTAAAATATATGTCCTTGGATTTGAAATTAAATGTACACCTTTGTGTTTTTTGTGTTATTGTCAGGGATAAGTGTCAAGTACTAGGTATTGGAAAAACTAAGATAGTTTCCCAGTTTTTAAATAAATTTCATTCATGATTTCTAGATAAATTCCATTCATGATTTCTACGTAAATTTTATTTTTATTATTGGATAAAATTCATTTTTGGTAATAGATAAATTTAATTTCTATTATTCATTTGGTAAAAATAAATATAAATGAAACCATTTTTTGAACTAACATTTTGCAGGATAGAACAAGGCATTTGAAATAGGAAGTCGGTTAATGGCATGTAGTATGAGGGAGATTATTTAGGCAGATTTCTACCTAAGAGAATGAAATTTGATGTAGGTCTATATTTTGAGATACCACTTGGTACCCACTACAAGTAGTAAAATGACACATGTTGTCATCTCACATCTAACACCATCCAAAGAATTTCTAAAAGCAGTAATAATTGAAGAATTATTGGCAAAAATAGTGGAATAATTTGAGGACAGAGAGTATGAAGAGCCTTTTACTCTTGAAAAGAATAATCTTATGCCATTTCAAAGAGTGTTAATTTTTCCACCCTGTTCCTAAGAAAATATATTTAGACCCTACCATCACCCAAGATCCTCTCCAAGATGACATATTATGCCCTATTAGCTCTAAGAAGAAATTTTAGACCAACAAAACCAATAGAACTAGGAATGACAATGATATATTAGTTGAGTTTCCAAAACAATTTATGGTAGAGTTGATTCCATCACCTCCATATTAAATAGAATCTTTCCCTAGATAAAATCCCAAAATTCTAAATCATTACTCACCTTGGCCAAAATAGTTGACAAGGATTTTGAGAGGTGGGCTAAAAATATTACTCAAACAAAATTTGTTTGTAACATCATGGGTTACTATCAAGGAGAAAACACTAGCAATTGATCTTCCACTTTTCAAATCATCATCAACACACTAGTAACTGTTTCCCCCATGAAGAATGTCCCTTCATTAGCTTTGCCTAACTTTCAAGGGATGTTCATTGCAGACCTTGACTCATTTCTTTTTGAGTTTAATGTCTCGTGTTGTATTCACATGTTACATCTTAATTCCTCAGTCGTTAACTACTTGATTATCCATGGATTTTCTATAGTTGATAACTTGATTTTATTAGTACTAGATAAGTTTTAAGTCATATATTGTTATGAGGTAGTTGTATGTTGCTTAGATTTCATGATTTCATTGCTATGAGTTAATTGTAATGTATAATCTTTACATTATGATCATGTTAATGTATTATTTTAACATTATTTTATGATATACAGGTCGTGATGTTATGAAATAACTACCTACTTATTGTGAGTTGGACACATGAGAGATTCATCCTTCAAAACGTGATGGAGGGAGAGCATTTTCTAAGAGGGTGATGTAAATGGAGATGTTGGAGGATGATAGATAAAATGGCTATAACCTTGCACACACCACATTAGCTAGTACATGTTAGAATCATAATGAAATGGTTAACATAGTGTGTTTTGATGTTGCTTGCATTTAGATAGTCATTTACACATGGTTTGATAGCTTAGTTAATGATGATGTGGAATTAATCTTGTGTGTTTATGTTTATGTCATGCTAATGTGCTCATGACTGTTAATGTTTTCACAAAGGTTATTTTGCATAAACATGTATGTAGACTAATGATTCGATAATGTTTTTGTACATAAAATAATTATATTCACGATGTCTCAAAAATATCATCATAGGGATTAACACCTCAATAAAGATAAATAATAGCTTAAAATAAATAACTGTCATTACCATAATGGTATTAATCCAAAATTAATGATTAACGAGTTAATTGTTTACCTTGGCACTAAGTGATTTATTAGGTCATAGTAAAATTAAGTCATTTAAGAAAATGATAAAAACAAATAAAAACAAAAAGGAAATAAAAATAAAAAAAGAGAATAATATGAGAAAAAAATAAAATAAGATGGGGCGTAGATGGATAAAAAGGAAATAAAAACAAAAAATAAAAAAAATCATAATGAAAATCAACTTTAGAAAGGAGCTTTATAAAAAAACAAGAGAGAGGAGTCATGAAGGTGCCACAATCAAGAAATAAAAGAGAAGGAATAAAAATTCAGAGAACACAAAAAGGGGTGCTTATCACAAAGAAGGAGAAGAAGAGGAAAGAGAAAAAGAAGGCAACACAGAGAGCGTGTCTTTCCAATCTGCTAGGTAGGTGGAGCGATTCTATTTTTATTAAAAGTTTAGCAAAAAAATTGTGTATCTTTATAATTGAACAAATTGTGTAAACTGCTAAATGGGATGAGAGGTTGATAGCTAGGAAACTAAATGTTTGTGAGAACATAGATATCTATAGGAAAGTTAAATAGAAAATAGATGTATAATATATATGACAAATCTGAATATAGAGTATGGCAATTTATACTAGTTAGCAACTTTTGTACCATAAAGAAAATCATATAACTTCTTGGAACCTCAAGATAAGGGAATCAAGAAGTATAATCCCATAACATTAGTTAAGATAATCCTTCAAGGAAGATTTAGTTAAGATTATAAAGATTAGTTAAGATAATCCTTTGAGAAAGATAACCGTTGTCATATATGACAACCGTATAAGGGAATCATATAACTTATGTACATATTATTACAACAGTTATATATTTATGGGATTTCATTATGTCCTAGAGTAAGTTTGGTATTGTAAACAATGACCCATGTACTTATACTTCTCCAAATCCAAAAACAGTGACAGGTAGGGCGATTTATTGATGCCAGTTACATGGGTCAAAGGGCAATGGTATTATAATAGTGACTTGTATTAAAATGACAACAACATGTGTTTTATACAATGATTCTTATTAAAACCTATTAAATATAGTGAATTATCAATCAAACTAATGACCTAAAATTATTATATGATAGGCGATCTAAGCAAACACATATGGGAATCATGAAATGAGACGTGTATACCATACAATTTGTATTTTGTCAATTGATGATTGTGTTAACTGTAGTCTTCCCTAGGTAGTGTCACTTCTTGTGTAGCAAACTATATATACCATAGTGATTTGAATTTGGAATCTATATGCAATAAACTATAAGGTTTTATAATTAGAAATAGCAAACTAAGCTTATGTTCAAACTACAATGTTGTATAAGATACTTCATAAATAACAATCTGGTATACATCAATTGTATGACATACTTCAGAAATAACAACCTTATGTAATAAAAGGCATCCTATACAAGATGGAAAATACTGAATTAATAAATCTAAACATCACCATCTCTGCCTAGATGCTTGATATAAGAACATAGGCACAACATTTTAAAATTCTAAAATGTAGGATTGGGTGAACAGTGATCTGAAATAATGAATTGTCTATACATACTTATTGAATAAGCTTGACAACGCACTATATTTATAATTATTATGATCACTAGATTTCTATAAATCATCATTGTTAATAACTACATCATTATAATTATTAGTGATCGGTATTGGTTAATGCTAGTGATCTACATAAATATACTTACCTTCTTGTGGATGTTAACTACCCAATATAAAGGGGTGATCTATGTACATATGCATACCATATTTTAGTGGAGTGATCTAGTTTTAAGCTTACTTAATAATCCAAGTTGATATATATAAATATATATGGCATACCATATTTTAGTGGAGCAATACAGTTTTAATCTTACTTAATAATCCAAGTTGATTTATGGAGCATGATGTTAAAAGAATAGAGTTTGGGTATACTTTTTGCTATATGTGCTTATGTGAAATTTATACGACATGTGTTTATACGGAATGAGCATACATGTACCAAATATTATAAGTCAAGCTTAGTATTTATATCTGAAAATAGTATTTGTGAGTCTAATTATTACTGGACAACTTAGTATTGGTAGCGACAATTACTAAATATATTGTGTACTATGTATTTAATTTAGATATGTGAATTATACCTTTTTCATAGACTACATTATGATATGTGTATCATTGTCATTATTCTATGAGGTATCAGGGTTAAAGTATCATTAAACTATTGCTTTTGCATATTAAAATGACCTTCAAGATGTGGTATTGAAGTAAAATATTGATATTGCGTTATAACCAAATATAATCTATCTGTATTAAGATGATTAAAGAATATAGAGTTATAGACACCTTGAAACTTTTAGGGTGAAAATATATTTAGTTAGGGATAAAAAAACTATGGTGAAGTATTACCTTGTTGAAACCCTTATATTACTAAAAATAATCAATGTATCTTGTGAACGGGAAAGGTATAACAGTTGTTAAAATCATAAAAGTCATTGTCTAGAATTCTAGATGACTATTACATTATTTATGTATTGTTGGTTGTTTGTTTGTACAACATAACATGAATACAATGAATATGAACTAGGGTATATATAGAAAATATATCTTCATATGGATTTAAGTATGCATACATATATATAATATATATGAGTGTATTGGGTAATATGCCTATATCTATAGTTAATGGTTTGTTAACATAAGCCATAGGATTCTGAGGGACATGAAACCATATCCATATGAATACAGTCTCCTAGAATGTAAAAATATTATGACTGATTGTCGATATATATGTATACAGTAGGGAAAACATGTGTACAATACATATTACCAGTATATGAATATGTACAAGTGGTTATACTTATATAGCATATATTCATGCATCGTGAGCATGTCTATAAATTATAGTTATTTTGATTGGTAGAGACTACGTTATAAATTATTTAAGGATTGGAAACTATATACTTATGCATAAAATCTCTTAAAATATAACAAATTGTTTAAATGAAGGACTATGATTTTGTGAGAATTATGATTGTCTTTATTATGACTCACTGATACGACTAAATAGTGTAACGATGGATTGTGATAATACTATTTATCATAGAATGTATTATATTGAATATACTTATGGAAATTAGATGTATGTAGTCCATACATATATTATATCTGCTTGGTATAAACCATAATTGCTTGCTTATCATTTAGAATTAAGAGACATTTGACTCTTAAAATTATAGGACTGGTTGTTCGTCATTGAGTAATGTGCTCATGTACAATGAACTATGATGTTATGAGATGTCATATAATGTATTTTATTTGAAAAATATAGTCTAAACGTATGTTACACATGGGTGATACAAACTATATTTATTATGTCTACATTCATTTATACGTTTGATGGACTAAATGTATGTGTGTTAGATATTACTATGAAAAACATGTTTTATGGCAGTTAGTAGGAAGTATTGTATTGTGTCTACTTGTAGAAATTATAATATGTATCCTAATATATATTATACCTTATTGGTATAATTTACACCGATTTGCTTATTAACTATGTAATAAATGATATTGTGGAGATTCATTCATATGTTTGATAGACTGAATGCATGCATTTGATTATTCTTGTGTTTAACATGTTTTGTGATTTTTAATAAGAATTAATATATATGAAACTATTGGTTATATATATGTTAACCAAATCTCACATTGTTGGTATTGAGTAATTAGTAAGATGGACTTCACTAGCTTACTAGCATCACAATGCCAGATGAAGGTAATTCGATCAAGTGGTGTGAATGAAATTGATTGATCATAGAGATTAATAACTATTAAAAAATTTGGGCCAAGTAATGTTAATGAGATATTATAGTTTCATGTGTATGATTTACATGTTTGTGTGATATCTTGTCAGAAAGAGTTTTTTATGATATACCACATGTTTAGATTTAGTAATGATATAGCACACAGGTACTAGCTTGTCTCTTTGAATTCTTGCACTGTCACTATCTAGTCATCCATGAAGAGAGGGCCATTCCCTGATGAGATTTGTGCAGGGGATTGATGGTCTATGGTTGGTGTAAAAAATCACTCAGATGATACTCTCCCTCCCCACAACAGTACTTATTTGGAGATGACACTTGAGATTGCCAGAGATACTAAAGTTTGGGAACTCATGCTTCGTGGAGCTTTATATTTTGTATCTTGTATCTTGTACATTATATTATATTTATTATTGTTGAGACATTAATCTGATGAGATGTAATGATTTACTTATTTGTACTTTGGCACCAGTGGTTATATCATTACACCGGCCATGACTAGGTATTTGTAATTACTGTTCATATTTGGTTCTGAAGCGTTTCATATGTTGTTAGTGATTAGCGACTGTTAGACGTCACATGCTATATATAGTCAATACTTAAAATTTTTATATCTGGATCACTAATTAGATTGTCATGGTGAATTCTAATGAAGGAATGAATTGATTAAAATTAAATAAAAATTATCACTATTTTCTAAGTTAAATCTAGTGGGGTTGTTACATGTTGTATCATAGTTATGACTCAAAATTTAGGACCTAATGAGTCCCTTAGCATTTTTGTATCCTTCTATTTACCAATGTGAACCTGAATATCATCTTGCTAAGCAAGAAAACCTCAAGATGTGAGAGCATAGGTAGTATTGTACTAATTAAGTGAAGTGTATTTTGGACTTGCAGTGCCTCAATGCAGAACCATGGTACCCCATGATTGGAGTTTTGAGACTTAATAGATCCTCCTATATGGCTTGATGACTATTGTAGACAATAGACATCTTTGAAATATTATGTGGTACATTAAGTGTGTACCCTTAGGAGTACTCATTCCCTATTAGAGTTGTTAAAGGATTAGTTTATCAAGTGTTTCAATCATGTTGGTTGTATATGATGTTGGGTAGGTTAGTCCATAACATAGTTCATAAGTCGTGAATAATAGATCCCTACTATATTTTATGATCATTTAGATTGGACACCTCGAGAAAGATGACATCCTTACTTGGTAGTCAAGGCACATATGCCACTTATGTTTTGTATTGTGAGTGTTCAAAAAGCATGGAATGCTTATCATTTGAGAGTATGTAGATTTTATATAGAGTTTTTTGCCTTATGTACATTAATCCTAGGGAAGGGAATCCTAAAGGACTGCTTATAGATTGACACCACCTAGTGCGATGGGAATTCTCCTTGTAGTGTAGTGTAGTTATCTTTGTTCAGAATTCCTGAGTTAAAATTTTGCTTATGGATTGACACCCCTATGTTTATGTGGATTAGGAGAAGGTGAAATCTGACATAACTAGCATGGAGGTGAGTTGTTACTCTCTTACTCTCCTTTGACATCATTATAAGCCCACAGAGTGGATTCATATTTTTTTTGATGTTGACATAGTGTTTTTTAATCAGAAACTTGTTTCTGAAATGTTGTTTTGATAATATTCTTGGGAGCTCGTGGGATAGTGTCTTCTACTTATTATTGATAGAGAAGTTGTATTAATGGAATGGATTGATGCATCTATGTGGTTAATATTTTATTTTCAGTTGTAGAAATAGATTGTGATACTGCACTTATAGATTTGGTAAGTGTGTAGTGATTATGGTAACTTAGGTTGCGGTGTTTTCTTATACCATGTGAGGGTATTTAATAGTTTTGTTATTGAGATGTTAGTTCACTAATTTCCACTTGTCTATTTTTAGAGTCATACTTTCAAGTTCTAATTTGTCTAATTTTGTGAACTTTGACCATGTGGAGTGGCGAACCTTAAATTTATATTGATTCTATATTAGAAATTATAAGTTGATTATAATTGTTATGTTATTATTTACCCTTGAATTGATTGGTAATATTCCCATCCTACTTAAAACATGTTGTTTTGATGAGACAATTATGTATTTTTCACCTAGAGTGAGTATGAAATAGGATGTACGAAACACCTTGTTAGTCTAAGGGGTTGAGATAAACTTATAAATTATAGTGTAACTAATCGAACAAGCGAGAAGATATTGATTCATTACTTCCTTTTATAAGATTGTAAGGACTATGTGATCCCTAGCCTTTGTATGTTATGTTAATTTTAAATTATTTCCTCTTAACTATGAATATAATAGAATAAGTTAAGCTGTGAAATATGATACTAATTATGTTTGGCTAGTGGAAACTTAATACAATTATAGAATCATTGTATGAATTTTCTTCTAATGTATGTTGGTATGTCAAGAATTATTTAGCATATGTCATTGATTTCTATGATCTGTTAGTATGGATTTGTGATTCATTGAACCTTGTGCACATTTTGGAGATCATCAGGTCATGAAGACTTAAGGGACGACTAGTGAATTAGGAACGTGAGTATTAAGAGATGTGATTATATCTTATTTAGTCTAACATTGACTCAGTGGTTACTGAGTTTGGATTTGATAAAGGGAGCTTGTCAAATTTAAGATTTGGCAGATGAACTTATCAAAGTCATTCGTATGGCCATATGCATGTATACTATGGAATGGTGGTTCCTTAATTTTGTATACATTGGTTATGTCGTATTTCCAGTTCATATTCATCATCATACTTTTCAGAATCTACATGGAGTAGTGACAATACTTACATGTTATACTTATCAGGATTTACATGAAGTAGCGATGGTATTCCCTTATACACATCATTCTTGCCTGATTCCCTAAACCCTTTTCTCTAGAATGAGAAGAAAACTCTCTAGGTTAGAAATATGAGTAAAGGGGATGGAAGGTTTTGTGGAACTCTCCCTGGCCATTTGTTTTTGGCTTTTATGATGATTTCATGTGCTTTTGGTTGAAGCAAAAATTTGGGATGTCAATAAAAATTTCATCGAGATATGTGGGGCCTTTCGAGGTATCAAAAGTGGTTAGTCTTATAGTATATAGGCTTGTCTTATTGATTTTGGCCCTCAGGGTGGTCATGATAGAACCAATAAGAGTAAGTGACACAAATTTTATTTGCATAATAAGGATATGTCATAGTGTAGGGTTTTATGGGACCAATACTCTGAGAATAGTACTACTAGGAGGACTATGATGAGTTCTACAGGAAAATTTCACATTTATTTGATTAATTTGATACTTTATACTATGTTATTTTTCTATTGAATAATATTTTCAAATCAAAACTTATATTTGAATAAGTGTCATTCAGGACGATGATTAGCTTTAAGGGGAAGGATGTTAGATCTTGATTCCTCACTTAGTTAACTTACTTGATTATCCATGGATTTTATATAGTTGATAACTTGATTTGATTATTACTAGCTAAGTTGTAAGTCATATGTTGTTATGGGCTAGTTTTATGTTGCTTAGATTTCATGATTTTATTGATATGAGTTAGCTATAATGTATAATCTTTACATTGTGATCATGTTAATGTATTATTTCAGTGTTATTTTATGATATACGTGTCATGATGTTATGGACTAACTACTTGTTTATCATGAGGTGGACGTAAGAGAGATTCATCCCTCAAATGATGACAGAGGGAGAGCATCATTAGAGAGGGTGACGTAGATGGACATGTTGGAGGATGACAAAAAAAATAGCTAGAACCCTGCAAACACCACATTAGCTAGTACATGTTATATGTATAATACACTGATTAGCATAGTGTGTTTTGATGTTGCTTGCATTTAGATAGTCATTTACACATAGTTTGATATCTTAGTTAACGATGATGTGGAATTAATCTTGTATGTTTGTGTTTATGTCATGCTAATGTGCTCATGACTGTTAATATTTTTGGAAAGGTTAATTTATGTAAACCCGTATGTAGACTAATGATTCTAGAATGTTTTAATACATAAACTGATTATCTTCATGATGTCTTAGAAATATCATCATAGGGATTAACGTCTTAATATAGATAAATAATGGCTTAAAATAAATAGTTATCATTACCAGAATGGTATTAATCCAAAATTAATGATTAACAAGTTAATTATTTACCTTGGCACTAAGTGATTTAATTAGTCATAGTAAAATTAAGTCATTTAGAAAAAATGATAAAAAAAGAAAAAAAAAGAAAAGAAAAAGAAAAAAAAGAGAAAATCATACAGGAAAAGAATAAAAGAAGATGGGACATAGAAGGATAAAAAGGAAATTTAAAAAAATGAAAAATCATAATGGAAATCAACTTTAAAATGAAGCTTTACAAAAAAAATAGGAGAGAGGAGTCGTGAAGGCACCACAATCAGAAAATAAAAAAGAAGAAATATTTGGAGAACACAAAAAGGGGTGTATAGCACAAAGAAGGAGAAGAAGAGGAAAGAGAAAGAAAAGGCAACACAGAGAGCGTGTCTTTCCAAACTGCTAGGTAGGTGGAGCGATTCTATTTTTATTAGAAGTTTAGCAAAATTTATGTGTATTTTTATAATTGAACGGATTATGCAAACTACCAGAGGGGATAAGAGGTTGATAGTTAGGAAAATAAATGTTTGTGAGAACATAGATATCTGTAGGAAAGTTAAACAGAAAATAGATGTATAATATATATGACAAATCTGAATATAGAGTATGGTGATTTATACTAGTTAGCAACTTTTGTACCATAAAGGGAATCATATAACTTCTTGGAACCTCAGGATAAGGTAATCAAGAAAGATCATCCCATAGCATTAGTTAAGATAATCCTTCAAGGAAGATTTAGTTAAGATTATAAAGATTAGATAAGATAATCCTTCAACAAAGATAATTGTTGTTATATATGACAATCTTATAAGGGAATCATATAACTTATGTACACATTATTATAACAATGATATATTTATTGGATTTCTTTGTGTACTAGAGTAAGTGTCGTATTGTAAATGATGACCCATATACTTATACTTCTACAAATCTAAAAATAGTGACAGATAGGGTGATTTGTTGATGGCAGTTGCATGGGTTAAAGGGCAATGATATTATAATAATGACTTGTATTAAACTGACAACAACGTGTTTTTTATACAATGACTCTTATTAAAACCTATTAAATATAGTGAATTTTTGATCAAACTAGCGACCTAGGATTATTATATGATAGGCGATCTGAGCAAACACATATGGGAATCATGAAATGAGATGTGTATACCATGCACTTTGTATTTTGTCAATTGATGCTTGTGTTAACTGTAGTCTTTCCTGGGTAGTGTCACTTTTTTCGCAATGAACTGTATATACTATAATGACTTGAATTTGGAATATATATGCAACAAACTATAATGCTTTATAATTAGAAACAACAAACTAAGCTTATTTTCAAACTACAACGTTGTATAAGATACTTCAGAAATAGTGATCTGGTATACTTTAATTGTACGACATACTTTAGAAACAATGAACCTATGTAATAAAAGGCATCATATACAAGCTATAAAATAGTGAATTAATATATCTAAACACCACCATCTCTGCCTAGATGCTTGACAGAAGAACATAGGTGCAACATTTTATAAGTCTAAAATGTAGGATTAGGTGAACAACTATCTAAAATAATGAATTATCTATACATAGTTATTGAATAAGTTTGACAACTCACTATATTTATAATTATTGTGATCACTAGATTGTTGTAAATCATCACTGTTACTAACTGCATCATTATAATTCTTAGTGATCGGTATTGGTTAATGTTAGTGATTTGTATAAATACAGTTACCTTCTTGTGGATGTTAACTACCCAATATAAAAAGGGTGATATGTGTACATATATATACTAAGCTATACATATACATATGGCATACCAGATTTTAGTGGAGTGATCCAATTTTAATCTTAGTTAATAATCCAAATTGATCTATGGAGCATGCTATTAACATAATAGAGTCTGGGTATACTTTTTTCTATATTTGCTTAAGTAAACTTTATACGGCATGTGCTTATACATCATGAGCATATAAGTACAAAATTTTATAATTCAAGCTTAGTATTTATACCCAAAAATAGTATTTGTGAGTCTAAATATTACTTAATAGTTTAGTATTGGTATTGGCAATTGCTAAATAAATTGTGTACTACGTATTTAGTCTAAATATATGAATTATGCCTTTTTCATAGACTGCATTATGATATGCATATCACTATCATTATTCTATGAGGTATCGAGGTCAAAGCATCATTATACTATTAGTTTTACGTATTAAAATGATCTTTAGGATGTGGTATTAAAGTAAAATATTGATATGGCGTTATAACCAAATATAATCTATTCATATTAAGATGATTAAGGAATACAAAGTTATACACACCTTGAAAATTTTAGGGTGAAAATATATTTAGTTAGGGATAAAAAAATTATGGTGAAATATTACCTTGTTGAAACCATTATCTTACTAAAAAACATCAATGTATCTTGTGAATGGAAAAGGTATAATGGTTGTTAAAATCATAAGAAGTCATTGTCTAGACTTCTAGATGACTGTTACATTATTTATGTATTGTTGGCTGCTTGTTTGTGATACATAGCATGAATACAGTAAATATGAACAAGGGTATATATCTATAGAAAATATATCTTCATATAGATTTAAGTATGCATACATATATATAATGTATGTGAGTTCATTGGGTAATATGCCTATATCTATAATTAATGGATTGTTAACATAAGCCATAGGATTTCGAGGAACAAGAAACCATATCCATATGAATATAGTCTCCTAGAATGTAAAAACATTATGATTAACTATTGATATATATGCATACATTAGAGAAAATATGCGTACAATATATATTACGAGTATATAATATGTATAAATGCTTATACTTATATAGCCTATGTTAGTGTATTGTGATGTATGTCTATAAATTATAGCTCTTTTGATTGGTAGAGACTAAGTTATATATTCTTGAAGTATGGAAAAATATTTACTTATGCATATAACCTCTTAAAATATATATAAAAAATTTAAACGAATGACTATGATTTCATGAGAATTATAGTTGTCTTTATTATGACTAACTAATAAGATTGAATAGTGTAATGATGGACTATTATAATAGTATTTATCATAGAATGTACTATATTGAATCTACTTATGGAAATTATATGTATGCATTCCATACATAGATTATACCCCATGGGTATAAACTGTAATTACTTGCTTATTATTTAGGATTAATAAACATTTAACTCTTGAAATTATAGGACTGGTTGTTCGTGATTGAGTAGTATGCTCATGTACAATGAACTATGATATTATGGAATGTTAGAGAATGTATTTTATTTGAAAACTATAGTCTAAATATATATTATACCTGATGGTACAAACTGTAATTATGTCTAGATTCATTCATACATTTAATGAACTAAATGTATACATGTTGGATATTTTTATGAATAACATGTTTTATGACAGATAGTATGCACAATTGTATTGTGTCTACTTACAGAAATTAGAATATGCATCCTAATATCTATAATATACTTGGTTGGTATAATTTGCACCTGATTGCTTATTAATTATTTAATAAATGATATTGTGGAGATTCATTCATACGTTTGATGGACTGAATGTATGCATTTGATTATTTTTGTGCTTAGCATGTTTTGTAATTGTTAGTGAGAAGTAATCTGTATGAAACTATTAATATATATGTTAACCAAATCTCACATTGTTGGTATTGAATAAGTAGTGAGATGGACATCACTAGCTTACTAACATCACAATGCTAGATGAAAGTAATCCGATCAAGTGGTGTGTATGAAATTAACCAATCCTAGAGATTAATAACTATTGAAAAATTTGGGCCAAGTAATGTTAGTGAGACATTGTAATTTCATGTGTATGATTTACATGTTTTGTACGATATCTTGTTAGAATGGGTTTCTTTATGATACACCACATGGTTAGATTTAAAAATCATACAACACAAAGGTACTAGCTTATCTTTCTAGATTCTTTCACCTTCACTATCTACTCATCTATGAAGGGAGGTCCATTTCCTGACAAAATTTGTGAGGGGTATCAATGGTACTTGGTTGGTGTGAAAAAGTGCTTGGATAATGCTCTCCCTCCCCACAACAGTACTTAGTTGGAGATGACACTTGAGATTGCTAGAGATACTAGAGTTTAGAAACTCATGCTCAATGGAGCTTTGTATTTTGTATATTGTATCTTGTACATTATATTATATTTATTATTATTGAGACATTAATCTGATGAGATGTAGTTATTTACTTATTTGTACTTTGGCATTAGTGGTTGTCTCATTGTACCAACTATTGCTACGGTATTTATAATTTCTTTCCATATTTGGTTATGAAGTGTTTCACATGTTGTTAGTAATCAGTGACTATTAGATGTCACATGATTATTTATAGTTAATACTTAGAAGTGTTATATCTGGATCACTAATTAGATTTTCATGGTGAATTCTAATTAATTAATGTGTTGATTATATCTAAAATATATATATATATATATATCACATTTTTCTAAGTTAAACCCAGTGGGTTTGTTACATTAAAACTATAACCATGATGTGTAAAGGCTAAAAGTATTCCAACCACTCCTAAAGATGCATCTCTCTGGTGGTTTATGGGATCAGGAAAGCATGCTACTAGCAAATAGAGGGATATGCTACTAGCATCTTAATTTTGGGTTGGGGACCACCATGGAAAATGAGAGGTAGAATTTTATATTTTTCACTTTAGATATTGACCATAATAGTTTCATCGGAGTAATCTCAAAAATCATTAAAGTGTATTTTTATGCATGATTTTGAGAGAATATCTTCAAAATTTAAAATAGTTTACCCAAACATGAACAAATTCATAATGCATGTGATAATACAAGCCTTTGAAATCAAACTCACAAATACAATCTTCTATCACATACTATACAAAGTATTTAAAAAATGAAATTATATTTATGCTACTTACCAACAAACCCCATTTTATTTCAATTTGTGATCAACAAGTACTCATGAGATAAAATAAAAAAACAGGACTAGACTAAGGAAAGATAATAAACAAGAATGAACCAATGGTAAAAGTAAGACACAATAACCTAAACTAACATCAAAAGCAGGGAACAAAGGTAGAAAACAAAAATAAATTAACCAAAACTAGGAAACAAAATTAGAAAGAAAAAATAAACTATGTATAGGACCTTATGCCAAATCATGCTTAGAAGTAGTGATTGAAGAACTATCCATTGATAGGTAATGGGACATCCTTGTTGGTTAGGCACTTGAGCTGAAATGCATTCTCACCTAATAAATATAGGAGGGACCTAACTATAGAGCATCCAATTTACCATGTTGTCCCTTTTTCTCATGAGCCTTGTCCTAAAGAAGGGCTAAATCCATGATTCTAAAGGCTTCTATTTTGGATCACTTTTTAAACCACAATTTGACAACTCCTTGATATTTGGTAAAGTCAAGTAGGGTTGCATCTCATTTTTCTTCTAGATTAATCAATTTAGTAGTCGAGTCTCAATCATGTCATCAGTATTAAGGTAATCTCTCATGAACTATAAGGTATAGATTCTCATATTTACAAGAAAAGAGGATATTGACCATAGACCAGATGGTATGGGGATGTGCCTAGGGATGACTTAATACTAGTTCTATCAAACCAAAGTGAAAATTTTAACATGTTATGTTAAAACCAAGGATTTTTATTCAATATCTTCCTAATCACATCTAACATATTTTTATTTGTTGATACAGTGATGTCATTACCTTATGAATAATAATTAGAATAGAAATTGATAATTACCTGGTTTTGGTATTCCCATTCGGTGAATTTCAAATAGGAGAAGGCAGGGTCATTATCACATACCAAAGTAAAAGACATTCTAGACCTAGTGACAATGCACTCTTCAAAAAATCTGATCACAATGTTAATTGTAAATTTTTTTTATGTTTGTGCCTCAGTCCAATGCTTACAATAGTCATTTATCATTAGAGTGAAGTCGTGTCCTATATAAGAATTAACATTGATGGATCCAAAAATTTCTAGCCCAAATTTTACAAAAGTTTGAACTTCAATAATCAATTGTAATGACATAATAGGGTTGTGCTCTCTATGTGTGGCAACTTGATATATGTGACAAATTCTCACATGTGAATGAGCATCTATGATGACATAGGGCTAGTAATAACCTATCCAAAGAATTTGGTGGGTTGTAGCAATCCCTGAATAATGGTCAATTCCATGTTTTTTTATGAAAATCCTTTAGTACTCCAGCCACTTCAAATTTGTTCAAACACCTCAAGTATATGCCTTTGTGATTCCTCCTATATAATATCATTGATTTGATCATGAATTCATTGTTATTCAGGTGTAATTCTCTTTTTTGAGTGAAGTTAAAGTAGTTTGGGCACTCATTATTCAATAGATTGTACTATGTATTATTGGTAGACTATTTGAGAATCAACTTCAACCATAACTTTACTTAATCCTTGCCTCTTTAAAAATTTGTTGGCTAGATTTACAAGTTGAATTCTTATACAATGGTCATCCATTTACTTCTTCATTCACCTAGTTCATTTTGCATCAACATTTCATTTACAACAAGGTCAGGTACAATGGTGAACACTTTGTTATGTAGAATGTAATGCTTGAACTTTTTGACCAATTTGATCAACACAAACACTTGTTTATCAATGGTGTAATACCTAAATTTAGCATTTTTTAGTGAATGAATTATTTATGACACTGGTATTTCATCTCTGAATTATTATTTTTGAGTCAGAACAACACCACTTGAGTGTTCTGAGGCAAAGGAATAAATATATAAGGGTTGCATATAATCAGGGTTGATTAGCACTAGGGTGTTCATAATGTACATCTTGATTTTAGCAAAATTCATTTGTGCTTCAATATCCCATTCAATTTTAGCATATTTATTCAACATATTATTTAACATTTTAACTATTTTGTCAAAAGCCAATATGAATTTACACATGAAACTGATCTTGCTGAAGAATGATTTCAACACCTTTCTACTTTCAGGAAATAGAATTTTTGAAATTTCCTCTACTCTATTTGGATCTATTAATATGCCCTTTTCAGAATTGATGTGACCCAATAATTTTCCTTTAGTAACCTTGAATATGCACTTCTTTGGATTTATAAATGCCATGCTCTCTACACCTTTTTAGTACCATTCTCAAATCCCTCACATGGTCTTCTCAATTCTCGGAAAGCATTCGTAGATCATCCATGTAAATAACAATGCACTTTTCAATTAGATATATGTATGTAATGTCCATGGCACAATGAAAATTAGTACTCGTGCTGATTAAACTAAATGACATTCTCTTGTATGCAAACATCCCCCATTTGGTGGTGAATGTTGACTTGATTCAATATTCATAGTTGACCATCACTCGATTATAACCAGAAGACCCATCTAAAAATGAAATCATTTGTGAACCATTCACTATTTTCAATACCTCGTCTAATGAAGGTAATTGGTAATTATCCTTCTTCGAAGCTCGATTTAGGTTCCTAAAGTAAACACACAACCATATTTATCCATTCTTATTTTGAATTGGCACAATATTTTTAACCCACATGGAGTGCCTAATAGGAAAGATGATCTTCATGGATAACAATTTATGTAGTTCCTTGAAAATTAAAGGCTCCAATAACATAGTCAGGGCCTTTTCCTTTGATGAAACATCTTAACTCCTAGCTTGAGAAGGATGGTATCATTAATATTGAATTATTTAACACTTTCAAATCTTCATAATTCTTGGCTATGACATCCCTAAAATCCTTCAGGCCTTATGTAATTCCACACTTTTCACCTTTAATACAAGTTGTGCCGAGAAACACATTTTTTAAATCACCAACATATTCTTGAAATTGTAATGATCACGTAGCATACCTTTGGAGGTGGTTTTTTTCCTTTTCACCTTGATAATCCATGTCAAACAACATTTCCAATGAAACCATACCTTTTGGTGTGTTGTTTTTTAGATTTATCACCCCTTCTTAATCTAGCTCAAACTCATCTCTATCAATTTAATCTATGATATCAGATTCAAACATGTCAGTATTTATGATGAATTCAATGATATATTGATCATCATTAAACACTTGGAAGTTTTGGACATTATCTAGAATAGGAGTAGAGACTAACTCTACTAAAAACCTCTTTAATTTGGAGTTAGAAATCACCTTAAGAGGGTGATTGCATCTATTGCCAATACTTCCAACATATGATTTATTTTATGATGCATTATTTATATATTGAAGGCATCAATTTCTTATATCAAATTCCATACTCAGTTGTGGTGCCTTAAAAAGTGCTTATCATTTCAAGTATATTATCTTTTGACTTTCTTAACCACCAATTTAGAGTCAACTAACACCTTTAGGTTCTTGAATTTCCAATTAAGAGTGAACTAGAGTTCGTGAACTAATGTTTCATACTCAGTCATGTTATTTATTAGAGCAAACTAAAATTAGAATGCAACTATATATAATTTTCTTATTGGGTTAATGAGCTCAACTCCAACACCACACCCATGCTTAGACTTGGAACCATTAAATTACAAGGTCCATAAATGATCTCCAGTCATTTATTGTGGACTCCAAGCCATAGATGTTTATGAAATGTTGCACTCCTTATTATTTTCCTCAAAATCAAGGCAACATACACATTATTATTCACTTGTTAATGACCTTTTGGTTTGGTCTGTAATTGCTAAAGTATGTTTTGAGTTGTTTGAAATGGAAGTATTTTTAGATCTAGATCCTACAAACTTCTCATATTTACCTAGACTGCCACATTCTAGTTTGTTGACTTGTGCTTCCATTATGTCCAATGTTGAAGGAAACACTTAATTATTATATTCTACCTATTGATCAATATGATTTAAATTTTTGTATGCAAGGGCATCAATATGCGCTAATCATATTTAAGGTTATAGTGCATCTTACTCATCCAACTTCTATAGTTCTTCAATCCCATTTTGGAGCTGATCACTTGAATTTTTTTATTTTGCTTGCACAAATAGCATGTTGATAGTCAAGTTATCATGAGCTTTCACTTTACTTTCAAGTGTATAGACCCCATGCTTTGATTCTTCATACAATATTTCATTGGTTTTGTTATATTTTGTGATCATGTGTATCAGTTTTGACTCTCTCTCAATCTTGATATGGTTAGATATACCATGCCATGGGAGCCACATGTGAGAAAAATTGGTCAACATATATCCATTTAATGCTTTAGACCAATCTTTGTTGAGGATCATCTCATATGCATCTGGTATATCAACCACTTGAATGTCAATAAACTATTATTCCCTTAGATCTAAATCCAATTCCATGTGAATGTGAGTTAGCTTGCCAACCACCCTAACTTTTGATTTCTCTAGTTGAACCACCTTTGTGTTTGAATTATTAGGATTCAGATCTTACTTCTGAGAAATGGAGAAAGACATGCATTTCCTGAAGCACCTAAATCCATTAAAAAATTATGTAAGTTTTCTTAAAAATCTAGATTATAATGAGGAAACGAGGAGTTTCAATCTTTTCTTTGTAAATAACTATATTAGAATCAACTATTGTATTAGCTTATTTTTCCTTAAGAGCATACAAAGATTTGAATAATAAATATTTCTAGTTAAAGATCTAGATCAATTCAAACATTGTTATATTATTGTTAGTTTTTATCACGTCTTCAACAATTTTGTACCCAAGTTTGCTTTGTTTTAGATATTTTTCAGCTTGCAGGAATGTAACAATGTTAATTGGTTGTAAATATAATCTAGGTCCCTTAAGCAAAAAATGAATTATTGTTAAAGTTCTCATCAAGTGGAACCTGAGTGTTGTTTTGAGTAAACATTATTCAAGGTGTTTGAAATTTACTCCTTAATGTGTAGTTATTTATCCTTTCAAATTGTTTAAATACATGAATCTCATCCAAGTTATACTCTCGTTCATTGCCGATCTCATATAGGAATTCGTAAGTCATTAGGACTAAGGTAGTGCCTGAATTTCCTCTAGTTTGATTTATAGTATTCGTAGATGTATGAACTATCTCTATATTTTCCATCTCCTTTCGAAAGATATTTAAAACTGACATAAAATTACTACAATTAGTTCCAACATGTTTGCTTTTATTATGCAGTCGACACCAAGTGGACAATGCCAAATAAACCAATTTGATGGAGTTTGCATCATTGTTATTTGTTTGATTCATGTTATCAATATGACTAAATACACCTTCATTGTTAGGACTAGTGTTCCACTAATGATTGGTTCTTATAAAGTTGAAATTGTGAACTAAAAATTTGACTAAGAAGAAGATATTAGTATGGTGTTAGTGATAAAATGCACAAAATAAATTGACAAAGAACACAATAAGCTAACACATTAATGCCTAGTTACTGAGGTGAGCTTAGTAACAAAAATAAATGAGAAACATAACTAAAAAATAAGAAAAAACACAAGAATTCCTTCACCTTCCTTAGATGCTCCAAATGTCTTTGTAGTAGTGGCTTGCTCGGTTTTGTGCTCATGAAGTCCTTGGCAATGGAAGCTTGGATACCTCCATCTCTCCTTGGCACCTTTGTCTTGTGGCTTGGCTTGGCTTGGAATGAATTTGGCATGGTAACACTAATTACATGAAGCTTTTTAATCAATTCTGCATTATAACTTTACATAAATTAAGCTTAGAAATGATGTGGTAAGGCCTCCTATTTATAGATTTTTGGAATTGATCAGAATCAACCTAAACCATCCATCTTGAGATGAAGATATATGGTTGAGGATTAATTCAATTTTTGGAATTAAAATTCATAAATAGGCTCATCAATATTTGGGATAGAGGAGCAATTAAGAGGCATGGAGGGCATGAATCCTGATATTTGTGGCATTTATGGCCTAGGCATTTATTCAACAAGTTTCTATGGAATTCTTGATTAGGCTATAATTTGGTTTAATTAGCTCTTAAGTATGTTTAAGCACTTTGTGCATAAATTACTCAAATTGATCAGAATGCCTTTTTATTGGTCCAAAATTTGACTAGATTGGAATTGGAAGGCAATGTCAGATGTGTTGGATCCATTATCCCATTTAGGATATTATCAATAGAAAATAACAAAGGCACATGTCTTGTGCAAGAGATTTGATATGAAAGATCAATCTAGAGCATCTAGGTGCAAAATTGGTATTTTGACTCAAAATGATCTGATCAAAGTTAGCTAGCCTATAAATTACATTACCCCATTTAGGGATACCCTAGCTAGAATCAACACTTGAATATGTCAGTTTCACATCGTTTAGCGTGTTTTAGTGTTTTTAGGCCAAATTATGTATTTTGGTGGAGATTGGTCAAAACCCTGATTAGAGGTTATCAGTGTCCAATTTTACGTGTCTATAGGTTCCCCCTATTTGGGAAGATGTTTTAAATCATAGGCAAAGCAATGTCTTCTCAAGTAATGAGAGATGGCCTATATGCCAACAAGAAGATGCTGATTAAAGAACAAAACTCCAAATGATTTTGGGAAGCCTATGATGATGCCCCCTCGAGGGAGTGTCCATCACATATTTTGATGGATGATCCCTAAAAAAAAACAAGAAGAAAGGTGGAATTAACCTGTGGTTGAGATTAATATAAATGAGAAAATGCCTGCATGCATTGATTTAAAAAGTCATCAAGTTGTTTATAGTGCAACATGGCACGTATTGTGCCCTCTAAAGTTCTATTCATCCGTTTAGATACTCCATTTTGCTGTGGAGTATAAGCATTACTAAATTGTCGATGAATACTATGTTCTCGACAATAATCTAAAAACACATTTGAGGTATAATCACCTCCATTATCTGAATGAAGAGTGGCCAAATGTGAACATGTTTCTTTTTTGACTAAGTGTAACCAATCAACAAACTTAGCGAAAACTTCATATTTGTTTTTCATAAAAACTACCCAAGTCATCCAAGAAAAGTCATCAATAAACAAGACAAAGTATCTACACCCACCAATGAATGACTTTTTCATGTCACATACATCACTATGAACTAACTGCAAACACCTGTTAGCTCTCCAGGATGATTATTTAGGAATTTTTTCCCAATTTTGTTTGCCCAAAACACATGACTCACAAAGAATACTATCTTTGCAAAAAGTGGGCAACCCATTTACCATACCATATCTCTGCAAATCCATTAAAGAGTGGATATTCAAATGTCCATAGTGAAGATGCCATAACCGTTGTGTAGACATAGTACCTGTACATGTGTCAACAACTGCCACAAGTTGTATAGTGGGAGGAAGCACTTTACAATGCAATCTAACCAAGTTTCCATCTTCATATCCTGTATACATTATTTTATAATCATCCTTCATTGAATTGATGTAAATGAGCCCATTTTTAGCATAATTTGATAACCTTTCTTTCAAATAGTTACCAAATAAAGTAAGTGCTTCTTCAATGTGGAAACATACCAAACATCCTCCAAGTATTTTATTGCCCCATTAGGAAGAAGAATTTGAATATATCCAAGTCCTAGCAATGTATGCATAGACTTATCTACTAAGGCAACTGAAGAGAGAGAAGCTTCCTTGAAAGACCAAAAGAAATCTCTCCTAAATGTCATGTGTTTGGTTGCTCCTGTGTCTAAAACCCATACATCTGTGAGCTCATCTCTAGCCTCATATTCAATATAATCAATGTGCCCCAAAATAGTGAATGCAAATTCATGGGCAACATTACTAGACTCATCATAGTCATGATCGACATATTAAGCAGAGTTAGACTTAATCATTTTTTGTGGCCTCTAAATTTTATCAAAAAGAATTTTACATTGTGAGGCAATGTGACCAAATTTTCCACATCTATGACACTGAATGTTTGATCTACCTCAACCTCTGCCTCTATATGAGTTGTGACCATGTCCTGGATCACTTGTTTCATATGCATGTGTTTGGTTAGATTGTTGGTTATTTAAATGACCCCTACCTCTGTTTTGATATCTGCCTCCTCTATAACCTCGACCCCCTCTATAATTGTTTTCTCTATTATTTTGATGCCTAGATGAAGATGAACTAGGCTTTGACTCTAAAACATGGGCTTCTTCAGTTTCTTTGGATTTCTTGGGTAGAGAAAGGTCATATTGGATGAGCAACTCAACCAAATTATCAAAGGTGATACCTGTGATCTTGTCAGAGACATGTAACATTTCAACAAAATTCCTATAAGACCCTGGTAGTCCTTTCAAAGCAGCAATGACTATGAGGTTATCATCTAGTTTTCCAAACCCAGCCTTAGTGTACTCAGTAGTGATATTTTCTAATTTAGACATATATTCTCCCATATCCCCATCTTCATTTAATGACAAAGTAAACAACTGCATATGAATATCTATCTTCTTATGCTTAGGTTTCTTATCATACAAATCTGACAATATTTTCCATGTAGTGTAACTATGAGGAAAATTTTCAATATGAACATAAGTATCACAAGTACAATAGCAATTAATGAGAACTAAGGCCTTAGAATCATGAAATTAAATACATCAAATTTAACCTATTCTATTGGCAATGTGGGATTTTCATTCTTGACAATATCCCATAACTCATTAAAAACTAGTGAAGCCTCTATCAATCATTTCTAATCTGAATAATTAGAAATTGTTAATCTATCACCATCTAAAAATAAATTTTGAATTTTCAGCATTTTGATATAAAATCAAGTGCAATAGATAAAAGTGCGACAAAATGTAAAAGAGATGAAACAAATATCACACTCACTGCACAAGACACTGCTTTTACGAGGTTTTTCACTTAACTTCTGCATAGAACACTAAAAAAAAGAATTTTTGATGGATTTTGTGCTTAACCTCACCAAAAATCAATTATTACACCCTTATTTCACCAAATTACAACCTTATTCCACCAATTACACCCCTATATCACCATAACAATGTAAAAGAAATAAAATTTTAATTCCTCTTTTTCGAAAAAACAACACAATACAATAAGTATGTGTTTCACAAATTTCAAGGCATACAAAAAGCAAATTTAAAAGGGAATATTCTTTTTACAAAAACTATATTTTAAAGCAAAAGAACTTCTTTCAAAAAGAAGGGATTTGAATCCTTGACGTCCTTCTTGCAAGCTTCTTTACAAAATAAGCTTGACCAATTGCTCCAAGAGCATTCTCAGAATATGATACTCAAAAATTTCTACTTATTCTGGATTTTTTCTATGAGAGAAAAAAATTACATATATGTAAATAAATCAAAAAAATTTCCCTCTTTTTTAATCTTCTCAACCAAGCTTCCTCATGTGGGACCCATCCAAAACAAATTTATAATATCCAGACTTTAGAAACTGCAAAAAATATTTCTTGAGTTTTATTGTAGCGCCATTTTTCCTTGGGACGCCATGGCAGCCCTTGCAACTATTTTATGCACCTGTTCTTTCTCTTGGAGGCCGTACAAATCCGTACAGGTAGTGCAAAAAAGATTTTGGCTGAGTTTACCAAATTTTTGAATTAGTTATTGCTAGGAATGATATCAAATTGTAGCCAGGGCGTTGGAAGGTTGTACCATAGGCTGTACAACTCAAATTTTTTTTAGATTTTCTTTTGAGGATGCAAAATAGGGGTTTTAACAAAATTTGCAGGTGTTTTTGGATTCAAGAGGGCTGAGATGAATGCAAATAACAATGACAGTGATGAATGAAAATTACAGAGGTTTTTCACAATGCAAACAGGCCGTACAAGTCCATTTTTATAAAAAATAATGAATTTAATAACATTTAAATGCTAAAAAAAATATTTTTTATGCCGGATGAGGAGTTTGAACACAATAAAATGGAGTATCAAATGGCCAAAATGTCCAGATTGTGGTATATGAGAAATACACAGGTTTAAATGTAAAAAAAATATTTGAAAAATTAAAATAATTTAATAATTTTTCAAACATTTAAACCAATAAAATATTTTCATTATATGGCATACCTTATTTCATGCCAATTGATTTCATGTGAATTTGACTTTTCA
This sequence comes from Torreya grandis, assembly GCA_037957365.1. Taxonomy (NCBI): domain Eukaryota; kingdom Viridiplantae; phylum Streptophyta; class Pinopsida; order Cupressales; family Taxaceae; genus Torreya; species Torreya grandis. The sequence goes on from JARHVA010000003.1 coordinate 9,727,739, forward strand.
CCTTGCCTTCCTTTCAAATTCACCAATGCTCCCAAAATTTACTGTGCTAGGCAAAACCATGCTCTGATACCACTGATAACTCCTTGAACAAATAAGTTGAACCTTATCCCTGATTATTGCGAGTGCACACGTATTTTATTAATATTCAAAAAAATAAGTACATAAGGGTGCCTTTACTCCGTTAACCCTTTTACATTGCAAACATTGATTTATATAGATTTTACCAATGACCGGTAAAAAACAACTAATCTTATAACCAACTATTTATGAAAAATCAACACGTAAGGTAGTTCTAATTAATAAATATAAAACATGAAAACTACCTAAAATTAAACTAAGTAACTTTATTTTATGGTGGTGACTTTAGTAAAAGATGCATGCCCCATGAACAATAATTATTTATTAACCTACCAAAAATTCTAGCCTAATGTTAAGACTTTGGAACAAGTCCTAACAAAAAAGATGCCGATTTGCCCAAAGCCAGATATAACCAAAAAATTGTTGGTTGACAGAGTTGTCCTTATATAAAGATATTTTATTTTAGCTCTGTACCCTTCTCTCAAGAACAAATAAGTTAAACAACAAATGGATGAACTATCAAGATTAGTTCCCCTCTGAATTAAGGTACAACTTTAAGATTTTCAATGATTTTAAAAATTCAAATACACTTTTAACTAGAAAGTTTTAAAAGGCAGACTAATATCTATACATCATTATGTTATGAATACAAAATTTTATAACAGCGATAGATAACATAATACATATATTCTATTTTCAATAATGATTAAATAGATAAACGTATATATGTTAAACCAATTAATGATAAAACATACATAATAGATTGTCTAATAGAAAAATAATTACTGTATGAAGGAAGATTGCACACAGAAAACCCACTTTCAAATACTCAAACTCACAGATTTAAGTACTCAATAATTAATTCTCATTTCCATTCATAGATGAAAAATGTTTCAGACAAACGTCACATATATTTGTAAAAACAATGGTCCAATTCTAAAAAAATTGTTGGTTAACAGATTTGTCCTTATATAAAGATATTTTATTGTAGCTCCGTACCCTTCTCTCAAGAACAAATAGGTTTTAACAACAAATGGGTGAACTATCAAGATTAGTTCCCCTCTGAATTAAGGTACAACTCCCTTTAAGATTTTCAATGAATTTAAAAATTCAGATACACTTTTAACCAAAAAGTGTTTAAAGGCAGAATAATATCCATACATCATTATGTTATGAATACGAGATTTTATAATAGCGATAGGTAACAAAATACATAGATTCTATTTTTAATAATGATTAAATAGATAAACGTATATATGTTGAACCAATTAATGATAAAACATACATAATAGATTGTTTGATAGAAAATTAATTACTGTATGAAGGAAGATTTTACACAGAAAACTCACTTTCAAATACTCAAACTCACAGATTTAAGTACTCAATAATTAATTCTCATTTCCATTCATAGATGAAAAATGTTTCAGACAAACATCACATATATTTGTAAAAACAATGGTCCAATTCTAAAAATCTCTAGCTATTTCTCCCTTTTTCCTCTATATCCCTCTTTTTTTACAACCAAAAATATATATCATTGCCTTAACTCATCCATCTTTTAAACTAAACCAGAGTTAAAGTAATACTGACCCATATGGGATTTAATTTTTACAAATTCAATGAAGATTAAGTTTTGAACAGAAAAGTAACTGAATTAACTGAATAAAAGAGACTATGTAAGTAAAGTCATTATTGAAGTGACGGGTTAGGATCTCCATATTTGCTCTGTTTAGTTGGGTAGACACTTTGAGATTTCAACCTTGAAATGCTGTAACGAACTCCTAAATTTTAGAAAGATTGAGAATGCTGACATGTTTTATCCTTGCCTTCTAGATGTTTTCTTCCCTCCGAATTTTTCTCATCTTTTCAATGTGCTCCGGGAGTATGTCGATATAGCGACAAAGAAGTGACTCTACCCTTGAAATTTGAGAGAAGTTTTTAGTTGATAAGTCATCACTTTCTTTAATGAAGTTAATCTTTTCCCTAAAGGACTGAATCACAACATTGATGTCCTTCTCTGGCTTTAAATTGTCTTTTATGTAATTGATATCAATGCTCTGTAGATCATGCTGCAATGACTGAATAAATTCAATTATTTCTTTGATTATTTTTTTGATTTCCAAACGTCCTTGTCTGAATACTAAATTTCTCCATTCCACATTTTTCTTACTTGCATATAATATATATTAATCCAGTCCTGTCAAGTTCTTTTTTGACAAAAACTTTGATATCCCATATTTTTATACTTCATCAATCTAATTCATTACGCTCATCCATTTTCCTTCCTCTTTTATCCACAAAGCGTTCTGAGTCTTCAAATCTTCAATAGAGATTGTAGTCAGATCATATACATTCTTCAATTTATGAATGTATTATGTACCTTTTAGGATGATGTTGTCCAACCAACTATCAAATACTTTGGTAATCATTTTGCCTCTATGTATCTAATCTAGCATCCTTTGATTGACAAGAGATTTTAGATCAAAAGACATGGGCATTTGGGAAATTGGTTGTGGATCTAGACAATGAATGGCATCAATATACTCTGCCATTGACCGCACAGTCTATTTTAACTCTTTTTTATCCTTTTCATCCTTCCAAGTTATGCTAACTATACTTTTAGTAGATGCTTCTAGATGATGCACATCAACAGCACGTGATGCAGTCCCAAGGTCTACCTTTTCAACTATAAAATCCTAAATAATAGGATCTTGAACTTCTTCATTAGTTTTTGGCTGAGCAATTTTTGCATTCCAGTTCCCTGTGTTTGGGTCAACATCTACCCTAGATGTCATTTTTAAATTTTTGGATTTAGGAGCTTTCCCTAAACACTTGCTCACCATATCTTCTAAGGGTAAAGGAAATGGAACTACTTTCCTTTTATGACTGATTGAACTTTCTAGCCATTTAGGTGCATAAACTGATGCTTCTCTATCAAGATTCAATTGATCAGAAGGTACAGTTGAAACAATCATCAATTTGGTAGAATAAGAAGGAATCACTATCTGTTGATATGTACTAACTTCTTTCATCATTGGTGAATCAGATTCTTTATCACCTTTGACTTCTCTTGAATCTTCTTTAGAATTCAAATCCACAATTACTTTTTCAAAAATTTGATTCTTCTTCTTGCTTTGAGTCCTTGACCTGGTAGCACGAGGAGGCATGACAGTTTCAAGGGCTTTCTCAAATTCTTTGATGACATGGTCCCTTCTAGTTCTTGACTTGGAAGTACCTGCATCACAGATAGCAATAGGCTGGTTAGATGAGCTTATTGGGAATGGAGATTCAATTATTATTGTACATTGCTAGGAAACTATGTTTTGAGCTACTCCTAGTTTTTGCTCTCTTAGCAAATTTTCAGTTCTTGTCACTAAAAGGGTCTTAACCTCAATTCTATCTTCCTCACTTTTCTCCTAGTTAATTTCTGGAATAGGTGATTATTTTATTTGTTCAAATTGTGGATCAACTACCTATTCATCATTGTCAACAATTCTAGAAATGTCCATGTTTAATTTAAGAGTAATTATTTGCCCTAGGGAAAACTTAGACCATAGTCTCCTCCTAACCTCAAATTCATCTGAACAATCCTCCCAATAATCCTCTAATTGAGGGATATGTGAAAATCCTGTTCCAAGGTCTAAATTATCTTTGGCAAAACCTTTGATGTCAAATTGTGGTCTGGCTATGAAGTATTGAAAATTGAATTTCTTAAGATCTAATTCTAAATTCAAAGCATCATATGTTGTTTTGCATGAATAACGTCCAAGTTCAATAGGAAAAGATATACCAGATTTATTCTTCGTTAGGAATATTTTATCTACATGTGCTAATTGCCTACAAACTTCTATTAGCATAAATCAGTCAAAAACATATCTGGGTAACCTCAAGGGTTCACCATCAAAACCCCCAACTCTAATATAAGTGAACCTGAAAAACTGAATGAATAAACTACCATAGATACTAATTAACTACATAGCTTCATCAGACAACCTCTTATTAATACTATTTGACAATTCAAAAGTCGTTTTCCCAGAAAAAACATCATTGACCCTCCTATAATCCTCACATTAGCTATGCATTTGTAACTATGAGTAATAATTATAAATTTTACTGTCTTCAACCAAGGTTTTATGAAGTAACCCTACCCATTGTCTCGTAGAAGCCAGGCAATAAAGTAGATATGAAGACATACAATTCTCTATTTCCCAAACAATTACTTAAACCCTGATGCAAACATTCAGCTATAATTTCTGCCCAATCCAAATATTTTTCTCTTTGAAGGATCACCTGTATGAAGAAGTACATCTAGTCTTCCCAATAATAAGCATGAGGATTGCCTTTCAGTCTGTGTAATAATACCATGATATCTTGTACTTCTAAAATCATATGATTTCTTGTTAATGGCCTAGGCAATCTTGAACCTCCTTTTTAGAATTTCAAGAGCTAATTCCTAGCAATCACGCTCTTGTAAATTGCTTTCTTCATTGAAAAGTAACCATAGGAAGAAGTAATATTAAGGTCAGAATATGGCTCCTTGGGAGGAATTCTCATCACAGACATTAGGGTTTGTCTGTTGATATGTAATAGAATATTACCATCTACAGTCCTGATGCACCTATTTTGAGGTTCATATCTGTTCATGCATTCAAGGACTAATTTAGGGCATTGTATAGCCATGGGAAAGGCCGCAGCTTCAACGAGGCCACTTTCTACTATTTTTTGCATCATATAATTTGACGAATGATTTCTAGCCCTTTCCTTAAAATCTTTCAAATCATATTGAATTAGAGAGGTGTCCCTAATTTTAGGCAGAGAACATATGAGACTAGGGCCATGCTCATAATCAAGACAAGCAGATTTCATGGCAACAGCTCAGAGAATATAATGAAAAGAGAAAGTTTTGAATTTTAAATAATACTGTAAACTCAAAAGTATCCTTATTTCCAACCAAGTAGAGGAAACAACTTACATTAAGAGTGAAACTCACCTTAAATTTATTTGAAATCACTACGAATTCAAGTAATCGAATATCTTATATCACCTGTGTTGTTCTCCTTTGTATCGCCCAATATGCTTTTTTGCTAAATTTGAATTGTTTTCTCTCGATGCAGATATTAACCAGATCGAATGATTAAATTAGGGCAATACGTACTAAACATGCTTGATAAGACATGCATTCAGACATATGCATTAATGGCAAGCGTATTTTACATGCAATTTTGATGAGTAATGATTATCTGCAACCTCATGAAAATTCAAAAAAAATTGCTTTATAGTGAGTTTCGGATATATTTTCCTCTAAATCTCCTGTGAATTTTAACTTAGAGAAATCCTCATGGTGAGATAAGAATATAGCCATTGAACCATTGAACCATGGAACTTTTGAAAATATGGTTCCACTTTGGGGTTGAATGATTTGAAATGAACCACACAGATCGACCAATAATCACATGATCTTTCTAGAAACTTTTGGGATTTGAAACTTAGAACCATTGAACTTTTTGGACATTGAACCGTTGAACTTTTGAACTCTGACAAAGGGTTCAAGTTCAACTGAAAGGTTCAAAGACATAAATAACATACAAAGGAATAGTACATTTTGAGAAACATTGAACCATTGAACTTTGTTATGTAGGTTCAAATGAAAGGTTCAAGCGATAGGCTCAAGTGATGTATTAATTTAGATAAGGAACTGAGTGAACATGACTCTTTTCAAAACATCGATATTGAACTCTTTGAACCGTTGAACTCTTAAAATTTTGAACCATTAAACTTCGAGAAATATTCAAGTTCAACCGAAAGGTTCAAAGATATACTTGAAAAACATAAAAGGACAAATAGTTTGCTTTGAGAAACTTTGAACCATTGAATCATTGAACTCTTTCAACTTCTTGAACTCTGAGAAAGGTTCAAGTTTGAAGGTTCAATTCTTTTAGAAATTTCACACACAATAAACAATAGGTGGGTGAACTTATTTTATGGTAGAATTCACGAAGAATTGATTAAAGGCGACTCAAAAACTAACATTGGCTCTGACTGGGGACTGCATTTTATGGCAAAATGTAGATAACTCAGAAACTCTGGTTTCGCAGACCGAGAAATAGAAATGAAAGAAAAGGAGAAAGACAAACCAAAAATGGGAAAGGAAAACACAAAATGCAACAAGAAAAGAAAAAGTTATGTACAAAACGAGGGATACATGTTTCACAATCGGTACAACTTGAGATCTTGTCCATTATAGGACAAGGGTAAAATGACTCCATCCAGATATTCTAATTTAGAAGAATTAGGACCAAGTACCTAATGAATTTTGAAAGGTCCTTTCAAAAGTGAATCAAATTTACCATGTGCTCCTTTAGGTTCTCTCCTTCTATCCCATAGTAATACTTCATCTCCTTCCATGAACTTTCTGGGTCTAGTTTTTTGGTCAAAAATCTTCTTAACTCTGGCTTGATGAGCAGTAATACGATCAACTAGTTCATTCCTCTCTTCTTCAATCTTAGTTAAATACATAACTCTTTTTTCTAAAGAGTCTTGAAAGTACTGATCTTTAATAACATTTTGTAATCTAGTTGCAAATAATTCTAGAGGTAATGATAATCGTGCTCCTATTCCATAAACTAGTTTAAATGGTGCCATTCCAATTACTCTTTTTGGGGTTACCCTATTAGCCCAAAGTGCTTCGTATAGTCTCTTATGCCAATCTCTGGGGTTATCACTCACCAATTTCTTCATGATGGCTATCAATTTTTTATTATTGGACTTTGCTTGTCTATTTCCTTGAGGGTAGTAATATGATGAGTGAGAAAGAGAGATACTATGTTCATAGCAGAATGAAGTAAGCTCCATTGAAGAAAAATTGATAGCGTTATTTGCCACAACCTTTTGAGAAACAACAAAATGTACCAGTATATTTTCTTTGATAAAATCACATACCACTTCTAAAGTAGTTCTCTTCACAGGGATTGCTTCAACCCATTTCGTAAAATAATCAGTTGTTGTTAGAATGTATGTATGACCAGCACTCGAAGGAGGTGAAAGAGGACCAATGAAGTTTAATCCCCATTGTTTGAAAGGTTCTTAAATAATAATAGGTCTCAGAGGTAATGTTGCAAGTTGTGGTCTTCCTAAGAACAATTTACATTTTTCACAGTTAGCTACCCATTTATATGCATCTTTGAACATACCTGGCCAATAATAACAATTTCTAAGGATTTTGAAAGCTGTGACCAATGAAGAGAAATTTCCATCATAGGCTTCACTATGAAAAAATTCCAACAATTTGCATTGTTATTCTTTGTCTACACATCTCAGAAAGGTTCCATCTAATCCCTTTTTGTACAGGACATCACCCCATATTACATATTTTGCTGATTTTAACTTTAGATTCTTTGTTTCTTTTGGGGATAAATGACTGGGACAGTCTCCATAAGTAAGATAGTGTGCCACGTTTAGGAACTAGGGATCTTGTAAGCTCACCAATAGGATAATAGGGAGTTCTTCTTCTTCTTCTTTATTTCTAGCTATCAATTTACACAAACCTTGACTTCTAACTAATTTGGTTGGCTTAATGTCTAGATCGTATTCTTGAATTTTAGCAACCCATGTTGCTCTATTGTTCATCCCAACCTCTTGTTGAGTTAGAATGATTTTCATAGTCAAACTAGGAATAAATACAATTGAATGAGAATGAAGTATATAGTATCTAAATTGTTTAACAGCCTTCACTACCGCAAAAGCTTGTTTCTCAGCCAAAGAATATTTAAGTTCATGTTTCTAGAGAGGAACAGTCATAAAGGCTATTGGGGCTTCTACATTTACTTCATTTTTTTGTAACAAGATGCCAAACATGGTATGTTCTGAAGCATAGCAGTAAATAACAAAATCTTTTTGGAAATTGAAATTTACCAAAGTAGGTGTTTGTGTAATTACTTCCTTTATATCTTCAAATGCTTTTCTAGTAGCTTCTTTCCATTTGAATGTTTGTTTTTCACTCATCATCCCCACAATATGTTTCATAATTTTAGAAAAATTAGGAATAAACTTTCTGAGAAAATTAATCTAACCAAAGAAAGACTTAACTCTAGTCCTATTAGATGGAAGACTTAACTATTGTATTACTTTAACTCTTTATGGGTCAATTTTGATTCCACCTTTTGAAACTAGGTGTCCCGATAATTTCCCTTCTGTAACATATAAAATAGACTTCTTAGGACTAAGAGATATCCCATGACTCAAGCATCTTTGTAAGATGGTCTCCAGATCCTTCAAATGATCTTCTCTTTTTCTTGAGAAAATACTCAAATCATCAAGATAGATAACAATAATTCTATCTTTCAAATCTTTAAAGGATGAATCCATCGCCTACTAAAAAGTTGCACCAACATTAATCAGACCAAAGGGCATACAGTTATAAGCAAAATTTCCATGAAGTGTAGTGAAATTAGTTTTATGTTGGTCAGCCACAACTACACTTATTTGATTATAATCTGAGAACCCATCTAGCATGGACATCATTTCTGACCCATCAACAGTTTGCAAGATGTGATCCATCATAGGCAAAGGATAATTATCTTTTAAACTGGCTTGATTTAAATTCTTGAAGTCAACACAAATTCTTATTTCCCCATTCTTTTTGCATACTAGAACAATGTTTGCCACCCAAGTAGAATGATGAATTGGATAAATAATCCTAGCCTTTAGCATCTTGTCAATCTCTTTAAAGATAGCTTCGAAAACTTTTGGGTTATAATTTCTCAGCTTTTACTTGAAAGGAGTTGCATTTGCTTTCAAAGGAATATGATGTTGAAACTGTCCACATCTAAAATCTTTGAGGTCATCATAGCACCAAGCAAAGACATCTTTATACTTAATCAATAGAGTAATTAATTCATTTTTCTCCTCTGGTGAACAACACTTACCAATGGAGATCCATTAGGGTCAGTTTCACTTCCAATGTTAATTTTCTCATAATCCTCTATTTTGTTAGCATTCTGGACAAGTTTGCCTTTAGTATATTCATCTTGTCTAGTGAACAAATGTTCTAGAGAGACCAGTCCTTTAGGGATTTTGTTTCCTTTTAATTGAATTACATCATCTTTTGGATTAATCCCTGGATCAGGAGTGAATTCTTTACATTCTATTTCTGAACCTTCAAAATGAGTCCCTAGGAACATATCAACATTCTCCAAAAAAATTATGATCTGTTTATTATTCTCAAAAACTTGCCAATTTTTAGCATTATCTGAGACATTAGGATGATAGATAAATTCTATTCTATACGAATCTTTTTCAAAATTAGGGTGTGGGAGAAGAAGAGAAGCTGATACTGTGAGAGAATTTGCTCGAGTGTTCTGGTCTCTGGGAATTGCCTCAATAGAAAAGGCATCAAAACATTCTATCTCATCCCAAACTCTATTTCTGTAATGTTTTAATCTATCATTTTTAACTGAAAAAATGCTTCTCACTTGTTTGACAATTAATTCAGCATCTCCTTTTGCCTTGAGTATTTTTATACCCTTTCCTTTAGCTTCATTTAACCCAAGTAATAAAGTTTCATATTTTGTAGTATTTTTAAACTCTAGCTTGAAAGAGTAAGGAAAAGTTTCACCTTCGAATGAGATCAACACAACTCTTGCCCCTGAACCGACGGTAGCACAACTGCCATCAAATTTCATGGTCCATAGATCATCTGAATGAATAGACTTTGGGAAATATTCTTCCTTTGAATCTTCACAGGAGAGAAAATAATTACGAAATTCACATTCTTTAAATAGAATCTGAGACTTAGGATCATCAGAAAGATATATTGTAAACTTGCATTTAGTTCAGGTTCAGCTTAACTTTTTGCTTTCTCACTAGAATTGTAGCTTCTAACCAATCCAATTTAATCTGCCTCCCAAATCTTTGCAAAAATTTCTACTCAACAACATTACATAACTAGTAGGAATATCTGCTACTAGGATAGTCAACTTCACCTTTTTATCAGGGTAGGCTGCAAGAGCAACTCGTGCATATTTAATTTGTCCAAGCAAAGAGATATGTTTGCCATCCATGGAGTAACATCTACCAAATGTTTTTGTAAGGGTTAAGCCTAAGGCTTTAACTATAGAAGAAGGCATTATATTATCAGAAGCACTTGAGTCTATGATACAATTGTTGAGTTTATGACCATTTATGAACAAGGAAACATAAAATGGATTGAGTTTCATATTAGTTGTATAAGGAGTATCATCAGATGAATTGAGGGTCATTCTATAAGTATTAGTGGGTGATTCAGATGGAGAGTAAATAATTGGGCAATGGGAGACTCAGTATTAATCTTTAACTAACTTTCAGGTTCAACTTGTGTAGGACCATTTTTGACATATTTGACCAATTTATCAAGCTCTTTGGGTTTCAGTCTGAGGTATTCAGCGGGGGATATCTAAATTTTTGTAGACTTATAAAAATCTAAAATATCAAAAGAAGTTTCACAATCATTTCTTTGTAACAATTTATTTTTTGGTGTCTTAGCATCAGAAGTTTTAGTAAAAGGTTCCTTACCTTTAACGGACACTTCTTAAGTATTAGAAAATCTCAAATTCTTTTGACTTCTAGTAAGTAAAACACATGAAGGATCTTCAAGAGTAACTAATATTTCACCTCCTCTTTCTGAATCTGAATCATATTCAAGGAAGTGTATTTCAGAGTCGCTAGGTCTCTCAGAGCTTCTTTCTTCTTCAGTAATTTCCCCTAAGACATCTTGAGTAACAGTCATTTGATTAAATCTAAGCATCTAAGGGCAAGAATTTCCATCATGATCAGTAGTCAAATGAAAAATACACATGTTATTTCTTCGAGGAGGAGCTTCAATAGCCAATCTTGGTTGTGTCGATGCAAGTGGTAATGTCTTACCAACATTTGCTTGTTGATTTCTCCTACCAATATCTTGATACGATTGTTGGAATGAAGTACTAAGCTTTGGTAATTGTCTTTTAAGAGCAATCATATCATTGACTAATCTTTGGACTACAGGATCTGTAGAGGATGAAGGATTAGCATTAGGTACCTGAACTTCTTTCTTCCATTTTTTGGCCATAATAAGATCATCCTCTAATGCAAATGCCAATGATTGTGCATTTATTAAATTGACAATTATACTTCTTCTGAGATGAAAACTTATATCAGGAGGCTTAAAATTAATAAAGAAACATTTTTGGTTCTCAGCAGTCGGTCTTTTAGCAGTAGGAATCTTGTACACAATTTTATTGAATTTGGATATAAATTCCCTCATGGGTTCATGTATCTCCTTCTTGAGCTGAGTCAATTGAGCAAGAAGGGAATGTTCATCTTCTGCACTTTTGAACCTTTTTTCAAATGCAATTTTCATATCATTCTAACTTATGATTGAAGAATCAGTTAGGTGATAAAACCATTGTGTTGCAATATCAATTAGATTCTGCACAAAAAGCCTTATGGCTACATCTTGATGTTGCACGCCTAACACACCACATGCCGCTGCAAAGGCACTATGATGTTTCTCCAGTGATTGTCTTCCATCACCATTAAATTTGGGTAAATTTTCCCTTGCATTTTTAGGCAAAAGATTCAGATTGGCCCCTAAATTTAGAGGACCTATGGTTGTACCCCAAGGTTGGGCCATTGGAAGAAAACTTATGGTAGAAGGAAAGATAGTACCAGAAAGGGTTAAGTCTTGACAAACAGAGGATGTAGAGAGTTTTGGAGGGCTAGGAGGTCTAATTCTAGCTTTTCTAACATGGGTGGAAATATAAGGAAAATTCAAGCTTTGTAGTGTTTAAAAAGTAGAATCTTTTATCCCTTCTCTTCTCAAAGACCTTGTGTACCTTATGGATGTAGCTTATGATATAATAATTATTAACTTTGATTTTTCTCTTAACCTTTTCACACTTCAGGGGGTTTAATTTCTTGCTGCATTTTATGCTTGTCTTCTTCTTTGCCTGAGTAACAGCAAAAGGGAGAAATAGTTAGAGATTTTTAAAATTGGACCATTATTTTTACAAATACATGTGATGTTTGTCTGAAACATTTTTCATCTATGAATGGAAATGAGAATTAATTATTGAGTACTTAAATCTGTGAGTTTGAGTATTTGAAAGTGGGTTTCCTGTGTGAAATCTTCCTTCATACAGTAATTATTTTTCTATTAGACAATCTATTATGTATGTTTTATCAGTAATTGGTTCAGCATATATACATTTATCTATTTAATCATTATTGAAAATAGAATCTGACCATTGTTAAGACTTTGGAACAAGTCCTAACAAAAAAGATGTTGATTTTCCCAAAGCCAGTTATAATCAGGAATAAAAGTCAAACTAATGATTTGCCCATAGATAGTTATAATCATTACGAGGACCTGAATTGACTAAAGATGATTATATCCCAGTTAGGGTTGATTAACAAGCATAACTCAAGGATATAACCTAGAATACAAATTAAAAATGAGTGGGGTGCAAAGTGATGAAATAGATGAATAGAAGAATAAGATTGATCAATGTGAATGATTTAGTTGTACCTTCCAATGAGGGGATGCTCATCTTTATTAGCAATGATACAACTAGAATGGTCAATGGGTTAATTTGATCAAGGGTGGGATGGAAGGATTTGCCAAGGTGCCAAGGAGAAACTTTTACAGATCCATTGATTATAGACCTTCTTGATGTTGATTTTTGTTGTAGCATTGGATGGTAGGCTTCATGATAGAAAATCATGAAGACTATCCCAAAAATATGCATAAGGACTGACTCCCAATCCAATAAACACTCAAAAATAATACACAAATGATAAAAACCATGATGACAATGTTAACATATGAATATGGATGGACTCGTGAATAAAGTTTTCAAGGAATCACCCAATAAACACATATAGACTGAGTCAAGGCAACAATGTTGAAAGCAAATAAACAGGCAAGCGAACAAACAAACAAATAAAAAATAAACAAACAAATAAACAAAAAATAAATAAAAAAATAAACAACTTGAAATAAACAAACAAACATAATGCCTAAAAACAAAAGCAAAAGAAAGCATCCTAACAATGACCATGCCCCAGTAAGGCGGATCGAGGATAACTTACTAGGCTTAAACAGAACAAATGTTTTTGGATTTTTGAAATGTTATGAATGTTTTTGGTTTTTTTTTGAGGTATCTTAACTCGATCGAGAATGACAAGATACTTGCTTGCAAAATGGCGAGAGCATTTGGCTTAGGTTGCTCACAAAATAGTGAGAGTGTATGGAAAGGGGGACTGAGGGGACCTCAACATGAATTGAGCATGACCCACATAGTCCTAAAAAGACCTCAAGTTCTCAAATCTGACAAATGGCCAGTCAAATAAAAATAGTAATGGCAAGGTGATGCGGTAATGCATGGTAAACAAGTGTTGCCCCTAGTTTGCCCATAGGTGGTTATAACTAGGATACAATGGCATAGGTCAATGATATTAATTTTCCCATAGGCAGTTATATATTAGTAATAAGACTGGTGAGACATTAATTTGCCCATAGGCAATTATAATCAGGCTCACATAAACAAACTTGATATAGGATAAAAAATGAAAGATATCTTGCCAGATCAACTATCACACTACTTTCATAGACTGTCATTGTAAAAACATATTGGATTGATTGTTGAAACTTGATCAGAATCCCCCCACAAAATGTGCCAAAAGAACCAAATGAATCAAGAGCAAAACAAGATTGGGTAGGATGACTAAAAATAGGCTTTGGTCTAGATAGGAATGGAATGATAGGATGGAGAAAATGTTAAGAGGGTTTGCGCCCAAGTGATAGGGTGAATAGTAGGAATATTCGATAATGGAAAATGGATATGTAATAATGGCAATGGCATGGTAATGTGAAATGGTATGCTACATGTTTTTGGTCTAGGTGTGGTAAATGGCATATGATTATATTTTTCCTATTGAGATGGAGATGCACGTCATAATCAACAAATGATACAAATAGAATACTTGATCATATTAATTGCTATGCCACACCTCATATGAATAGTTGCTCTATCGAAAATGGCCTACACATTTAGTTCTCAAGAATGCTTGGATGATCTTCATTGGTCATTGATTCTGATTCCTTTAAGCATCAAGACAAGGTATCTTTGTAGCCTCTACAAAGGAAAGTGTGGCTATAGATGGTAAACAAGGACAAATAATGGATGGTAGGTTTGATTGTGAAATGGAATGGCTGATGATAATGAAATGTAGAATGGTTGGGAAACAAATTAAGATCAGGGTGTTCAGTCACACATAATGTTGTCAATGCGAGATTCGACATAATTTTGGTTATGGTGGGGTCAAAGACTTGTTCTCTTGATAAGACCACCATATTTTGTTGTTGTTTGATCTTGAGAGTAGCGACCATTTGATTAGGATATAGATTGAAAGTTATTTTGATTTTATCTTTGATTTTGTATTCATCAAGTAGTGAAGAACTTTTGTGCTCAGCTATTGGTGCATCGATGAGGTTTTCACCAATGAAGTTGTCTTGATTGTCTTGTAGTGCCTTCGAGAAGGTTTCACTAATGAACATTAGATTTTGACTTTAATTTTCTTCTAGTGCTTTCGAAAAAGTTTCACTAGAAGGTGCTGAGTTCTGACTTTGATTGTCCCCTAGTGCCTCCAAGAAGGTTTCACTAGGAGAGTGTTCTTCTACTATATGAATGTGGTATTGGCCTCCTTACTCTTCTTCAACTACTATGTCACCATGGATATAGTTCAAAAAAGTATGATTTTGTTGATCCCAATTGACACTTGTGGGAGATGAAATGTTAATGATATGGCTGTTTTGGTTGATGGTAGTGACCTTTGGAATAGTAATGGAATGGGGAGAGGCTGCACAATCCTCATAGAAGATACTAGGAAAACTTGTTTCAAAGCTGAAGTAATCATTCTCAAGAATCATAGAAGGATCACAAATGTATTCAAACTGATCTACAAGATATGCGTAACCAATGTTATAACAGCCATGAACATATTCTTCTTTTGAATCTGATTCTAACTCAAGGGACTCTGAATCTGATGGTGAGACTGATGTTGATTATGATTTTGATATTAAATCTGATGTCAGTTCAATAATAGAACCTGACTCTAAATTTGATTCTTCATCTGATGGGTACTTTGTTATAATGATGTCTTACTGAATATTTGGTATTGGATAAATAATAGCCTATGATGACATAATGGGCTCCACAAAAATTGGTTTGTCAAAGTGAGACTCCTCTAAGATGGGAAATAGGTCAAAAGACAATTCCTTAGAGACTAGCTTATCAATAGGAGGCTCTTGAAAAATAGGCAAATGGTTGAGGTAATGATTTTCCCAAAGGTGGTTATAATCATTAAGAAGTGACTTAGCAAAGACTAACTTATCAGAGTGAGAGTCCTCAACATTTGGTATAGGATCAATAGGTAATTTATCATAGGTTAACTTATCACAAATGGTTGATTTAATAGAAACATCTCAGATTGGTTGGTTCTCTTGGCCTTGGTTTTTAATGAGTTATAAAATACTAGTTTTGAACACAGCTTGGTCATCTAAGAATTAGATCGATTGAGGTTTGGATGGGATTGGTTCTGGATGAGGAATGGCTTGTGGTTAGATAATGGTAAGGCATTGAGGAGCATGATTGCTCACATGAGGCAAAGGATGAAGTCCTAAAATGGTAATGATAGGGTGTTGTGGGGCTTGATTGCCCGCATAAGCCAAAGGACTAAGTCTTAGAATGATGAAGGTGCATTATGGAGCTTGATTAGGATGAGGTCTTGGTATGGGAATGGTGTGACATTATGATCCTAGAATAGAAATGGTATGATGTGGTGGAGCCTGATTACATGCATAAGCCAAAGCATCCAAGTATTCCTCATAAACCATATCATCCTAGTTGTGAGTTGGCTCATAAGCTGGTTCTTGACTGTGTTCCATGTACTAATTATTACAAAGAGGGTATGGATTTATATCCCAAACAACATTATCTATAATTGGGTCTTCAAAGTCCTCTTCACAAGCCTCTTCATACCAATCTAGGTTTTGAGTTGGATCGTGAGCTGATTCATGACTTTGTTCCCATGAATGATTATTATGAGGTCTATAGAAATCTATCTCACAAACCATATTATCATCATTGGGGTCTTGACTAAAGCCATGAAAGTCATTTTGTGCAGCCATTCTATCATAATTTGGATTATACATGACTCCACCATAGGTGTAGCTAGACATATCCACGTAAATGATGAAAGCTCCAAAAATAAAAAGGCTTAGAATTCTACGAACTCTAAAAAAAACTATTTGTAAAGGACAAATGGTTCAAACTTGGTCTAACTTAGTCAAAGGGGTCAAGTTGTATCTCCAATGTGTTCTAAAAGTGGAGTTGTATCTCTAAAATGATTTGTGTTAAGACTTGGCATAAAATAGTCTGACATCAAATGTCTAATGTAAAATGTCATATGCACAAAAGGTCAAGCGTCTGAATAAAAATTGGCATGTCAAAGGTCTAGTTCAAAGTGTTCCAAACAAGGTCTAAAATAAGAAAGGGAAAAGTTGAGTTGCTCGGTCTTTTTTCCAAACACAGAGTCAAAATCTAGGCTCAAATAAATAGGCATATGCTAGGACTTTTGGCCAAATGACATCAAAATCTAGACTTGAAACAAAGGCTAATGTGATTTGATTTAATATAACAAGTTTGACATAAACCCAACACATTTAATCAAACTTAAACATGATCAGTTGGCATAAGGCTTAAGACAAAAGGCTCTTTGATAAAGGTTGTGTTCTCCCAATAAAGGCACAAACAATGATGAGGATAGGCATTAAACAAACAAACCATCAAAGAATTTTCAAATTTTGGGTAATCAATTAACTGAAGTTATGCAACCCAAAATAGAAAGATCTATGTATCAGACCCAATAATTGAGGCCT
Organism: Torreya grandis; assembly: GCA_037957365.1. Lineage (NCBI taxonomy): Eukaryota > Viridiplantae > Streptophyta > Pinopsida > Cupressales > Taxaceae > Torreya > Torreya grandis. The sequence continues at coordinate 9,744,771 of JARHVA010000003.1, forward strand.
AAATAGAAATCGATCAATGTTTGAATCCAAACATGACAAGGTTAATTGAAAACTCAACGTTAAAAACTAGGATTTGACCAAACAAGCTAGACAAGATTGGACAACATGATGGCACAAGACAAAGGTCCAAATGGTATACATGACATGGTTCGAAACAATGGTTTATGGCACAAGGTGAAACAAGTCTTGAAGCAAATTTGAGCAACCTAATGACGTAAGCATGCTCGAATGATGTGATCTATGTTATGCTTCAAAAGACTCAAAGGCAAAATGGTTTTAACATGTTTTGGACAGAATAACACTACCCTCCTTAACTCAAATGCATTGTTTTGACATAGCTTATGAAGAAATAAACAAGTTTTAGTTTCAAAACATACCAAGTGAAAATGACCAAAATACACTAATTATAATTTTCCAAATCCTAGCAAGGGTATGGCAATGTGGGGTTGACTAAACTATCAAGCTTTCAAACGTTTCTAGGGGAATCAATTACACAATGACTTTCACGTCAAATAATATAAAAGAAAATCACAAAAATTGGGTGACCATAGCATTGGCTAGTTGTAAAAAGGTCTAGTCCTTTTTACAACCACTACATTTTGTTGTTCACTTTGTGTAGTGCGATGTCCAAATGCAAATACGTCCCATGTGTAACTCCAATATGAAGTCAAATGAAGTCAATACAAGGAGATGAAACCCTGGGTCAAAGCTTCCCTAAAGAATTCATGGGAGGTAATGACATCCCCCTCCTAATCCAAGATGTAATGAAATTAAAGACATAAAAAGAAAGATTGTAGGGTCATTTTAAAGGTCACCCAAACTTTGACGAGTTTTTGGGGAGTGATTTAGATGACATTCTTTCTAAGCCTTGGACTAGGCTATTTGCAATAGGAATGGCGATTTTGATTCCAAGGATTCCCTAAAGGGGACAAATGGAAGAGCATACATGTAAAACCCCTCTTTTTGCCAAATAAAAATCTAATTTAAACAACTAAGTGAATACAAAAAGCTTGGAAAGGTGAGTTCATTTTTAAGCCCAAATGGAAAGGTGTGATGGTGTTCTTTTGACCCCTTGGTCTTAATTGCAAACTTTGAAAGCATTCATCATAAACATCTAAATTTTTCATTAAGCACCAAAACAAGGATCCTAATTCATTTTAAAATCATTTAAAAGTTGGTCTAAAACATGGTTTATCAAATTTGAAATCCGTTGGTTACATGTCTACCCTTAAGGCATCACCCCAAAAGCAAATATGTTAGATTATAAACATTTTAAATAGATTTTCAAAATTTTATGAAAAACATATGAAACTTGAAGTTAAACTAATGTCAAATTTTGAAAATTTAGGATAAAATGCATGGTTTTAAAAAAAAATCATCCAAAATGGAGTCCATATGACCCCAAACCAAGCATTTTAAAATGGCCTATAGCTCTCAGGTTTGTGTTTTTAAGAAAAACATAGTGATCGACGTCGGTTCTACTAACTGAAGATGGTTACACTTACTAACCAATGATGGTTGTCTAACTGACAATGGTTATATCAATAGTGACCAATGATGACTATGCCAACCGACGATGGTTTTACAAACTGACGATGGTTACTGTGTAAACTTGTGACAAATAAAAATGGCAAAACAAAGCTAGAAAATCAGATTGTGAAAGTTTTAATGATCCAAATGAAGATTTTAAAGTTTCATAATGATCTTCTTCATATGTGGGATGCATCTGGTCCCATCAGGCGTGCTATTATGTGAACTAGGAATTTGACTAAGATGAGGAGATTAGTATGGTGTTAGTGACAAAATGCACAAAACAAATTGACAAAGAAGATACTAAGATAACACCTACATACCTAGTTACTAGGGTGATCGTAGTAACAACAAGAATTATTTCACCTTCCTTGGATGCTCCAAATGCCTTTGTAGTAGTGGCTTGCTCAGCTTTGTGCTCATGAAGTCCTTGGCAATGGAAGCTTATCCACCTCCATCTCTCATTGGCACCTTTGGCTTGTGGCTTGGCTAGACTTGGAATCAATTTGGCATGGTAACACTAGTTGCATGAAGCTTTGTAATCAATTATGCATTATAACTTTGCATAAATTAAGCTTAGAAATGATGTGGTAAGGCCTCTTATTTATCAATTTTTGAAATTGATCAGAATCAACCTGAGCCATCCATACCAAGATGAAGATGTGTTGTTGAGGATTAATTCAATTTTTGTAATTAAAATTGATAAATAGGCTCATCAATATTTGGGATAGAGGAACAATTAAGAGGCATGGAGGGCATTAATGGGGCATGGAGGGCATGAATCCTGATATTTGTGGCATTTATGGCTTAGGGATGTCTTCCAAAAAAATGAGGTCACCTGATGATGCAGATATTCAATATTCATTTTCAAAACAAATTATTCAACAAGTTTCCATGGAATTCTTGATTAGGCTCTAATTTGGTTTAATTGGATCTTATGTAGGTTTAAGCACTTTGTGCACAAATTACTCAAATTGATTAGAATGCCTTATTATTGGTCCAAAATTTGATTGGATTAGAATTGGAAGGTGATGTTAGATGCGTTGGATCCATTATTCCATTTAGGATATTATCAATAGCAAATAATAAAGGAATGTGTCTTATGCAATAAATTTGATAGGAAAGATCAATCCAGAGCATCTAGGTGCAAAATTAGTATTTTGACTCGAAATGATCTGATCAAAGTTAGTTGGCCCATAAATTGCATTTCCCCATTTAGGGATACCCTAGCCAGAATCAACACTTGAATATGTCAGTTTCACATCTTTTAGTGCATTTTAGTCTAAATTATGCATTTTGGTGTAAATTGGTCAAAAGCTTGATTGGAGATTATTTATGGCCAGCTTTAGGCGTCTAAAAAAATTTCTATGTTGAGGAGTGTTATTTAAAACATGATTGTGATGTCGAGGTACTTACCTCTACAAATCAACCATATCATTGGTCAATCATTGAATCATCTACTAAAAATTTACTATCTCAAAGTTCACATTATCACTTTGGTTATTTCATGCATGTGGAATTGTGTTGATTGCATGTGCCACAATATTTGTAAATGTGGGGATAACATATTACATTAGATTATGGGAAATTTTGGTAGGCATTTGGTTATTTAAAAATGTTGGACCAACTTATTGATTACTATTTAGATCGCCATATCCACTTATGTTAAGTATAGCAAAATGTTGTTGTAGGGCAAGTGAATAATTTTATGATTATTTGCTTGAGGCAACATGTGATTTGGAGGGATAAATTACTAATTTGTAGGCATGTAGTTTAATGACATTGAATTGTAAATTTGATTATGATTTGAATACATATCACCTGGTATTTGGTTCATCGACAGTGTATTATGCACGAGTGCTTGATTTATCATTGGTATCTGGTTATATGCACCCAATTGTCCCAATGAAGGTAATGGACTAGCACCATACCTTTTGGGCATCATTTGTTGCTCTATAATAGCAGCTTTGTGATATTCCAAAGATAAGTTTGCAAGTATTATAGTAGTCTTTTGGATGAACATGGAGGTCATTTAGCCCAAATATTTCAAGTAGGTTGAATGTAAGTCAATTTTGTTTGCATGTAAGGGTCTTTCAACCTCTTTTAAAACTTATGAAAAAAGGGGTTGAACATGCTCATGGGCTTGTTTGGTTCTCTATGGGCAGCAACAAATTTATGATATAAAATAGTGGGATCAATAGGCACTGAGAAATGACTAACATACATAGCCAAAAGATCATTCCAAGAGGTAATTGATCCATGTGGCAACCTAAGGTACTAGTCATAGGCCATCTCATCCAAGGTATAAATAAATAGGTGACAGGACAAATTATTGTGTTAGATTCGAGTTTTTATTAAGGCATCTTTAAAATCTTGTATATGTTGTTCCATGGTTTGAATCCCACTATATACAAATTTAGGCCAAACTTTCTTAGGATTCATGAGAAAATCATGGGCAACCCCTTCAACATTCATAGGGAAGTTACCTCCACCAAGCCAAGCAGTGGCCATTGGTGGGTTTAGATGGACAACAAAAGGATTGACAAAGAGAACAACAATTGTAAGTGAGTTAATGGCTGATTGAATATGTACAATTTTTAATTTTTATTTGTTTTTTCAAGGTCTTATACATTCTATGAGGTAAAATAGTTTAAATTTACTCTCAATAGACTTTGATCTTTTGGTTATTTTTTTTAATTTTATAATTTGATATTTGGAATACCTCAACATGGGCAACACTTCTAAAATGCTTAAATTTTGAAATTTTAGGGTTAAAAATATATTTAGGCCATCCTTTTAGTGCTATAATTTTGATGGGTAACTTGGCACACCAACTTAGGCAGGGTGATAACCATCCAACCTCTCCTCAAAGGAGGTTGAAGATCTCCCTAAGGTCTATATTATCATGCCATGGCGAAGTGGATAACCTAGTTGGTCAATGTGAAACTATTTCATTTCAAAGGGCCTACTAGTTTAAAATACAACCTTAAACACATGAGAGGTGAAGTGTGAGTTTACCAATTTATCAATGTGGGTTTTGAGCACACGATGGGAAACAACAAGCATGCAGAGATTTTCCCAAACTAAAATCAATGGTTCAAATTAAATCAATGAAAATACGGTTGATTTATAGCATTTTCATTGCATACACTCAATAATGCATAAACATAAATAAACAAGTGTTTGAAATAAAAATGAAACATGTAGACATAGATTGTATTCAAATATATTCTGAACCTAAGTTAACATATTGATAAAACAAAGATCAAAAGATAAGGGAAAGAAGAGAAAAAAAATTGTTTTGTGAAGCAAAACATTTGAAATATTTGATTAGATGAATCCCATGAAATAAATCTTCTATTTGACTTGAATACATGCAACCATGAACGAATGTGATGAAAGAGTCTGGGGTAAACATAGCCATGAAATAATAAGATAAAACCCACCATTTGACATGCATAGGGAATGAACAGGACTCAGACAACCTTCAATTAATCAAAATGTTCTCTTCAATAACAATGTTTGGATCCACCATAATCATTTGATTACAAAATTTTATGGCATAACAACATAGCAAAGAAATAAATGAGCGAAAACTATACTATAAAGCAATAAAATGCATAAGTAAATGTGTTTGGTCGACTATGGTCTCCACGTATGCACAATGAGCTATCCCCTTGAATGGCTTTTGGTTGGCTATTTATAAAATTTTAGTCAATGGAGATAAACAAATTTCCATCCAAAAGTTGGTTTCACTTTAATTTGAACTTCGCTTGAACTTTCCCCCTATTTTCTCAAGCTCATTGCACTTCATCTCCTTTCACACCAACAAAAATAGATAAAACAAGTCACTTTATTGGAAAAATTAAATAAAAACTTTTAACCCATTAAACATGCGCTTATATAAAACTAGTTAAAACCCTACCACAAGAATGTTGATAGCTTTTGATTAGTGCACTTCCTCCAGATAAATATCATGCCATAATGGTCAAATTGGAACTAGGTTCCCAATGTTATAGACGACACAAAAAATAGAAGAACGATTGAAAATTTATGCTTAAAAAATGACCATGCTCTCTCTGACTTGCCTAATAGACCCAATCAGGTTTGGCTTAAGTATGAATGAGTTTTTTTTTTTTTAAACTCTCTACCTAAGTAGGGGAACCTGGGGGGGAAATTTAGATGTAATTATGATTATAAAGCCTACCTTACACTAAGGAGCTGTGTGATAGGTTCATAGTTCAAATCAGACATCAAATTTAACAAGCATTATTAGGCATCGATAGTGAGTTCATAAACCCTATTGAGTCTTGGACCCTAATTTTCATTACAAGTGATTGGCATGGGTGTCATAGACATATTCAGGGTTTATATCTTGTTAACATAGAGGTAGGGGCAATCGAGTCCCCTCAGACCCAGTCAGGCCTATAGGTGTGGTTAACACTACACATAGGGCTTCAAATCCTCCCTGATCTATTGGGGAATTATTCATGCTACCAAAGGGTGGGGACAAAATGGTCATCGTAGACCTAGTCTTGGTTAAAGCCCTGACTATAACTAACACTCATCCACCAAGAACATAAAGACCCAATTAGAGTTTTGACTCCAACTAACATTAAAATGACATGCCAATGAAATTACGAAAACCTAATCATGCTTAGAACATTGATTATAACTAAATACTAGATGACACCTACAATAGAGCTATCCATATATTTTAGAAATATTTTTAGAGAAATAAAAGCTTCAAAAATTCATTTTTTTTCTAAGTATTTTATATGAAAATTTATTGCATGGACTTGCTCCCCATAATGAAGAGGTGTTTGAGACCCAGTTTAAAATGCAAATCAAACATGCTCAAATGGAAACTTAAGAAAGTCAAAACTAATTAGATCATAGATACAAGAAAAATTAGAACCAAAATCAAAATTAGGAGAACCATGATTTATATGAAATTAAGGCATGTTGTGAAAAAAAATAGAAGGAAAGATGATAAAGCTAAATAAAAACACAAGGAATCCCTTGTTCTAAATATGGAAGAAAAAATAATGAATAATTATTACTTGCCCATAGTTAAATAGAATTTATTAAGGCATGAGTCAAGGAGCTAGAAAATAGAGTGGGATTGATGTTGTAGTTAGGACTACAGAAGAATCAAGTGAGGAAACTTAGGTACTTATACTAGCTGAGGTATGTGTAGTAATTCAAGTTCCTACAACTATAAACACCTAAATTTCACCATTTAGTATTGAAATTCACTTTGACACACTAACCCTTCCCCTTAACCAATTCAAATTCAAATTAACATCATTTCCCTTTAAATTTTGAACAATTGATTAATAATTAATTAATTATGCACACCTTTTCCTCCAAAATTAATTAATAATCCAGTTTTTTCACCTCAACCAGACATCCTCCACATGTATCTCAACCATATGTTGACTCATCCAACCACCCTGCTCAACTTCATCAACCAACTTGAGAGTCATCTCATGAATTTTCAACTAAATTAACCCATTCTTGCTAACTCACTCAACCAACTCCTATTTCTTCTTAACCCATAGAATTGGTCATTGCCCTCATAGATGAGGACTAATTTTCCACCATTGATTATTTTAATAAATCACCAAATTTAAGTAATCCTCAATCATTTGATTAACCTCCCATAAGCCTTTAAATTGACATGCAAGCCATCACTTTCATTATCCAAATTTATGCTAACGAAGTGCTATCAAATTTTTAAGTGAATCAAAGCTATTCAAAATCAATTGCAATCAAATGCTGCCCAATTCCTCTTTGCATTGGAGAAAGGATTGAGCAACCATATTCAAAGAGTAAGTCACTTCTAATCACAATGGAGGAGGCTCATGGTACTTCGATTTGTAAGTGTGTGATTTATTATTTTATTTCATTTGATACTCTATCTTGAGGTTTAATTGAGTTAAGAATATGATCATTTGTGTTTTGTTCTTTTTCTTAGTTTGTGTGTGAATTTTCCTTCACACATTTTTGGCACATGCAGTGGGACCTTCCCTCATCTTTGCACATAATAGACATCATAGTTTCATTTATGAGCATAATTCAATTATTTTTTATTATTTTTCTTGTGCACATTCTTTTAACCTTGGTCTTGGAGGTTTTTATTTGTAGCTACAAGTCATTTTCTGACTTTTTCAATATTGTTGTATATATACCTACATAACAATGAAATTAGAGATGTCATCAGCAAAATCATAGAAGAAAATAGTGAAATTGTTCTTCTATCATTTTTAGTGTCTTTTTGAAAGCTTAATCATCCTAATAACCTTTTGTTCTTATCTGAATCTATTTTGTCTTGCATGTTTTATGTTTTGCTTCATTTATGCATAATAACAAACTCAGAGGTATTATCAACAAAATCGTAGAGTATAGTAGTGAAATCATTTTATCTTAACTTTGATCATGTTTTTGTATCTCTTCTTCCTCCTAGTAACTTTATGTTCTTGTTTAACTTTGTTCTATTTTTTATTTTGTGTGTTTTTTAAGAAGTAGCAAAATCATAGAATTTGTCAGCAAAATTATTTGAGATATCAGTGAAATCATTTTTAATTACTTTTTGATACAATTTTCCTATTTTCTAAGTTTTTGGAGCTCTTTGTGTCTGTTTTCCTTTATAAACAACTCACTATTCTAGATTACTTTCCCTACATTATCTATATTTTCTATGTTTTTGTCTTTTATTTCAAACAGTGAAATTGGTTACATCTTCAATGAAATTGTGAACATATTCAATGAAATTAGTAAAAAATTCAGTGAAATCGAAAGTATTATCAACAAAAATATTACACACAATAAAAAAATTGTCAAATACTTCATCAAAATCCCCAGAGGTAATAGCGAAATCATTTTGTTAACTATTGTTTTTCATTTTATTTCTATTTTCTTAGTTATCTGATTGTTAACGAATTTGATGTTTGCTCTGATTGTGTAACAATGAAATCATTCTAGAGGCTTATTTTATGTGTTTTTTGTTGATTTTGTTAACTTTTTATAGGTTGCCATGATTTTCAACCATACACAAAACTTCTAACAGTTTATTTGCAGGACACAAGTCAAAGACAAACCTATAAAAAGCTAAACAAATCAAATTTCACTTGGTTTTTAATTTTTTTTAAAGTTTTCTAGTAAACCTTTTCAATTTCAGCTTTTTCATTTTCAATATTAATTAACAAACATTTTTTTTGGAGTTAATTAATCTTTCTTTCAAGCAAATTTTGTGTCTTGCTCTTATTGTGTATGTTCTTTTGGTGATGATACTCGAAAAAATAGAAACAACACTTGTAAGGTTTATTACCCAAGACTCACTTGCATGTATTTTATTCTCTTAGTGTCACATTGGTGGCAATATCTAAGAATCAGAGGCAAGTTTTAATATTTTTATTTTTATTTTTTTAGGGTCACTATCGATCATGGACTTCACCACCACGCAGTAAGCTAACTTCATGTACCAGTGGGGTATATAAATTAAGTTAGAGTTTTCATTTTTGACTAAGTTGTGTTGTGTTTTAAGCATGCCATGAAGTGAGGGGATTCCATGATCTACTACCCAAGCCTTAGATAACATGACTCGAAGTTTGGCTTTTTCTACATCAATACACTAAACTATTATGGTTGTGTTGGGCACATTAGGACTAGACCCATTTGTGGTCATCCATCAAATCAACTTATTCCATAGTTTTGAGCCTCTCATACTGAAATTTATATGTAATCCCTTAGATAAACATGTTTATACCTTAAAATTAATAAATCCATTCTTACCATTTAATTCATAGTGCATCAGTTAGCAGTTAGTGTTGAGAAGCTGCTTTCCATGCACCCTTGAAATAGAGCTTAGTGGGCCAAAGGAATGTTAAGATTCTCTATGGTTAGTGTCTTTATATATTAGGCCATAGCTAAAATAATAGACAAGTAAGTGACACTAAAATCCTATGAGTTTTTCAAGTCTCCTTACCTAGATTTTATCCTTTTTTGTACAATTGCACGTGTGTTTAGAATAAAACTTGTTCTTTTTATTTCCTTGTGATATACCACGTGCTAAAATACTTGAGTGAAAATAAAAGTAAATTTAAGTCTTGAAACTATTTATAATCAACAAAGCTTTAAAATCATAAATTTCAAACAAAAATCAAAAGAACCTTGTTGTCAATCAAATTCTAGTCAATTTGGTCTTTTTATATTCTAGTGTCAAGTCTTTTTTGAGTCAAGTTCTTCACTTAGAAATGTTTCTCATCATAAGGCACATAGCTATGTTGAATAATCCTAGGGTAAGGAATGAGCCTTTTGGCAATGACCCCTTCCAATTTAGTAGTAAAAAAAGCCATGGTCACCATGCTAAGATTCATGAAATCTAGAACCATGAATAAGAAGAGGGAGAAACATACCAAGATGAGGGTAGCCGTAAGACCATTTTGCATCCTTAATTTAGTCAATACATCATGACAAACAAGAATGAATGTTTGATTCAATCTTTAAGATTAGGGGCTAAATTTTCACTTGATTTTGATGTCCAAAATATATAATATTTAATTGTTAAGAAAGAGTATTTATCACCCATTCAATACCAATTCATATCACAAAGATCTTTAGAGTCTATTAATGCTCTCATACATTCCTCCAATCCCAATCACTGAGTCTCCCATGACAAAAGGAAAACAATCTTTAATGAAGAATCATCCCAAGTAAGCCATGGGTTTTCCATGAAGCCCATACTCATCACATCAACCAAGAGATTTCAAATCTCCAAGTCAATTGAAAAAACAATCCTTTGATTTACCCAAATTCCAAACCTAATCCAAATTTGAGTGTGAATGTGAATTCACCCTCATTCATCAACTAACCCAATCCTAACTTGAATATGCATTCAAGTTTATCAATCATGAACCCATCCAACCCAAACGAATATTCATTCAAGTTTACCAAACATGAACATGTCTAATCTAAACTTGAATATTCCTTCAAGTTTACCAATCATAAACCAATCTAGCTGAACTTAAATATTCATTCAAGTTTATCAATCAATAATCAATTAAATTTGAGATTTAATACTTATTCAAGTTCTCTAAACAATCCAAATCCAAACCTTCAAAGTTCAACAATAAACACTATTAATCCAAAACAAACTATGAACTTGAATACTTATTTTTGTTCACCCATTAACCAATAACCTTCAAATCCAAACTTGAATGTGGTTTCAAGTTTACCCATCAATCAAATCTTTATTCTGGGAAGTGTATTGCTTTAGTTTTCAAATGTTAGTTCTTTTGTAAGATTAGTTTCATTACATTCAAATCAAACACAAACTGGTATCAATCCATTCAAAACTAATCCAATTCCCAACCAACCATTAAGCCCTAAAATCCATTCAAATCAAATGTTTAGTTCACATCCTTTTCCAAATCCGAACTTGAACCAAACAAACTCAAATCCATCTTATCAAACAATACCTAATTCGTTTGACTTCACAAATCCTAACTTCAACACCAATCCTAACCAAACAAATCCTAACTTTAACATTAATCCAAACCAATCAAATCCTAACTTCTCCACTAACCCAACCATTTCAAATACCTTTACACAATCCAAACATGTTAATTCCTACTTCAACACGCCCCCTAACCAATATTCATTTTCACAAGCTAACACAAATTTAAACCCATTCATGGGTCAAACTTCTAACATATTTTCCTCCTCAAGTCAAAATTATCAACTATCACAAAACTTTATTTAAGAATGGCAAAATATGAATAACAAGGTCCAAGTCTTGAAAGATGGTACTTTTTCAAAGCAAAAATAATATAAGTTTGAGGAATCACTACCCATATGATGTAAACAATATGACAACACCTTTTCCAAAACATTTTGAACTCCCTAAATTTGACAAGGACAAAGGTAAGGGTGATCCTAGGGAATATATTAAGGACTTCTACATGGCATGTGTTAATGTTGCCTATAGTAATGAGTACATGTTGAGACTTTTTTAGAAGTAGTCTATGTGGTCAATCCCTAGAATGGTTCTCACATTTACCCAAAGGATCAATTTTTTCCTTTGAAGACCTATCCAAAAAATTTGTTCGTCACTTCTCATATAATGTTGAAAAATAATTAACCACACTTGACCTATATAAAACTATACAATGTAATGGTGAAACTTTTACCTCTTTCTTGTAAATATGGCAGGTATCGACAAGCCATTTTCTATGGTCTTTTTCTAGAAATAAAGCTCATTGTTATCTTCATGAACAATCTTAACCCATAATTGGGTCATCACTTGCAACTTATTTGTCTAAATTCCTTTGACAAAATCATTGAAAAGGGAGATCAAATTGAACAAACTTTAATTACTATAGGTGTTATCAAAATATTCAAACCTTAGAATAATTCCTTGAACCAAATTGACAAGCCTAAGTCTTTTGCCAAAAATAAAAACGTTATGGGTGACAGTGTAACTGATGTCAATCAAATAAAAAACCCACCTAAACAACATAAAATTAACACACAACCCTTCAACAATATCATCATCTCCAGTGGTCAACAAAAATAAGAAATGCATAAGGATGGAGATGTCAAGCAAATAGGAGGAGCAGTATCGGGTTGTTTTCACTATGTGATGGATCAGGTAATTAGGACATAATGAAGGTGGTTGGAGGAGCAAACCAAGGATGGAGATGCATAATGGACATGGAAGCAAGAAAGTCAAGTATCTCACTTCTTGTAGTTGTGAGTTATCTTGTGGAATGCCATATAGAGGAGGAAAAGATGGTTGTCATGTGTATCATATTGATTGGGAGTAGGAGAAGCCTCATGAAGCCATGGTGTGCACTATATCAGATACTTCCAAGTAGTGGGGGTAGTGAGTGATTCATGGCAAAATAATTACAATAAGGATGGGTATGTGGTAAAGTGGGAATCACTTCATGTTACTACAAATATGCTATGAAGAAGTAGATGTTGACAAACCCAATCAGGGTAGAGAAGTTTTAGTAGTGAATAAAACTTCTACTAGGCTTGTGTGAGAGTAATAGTGGGTATTGACATTGATAGTAGCTAGATGGTAGATGGTTGGAAAAATATGCAAGTGTTTGAAAGTCCTGTGTATATGACTTCAAGTGGGAGATTGTTGGGTGTGAAGCCACTATTCATAGGTCATTATTCATAAGTACTATTCATGAGCATTATTCATAGGTCACTATTCACAAATGAGGTAGTAATGGTGATTGGGTATGTGAAGTGGATCTTAAGTGATATGGTATGTAGGTGTGGCATGCAAGTGATAGAACATGTGATGCAGTAAGATGGTGATGTGGTAAGAGGGCCCATAGAGGGTCCCTTTAATGTGATCAGGATGGTGACATGGAATGAGAGTAGCATTCCACTAAGGGACATGTCATATCCTTAGTAGTCACATGGGCTTGTCACATGGGTGCAAAAGTCAAGGGGTCATATGGATGATAACCATTGGTGATTTAATCTCACATGTGTGTGGGATGCATTTGTTGAAGTCACATGTGTGGCTTGGAATCTTATCCAAATAGTGGAGCTACTTTGTTGACCTTTGATAATAAAGACAAGATGATCACTATTATTAATTTGCTCTCACATGTGTATGGGATACATTATTTTGGGGACACCCCCCACTGAGTGGGATGTAGCACTTGGAGTGCATATGGAGTTCACATGGGAGTGGTCAAGTTGGCATCACGAGATTCTATTCAAAGTCTTGAGTTACCCATGAGGGGTACAAGTATCCCTATTACTAAATAGTGTTCCCCACCAAAATATGGTGCAACATGTTATCTCTCCTCTCTTTCTCTTATTTGGAAAATGCTATAAAGCATTATGTTCTCCTCTTTGTTGTTTATCCAATTAGTATATCATGTGAGGATCCTTTCAAGATTATGCTTGCATGATAGGATGTTGAAGTTGAAGGCTTGTATGCTTTACTCACCTAGATGTTTGGGTTGTAAGTATCACATGCAGGTTGAAGGTTAGAGCCTTTGAAGGCTATTGTGTTTGGCTCATCTAGGTGCATGGATTGGATCCTTGGAGATGGAGCTTGGAGGTTTGATAACTCAACTCATGGAGTTAGAGGTAGATGTTGTTGGAGCTCCCTTGGATGTTATCATTAGTAACATTGTAAGAGATGCATGTTGTAGCCTATAAGTGAGCATGAAAAGATTATTTGTAAGCTTTGATCACCTGAGTGTGATGGTGTTAGCACTAGAAAAGAGTTGCTAAGAGGAGCTGTGCAAGAGAGAGTGTTGCTAATGAAATATGAAGTTTGGATGTTGCCATTGCCTCATGTTTTTTTTCCTTGCTAGTTGTGCAAAGGTTTTCAACATATATATTGTGTAGTGTTTTTTTCTCTCCTGTTTATTTTTTTGTTGTAGCTTGTTATTCCAAAAATTTTATTTACTTGCACATATAGGAATGTATGTTTTTCCTAATAGATGATGAAAGTGATGGCATTTTTATGATGTGCCTTGACTTCCTCTATGTGCTTCTCAAATTAGCGGGAATCTCTTTTCTAATTTGTCCCCCACTTTAATCAATAATAGTGATTTGATGCCCCACTATCTCATGTGCACACACATGCCTTCACAAGATTCCAAACACATTTTGACTTATGCACATGGATTCAAGCATGCCCAATAGTCTTTCCTTTGGCCCACATGGATATGGGTCAAAATTCTTTCTCTCTCCTTGATTTATCCCTCTGATTTGTAATTTTAATATATGTTTATTATCTCCTTTATATTTTGGTGAAGTAAGAAAAAGTAAGAGAGAAAAATAAGATAAGAGTTGATGCATTGTGTTGCATTCCTATAAGTGAGGTAAAGAGGTGTGAAGACTTCGTAAAGTCTTGTTGCAAGCTTTGTTGAAAGCTTGAATGTAATAAAAAAAGATAGAGAGAGATTATAGAAGAGGCGTATTTTCTTGTAACTACTACAATTATAAGGCTGGATAATTTCTCCATGGATGTAGCTAAATTGGTAAACCACATATATTAGTGTCTTCATTTTGGGAATGGTTTGCATTTATTTTAGCTGATTTATTTTATGTCTTATAGCTTCTCTCATTTTTCAATTCATATAGGATATAATTCTGCTAGCATATTTCCTAACAAAGCATAAGTTCACCCAATTGGGATAATCTTATGAATAGGTTTTTCCAAAGGTGGCCCACACAAACAAGATTATTTAGCCCAATGCCAAACCCTTTGAAGACAATGTTCCTAAATTTGACTGGTACAAAGAAGATGAATATTATGAGTACTATTGGATTAAGGGACACTCAACCAATTAGTGTATGAGGCTCAAATAATATGTCCAAGATATAAAATATTATGGGGACATAGCCATCGAAAGTCAACCACCCACATCACTTAATAATCAATAGTTGGGAATATACAAAGACCCATTCCCCAGACATGAGCAAGGACATGGTAAGCAAAAACAAGAGCAACCTCAAGCCATTAATTTCAATTGTTAAGGTGTGGAGCTAAAAGCTTCACCAATGAGCATACATTATTAGTTTCAGGTCTACACAAACACCAGCGTCGGTCAAGGGTGACCGACGTCGGTCAGGAGCAGTTGCAGAGACGCCGACGTCGGCAGAGGATCGGCCGACGGCGGTCACAGACAAGCAGCAGGAACCGACGTCGGTTACCTGCGTGTCCAGAGAGCTATTTCTGTGGACAGAAGCCAGTGTTTGCATGATGAGTTTGAGTTGTAGTCTCAAGCTCGCGTCTCTATTATTAGCAATACTATTTTTAGAGCCCTTGTTCAAGTGGCTTAACTGCTTGTTGGAAGTGCATGCTCAAGTCTCCTAATTCTATATGTAGAATTAGATCTTCCTAGCTTATTGTAGTTGTAGTGAATTATTGTTGTAATTCATTGGTATGTGAAGAACAGTACAGAATTGAATCAATCCAGGTTTGTTGGAGTTGATTGTTCGTGAGAGAGAGAGAGCTCTTGAGGAATAGAGATCTATACATCTAGGAGAGGTGTGGAAGAAAGAAGTTTCTTCAATTGTATTCTTTTTGTAAAGAGTTTGTTAATACAAGTTTTCAGGGTAGTTTCTTGTATCTCTTGTTCTTGCTATTATCTCATTCTAATCACTTCTCTATCTGATTTAATTTTGCATTTATTGCTTTCACAATTGTAATCTATTGTTGGTTGATCCCCAACAAGTGGTATTAGAGCTCAGGTTCACTAACAGGTGGTTCAGATCTGTGTAGTGTGTATTGATTACAGGTTCTCGCAGGGGTTTCTGCAGGGATTTCTATTTGAGTGGGAGAAGCAATGGCAGATGAAAGTAAATTGAGAATGGAAAAGTTCAATGGCAAAAATTACCAACACTGGAGAATGCAGATAGAGGATTATCTGTATCAAAAATATCTCTACTTACCGTTAGGTGGGGTTGCAAAGAAGCCCAAAGACATGGAGGATGAAGAATGGGAAGTTCTTGACAGAAAGGCTCTGGGATCTATAAGACTGAGTCTAGCATCCACTGTGATATCTAATTTATTACAGGCAAAGCCTACGGTAGAGTTGATGACTACGTTAGCAAATTTGTATGAAAAACCCTCAGCTTCTAATAAGGTATATCTTATGAAGCAGTTATTTAATTTGCATATGAATGAAGGTGGATCTGTTTCTACTCATCTGAATGATTTCAATGGAATTGTGAATCAATTAAGTTCAGTGAATATAGTGTTTGATGATGAGATAAAAGCTCTTTTAATATTATGTTCTTTTCCTGAAAGCTGGCATGGCTTAGTAATGGCAGTAAGTAATACTGCATCTCCATTAAATATTTTGAAAGTAGAGGATGTTGTTAGTGTTATCTTGAATGAAGAAATACGCAGAAAAAGCACAGAAGAGGCATCTGAGAACGCTTTAAGTTTTGAGAGCAGGGGAAGACAGAAAGAGAAGAGCAAAAAAGGCAGGTCAAGATCCAAATCTAAGGGGAAAGGCAGATCTAAATCCAGAAATGGCAGAAGGCCACAATGCTGGAATTGTGGAAAGATGGGGCACATAAGCAGAGATTGCTGGTCAAAGCCTAAGGAGGACAATCAACACAAAGGAAAGGAGGAAGCCAAGGTTGCAGGTATTGCACAAGATGCTTTAATTTTCTCTCTGCATAATAATATAGAATCTTGGGTATTAGATTCTAGTGCATCTTTTCATGCTACCCCTAACAGGGAATATTTTAGTGACTATATCCATGGAGATTTTGGAATAGTGTATCTAGAGGATGATGAGCCCTGTAAAATAATTGGCAAAGGTAAAGTCCAGCTGAAGATGCAGAATAGCAACACATGGGTGTTGAGAGATGTGATGCATGCTCCTAGCTTGAAGAGAAATTTGATTTCTGCAGGAAAGTTAGGGGATGAGGGTTGTACAGTAACTCTCACAGCAGAATCTTGGAAGGTGACCAAGGGTGCACTTGTTATGGCCAGAGGTAAGAGAGAAGGTACTCTCTATTTGTGTAATTGTGTTACTAACAAATCTCCTTCTGTATTATCTACTTCAGATGTGGATGCTAAATTGTGGCACTCAAGGCTTGGCCACATGAGTGAGAAGGGGATGTCAATTCTTAAGTCCAAAGGTATGCTTTCAGATTTAAAAGGCATAGATCTAGAGTTTTGTGAGCACTGTGTATTTGGAAAACAGAAAAGGGTTAGTTTTCTCAAGACTGGGTCTACTAAGAAGAGGCATAAGTTGGAGCTTGTTCACACAGATGTGTGGAGACTGGCTCAGGTTGCTTCCATTGGAGGATCACAGTACTATGTATCTTTCATAGATGATGCTACAAGGAAGGTATGGATATATTGTATTAGGAGAAAATCTGATGTATTTGAGACTTTTAAGAATTGGAAAGCTATGGTTGAGAATGAAACAAGTAAAAGATTAAAGTGCCTGAGATCAGACAATGGCGGTGAGTTCTGCAGTCATAAGTTCAGAGATTATTGTTACATGCATGGAATCCGCAGGCAAAGGACGGTTCTAAGGACACCTCAGCAGAATGGAATTATTGAAAGGATGAACAAGACAATAATGGAGCGTGCAAGATGTATGAGATTGCATGCCGGTTTACCCTTACAGTTTTGGGCACAAGCTGTTGACACTGCAGTGTACCTGATTAACAGAGGACCCTCTACAGCTCTTGATGGTGGTATTCCAGAAGAGGCATGGACAGGTAAAAAAGTTGATCATTCATATCTCAAAGTTTTTGGTTGTGAAGCCTTTGTGCATATAGATAAAGAAAATAGAAAGAAGCTTGATGCTAAGTCTATGAGGTGCACGTTTATTAGCTATGGCTCAGATGATTTTGGTTACAGATTGTGGAATCTAGAAACTAACAAGGTAATCAGGATCCATGATGTTGTTTTCAAGGAAAGAGTGATGTATTGTGATCAACTAAGGAAGCTGAATCAATCTGAGCAGAGCAATGGTGAATTGGATGAGGTGAAAGTCCAAGATGAGCTCACGGGAAAAAGAAATAATCACTTGCAGGAAAACACAGAGACCGATGTCAACAGGTTAGGAACCGGCATCGGCAGTACAAAAACCAGAGTCGGCCATACAGAGACCGACGTGGGCAGTACAGGTACCGAGGTCGGTCATGCAGAATCAACGTCGGCTAGTAACAGGACTGGAGGTGACCTAGGTCGGTCACTGTCAGAGAATTTGGGTGGACAGCGTGTTGTGGACGAGTCTCAGACACCCATTAGGAGGTCAAAAAGGGTGAGTAAGCCTCTAATTAGATATTCTCCTTCCTTATTTTATTTATTGCTAACTGATGGTGGAGAACTAGAGAGTTTTGAAGAAGCAATACAGGTGGAGTCCAAGAGTGAGTGGGAGCGTGGCATGGTTGAGGAGATGAAGTCCTTAAGAGAGAACCAAACATGGGATTTGGTTGAATTGCCAACAGGTAAGAGAACACTAAAGAACAGATGGACGTACAGGTTGAAAGAAGGTGAGAATGGACAGATGAGATATAAGGCCAGATTGGTAGTAAAAGGATTTGCACAAAAGCCAGGTATTGACTTTGGTGAGATTTTTTCTCCTGTTGTTCAAATGACTTCTATAAGGGTTGTATTGTCTTTGGTTGCTTTTGAGGATTTACATCTTGAGCAGCTAGATATTAAGATAGCATTTCTTCATGGAGATTTGGATGAGGAAATTTATATGGAACAGCCAGAAGGATTTGAGGTCAAAGGTAAGGAGAAGTTTGTGTGCAGATTGAAGAAAAGCTTGTATGGCCTCAAGCAAGCTCCTAGGCAATGGTACTTAAAATTTGACAGGTTTATGACTGAGCATGGCTACAGTAGGTGTCAATCTGACCATTGCATGTATTTCAAGAGATTTGATAACGGTAGATATATTATTCTATTGTTGTATGTAGATGATATGCTGGTTGCAGGATCTCACATGCAGGATATCTCTAAGCTTAAGGTGAAATTAGCTCAAATGTTTGCTATGAAGGATTTGGGAGCAACAAAGAAAATCCTTGGTCTGAGCATTAAGAGAGACAGGAAAAATCACAGGTTGATATTGTCTCAAGAAGATTATGTGGACAAGGTGTTGAAACGGTTCAATATGCAGGATGCTAAATCGGTAAGCACACCTTTGGCTGGACATTTTAAGTTGAGTAAAGAACAATGTCCTAATTCATATGATGAGGTAGAGTACATGAGTAAGGTTCCATATTCTTCCGCAGTATGGAGTTTGATGTATGCAATGGTGTGTACTAGACCAGATATTGCCCAAGTAGTGGGAGTGGTAA
The DNA here is from genome assembly GCA_037957365.1 of Torreya grandis. Lineage (NCBI taxonomy): Eukaryota > Viridiplantae > Streptophyta > Pinopsida > Cupressales > Taxaceae > Torreya > Torreya grandis. Next base: position 9,764,130 of record JARHVA010000003.1, read on the forward strand.
GTAAGTATATGGCCAATCCAGGTAAGGAACATTGGAAAGCAGTTCAGTGGATCCTTAGATATCTGAGAGGAACCAGCAGTAGGCACTTATGCTATAGAGGTTCAGATACTTCTCTATATGGTTATGTAGATTCAGATATGGCAGGTGATTTGGATGGCAAGAGGAGCACTACAGGTTATGTTTTCATTGTAGGTGGAATGGGGGTTAGCTAGATATCTAAGTTGCAGAAGGTTGTTGCCTTGTCAACTACAGAAGTAGAGTATATTGCAGCCACAGAGGCTAGCAAAGAGATGATATGGATGACACGGTTCATGGATGAGCTTGGTAGGGAGCATGAGAGTTGCAGATTGTATAGTGACAGTCAGAGTGCAATCCATTTGGCTAAGAATTCAGCCTTTCATTCAAGAACAAAGCACATACAGCTAAGGTATCACTTCATACGACAGGTATTGGAAGATGGTGAGTTGAAGCTGGAGAAGATCCATACAGATAGGAATCCTGCTAATATGTTAACCAAGCCAGTTACAAAGGAGAAGTTGAATCTTCATTCAACTTCTGTTGGTCTTCATGATTGAGTTGAAGATGGAGGAGCTAAAATATGTTGTTGTACAGGTACTGGTGCAGCTTTTTATCTTCAAGTGAGAGATTATTAGGGTGTGGAGCTAAAAGCTTCACCAAGGAGCATACATTATTAGTTTTGGGTCTACACAGACACCGACGTCGGTCAGGAGCGACCGACGTCGGTTAGGAGCAGTTGCAGAGACACCGACGTTGGCAGAGGATCGGCCGACGGCGGTCACAGATAAGCAGTAGGAACCGACGTCGGTTACCTGCGTGTCCAGAGAGCTATTTCCGTGGACAGAAGCCAGTGTTTACATGATGAGTTTGAGTTGTAGTCTCAAGCTCGCGTCTCTATTATTAGCAATACTATTTTTAGAGCCCTTGTTCAAGTGTCTTAACTGCTTGTTGGAAGTGCATGCTCAAGTCTCCTAATTCTATATGTAGAATTAGATCTTCCTAGCTTATTGTAGTTGTAGTGAATTATTGTTGTAATTCATTGGTATGTGAAGAACAGTACAGAATTGAATCAATCCAGGTTTGTTGGAGTTGATTGTTCTTGAAAGAGAGAGCTCTTGAGGAATAGAGATCTATTGAGAGATCTATACATCTAGGAGAGGTGTGGAAGAAAGAAGTTTCTTCAATTGTATTCCTTTTGTAAAGAGTTTGTTAATACAAGTTTTCAGGGTGGTTTCTTGTATCTCTTGTTCTTGCTATTACCTCATTCTAATCACTTGTCTATCTGATTTAATTCTGCATTTATTGCTTTCATAATTGTAATCCATTGTTGGTTGATCCCCAACAAGTGGTATCAGAGCTCAGGTTCACTAACAGGTGGTTCAGATCTGTGTAGTGTGTATTGATTACAGGGTCTCACAGGGGTTTCTGCAGGGATTTCTGTTTGAGTGGGAGAAGCAATGGCAGATGAAAGTAAATTGAGAATGGAAAAGTTCAATGGCAAAAATTACCAACACTGGAGAATGCAGATAGAGGATTATTTGTATCAAAAAGATCTCTACTTACCATTAGGTGGGGTTGTAAAGAAGCCCAAAGACATGGAGGATGAAGAATGAGAAGTTCTTGACAGAAAGGCTCTGGGGTCTATAAGACTGAGTCTAGCATCCACTGTGATATCTAATTTATCACAGGCAAAGTCTACGGTAGAGTTGATGACTACGTTAGCAAATTTGTATGAAAAACCCTCAGCTTCTAATAAGGTATATCTTATGAAGCAGTTATTTAATTTGCATATGAATGAAGGTGGATCTGTTTCTACTCATCTGAATGATTTCAATGGAATTGTGAATCAATTAAGTTCAGTGAATATAGTGTTTGATGATGAGATAAAAGCTCTTTTAATATTATGTTCTTTGCCTGAAAGCTGGCATGGCTTAATAATGGCAGTAAGTAATACTGCATCTGCATCAAATATTTTGAAAGTAGAGGATGTTGTTAGTGTTATCTTGAATGAGAAAATACGCAGGAAAAGCACAGAAGAGGCATTTGGGAACGCTTTAAGTTTTGAGAGCAGGGGAAGGCAGAAAGAGAAGAGCAAGAAAGGCAGGTCAAGATCTAAATCTAAGGGGAAAGGCAGATCTAAATCCAGAAATGGCAGAAGGCCACAATGCTGGAATTGTGGAAAGATGGGGCACATAAGCAGAGATTGCTGGTCAAAGCCTAAGGAGGACAATCAGCACGAAGGAAAGGAGGAAGCCAAGGTTGCAGGTATTGCACAAGATGCTTTAATTTTCTCTCTGCATAATAATATAGAATCTTGGTATTAGATTCTGGTGCATCTTTTCATGCTACCCCTAACAGGGAATATTTTAGTGACTATATCCATGGAGATTTTGGAATAGTGTATCTAGGGGATGATGAGCCTTGTAAAATAATTGGCAAAGGTAAAGTGCAGCTAAAGATGCAGAATAGCAACACATGGGTGTTGAGAGATGTGATGCATGTTCCTAGTTTGAAGAGAAATTTGATTTCTGTAGGAAAGTTAGGGGATGAGGGTTGTACAATAACTCTCACAGCAGAATCTTGGAAGGTGACCAAGGGTGCACTTGTTATGGCCAGAGGTAAGAGAGAAGGTACTCTCTATTTGTGTAATTGTGTTACTAACAAATCTCCTTCTGTATTATCTACTTCAGATGTGGATGCTAAATTGTGGCACTCAAGGCTTGGCCACATGAGTGAGAAGGGGGTGTCAATTCTTAAGTCCAAAGGTATGCTTTCAGATTTAAAAGGCATAGATCTAGAGATTTGTGAGCACTGTGTATTTGAAAAACAGAAAAAGGTTAGTTTTCTCAAGACTGGGTCTACTAAGAAGAGGCATAAGTTGGAGCTTGTTCACACAGACGTGTGGGGACCGGCTCAAGTTGCTTCCATTGGAGGATCACAGTACTATGTATCTTTCATAGATGATGCTACAAGAAAGATATGGATCTATTATATTAGGAGAAAATCTGATGTATTTGAGACTTTTAAGAATTGGAAAGCTATGGTTTTGAATGAAACAGGTAAAAAATTAAAGTGCCTGAGATCAGACAATGGCGGTGAGTTCTCCAGTCATAAGTTTAGAGATTATTGTTACATGCATGGAATCCACAGGCAAAGGACGGTTCCAAGGACACCTTAGCAGAATGGAATTACTAAAAGGATGAACAGGACAATAATGGAGCGTGCAAGATGTATGATATTGCATGCCGATTTGCCCTTACAGTTTTGGGCACAAGCTGTTGACACTGCAGTGTACCTGATTAACAGAGGACCCTCTACAGCTCTTGATGGTGGTATTCCAGAAGAGGCATGGACAAGTAAAAAGGTTGATCTCTCATATCTCAAAGTTTTTGGTTGTGAAGCCTTTGTGCATATAGATAAATAAAATAGAAAGAAGCTTGATGCTAAGTCTATGAGGTGCATGTTTATTGGCTATGGCTCAGATGATTTTGGTTACAGATTGTGGAATCTAGAAACTAACAAGGTAATCAGGATCCGTGATGTTGTTTTCAACGAAAGAGTGATGTATTGTGATCAGCTAAGGAAGCTGAATCAATCTAAGCAGAGCAATGGTGAATTGGACGAGGTGAAAGTCCAAGATGAGCTCACGGGAAAAAGAAATAATCACTTGCAGGAAAACACAGAGACCGACGTCGACAGGTTAGGAACCGGCATCGGCAGTACAAAAACTGGCGTCGGCCATACAGAGATCGACGTTGGCAGTACAGGTATCGAGGTCGGTCATGCAGAACCGACGTTGGCTAGTAACAGGACTGGAGGTGACCGAGGTCGGTCACTGTCAGAGAATTTGGGTGGACAGCGTGTTGTGGATGAGTCTCAGACACCCATCAGGAGGTCAAAAAGGGTGAGTAAGCCTCTAATTAGATATTCTCCTTCTTTATTTTATTTATTTCTAATTAATGGTGGAGAACTAGAGAGTTTTGAAAAAGCAATACAGGTGGAGTCCAAGAGTGAGTGGGAGCGTGGCATGGTTGAGGAGATGGAGTCCTTAAGAGAGAACCAAACATGGGATTTAGTTGAATTGCCAGCAGGTAAGAGAACACTAAAGAATAGATGGACCTACAGGTTGAAAGAAGGTGAGAATGGACAGATGAGATATAAGGCCAGATTGGTAGTAAAAATATTTGCACAAAAGCCAGGTATTGACTTTGGTGAAATTTTTTCTCCTATTGTTAAAATGACTTCTATAAGGGTTGTATTGTCTTTGGTTGCTTTTGAGGATTTGCATCTTGAGCAGCTAGATGTTAAGATAGCATTTCTTCATGGAGATTTGGATGAGGAAATTTATATGGAACAGCCAGAAGGATTTGAGGTCAAGGGTAAGGAGAAGTTTGTGTGCAGATTGAAGAAAAGCTTGTATGGCCTCAAGCAAGCTCCTAGGCAATGGTACTTAAAATTTGACAGGTTTATGACTGAGCATGGCTACAGTAGGTGTCAATCTGACCATTGCATGTATTTCAAGAGATTTGATAACGGTAGATATATTATTCTATTGTTGTATGTAGATGATATGCTAGTTGCAGGATCTCACATGCAGGATATCTCTGAGCTTAAGGTGAAATTAGCTCAAACGTTTGCCATGAAGGATTTGGGAGCAGCAAAAAAAATCCTTGGTATGAGCATTAAGAGAGACAAGAAAAATCACAGGTTGATATTGTCTCAAGAAGGTTATGTGGACAAGGTGTTGAAACGGTTCAATATGCAGGATGTTAAACCGGTAAGCACACCTTTGGCTGGACATTTTAAGTTGAGTAAAGAACAATGTCCTAATTCATATGATGAGGTAGAGTACATGAGTAAGGTTCCATATTCTTTCGCAGTAGGGAGTTTGATGTATGCAATGGTGTGTACTAGACCAGATATTGCCCAAGTAGTGGGAGTGGTAAGTAAGTATATGGCCAACCCAGGTAAGGAACATTGGAAAGCAGTTCAGTGGATCCTTAGATATCTGAGAGGAACCAGCAGTAGGCACTTATGCTATGGAGGTTCAGATACTTCTCTATATGGTTATGTAGATTCAAATATGGTAGGTGATTTGGATGGCAGGAGGAGCACTACAGGTTATGTTTTCACTATAGGTGGAACGGCGGTTCGCTGGATATCTAAGTTGCAGAAGGTTGTTGCCTTGTCAACTACAGAAGCAGAGTATATTGCAGCCACAGAGGCTAGCAAAGAGATGATATGGATGACACGGTTCATGGATGAGCTTGGTAGGGAGCATGAGAGTTGCAGATTGTATAGTGATAGTCAGAGTGCAATCCATTTGGCTAAGAATTCAGCCTTTCATTCAAGAACAAAGCACATATAGCTAAGGTATCACTTCATATGACAGGTATTGGAAGATGGTGAGTTGAAGCTGGAGAAGATCCATACAGATAGGAATCCTGTTGATATGTTAACCAAGCCAGTTACAAAGGAGAAGTTGAATCTTCATTCAACTTCTGTTAGTCTTCATGATTGAGTTGAAGATGGAGGAGCTAGAAGATGTTGCTGTACAGGTACTGGTGCAGCTGTTTATCTCCAAGTGGGAGATTGTTAGGGTGTGGAGCTAAAAGCTTCACCAAGGAGCATACATTATTAGTTTTAGGTCTACACAGAAACCAGCGTCAGTCAGGAGCAATCGACGTCGGTCAGGAGCAGTTGCAGAGACGCCGACGTCAGTAGAGGATCGGCCGACGGCGGTCACAGACAAGCAGCAGGAACCGACGTCGGTTACCTGCATGTCCAGAGAGCTATTTCCGTGGACAGAAGCCAGTGTTTGCATGATGAGTTTGAGTTGTAGTCTCAAGCTCGCGTCTCTATTATTAGCAATACTATTTTTAGAGCCCTTGTTCAAGTGGCTTAACTGCTTGTTGGAAGTGCATGCTCAAGTCTCCTAATTCTATATGTAGAATTAGATCTTCTTAGCTTATTGTAGTTGTAGTGAATTATTGTTGTAATTCATTGGTATGTGAAGAATAGTACAGAATTGAATCAATCCAGGTTTGTTGGAGTTGATTTTTCTTAAGAGAGAGAGATCTTGAGGAATAGAGATCTATTGAGAGATCTATACATCTAGGAGAGGTGTGGAAGAAAGAAGTTTTTTCAATTGTATTCCTTTTGTAAAGAGTTTGTTAATACAAGTTTTTAGGGTGGTTTCTTGTGTCTCTTGTTCTTGCTATTATCTCATTCTAATCACTTGTCTATCTGATTTAATTCCAAATTTATTGCTTTCACAATTGTAATCTATTGTTGGTTGATCCCCAACATTAATGAAGCCAATCACCTTTTTGACTCCATGGTCAATTATGTTGATTACATGCAGCATCATGTTTTTATCATTAATTTACAATCTCAAGATTATGTTGTTACCACAAGCTGTACCAAGGTTACCATCCCTAGTGCTTCCTCATCCAATGTTGAACATAAGTACAATATTATATATCATCTTGAGAAGACATCTACTAACATATCCATTTTCTAGTTTCTAAAAACCTCCCCTATATATAAAGATATCTTGTATAAAGTCCTTAGAGAGTCAAGAGTCCCACAAGACATCAATCCATCAAGTTTTCAAGCATTATTTGGAAATTTATCTACTAACAATCAAGTTACATTTGACCAATATGATGTCTCTCCTATGGTATCTGTCCATAGTCTACTTTTGTATATATAAATCATTATCTCTAGATATAAAGTAAGAAGGGTTTTTATAGATAATGGCTCGGCTTTGAACCCATGTACATTAGCATTAATCAAACACTTAGGGTACCCTAAAATAGCATTAAAATCAAAAATCATTACAATTAAGGCATATGATAATAATTAGCGTGAGTCTATGGGTACCATATATCTTTATTTAAATGTGTGGCTTGTCATTCATGAGATATTAGTTCATATACTTGACCTAGATTTACCTTATAATTTACTTCTTGGACATCCATGGATCCATTCAAAGAATGTTATACCAATCACCTTACACCAAGGTTTGAAATTTTTTTATGATGGTATGGATGTAACTATCCTCGGTGATCCTCAACCCTTTTAATATTGCAAACTATTGGAAGGGCATTATAAAAAATCAAATTATCTCCCCATTATCAAAGACACATATGTTCTTATTGAGGAATCACCAAATCTTCATAACTACATCCATCCTGATTCTTTATTTCAAGCACATCCCCTTGGTGGTTGGTTGAATATGCCATCCACATCCACTTCCATGCATACACCATTTATAAGCCAAGCATCCGATCATCCCTCCACTTCAAAATTAATTCCATCTCCTCCCTCACAATTTAAAATTATTGATAAAGGCATGGGTGAGTATGAAATCTAAGAAGTTAATTAATTAGGTACAATTCATATGTCTCCAAATAATCATGCCAGGATCCATTATCGAAAGGACACTCAAATGGTTCACTTCAGCAAAACATCATTTATAGAAGGTGGTTTTATTTGTGATGAACAAATTGAAGATTAAAATGCCTCGTAGATTTATTCTTATGAACTAGCTACTTGCCTCCTTAACAACAAATATCCCATAGCCAAATCCATCATGTGTAATATAATGAACTATAAAGGCATGGGTCTTGGCCTTCATGAACAAGGATTAATAGAACCTATCACACTTAAATGCAATGAAATTTTCCATGGTATAGGGTTTAACCCACTTAATGTGAACACCATGCTTTTCCAAAATCATTCTTATAGTGAGTATGAGGTAAACTCTTCAGACACTAAAATGGGTTCCATCTACAACCACTTTGAAGATCTATCTATAACTAACCTATTCCATGGAACCATTATTTTAACACTCAACCTTGCTTATCAAAAATTTAATCCAATTGTACCAACACTCAACAACTATTGTTGATCATTTTCAAAATGATGAAGCAACTTTTGAATTCTTGAGCACAAAAGACCGTTTTTGATGTGCGACAATAATAAAGGTTTTTCAATCTAGTTAGATGATTCTGCATATTTTTGAGAAATATTAGCACATAACCAAATCAATACAAAAACATCACAAGAAGAAGGCCTCGAGGAAGAACTCAAATTTCCATCATCACCCTCAAAATATCAATAAGAATTGACTCTCCTAGTTAAAGACACCATTGCAGTCAACGTTGGGATAGAGGAAAATCCAAAGATAGTCAAGCTTGTTGCATCATTAACTCAAGAAGAACACAAAAATTTACCATTCTACTTAAAGAATTATCTAACGTATTTGCATGGTCTTATGAATACATTCCATGGCTTGATCCTTCACTTTTTGTGCATCATCTTATGGTTCATCCAAATGTAAAATCTATAAATAAAGTATTTAGAAAAATGCATTCCAAGATTACACTCTTAATGAAGGAGGAACTAAAATATAAATTATAGGTTGGCTTCATTTGTCCCATAGACTATTCAAATTGGATATCTAATATTATATCAGTTTTAAATAACTTAGAAGGAATTAGGGTATGTACAAACTTTAGGGATATAAATAAGGCATGTCCCATAGACGACTTTTCATTGCCCAACATAGACATGTTTTTAGACTCCACCACTGGTCATGAGATGTTGTATTTAATGGATTTTTTTGGATTATAACCAAATAAAAATAGCTCATGAGAACCAGCACAAGACACAATTTACAACACCTTGGGGAACCTTTTATTATCAAGTAATGCCTTTTGGTCTCAAGAACACTAGAGACACATACCATAGAACAATGACAATTATCTTCCACAATATGCTTCATGACATCATGGAGGATTATGTTGATGACATTATACTAAATCCAAATCTAATGTAGAGGATCCTGAGATACTTCACCAAATATTTGATATAATTATAAAGTATAAGGTCCACTTAAATCCAAATAAATGTATTTTTGAGGTGACATCAGAAAAGTGGGTGGGATTGATAGTTTCACATTGCATAGAGGTTGATCCTTCCAAAGTTTTATCCATCATGAATATGCCTCCTAAAAAGTTCAAGCAACTTCATAGTTTACAAGGCAAATTTCAAGCAATCTGAAAGTTCCTATCTCAACTTGTGGACATTTTTCATCCGTTCGCATTCTTTCTTAAGAAAGATACTTCGTTAACTTGGAATGAAGATTGTAATAAAGCATTTAGAAATCTTTAAAAATATCTTTCCAATCGATTAGTTTTAAGGCCACCTACTAGAGGCAAGTTTTTCCTTCTGGTTATATTAGCTACACAGTATGTATTGGGGGAATTATTGGCATAGTATGATGATAGTGGATCATAATAGGTAGTGTATTACCTAAGCATAACTTTGGTGTCATATGAGCTTAATTATTCTCCAATAGAAAAATCATGTCTCGCAATTATTTTTGTTTGCCAAAATCTTCACCACTACATGCTCAATAATTAAACTAAATTACTTGTTAGGTTGTGGAGCTAAAAGCTTCACTGATGCAAACAGAGGAGGTTGCTGAGTGTCACAGACACCGGCGTCAGTCAGGCCAACCGACGTCGGCAGGGTGTAGACAAAAGAGCAACTGATGTCGGTCATTTGTCGGCTAACGTCGGTCACCTCCAAGTAGACAAGGACCGATGTCAGTCACCTGTGTAGTTCAAAACTACTAGTTTCATGGACAGTTAGTTAACGAACCAAGTGTTTGCATGTTGAGGGCTAATTATAGTCTCGAGCTGTGGATCTAATTATTGTAATTAGATGTCTAATTATTGTTTGCATGAGATCTATATAATAGACTCATGGGCTATATTGTAAACTAGTGCTAGAGAGTAAGAGAGCAAAATAAGCTCCTTCAGATTGAAGAGAGCATGGTGTGTTCCTCCTAGTGCCGTAGTACCAAGCGTGGGTGCTGGTTTGGAGAATCAGAAGGGTTCTTCATGTATGTATGATCTTGGTCAGCAGGTGTGCAAGACCACGTTTGGAGATCTACATGGGTAAGTAAGATCATTGATCTGCAGGTGTATGTGTGTGCATGGTCTAGGTGTGCAGGTGTGTAGAACCAAGTTGATTTGCAGGTGGCAGCAAGATCAAGGTGATAGCAACACAATAGGTAACAAGATCAGGCAGGATCTACTTAGAGTATGGTGTGTACTCGAACAGAGAGCAAAGAGGAAGGCAAGAAAGTCCCTTCCAAAGTAAGATCATTTGGGTTGCAGGGTGTTGCAATTCATGGGAGATCTACTTGGAGTGTGTTGTGCACTCAGTTGAGTATGTGTGTATACTCGGTGTACTGTCAGTAGTTATACTGACTAATTGGAGGTGAACACCAACTCTGTGTTTGAGTTGTGTGTTAGGACCGTAAGAGAGAGAGTAAGCTCTTGAAGGTGAATTACTGAACACTTGGTGTGGGAACCCTGTAAGGTGTGAAGAGTGTGGCGTATCTTTAGTTGTAATTCTCTTCTAGAAGAGTATTAATACAATTGGGTATTGTCTCTCATATTCTGTGTTATTTCTGAATTCTAGTTACTTATTACTTCTAGTTAATTTTACATCTTTTAAGCTGCTTGTACATGGTAATCAATTATTGCTTTCGGGTCCTAATAGTAGAATCAGATCTGTTTGTTGTTCTTGGTTCCTGACAAGTGGTATCAGAGCTAAGGTTACAAGGAGCAGGTTTGTGTTTGATTACAGGTCACTCTCAGGGGTTTCTGATTGAGTGAGAGTAGAGCAATGGTAGAGAAAAGTAAGCTAAGAATGGAGGAATTGAAAAGCACGAATGGTCAATTAAGGTGTTATGGAAAGAAAGAGCAGGTAAAGAAATATTGTTGGTTGGTAGAAGATCAGCATGAAGGAACTGAAGAAGCAGATGTTGCAGGTGTTGTTGCACAGGATGCTCTGGTATGTTTCTTGGATAAAGTAGAATGTTGTTTTATATATTTTGTTGCCTCTTTCCATGCAGTCTGAAATAGAGTATTTTTCCATGTTAAGGTCTTTGGAGACTTTGGAAAGATTTATTTAGGGGCTGGTGTGCCTTGCCAAAGAATTGGCAAAGGAGAAGTGAAACTGAAATTGCAGGTGGCCAACACATGGGTGTTGAAGGAGGTCATGCAGGTCCCAGTCTTGAAGTTGTGGCTAATTTCTTCAGAAAAGTTGGGTGAAGAGAGATGCACAGAAACTCTCACAGCGGATGCACTTGAATTAGCTGGTGGTAAGAAAGCAGGTACTCTTTATCTACTTATTTATATTATTGATTCTTCTTCTGTTGCAGAGATGTGGCTTTGTAGGCTTGGTCACATGAGCAAAAAAGAGATGCATGTTCTTAAGAGGAAGTCAGATGTCTTTGACAGACTTAAGAACTGAAAAGCCTTGGTGTTTATGGAGGAGATGGCAGACAGAGATTAGTGGAGAAGGCTGAGTAACTATGAGCAGAGCAGTTTGGACAGGGATTTGATTTAAAGAAAGATCGTAGGTAAAAAGTCATCACTCACAAAAGAACATAGGTACCGGCATAGGTCAAGGGGAACCAACATCAAACAGACAGGTGCTGATGTCGGTCATGTGTAGACCAGAGCCAGTGGTGTCAGGCAGGGTGGCTGCCAGCGTTGGTAAGGAAACCGATGTCGGTGACCAGGTAAGACCGACGTCAGTCAGGAAACTGACGTCGATAGAAAGGACAATTGCATGGGAACTGATGTTGATCAAATGCAGATTGTGTGGTGATCGAGGTCGATCATTGTAACAAATTTTGGGTAGACAGCAAGCTGTCAAGGAGTCTCAAACGCCCATATGGAGGACTGAAGGGGTAAGTAAGCCTCAAATTCATTGTTCCTCTTCTTTATACTCATTGCTCACTATAGAGCAGGAAGGATCTAGGAAACAGTGGGAGCATGGTAGGAATATGATGCAGAACCAAACGAGAGATTTGGTAGGGTTGCCAGCCGATATGAAAGCACTGCAAGATGAATGGATACCTTAGTTAAAGAATAGAGAGAATGGATACGTGAGACGAAAGGCCAGGTCATATGGTCTTGTGGAAGCTGCAGGACAGTGGTACAAGTTTGACAGGTGGATGACAAAGCATGGCTTTAGTCAATGTCATTATAACTACTGTGGTCTCTTTACCAGGTTGGGTGATGATTACAACATCATCCTATTACTGTATGTTGTGTGTTTGCTTGTTGTAGGGTTACACATGCAGGGTTGCTGAGCTAAAGTAAAGTTAGTTCAGTGGTATGTCATGAGGAATTTGGAGCAGCAAAATTCTTTGGCAAAAGTGTGTTCTAGAGACATGGAGATCACAGGTTGATTTTTTCTTCGAATGATTGTGTGAGACCGGTCAGCACGCCGATGGTTGGACAGTTCTATGAACAGGGTCCTGATTCACATGATGAGGTTAAGTACATGCATACTGGACTTGGGTTGCCCACTCAGTGGGAGTTGTAGAAAGTTTGGAGCCGATCCGAGAAAGAAGCACTGGAGGACAGTTCAGTGGGTTCTCAGGTATTTGAGAGGGACCAGCAGCAGGTATACATGCTATGCAGGGTCAGGACTTCACTACATGGGTTTGTAGGTTCGGATGTGGCAGGTTACTTGGATGATAGGAGGTGCACCATAGGATGTGTGGTGGTTGGTTTTCAAGGTTGAGCTTGAAGAGGGATACAATCCAAGAAACAAATTAGATGGGGTACAGGTATAAGTACAGTGCAGTGGTTTATCTCCAAGTGGGAGATTGTTAGGTTGTGGAGCTAAAAGCTTCACTGATGCAAATAGAGGAGGAGGTTGCTGAGTGTCATAGACACTAGTGTCGGTTAGGCCAATCGACGTCGACAGGGTGCAGATAAAAGAGCAATCGACGTCAGTCATTTGTCGGCTAACGTCGGTCACCTCCAGGCAGATAGGGACTGACGTCAGTCGCCTGTGCAGTTTAGAACTGCCAATTTCACAGACAGTTAGTTAACAAACTGAGTGTTTGCATATTGAGGGCTAATTATAGTCTTGAGTTGCGGATCTAATTATTGTAATTAGATGTCTAATTATTGTTTACATGATATCTATATAATAGACTTATGGGTTGTATTGTGAACTAGTGCTAAAGAGTAAGAGAGCAAAATAAGCTCCTTCAGATTGAAGAGAGCATGGTGTGTTCCTCTTAGTGTCGCAGTACCAAGTGTGGGTGCTGGTTTGGAGAATCAGAAGGGTTCTTCATGTATGTATGATCTTGGTCAGCAGGTGTGTAAGACCACATTTGGAGATCTACATGGGTAAGTAAGATCATTGATCTGCAGGTGTATGTGTGTGCATGGTCTAGGTTTGCAAGTGTGCAGAACCAAGTTGATTTGTAGGTGGCAGTAAGATCAAGGTGATAGAAACACAATAGGTAGCAAGATCAGGTAGTATCTACTTGGAGTACGGTGTGTACTCAGATAGAGAGCAAAGAGGAAGGCAAGGAAGTCCCTTCCAAAGTAATATCATTTAGGTTGCAGGGTGTTGTAGTTCATGGGAGATCTACTTGGAGTGTGTTGTGCACTCGGTTGAGTATGTGTGTATACTCGGTGTACTGGAAGTAGTTATACTGACTGGTTGGAGGTGAACACCAACTCTATGTTTGAGTTGTGTGTTGGGACACTAAGAGAGAGAGTAAGCTCTTGAAGGTGAATTACTGAACACTTGGTGTGGGAAGCCTGTAAGGTGTGAAGAGTGTGGCGTCTCTTCAGTTGTAATTCTCTTCTAGAAGAGTATTAATACAATTGGGTATTGTCTCTCATATTCTGTGTTATTTCTGAATTCTAGTTACTTGTTACTTCTGGTTAATTCTGCATATTTTAAGTTGTTTGTACATGGTAATCAATTGTTGCTTTCGGGTCCTAACAGTGGAATCAGATCTGTTTGTTATTCTTGGTTCCTGACATTACTTTTATGCATTCCATCTTTTATTGACTTTTACTTGTTTAGTTATCTTTTGTGTGCACTTTTATTTTAGTGTGTATTAATTTTTCTTATTTGTAATATTGTTTTAATTTTTTTTTAGTTTTTGAGTCAATATCACTGTGTAAGGCACACAGTGTGATTACGATCTTCTATATCATGATGCATTAAGTCTTGCACAAATGAATCTTTTAGTACTTATGTGTACAACATGATAATCATCATGATTATTTTACATCATAGGTACATATTGTTTTACTCTATTTTAAATAAACATTGCTCAAAATTCTTACTTGTTAATTAACGTTGGAATTATAGTTGGAAATACAAAGCAAATAAAAAAAAGTTAATTATCTAACCATGCATACACACGTATATTTTTCCATTCCATTTTATACCATAAATAAAATCTGAAAGGATTAACATGTGCAATCATATATCAAATGTAGAACTATTACCATACCAAAACATATTTATCCATCTAAGCCATCTACCATATATATAAAAGTAAAACACATCCATAATGCTAAAACATATCCAAATACATAACACAAGTCTAGAGAGAAAAATGAATACACACACACACACACACACACACACACACACACACACACACCACATGTTTCATAGTACATCAATATAGTGATAAATCTCAAAAATATGTATACATCGATACATCATATAAATCATCTCATGTCTCTCCCTGACCCTTAGATGGGGCATCTATAGTTAGGCTCAACTCATATCACTATGGTGTACTCCTAGGAGGACCCATGACATGATGTGATTCTTGTCCTACAGATCTCTCATACTCCATTAGTTGCATTGATCTCCCTGATGTAGACCTCCTAGTCAAGTATTATCTAAAATAACTTGTTCTTTGTGCTTATGGAACTACCTCCTCATATAAACTCTTGTAATATGTAACCCGATCCATCATCCTCATGACCTTGTTCAAGGTCACCAACTATCTTGGTCTTATCAAAATCTCTTTAGCCTCAGTCAACTCAATCCTTAAAGTCTCTCTCTCTCTCCTATATCTATGAGTTAGACCTGTGTCATCAAGATTCTATATGGCTATATCCTATGTATATATCCCTAATGCTAGACCATACCCCTCTCCCTTTAGTCTATCCACCTCCACCTATAGTTTATCAACCTCTCCCTATAATTATGTGATCTCTACTACTCTAAGACCCAACTGATTATCCCTACTATCTTTATCTACATGTAATCTTGCAATCTCAACATCATAAACCCTGATCTTTTTGTGTAGCCTATGAAGTAGCCTTTGGTCCTCTAGTGACCTCATCATACTTGATGGCCCTATTCCATCTCCTCCCTTTGTGTACATCTTTGTCATAGGCCACATTTTTATATCCCTTCCATCTCCCTCCCCATCACTATCAATAACCACTAAAGGAGTCTCCCATCCTCCTACTGGATCCTCTATAATGGGTATCATCATTGTATCCTCTCCCTCATCCCCTCTAGTCTCCTCTATGATCTCCACATCCTCTAAATATGTATGAGCTCTCCTAGGTCTCCTTTATCCATCACCTACTCAAACCCTAGATTGTTTATGCCTATATCCTCTTTATGATGTCACAACTCTCTTAATCTTGGCACCCAATCCTATCCCTCATGGATGCCTCTCCAAACATGCCACTAGTCTCTGTCTCCACTTCCTCGAAGGATCATATGGTGTAGTTAATCTCATAGGTCATTTTTAGCCCACCAATCATCATAGCCATTTAGTATCCCCGCATCCACCACATCCTTCCTCTATGAAAATGTCACTATTTAAAGGTGTATCTAGTTCTACTATGCAATCCTTAGGTCAATACCTATTCCCCATTGAGATCTCTCTCTCTCATAGACCTCACAAACACATGAGGTATTGTTATAATATGTTATCTAATACAAATCTATAATTAAAACATTTTTAGCCTATTTTGCTCAATCACATACTCATGAATGCCCATGATATAACATTGCGTCATCATATAGCCCATCATATGCCCAATAAAAATCAAACTCCCCATAATTTATCCATGTAATCTACTCATCTCCAAGCTCATTTATCACTCTCCTATACCAATACAAATCCTTTAGATGTGATCTTTGTACACCTATGATCACATGTCAATGATACATAATCGGTGTATGCAATGGGAAATGAGCAAATCTACAGATCAATCCTAGCTTGGATAAGATAGATCCTACTTACACTTCTGATAGGGGATATATTAGCTAATTTGGATCATGACCAACATTGATCTTTTAGACCTTGCCAAGGGATCTCTTACCACATAACATCACTAGGGAGGGTTCCAAAGCCTCTAGTCAAGAAAAACTATGCAATAACACTAACTAGGTCCTATGTTCACTAAACTAATAACAATTAAAGAAAAATCTAATCTAGTGCTCACCAAATCTGGTGGCACAAAGTGGGGGTAATACAAGTAAAAAGTAAACGTGCATAGAATACATATACTCACGTCAATGTATACAAATCCTATTGCATAGAAGAGAAGTGCAAATCCATATCTATCTAATCTTATAAAAGAGGAACAAAGTTGGGAATACTTACCTTCAAAGATAAACCCACTGAGCCTCAATATCTTCCTTGGCCAAGGTGCTTTGCAATAGGATGTTTTGGTATGTAATGATGACAAGGATAAATCAGCTCTAGGCTACACAGCCTATCAATACATCCAAAAGACTTCTCCACAAGACAAGATTTATATCTCCAAAGAAAGTATGAAACCCTAAGCTTGTTCCTCAAGTATAGTGGTGGATAAGCAGATGCATAATATATCTCACTTCTTCTCTTCTCTTAGAAATAGCGAAATGAATGTGTTTATATAGGTGGATCTAACCCTAAACCCTTTCGAAAGTTTCAGCTGACAAGGTTGACTCGATCAACCTAGTATTGAAATTGATGAAAAACTAACTAGATAATGAACTATGTTGGCCATGGCTGACTTAGTTCTTAGTAAGATTTTGTAAATAACAATATAGGGTTGATGTGGTTAACATAGTCATGTAAACTACCAAAGGGGTTTTAGGTTAGGTAAATGGCTAATGAATATGGTAAATGACTAGATGAGGGTGAAAATAGGAGGCAAAGCTTAGGGTAATGGCTTTTAGCAAATAAGTGTGTATATAACAAGTGACAAAAGGGATAATAATATTGCGAAGCACTAACGGTCTACCCACCCCTTTATTGATGTACCCCTTAGGGTGTGCGCTCAAAGAGATTGAGACTTGACAGGTTTTTGCAAGATAAATAGTGTCAGTAATTGATAAAAGTTTGAAAATATTATGTGTATACATATGCCCCATTCGAAGCTCATCATGTGTCATGTAAGTGCAACACAAGATGGTGCTTCAGGAAAATAACGTGATGACATATAATGTTGATGCTAAATAAAGTGTAGTAAGGATAAAATAAGATAAATGAAAGGACAAAAATAAAAAACACATGCTTGTACTTAATTTAGTGTTATAGATAAAGGAGGATGCAAGAGATGTGAAGGTATCCAATGTGAGTCACTTTAGGCAAACTTGTAGAGATTAGCAAAAATGAGTGAAAAATTAATTTTTTTGCAACATAGACATATAATAATTTGAAAGATTATGTATGACATTAGGATTATAGAACATTTTATGAGTTGAAAAAAGAGTTAGTAGCGACAATGATATGAGAAAAATAAGAAATCTGACAGTAAATATTTAAAGGGTAAATAATTATGAGTAGTAAATATAAATAAGATGAAAAAAAGAATTCATTTGCTATTATTTACTATAATTGTGTCAATCTATTTTGGATCAAGGGGCATTTTATGATTTTTGGTTTATCATCTAGGTTCAGCTCATGCATGATATGTATGGGATGTTATCCAAAGAGCAAAAGACCATGGGATTAGTGGTACTACTAAGCACCTAGATATATGAGAGGTTCCCAATGTATTGGCCAGATGGGTTACCTCATGTGGTCGATGATAGGTTACCTTGGGTTATTAGATGGAGATAGGACTAGGTAGCATGGACCATGCCCCACGTGTCAATGCTACAGATAGACATATGAGGAGAGATCATGTGGCAGCCCTATGCACAAATTGTTATGATTTGGTTGAGCTGGGTGACTATAGCACTAGGGCTAACTCTAAAATAACTCACAGGCCACTATACCTATTGGGTAGAGCCACAACCATTAGCACACTTGTTAGGATAGTTTGGACTCCCACACCCATAGGCTCTTATAATAGTTCCCACATTTTTGGAATGACATGCAAGAGAATCGAGGGGTATAGGAGGAGGAGGAGTGCTAGTTGAGAGACTAGAGATCAGACTGTGGTGTGTGAGACCATGGATTGGTTGAGCATGACATTTGATAGCTGGCAAAGGAGAGGGCATGGATGTGGATGTATCGGTGTAATAGGTACTATAGTTAGCACCACAATAAGAGGAGGAATGACCACCTTAGTCACACCACCAATGAAGATGTTAATGGCCAGATCGAGCACAAAGGGTGGTTATACAAGATGACTCAACAGTCAACCTATGGTAGAGCTAATCGATAGAGGCACCTATGAGGAGAGGTTGAGACATGCATAGGTGGAAAGTTTAGGGTTTGATTTGATAGGGAGGCATCCCATGGATGAGGTTATTGGGGGATGGGCTAATGGAGAGATCAGGACAGGTAAGAAATGTTGGAAATTTAGTTTTTGAGATAAAATACTAGTTGTTTATGATGATAAAAAGATAGATTTTTAGATGTATCTATGATATGATATCTATCTAGTTTTAATTTTATAGATCCTATGATTGAGGAGATCAGATGGGGATCCCTAGTCATGCCATCACACTATGACATTTTAGATGGAGTGTTGGCACCATACAACCTCACCACACTGGATGATCCTATGGTACCATCTATTCCAACTCAGGCAAACTAGTTTAGACTGGTGGGGAAGGCCATGAGGTAACTACATACACACAAAGATGGATTGCAATCACTGGTAGGGGTGGGAGCAGGAGAATTATAGGCTTGGCAAGCTTTAGGTCAAGAGAGAGCCACACACATGGATACCATGATCCAATTAGGATATGTATAGGCCTAGGTGGCCAACCTATAGGGACAAGTAGTAGGGTTGAGATATCAGACAACCTTATTATAACACATCATGTAGAGGGGACAATCTGAGGCATCTATGGGTAATGTGGCTAGGCTATGAGATAGGCATGATGGAGCCCAACCACAGAGCTAGAGCAATGGGTTTTTATATGTTATAGAAAAACACATGAGATATAGAGAGATTATTTTGACATTTTTATGTTGATCTTATGAGTTATATTTTGGTTGTGGTAATTGATGCATGGATATATTTCTTTTTAGCACATGTATTTTACTTTTTTTGTATATTTTATAGGAAATATATGTGGAGTATTTTCTTTTCTAGCATTATGTAGTACACATGCATGGTTAAAAAGAAACATGTAAAAAATACTTGGAAAGTATAATTAATCAAAAATAGATGCACTACACACTATTTCACATTGGGAAATGTGTAATAACAAAAGATGACTAAGTATAATAAACCAAAAAGTGGTAAACAAGCTGAAAAAATGTTTTTAAACCATGAAAAATATTGTCATCAAATTAAAACAAGTAAAATCACACTAAATCGTGTTGGAAAGTATGAAAATAATGGAGTAAAATGGAAAGCATGTGAAAGACTAATGATATAAAAACAAATTAATTAAGTAAATCAATCATACTAAATCATGTTCAGAAATATAAAAGAGAAAAAATTTGGCAAAATGGTCTTAAATTAATCACACTAATTCAAGTTAGAAAGTGTGAAAAACTTAAGAAAAAATGGTTGAATTCTTACATGCAATTGGAAAATAAGAAGATAAAAGTGAAAGATTAATGAATTAAGCATAAAACATACTAAATCAAGATGGGAATCATGTCAATGACATGTAACTCATAATCAATCACATCTTATCTCATATTTGACACATGTAATTTTGTTATGACTTGGGCATTGAAATTTTTTGTGAGGAAGGCCAGGTCCTATCCATGGTCTTACACTACAACTCACAAAAGGAACACCAATGGGGTGGAAACAATGTTAAAATATGGTAAAAAGGGGATGTTTGGAATGGTAATGCAAAAATTTGGTAATTTGTAAGGAAGGCTTGGTCTTTTCTAAGGTCTTACACTGCAATTTACAAATGGAATACCTAGGGGGAGTGGTCAATGAACAAAACAATATTTTTCAAAGGGAAATAGTAGGATTATAGGGAGTGAAAGAGGGAGTGTAAGAAACATAATGTAGGAGTCTAACAAAAAGACCTTAGGAGATACGAGGCATACTAAGGACATGAAAAAACACTAAGTGACTAGTGGCGATCAATATATAGAGGATACATGTTCACTATAGGCACAAAGTTATGTAGGCAAATAAGTGTGGTACTATGATAAACTCATGTTGGTTGTTTTGAATAAGAAAATTAAAATGGACCTACCTTCCCACAACATGTTCCCTATTCCTCGTGACCTTTTACAGAGTCATCGGTCTACTGCAAAGATTGGGTACTTGCATGAGAAAGTAGGTAGCACTAAAAGATTTGTTATTCTCCTTTTCTCATCTACTGGCCTACCGCACACCAATGGACCTTAGCTCTATCATGAGGCCAACTATGGAGTTTGAGTTTTGATTAGGGAAAGGGGATGTGCTTAGGATCACATCTTTGAATGTGATTTGACTTTTGAAAATTTTGAATGTTGCCTTTTGGATTATTGTCTTTTGTTAAATGATTTTACTTTTGAATGTTTATGGATTTTAAGATTCCTCCTTCATATGGACATGGAATGACCAATCATGAGAGATAAAGTGATACAAATGAATAAGATTTAGGCTTTAGCTAAATGAAGTTGAGTATCTAAAGATATGACTGACTAGAATACTTAGGCTTAAACATGAACCAACATGTTATCTCAATTCTCAACCATGTGTATGCTTAGTTTGTGAAAGGTAATAAATGGGGATAAGAGCAGATCCAAGGTGGACTGGTAAAAGGAGATTATAATGAGATGAATTGTATGCTAATTGGTCACATGGTAAATAAGGAATGACTAAAGGAAGCAAGGTTTATATAACCAAGTCACAATGACAGTTATCGGTGTTTATAGAGATAAGATAGCAAATAATAATGAAAAATAATAAAGGAATAATAGAAGAGGAACTTAAGAAGAACAAGTATGTAATCATGAAAATGTATCCAGAAGAGAACATAAGAAAAATAATGAGACCATAAGCAACATGTAGTGCGAAACAAAAGTCATCAGGTAAGATAGATAAGAATTTTACACAATGTCAAATGATATAAAATAGATAAATATAAAGTTGGAGCACACATCTAATCCAAATGAAGAAAGAAGTGAAAGAAAACCATGCTTACATTCATAAATATTGATATATTTGTCCACACACATTATCCATAGCATCTAATGAGTCTCTACGAAACTGAACTTAGACTGCAACCAAAGTCTCGTCGATCTTTTAAAAAAGTTGAGAAAATACTTCATGTCAAATCTCTTCGACAAAAGATGTAGGAATGCCAAAAGGATAGGGCTGATGAGGGATATTGTGTAGGGGATGCTCAGGAAAATGAATGGGAGTAGGTGTAGGAATGGTCATGAAGTGATCCTTGAGATGATGTTAAAAGATATGATAATGATCAGTGTGATATGTACCACATTAGTGCTAGAGACAATATACCTCTCCATATTTGGGAAGATATTCAAGTAATAATTTTGGGGGAGGTATAGCCTTGTGCATGGGCTAAAGAATGGTGGGATGCAATGTGTTGATATATTGCCACAATTTATGATAATGTGTGGATGAATGATTATTTGTGCCATGGAAGCAACATATACACCTGTGAGTAGACTTGGTAGGTGTACTCATAGGAGGAGTGGAAGGTGAGGAAGGTTGGTATAATGAATAGTCTCTAGTCCAATGACCAAAAGCTTTATGAATGTCACAATATGGTTGGTCAGCCCCTTTGGTTGGCAAAGGAGCAAGTTGCATCAAAAGGAGCAAACCATCACCCAGGGAAGGTGGAGCTGGTAGACATACTGGGCAAGGCTCCACTGAAGGAACCATAGGATCAGAAACAGGAAGAGACTCAACTAGAGAGGGAGTGGGAATAGGATCTGAACTAGGCTTAGTTGAGGGAGGGATGGGATGCATAGAAGGTTGAAGGAGAGTTGTAAGCATCTCAGGGATAAGTCAGCTAGAGGAGTCCTAATATCTAGCACAGTGATAAGGACTAGTCATAGCACGATCCATAAACATACTCCTATGAGGCTCTTCAAAAACTAGATGTGTGTGCACCATCTCTACACTATGATTAAGAGGAAAATGCTAAAATTAGCAATGATATAAGATGGAATACTAGAAGAAACATTGAAAGACTGAAGCAAAGAGAAACGATAACAAATAATTCCACCATCTTGAGCCTGAACAAGACTTCTTAAGAATGGATCATCTAAGGTATAGCCATCATCATAATCAAGTGTATGAAGATCAATGGCATAGGTAGGGATGACCTTGTCATATGATTTGGTGTGATGAATAGAATGTCGAGTCTTAGTTAAGACAATGGGTATGTCATCACTAAGTGATTGATGGGAATAAGGTTGCAAAGAATGGGGAAGCTGAGAAATGAGATGAGGTGAGAGATTTGAGGTTTTAATCTTGAGATTGATCTCATCAGGCTCACCATAATCAAAATCTAGGAGGTTAGGGGAATATTCCTGATGAGTTTGGGGTGACCATTGTAACCACGAGTAGAATTAATAGGAAAGTTAAACTATTAAGATTCATTAAATGGAATGCTTGGTGAGGGTTCAAGTGTGGGAATATTGAATACACCACGGTCTTAGAATTATTCAAAATTCTAAGGGTTAGTGTCACCTTGAATCCTATAGATTGCTCCATTAAGAGGAAATTTGACACATTTGAAAGTGGAAGAGGCAATTTCTCTCATGCGATGAGTCCATGGCCTACCAAGAAAAATGTTATAATATAAATAAACATTGAAGAACATCACCTTCACATGAATAGTGATAGGTGGGATGGTGATAGAGATCCACACACAGCCTAAGGGAGGCATTTGCCTTCAGTCATAGCCTTGACATGTGTTGTATGTGGACTTAAGATTACATTCAAAATATCCAAGGGTTTTGATAAAATTGAGAGAGGCAACATAAGTTCCTAAACCCTTGTTAATTAAGGCATGTTTGACTTGGATATAACCAATTTGGACACTAATAAAAAGAGGAGGATCATCCACATGAAGTAGAATCTCATTGAAGATCATAGAAGAAATGTGGGATTTGAGGGAAAGGTAAGTGTTCATTGTTTCATCAACATGTATGTACATCTCTTCGTACTATTGTAATATGTTATCTTCTAATCCAGATAAAGTGGCTTCACATCCTGCTAGTGGAGGATGAGTGATGTTCATTTTGAATAAGAGATATATAATATGATTATGATGATGTGGAGATGTTCACATAAGTTTGAGAAATGGGATTTAATATGGGAGAGAAGTACGCTCTGTAATAGGGTCCCACTCATCATAAACCATAAGAGGACTATTGGAAAGAGGTGCATAGTGTTGAAGGAGGTCCTCTAAAGGAGGAGCCAAAGTGTATGTGAATTTATGTTGATATGATGAAGAAGGTTTAATTGGAGGATAAGTTTGATTTTCTTGAGAAGATGGAGTGGTTGATGTAGGGTTGGTTTGAGATAGATTTGAAGAAGTGTTGGTAGAAGTTTGGGTATCATTGGTGATGGGTAAAGAGGTTGGAGGAATGGTAGAAATGGTATGAGAAGTGTTATCCAAGGGAGGTGTTGGAATTGGTTCATCAAAATATATAAGGTCTTCTTGCGCCAACTCTGTTGAGTGAATTGGAGAAGAGTCTTGGATAACATGAAATGTGTGAGACAATTAAGGATTTTGGATGGGATGAGGATCAATCAAGGCAACCACCCTTCACATATTAGTCATATTGACCACATTCTCCTCAGAAGTTGGGTCAAGTAGACTATTAACATTATTGGTAGAAGGGGTAGGTTTTTCTAGGTTGTCTTGGTGATTTGGAAGAGGATATTTATAGATGGCCAAATGAGCATTAGCCTAATTCAAAGTTTGAGATTTAGTTTGTGTTTCATGGGATTTTTAAGGCAATGTCATAGGCTTGCTAACATTTATAAATGATAAAATCATGGTCAAAATTGGGACTGAGAAGGAAATCTATAGCCAAATTATGAAGTTGTCTACAAGTCTCATGAGAATGACCCCAACTAGCATGAAACCAAAAAAATTTATTAAGATTGTACCAAGATTTCATGGGATGAGTAGGATCAAGTTCTTGCAAAAGAGGCCTTGGTAGATGTTTTTGTAATTCAATTAAGGATAAAGGTTTACGAACATTGATATTATTTTTTGAAAATAAATGAGGATTAGTGATATGGGTGGGAGGGGAAGCTTGTTCCAGAGCTTAGTCGGGAATAATAAGTTGAATAGTATGAATGGTGTCATAAGAATTGGTGACACCATCGTTAGTAGCATGATGATTCTTATTTTTGATTAACATGCAGTACCCATAAAAGTTTGGGATGGCTCGAGGTGATGCATGAGGAAATCTTGATGCTTAGATTGGTAAATAGCCTCTTTCAAAGTACATGGTGAGAGAGTTCAGACCCGATATTATAACTTGGAAAAAAAAGCATTGGTAAGTAGATGAAAGAGGTTATCATCTACCATATTATGTTCACATTTGTTAAACAAGATCTTTCATCATATGATCAAAGCTTGTGCGGTTTTGGTCTCATTTTACTTACAATTGATAAAATGGGCCACGGTATTTTTAGGGAGATCACTAGTTTGAAATTCTTGGACTAGAGCAATGACTAAATCTTTGTAACTAGTGATGAAATGAGATTTAAGTTGGTTGTACCAATCTAAGGCATCAACCGTGAGAGTTTTTGCTAATAGCTTGGTGGCGACAAAATTATTTAACTTGACCTAGTCTTTATATAGATTTTCAAATGTTTTTAAATGGAGCGTAGGATCTGTTGACCCATTGTAAGTAATGTTAGGGGTGATGCATCCTATATCAATGTTAGCAATTTGAGGCGTAAGAGGCTCATTTTTAAGGTGATTGATTATTTTGTTAACAAGGGGAGGTTAAGGGATAAGATTACCATGGGAATCCCAAGGAGGAGGTGGGAGAGTATTTTGGTTATGCATTCCCCATGGAAACTATTGAGGACGGGTTTGAAATGGATAAGATGATTTTGCATTTACATAATTTGATTTGTATTATTGGATTGGAAAGCATTCATTTGATTAAGAGTTTGTAATATAAGTTGATGGGTTTGAGTGGTATTGTTTAAAGCATTGGAAGTGTTAGTAGTGGCTTGGGTACCACTATGGGTGTTAGTAGTAACTTGAGAAGAATTGTTAGTGAGTGAGGCACTAGTAGTATGATTTTCTTGTGTGGCAAAAGATGTACTAGTATAGGGATGAGAAGAAGCAACACTAGAGGCATGATTACCATGGGTAGAAAATGATGCACTAGGGGAAGAGTTAAGAAGAGTGGGTTTTGGAAGATGCCCATTGTATGTAAAACCTGTCATGTTAGTATATACACTAGGCATGGAGGTGGAGGAAATCAAAGAGGAATATGTCATGGTATGATAAGGGGTCAAAATAGAGGGAATAGGTTAAGAATAAAATAATATAGTTTCCCCAAATCCATGTGAGAATGTGGGAGAAGGTGAATGGGGTGTAGACACCGAAATTGTGTCTAACCCTTGTCGTCCTCCCCTTAACCACCATTTTATTCTTCCATGCTTATTTAACCCCTGTCGACCATTTTTCCATGAGCCTTGACCCTGGCAGTATGTAAAAATGAGCAAAAGGCTAAAGTTAGCCTCTGTCCCCATTCTGCATCTGCCGACGTCGGTCACTTCCCGACCAACGTCACCGACGTCGGTTACTTCTCGGCCGACATCGGCGGTCCTGCTGGCGTCGATTATCCTTAACACTGTGTTCTTGACCCAAACACAGGATCCATTATTCATCATTCGATTGCCAATCCATTTCTCGATCGGTTATTGGACCTTCCTTCGTAACAATCACAAACTTTTTCATTCAAGCAATCAACATTTCTTTTCACTCGAATGATCAGCCAACTCTTGCATCCTATCAATCTGCAATTCAATCTCTCGTATTCTCTCTCTTCGGTACAGATATTCTGCTTCAGTCATCTTGCTGGAGGTCTGCTACATCAAACTTCTGTAACACATCGACAACATCAATCATGTCTCTTACTTTATCTTTAGCACGTAACAGGTAAGCATTTGTTCTGTGTTTTTATTTGGCTCTCTGGTCATTGTTTTTAATTAATATCATTACCCAGATCTAGATTCAGACTATAGCCCTAGTTTGACTTCCTCCCGTATCACCTCTATCCACCCTCTCTAGAATATACAATTTGTAACTCTGCCCAGATCCCTGTACAAACCCCCAAACAATCCCTCTGACTCCCAAACCGGCTCCCTAACCCTCAGACAAAAACTTCAAACCATTTTGCAATCCTAAAACCCTATCTAGACCCGACCAGACCCCGTCCAAAAAGTATTGCCCCGATCGACGCCGGTCATTACCCCTACTGACGCCAACACTTTAACCGATGTCGGCACCCTTCCCTGACCAACGCTGGCACAGAGATCGACGTCGACGACTGTGCAGAGTAGTTTGCTACATATCAGGTACGCATTCTGCTTTTTGTCTTTTATTTCTTTCATTCTGTCTTTCACTATTTTTGTTTCTGTCAAATATTCTATTTTTAATTAGTGGGTTGATATCCCTTAAGGAAGTCTTCGTACTTCAGGGATCAAGCTTTTGCTTGACAGCCCACCATCTCCTTATCTAATGTTTTTTGTGTTTTAGTCTCTTTTTCTTCACAGGTGTCATTCCTCCACAGCCAAAGAGGAGTACCTTCCAACGTTTGATTTCGGTGCGCACGACTTCATCCGGGTATCTTCTAACCCTAGACCATCTCTTAGTTTCTCATTTCTCTCTTTGAATGTAGAAAGTGATTTAGCGTAGAAACATTCTGGCACGCCCGGTGGGACCCTAGGGCCTTCCTTGGGTTCTTTCTTCTTTCGTTCATATAGGTGCATTAGGTTCCTTCCTTTTCACCTCTTTCGTCTCTTCTAAACGACATCATAAGCAGGAATAAAAAGAACTTTTCTTTTCTTTCTTGCACTTTTAGACTAGCCAAAACTCATACTCTTAGACCCTTTCTCCATTCGTCTTCATACGAACAAACATTTTGACTTGGGCTTAAAACACGTTGCATTGCATTTCTTAGACCACACTTAGTAATTAATAACTGCATATTGAATTAATTTAGTCCACTTTATGTTACACAACCAAACCACTTGCACCAAAACAAACATTTAAACTCACCTGAGACAAGGCCCAACTGGGATTTCATCCCCCAGCGGATACCTTACTCGTCCCAGCGATCTTACTTGGATTTCATCACCAAGGGGAAAGCCCACTCTGTTCTCTGTCAGAGTCTAATCTCTAGGGGAAGTATATTTTGGCTAAGCGGGCCCAGCTTATCACTGGACTCGTGAAGTGAGGGGAGCTTGCTCCTTAGCACCAGGCCATGTACAAAACCTAACACAGACTTCTTGAGCACCATAACTAACCCAAAACCATCCATAGACTACTTCTTCTAAGACCCGACTCAAAAGCCAATCTTCCTCTACACGCATTCTAAGGCATAAGCCACTATAATCTTAATAATTTACTCCTAGGGTTTTTTTTAAGGATCTGCTTGTGTTCTTCATCTTTTTTGTTTTTATCTGCTTATTTGAGCTTGTGAGGACGTTCTTTCTTGCCTTGAATGGTTCTGACTCGTAGTCAAGCCAAGGCTCTAGTTGATCACGCGAGGCATCACCCGCTTCCGCCTTCCCCATCCATAACCAGTGCCCTAATGGAGTTCCACTCGGAGACCGAAAGAACTCCTACTCGACCGACCCCTGACTCCTTCTCATAACCCTCCGACCTCTTCAAACCCATCAACATCTCATCAACAGGTTACGACCCCTTTATCTCCTTCACCTCTATCTTCGAAATCAATGCCATTCACATAACCACCAGGTCACAAAAGGACAAGGCAAAGGAAAAAGCCACCATTCCTTGGACCTACCCTTTCATCCAGCCACCTCAATTGCCCAAGCCAAAGATTTCTATCCTGGCGCGCCTCAACCCTCCTCTTCTTCTTCTGCTTCCAGACCAATCCATGACTCCATGTTGAAACAGCTTCACCAGATGCCTGTGAAGATGTCTCTCTATGACCTCATCCAAACCTCGCCCTAGCATCGTCAAGCCCTCATCAGAGCCCTACAGGTAGTGGAGGTCCAACCTGAGGACCCCCAGCCACTTGTTGCCCTTGTCCACTCTTTAGCCCCTGTTGCCTCCATCACATTCAACGATTCTGAGATTCCCACATCTAATACGGAAGATCAGGACGCCGCCTTCTTCATCACTACCTATGTTGATCAGACACGCATTAAACGCGTTATGATCGACGAAGGTGCCAGCATCAACATTATCTCCACCCATGCCTTTGAACAGTTGGTTCTTTCTAAGAATTATGTCTCCAAAACTAACGTAATCTTGCGCTCCTTTAATGACACCACTACCACGACCATTGGCACAGTCTTCCTTCACATCCACGTTGGTCCATGCACAGTCCCAGAGCTCTTTTATATCATCGAAGGAGAGTTTCAATACAACATGTTGCTGGGCCGACCCTAGATCCGTGCCATGCCCTGTGTCCCCTCCACCCTACACCGTTGTGTGAAATTCGAGCATGATGGGCAAGTCCATACCATTCCCACTGACCCTTCACCCTTCAAAACTTGTAACACCACCTACCGTCCAAATGACGTCCTCATTCCTATCAATCCCAGCACCGCCTCCATCCGTGAAAGCTTTGACCAGTTCACAACAAGCGGTCACCCTCACACCTCCCCTTCAAGCAACGACCACAGACCCCATGGAAGACATCTTCCAAAGACTTTCATTGGGGGAGTATCGCTTGCTGGCCTTAGACATGTTCCAAACTCCACAACAGTATGGACACCTTCATCACAGCCCTAGTTACGACCATCGGATCTGGATGATCGTGCATTATGGTCCTCCTCACCTCTAAACCAATCTTGTCTATGGGGGGCTCAATCAAGCTCCTGCTGATTGCAATCCTCTTTCTTCACCTCAACCTTTCACAACAGACTTCTCATTTCTTGGCAACCCCACCTTTGCACACACTTACCTTTATAGGTGTGCATGGAAGGGTTTTGGTTTTGAACGCTATGAGTAGGGCTCCCATCAGCCTATTGAGCCGCTCAATGATGACGATGCCAAGAAATGATATGGCTTGGGATATCACAACCCCACTCAGGGCCCTGCAGACCTTTGCCCCGAACCCACCATTGACCAATCTCCTCCAGGCTTACCCATCCCTCCTCCTTCACCTACGGAGTCGGTGGTTTCCATCCCTCCTAGTTTTTTTTTCATAAACACCATCCGCCTGGAACCCTTGACTTATCAGCTCAATGGGGTGTCCAGATCTCTCCCTCTCATTTTTCCCAGCATGGTAGAAGTTGAGTCGGCGACCATTCACACTATCCACTGGGTTGACGACGATGTCATTCTTTCCTACATGGGCACCGATGACTCTTTCATCCAGCACTCTCTCCCTTCTGAGACCCAGGTTATGTTAAATGAATCAACCATTGACATCAACCTCCCTTGTTTCGATGTTCCCCACATCTTAAAGATTGGTCAATCTTTAGATGCTCAGGAGCAGCTTGACTATACCCAGTTCCTCTCAGACCATAGCAAGACCTTTGCCTGGACCTACCATGACATGCCTGGCATCGACCCCACCATCGCTACCCATAACATTGTCACCAAACCAAAGGCTAAGCCTGTTAGGCAAAAGCTTCGAAAGATGCATCCTCACGTTGCCCTCCTTGTCAAAGAGGAGCTTCAGCGCCTCCTTTCTATCTCTTTCATCCAGCCCATCGATTATCTGTAGTGGGTCTCTAACATCGTCCCAGTCACCAAGGTGATGGGGGGATTCGAATATGCACGGACTATCGTGACCTTAACTTAGCCTGTCCTAAAGATGACTTCCCTCTTCCTAACATTGACCAGCTTGTTGATCTCACAGTCGGCCATGAGATGCTATCTCTCATAGATGGGTTTTCAAGGTACAATCAAATCCTGATTGCTCTAGAAGATTAGCATAAGACCACTTTCATTACCCCATGGGGGACTTTCTGCTATCGAGTCATGCCTTTCGGCTTGAAGAATGCAGGAGCAACTTATCAGGGTGCCATGACCTACATTTTCCACGATCTCCTCCAAAAAATCATGGAGGACTATGTGGATGCCCTGCTCGGCAAGTCCAAGCTTCGCCGTGACCATTTGACCATTCTCAAAATCATCTTCTCTCGCCTTCTTCAATACAATGTCTGCCTTAACCCCAAGAAATGTGTCTTTGGGGTCCTCTCTGGCAAGCTCTTAGGCTTTATTGTTTCTTTTTGTGGCATCGAGATAGATCCCACCAAGATCTGCGCTATCCTCAAAATGCCACCCCCGACCAATCTCAAGCAGCTTTGCAGTCTACAAGGGAAGCTCCAGTCCATTCGCCATTTCATCTCGCAGCTTTCTGACCGCTGCCAACCTTTTCATCATTTCCTTAAAAAGGACATCTCCTTTAAATGGGATAAGGACTGTCAAGAGGCTTTTGAAGCCCTCAAATGCTATTTGGTCTCTCCACCAGTCCTCATTCCACCTAAAGATGATCAACCCTTCTACCTTTACATCTCTGTCACCAACCATTTGTTAGGTGCCATGATTGCACACCGAGACGAGCATCACCGTGAGCAAGTGGTCTACTATATCAGCCGAACACTGGTCGACTATGAAACTCGGTATACTCATACCGAGAAACTCTGTTTGGCGTTAGTCTTTGCCGCTACCAAGCTCTGCCACTATCTTCTTAATCATAAGACCTTTGTCATCACTCACATCGACCCTCTTAAGTTTATGCACTCCAAGCCATATAAACATCAACGTATGGCTCAGTGGCTCATGTTGCTTGCTGAGTTCGATCTTGAATTCATCCAGCAAAAATCTATCAAGGGGCAAACCATCGCTGATCAACTGGTAGATGCCCCTCTTCCCAACAATCAACCTTCACAGTGCAAGTTCCCTGACGAGTCTATCATCGCGCTTTCCACCAATGACACTGTCTACCAAATGACCATGTTCTTCAACGGCTCCAAATGTCAACTTGGTGGGGGTGCGGGAGTCATTCTCATCCCACTCGATGGTGAGCCCATGCCTTTGTCTTTCAAGCTCAGCTTTAATTGTACCAATAATATGGCTGAATACGAGGCCTTAATTTTGGGAGTTCAGACCGCCCTCTCTCTCAGCATCAAGTCCATCAACATCTTCGATGACTCGCAGCTCGTCGTCAATTAGGTCAATAGTTCATACCTCTATAAAAATGAAATTTTACAAAGGTACAAAAACTGTACTGGCATCCTCCTTGCCTCTTTTAACCATTGCCTCCTGCAAACTATTCCTCGATCCATGAATAAGTTTGCTGACACCATGGCTTCTCTCGCTTCGCATATCCCATCTTCCTCATCTGCATCCAGACTTTTTGTCACGGTGCATCATATGCCGTTGCCTTCCTATATCTCTCCTAACATTAATCATGTCAACACTATAGAGTCTAATCCATGGGATGTTTGGTATAAGCAACTTATGGACTTCTTATCTTTTTCTGTCATTCCTCCCAACCTCTCTAACAATACACGGTGAGATTTTATCAAGCGTACCGCTCGCTATACCATGCTAGGAGGTCTTCTCTATAAGCGAGGCTTCGACGACCTCCTTCTTCGCTGTCTCACCTCCACTGAAGCATCTTAGGCCATTAAGCAAGTCCACGATGGGATTTGTGGTAGACATTTCAGTGGGAATTCGGTTGCCAAGCGCATCCTTCGTTTGGGCTATTATTGGCCCACCCTTCATCAAGACTGTAGCGACTATGTTCGGCGTTGCATCAAGTGTCAGCAGCACTCTAA
Source organism: Torreya grandis (assembly GCA_037957365.1). Classification (NCBI taxonomy): domain Eukaryota; kingdom Viridiplantae; phylum Streptophyta; class Pinopsida; order Cupressales; family Taxaceae; genus Torreya; species Torreya grandis. The sequence continues at coordinate 9,796,331 of JARHVA010000003.1, forward strand.
CTTGCTTCATCTTCCTAGTCATGCCTTACAAGTCACTCAAGATTTCTGGCCTTTTTCTCAGTGGGGCTTAGATCTCATCGGTGAGATTAACCCTCATTCGTCTCTTCGTCATCAATCCATCATCACTACCACCGAGTATTTCACTAAGTGGGTGGAAGCCATTCCTCTCATCTCCACAAAAGCCGACAAGATCGTCGACTTCATCAGCACCCACATCATCTTTCGTTTCAGTGTCCCTCATAAGATCATCACCGACAATGGCAAGTCCTTTAAAAACAAGATTGTCCAAAAACTCTGCGACTCATTTGGCATCAAGCTTAGTTTCTCTTCGCCTTACTACCCACAAGCAAATGGGCAGGCCAAGGCTTCCAACAAAATCTTGACTAAAATTCTCATGAAGGTGGTCAGCGACACTGGAAGGGATTGGTATATTCACATTCCCTTTGCTTTGTGGGCCTACCGCACTAGCATTCAAACCTCCACGGGTGCTACCCCTTTCTCTCTAGTGTACAAAACAGAGGCTGTCCTACCTCTCAAAGTACAGATCCCGTCTCTTCACATCTCTCTGCATGACATTCTTTTTAATGATGACTTTCATTAAGATCACTTAGCTCAACTTGAGTTACTTGACGAGCACCGTCTTGCTGCCCTCAACCATCTCCATGTCTATCAACATCGCATCAAGCGAGCCTATGACAAAAATCTGCGAGAATGAGATTTCAATATCGGAGACCTCGTCCTCAAAGAGAATCAACATGTGACCAATATGGAGCGAAGTAAACGAGGCAAGTTTGCCCCTAATTGGCTCGGACCTTTCATTATCACGCACAAGTATGGATCAAGGACGTATCATTTGTCTTCTCTCGATGGACGGCCAGAACCTGAGCCTCTTAATGCGTTGCATCTGCGACCATTCTACTATTAGTCGAGTACTCATCCACTTGACATTTACCTTGAGCTCGTCCCTTGAGCAATCCCTGTCCTCTTAGTCCTCATTCCTTTCAACCCTACTCCCCTTAACAAATCCTATATACCCCTTTTATACAGTATGGATGCTTTGTCCTAATAAAAGGGAGCCCTTGACCTTCTATAGTCTTGTCCATGACTCACATTTCTGTCAAAACAAATCAAGATGTCAAAATATCCAAGGTCACCAAATTAGAATCAAAAGGCAGACTGCTCCCTTGAAGGACAGTTGTACTATCATTGTTGTAGCTAATAGACTGCTCCCTCGAAGGACAGCTATTCAAAGCCCTTATATATAAAGCAAAATATAGACCACTCCCTTGAAGGATGGCTATAACTAACTCTTGCTACAAACAACAATCTTTTTTAGAAGCTTCCCGCATTGATCAGCTTCGCAAATGACCACCAAGCAAATGACATCTCTATGCAGACTTTCCGCATTGATCAGTCTGCACCCAAAAAAAAAAATCAAAAAATCATGGACTTGGCTTGTAGTTGTCTCAGGGTCTCCTATCAAAAAGGGGCAAAGTTATCTCTGCTCTAAAACGGGTTACCCTATCCTCCTCCTATCACTTGCTCAAGGGACTTCGAGCTCACTTTAATGTCAAAGTGATTCGATTACCTCTCTAACACAACATATGGTCAACGACGTCATGCATGAATGGGGCTCTTGGTTCTAATAACCCCTATCTATGCTGTCATTCTGGTCCTTGTCAATGAAAGAGCAATATGCCTTTCACTTCTTCTACACTTTGGTCACATTCAACTTCATCACTTGTCAAACCTAATCAACTCAACTCAACTCTCTTTTCAGGCCACTCCCATAGCCACACTAGTTTCTATGGACACCAATACACATGGAAACTATCGACCAGACGCAATTTATGTTAAGCATAAACCAATACTTGTTGAAGCATAAATAGACCTCAATTCATCTTTAGCATACATCCGTCACGAATATGGAAAATTACTAAGGATGAAAGACCACATCACCAATGTTGCAGAATACACCATTTGGAAAAGGCTGTAACATCTTTTTCTCCTCATCATTTCGACACATGACCAACCCAATCATCGACCAATCTTCTCAACTAGTTCGAACTACATTGGTCTGAGGCCCTAAGACCAGGGCTATGTAGGTAGCACTCAGATGACACGACATCTTCTGGGGTTAGCTCGGCCATCCCGTTTGTTCATCTCTCAAATGGACAAACCTCTTTTCTCCTTCATCACTCAACCTCGACCTTGACCAAGACCAGTCTATCGACCACCTTGACCACCTGTCTACCACTCGGACCCTTCGTTCAAACTACATTGGTCTGAGGCCCTAAGACTAGGGCTATGTAGGCAGCACTTAGATGACACGACATCTTCTAGGGTTAGCTCGACCACCTTCGTTTGTTTGTCTCTATGATGGACAAACCTTCTTTTCTCTTTTTGACCATGACCTTGCCCTCGACCAAGACCAATTCCATCCCTTTGACCCTTTCTCCCTTTTAGGGAGAACTACATTGGCCTGAGGCCCTTCACACAAGGGCTATGTAGGCAGCACTCAAATCACATAATGTCTTTTGAGGTTAGCTTGGTCACATCCTTTTGTCCATCCATCCACCTTGACCAATGACCATTGGAGATCATGCTTATCTCCTCTGACTTCGACCACTTCCAAGACAATGTTGCCTTGGTTGTTTTTTGCCTGTATGCTACCTCATGACTGGTTAGCAAAATTGTGCGCAGACTATTTTTAGACCCTCACAAGTATAGGATCGCAAGCCGATTGATCTGCACTACTTGTGACTTTTCCATGTTTCTAGGAGCACTTCTTGAGCCCGGGATACCTGGAACATGACGACCCATTGGAGCTACAGCTTCGATTGAATAACCTGATCAGCTATGACCACATGCTGGGGCCCAGTTACTTGAATTTTGGCACTCCTCGACCCTTGACCTGTGATAACTTGACCTGACCATCTCGTGAAGTGATATGCATGCAATCACGACTTTTGCAGCATTCACCCTCACCCCTTTTTCATCCACTCTTTGTCAAATTAGCACCTGATTCCCGGTTCCCTTCCCTCGACTCCTACTTTGAGGGGGAATACCTCATCCATAATCGGGGCAATCCACATCCTGTTTTTATCTTGCAGTTCATTCAAACAACCAACAAGACGAAATTGACCTTATCCCACACCTGGGGCAACCTACTCCTATTTTTGTCTTGCAGTTCGTCTAGAACAACTAACAAGACAAAAAAGGGCAAATGTAGACACCAAAATTGTGTCTAACCCTTGTCGTCCTCCCCTTAACCCCCATTTTATTCTTCCATGCCTATTTAACCCCTGTCGACCATTTTCCCACGAGCCTTAACCCTGGCAGCATGTAAAAATGAGCAGAAGGCTAAAGTTAGCCTCTGTCCCCATTCTGCATTTGCCGACGTCGGTCACTTCTCGGCCAACGTCGCCGACGTCGGTCACTTCTCGGCTGACGTCGACGGTCCTGCTGGCATCGATTATCCTTAACACTGTGTTCTCAACCCAAACGCAGGATCCGTTATCCATCATTCGGTTTCCAATCCGTTTCTCGATCGGTTATCGGACCTTCCTTCGTAACAATCACAAACTTTTTCATTCAAGCAATCAGCATTTCTTTTCACTCGAATGATCAGCCAACTCTTGCATCCTATCAATCTGCAATTCAATCTCTCGTATTCTCTCTCTCTGGTACAGATATTCTGCTTCAGTCATCTTGTTGGAGGTCTGCTACATCGAACTTCTGCAACACATCAACAACATCAATCATGTCTCCTACTTTATCTTCAACACGTAACAGGTAAGCGTTTGTTCTGTGTTTTTATTTGGCTCTCTGGTTATTGTTTTTAATTAATATCATTACCCAGATCTAGATTCAGACTATAGCCCCAGTTTGACTTCCTCTCGTATCACCTCTATCCACCCTCTCCAGATTATACAGTCTGTAACTCTGCCCAGATCCCTGTACAAACCCCCAAATAATCCCTTTAACTCCCAAACCAGCGCCCTAACCCTCAGACAAAAACTTCAGACCATTCTGCAATCCTAAAACCCTGTCCAGACCCGACCAGACCTCGTCCAAAAACTATTGCCCCGACCAACGCCGGTCATTACCCCTACCGACGCCGGCACTTTAACCGACGTCAGCACCCTTCCCTGATCGATGTCGGCACAGAGACCGATGCCGGTGACTGTGTAGAGTAGTTTGCTGCATATCAGGTATGCATTCTGCTTTTTGTCTTTTATTTCTTTCATTTTGTCTTTCACTATTTCTGTTTTCGTCAAATATTCTATTTTTAATTAGTGGGTTGATATCCCTTAAGGAAGTCTTCATACTTCAGGGATCAAGCTTTTGCTTGATAGCCCACCATCTCCTTATCTAACGTTTTTTGTGTTTTAGTCTCTTTTTCTTCGCAGGTGTCATTCCTCCACAGCCAAAGAGGAGTACCTTCCAACGTCTGATTTCAGTGTGCACGACTTCATCCGGGTATCTTCTAACCCTAGACCATCTCTTAGTTTCTCATTTCTCTCTTTGAATGTAGAAAGCGATTTAGCGTAGAAACATGGGGATCCTCAACTTGACCACTTATCATGAGATGGTAAATAGTACAAGGATCTTTTCCTCAATGTTGAGGAAACTCATTGATGAAGAAGATCATTTCTAGGGTATACTCTAATTTAGGTTGATCTTAAAATGAGAAGAGAGGATTACAAACTAAATAGGAATGAGGATGGGTTCCATAGTTTGTATTACAAGTGGCTACATGCACATTACTTTCATCTAGTGTAGGAGCCACAAGCTGCTTATGGGAGAACCTATTGGGGTTGGTAAAACTCATTGTATTTATTGAATTTAACTTAATGTTGTATTCAAATAAGAAGTTCATGGTGAAGGAAAAATATTAAGGAAGACAAATCTGATGCAAAAACAAAGATATAAGAAGGATACAGAGTTGACCAGGTTGACTATGTTCTGTACTCTAAGAGATAGATAAGAGTACAAGGTCAACTAAGTCAACTTAATACTAAAAATAGGGTAAGAAATTGAGAAAATAAGGATACAAGGTCGACCAAGTCGATTTAGTATTATAGCATGACTGACATAAAAGAGTACAAGGTCGACCAGGTCAAATTAGTTCTATAAACAGGTAAAAATAAAGTTTGATAAGGATACGAGGTTGACTAGGTCAACTTAGTACAATAACCTGACTGGCAAAAGAGAGTATAGGGTTGACTAGGTCAACTTACTACTACATATAGGGAAAAACATAGTCTGATAAGGATACATGGTTAACCAAGTCGACTTAATACTATAACCTGATTGGTAAAAAATAATACAAGGTTGACCAAGTTGACTCAGTACTGCAAATAGGGAAAACTACAATCTATAAGAGACTATGTTGAACAAAATGATAATATGCTAAAATAAGAGAAAGTTTTGCATTGTAATTGAAGTAAGAAATGAAAGTAAACACACAAATAATTAGATCAATGAGAATGATCCAATTGGGGCACACAACACAAAATCTTGCACCAACGTTGGTCAATGCAAGTTTTTGCAATACAACATATAATTATCAGAGAGTAAGCAATCAACTAAAAATTAAATGCTAACTAAGTGTTCATCCTAAGTGTTGTTAGATTATTATAAAGTGTTATTTTAAGTGTGATAGGGAAGTTGTCTGAAAATAGGGAACTAAAAAGCAATCTATGGATGGTTTCAGGATGTTTAAGTTGAAAGGGATTTATATTGTTAACGTACTGACTCGGTATTGGTGCCTACCCCCTCACTTCATAATCTCACAGCGATAAGGGTGTTGGGTGCTTTGCCAATATATACCATTAATCATGTATTTATACTTGGCTAGAAAACCAAGTTAGGTTCCCCCTTGGTGATGAAATCCAAGTAGGTAGGCCTTGAAAATACAAATGTTAAATGCATTTTGAATATTGTGTGATTTGGTAGTGTGTGCAAAAAGAGTAAAATAATGAAACTAAATGGCAATTTGAAAAACCACCTAATTAGACTATGTGAGCTACTCTAAGTTTGCAAATGATTAAAAATGAAAGTGTAGATTAATTACTAGCATATATTTGTTAATTCCTAAATTAGGAATGGTACAAAGTCAATTCAGATGACACTATATGCAAATAGTAGAGAACAAAGTTGACTGGGTCACTACTATTTTGTATAAGCAAGAGTCTTTAAGAACTAAGTCGACCAGATTGACTTAGTTTATTATATGATTGTAGTTTTGAAGACTACAAACTTGCATAAAATATAACTATAATGAAGTATTGAATTAATAGAGAGAATGAGAGGAACCTTGGTGGGTTGGAAGATGATTAGGATTACAAATTTTTTGTTGTTGTACCTTAAATGTTGCTTGCAAGTTCTACTAATGAAGTCAACTAGTTCTACCTAGTTTTGTGAAACCTTATCTGCTGAATCTTGATAAGATGACTAAGTTGACATGCATGACTTAGTTTGTTATTTTGAATGCTAACTAGAAGACTAAGTTGACCTGATCAACTTAGTTTGTTATCTAGATGTTGACTAAAAGACTAAGTTGACCTATTCAACTTAGTTTGTTATCTAGATGTTGATTGAAAGACTAAGTCAACTTGTTCAACTTAGTTTGTCATCTGGAACTAAATAAGAATATTATGTCAACTTATCCAATCCATTAACCTGTATCTGATGAAGACTTACAAAAAAATAACATAGTCATTTTGATGTGACTATGTGTTAAACATGCACACAAAAGTTATAACTATATCAACGTAGTTGACATAGTATCATAACTATAGAAAAATAAGAGAATGATAGAAATGAAAGCGTGAAAGGAAACTTGCACATTGGGTTCACCAAAATGTATGCAATTGAAAATATAATATATCTACAAATCAATCCTATCTCAGAGAAGATAGATCTTACACTTTTGATTGGGGATACATTAGATAATTAGGGTCATGACCAATATGGATCCACTAGACCTAGACAAGGTATCTCTTACCACAACAATATCACTAGGGAGGGTTATAAAGCCTCCAGTCAAGCAAAACTATGTAATAACCCTAACTGGGTCTTATGTTTTCATATTCACTAAACTAATAACAAGTAAAATAAAATCTAATCTAGTGCTCACCAAAGCTTGTGGCATAAAGTGAGGGTAATAAACATAAAAATTAAACATGCACATAAGACATAAACTCACGTCAATATATACAAAATCCTAATGCATGGAAGAGAAGTGCAAATGCATATCTATCTACTTTTACAAAGGAGAAACAAAGTTTGGAATACTTACCTTTGAATACAAACCCACCAAGCCTCAATCTCTCCCTTGGCCAAGGTGATTCGTAAGAGGTTGTTGTGGTATGTAAAGATGACAAGGATAAATCATCTTTAGGCTATATAACCCATCAATGCATCCAAAAGAATAATCCACAAGATAATATCCATATCTCCAAGGAAAGTATGAAACCCTAAGCTTGATCCTCAAGTAGAATGGTGGATAAATAGATGTGCAATATATCATACTTCTTCTTTTCTTCTCTTAGAAATGGAAAGATGAAGGTGTTTATATAGGCTAATCTAACCCTAAAGCCTTCTGAAAGTTTTAGTCGACAAGGTCGACCTAGTCAACCTAGTATTGAAATTGACAAAAAACTTACTAGATAATGAACTATGTTAGCCATGGTCGACTTAGTTCTTAGTAAGCTTTTGTAAACAACAATACAGGGTCAATGTGGCTGACATAGTCATGTAAACTCCCAAAAGGGGTTTTAGGTTAGGGAAAGGGCTAATGAAAATGGTAAATGATTATAAGAGGGTGAAAAATAGGAAGCAACGCTTAGGGGAATGGTCTTTAGGAGATCAATGTGTAGATAGCAAGTGGTAAAAGGGACAAAAATTTTACAAATTAGCAATGGTCTTCCCACCCCTTTCTTGGTGCACCCTTAGGGCATGCACACAAAGAGATTGAGACGCGATGGAGAGCATCAGTAATTGATAAAAATTTAAAATATTATGTGTATACAATGGGCTCCTCATCTGATCTCACATTCATATGACCTACAAGATGTCTCACCATAGTGTGCTCCCATGCCCATACCTATAGTAATGTCTAAGATCCAATCTCTCTCCCATCTACATTTATTACATGGTGCAAATCTCTATAAGTATGCGTGAATACATAAGGACCTCATGCAAATCTCTCACCCATATCCATCATATCACCAATCACATCCAAGACTCTAGTAGGGCATAGCCTCCCACTCTTGCTAGGTATCATAATGCCATTGATAATAACCATGAGTACCACCATCAACACATCTATCTCCATCTCTATGTAAGTGTTTATGTCAACCCCTCTGATGATCAAGATCAAATCCTCTCCAAATATCATGTATAAAGTCACTTCATGTGTTCCCTAACCCTAATAGACCTATCTCACCCATATCATGATCATCATGATCTTGTATACATCCTCTAATGTAACAATCATCTCACCTATTAGTAGGTGACATATACTATTCCCATTGTACCATATCTTTGCCAATACTGTTAGTAATACCATGTCCACCTGAATCTCTGGCATCTCAACAATGTATGATAATATTTTTGGCTCCAGTACCTCAAATTCATACTCTATGAATCTCACAATCCATATTAGTGCTCTTGATTTATGCTCCATGCAGATAAGCATATTAACACCATGTCAATCCCAAAATCAAGTATCTTTTCAAATCCCTCATAAATCACTCATCCTACCCCAACAAAGCATGCCAATTTACTAACTAACCCCCAAGCCAATCTCACTCAATGAATTTACTATTATGCACAATGATTTCACTGTAATATTCAATGATTTCACTTTTGCATGTAATGAATTCGCTGCTCACCCCTTTTCCACTTAACCCTAACAAATTTTTTACCTTAATGAACAAATTTAATATTGCAATGAATGAATTCACCACTACTATAAATGAATTCACTACTTCTATTTTATAATTCAAACTCAATGATTTCACTACAACATCTAACAAATTTGTAGTTCACTTTAACAAATTCACCACTTTCACTGCCAAATCCGTCAAAGTGGAAATTATGAAATCATTTACACTAACTTTCTTATGCAATAAATTCCTTAAAAACATTAATGCAAAGCTTGTAATTATACTCCCCAGGTTCTCAATCCTCTCTAGCCTCTAATATCTCCTCACCTGCTCACTGTGATGTTGATGCATAAGGATACAATCCATTCTTCTCTCCAGCCCCAGAGTAAAATTAGACACAATAAATCTACTAGTCAATCACAAAGAAAATCAATTTACACAAATTATTTTCAAATTACCACACTATTCCTATTTATAATACACCCCATCCTTCAATTATATTTTCCTTCAAACCATTATTTTCACATTTCACAACTATTTTTATTTAATTTTTTAGGCCAACAATTGGTCAAAGTCCCAAAATCTTCACCACTATTTGCAATTATCAATCTTGTAAACTTTTATCAAAACGTAAAAACTTTTATATTTTTTGTTCTATGGCCCCCAACTAACCATCATCAGGATATATCATTCCCACATCCACTCGTGTGACCCCTGAGTCCTATGCACCATCCAAGCATGTAGTTAATGAACAAGAAATATTAATTTTATGATATATTCTCTAGTTTTTAACACCGAGGGGCAAATCTTTTTTACACATGTTTTACTCTTGCAAGTACGATATCAATTTTAATACTTCAATTTATTCATGGATTTCATTATAAGCACTTTATCACCTTCTTTTAATAATTTTGAGCATTCATCCGTGTTCCCACATAAACACTCAAGGGGGCATCATCATGATCATTTTCTTTTTTATGGGGCAAAATTTTCTCTACCATCATCAATGCTCTACTTTATCTACTATTCTTTGAAATGACATTGATTTGCAACACCATTTCAAAGAAGGATAAATGTAGACACCTAAATTTCACCATTTAATGTTTTAATTTGTTTAACAAGCTCAGGTCACTTTTATCACCAGCTTCCTTGAAAGCTTTGAGATCATCAATTAGATCTGAAGATCATCGACTCCTTGATCTCAACATAAGAATCTTTGTTGGGGATGACACCGATAGATATCAGGGTACTCTTTTTTAGATCTTTCATTTCCTTCCATCTATCGAGATCCTTCTCCAAGCCATCAATTTTCTGAGAGAGAAGGGAGACAAAATTGTCTACCTGAGCTTTCAACTTCTTCATTTTCCCTGTTCTTTCCGCAACCTCAAACAGCAGAGAGATTCCTTGGTTGTGCATTTTATCAATATATTCCTCCATTACTTTCCCCTTCAAATAAGTCTTTTTAGCTTTCTGAATGACTGAATCATCCACAAAAAAAGCCTCTGGAGTCGTTGCTTCAGGTGGGATAGTGAATCTCCTGATTACTGCCGTTAACTGCTCAGCCTTGGCTTTATAAAAATCCTTCATCTCTTTTTCCTTGTCAAACTTTTGGACCATAATGTCCATTGCTGCTTGAAGGTCACTCTTTGCCCCTTTGTGAGTAACTTTGCCAAGTTCAACACGAGAGAGGGAATAACTGCTCATCTCAAAACCTTCAAGGGCTGCGTCTTGAGGAGGTTTGGCAATTTATAGAAATTTTTGTCCCTTCTCTTCGACTAGCCTGGAGAGGATTTTTGGCCTTTTAGGAGCCTTTGCTTTTGCTGGTATGATCTTACCAAAGTCGAATTCATCTGGGGAGATGGTCATTTTCTTTCTTTTAGGTGTGAAAGCAGACATCCATGGCGGGAGAGAAGTACTTGTTGCAACAATAGTCACCTCTGCTAGTGTCGTTGTAGCAGCTTCCACACTACTGGTGGTGATAGTAGTCATTGTTGGAGTGACTGGCGAAACTGTACCAACTGCTGATTCTGGATCAAGTGCAGGGCTTGGTGGCAGGTTAAAAGACGGAGATGATAAACTCGAAATGGATGCAGAAGAGCGAGGTGAACCTGCTGAAGGATCCTGAGGATCACCAAAAACAACTTTGGAAGGGGAAGTGGGTCCAGAAGAGGGAACACTGATGGGAGAGATAGGAGAAGTGGGCACTGTAGGAGATTAAGGAGGAGGAGAGGAGCTCTGGATCGGCCGTGCTTGCCTCGGCGAGGTTGGAGACCCAACACCTGGTCGTTCTGAAGGTTGATCCGCTGTCCCCATTGGTTGAGCTGCCTATACCCTGGGGCTTTGTTCTTTGGTTCCTTCGGCTGCTGCCTCAGGCTCTTGTGCTGACCTAAGCTTTTTGGATACAAAGACGATCTTAGGCTTGTGAGGTCTAGAAGATGAAGGAACGTCATCTTTGTTTTTGGTTCGACTTTCTGCCTTTCTCTTCATCTCTGCTTGGTATTCAGCCTCTGACCCTATGATGAACTCTTTTAGGGTGATCCCCTTTGCTGCCAACCAACTATTGGTGTTAGCCAATATTGGTTCGAATCTTTTCCTTAGAGAGGTCAATTCTTTTTGAGACCAGTTAACTAGAGGAAGAGGGGAACCAGCGACCTTTTCTGTCAGATATCTGCTGTTCACGACATTCCCATCGTCAATCAACCCTGAAGGGACCTCAGCAAGCCTGAGGTACTCTATCTGCTCTAGCGTGAGACGACAATAGTCCATCTTCCTTATCTCTTCAGCCATCCTTATATCCACCCAGATGTCCTCAATCATGGGCTCGTGGAACTGAGTCTTCCTTCAGATCGTCTTTCTGACTCCCCTGTAATCAAATTTTTCTCATCTTTTGAATAATTTGATGGTAACCATCTGCATCTCTGTTTCTATAACCCTGGCTTTAGTCGATGTAGCAACTGAAAATCTGCCAATCTGGATAGGAAACTTGAAACCGGGTCTCTTGAGCTCCATCTATTTTGAGTGCACGACGACCAGTTGTCGGCAAAGCTCCATTAGGACCAACCTGTCTGAAGGGAATCTAGGGAGCATATAAGGGTATCCTTGGTAGAAACCCACCTGAAGATAAGAAAATGTAGAGAACTGAAGGAACATGCAGCCAAAACTGTTCACTATTGTCCAGGCCTCGTCTGATATTTTCTTCTGCTCCAGTTGAGGATCGAAGAGACATAGGAATACGGCAAAGAATGCGTCATTCACTCGTCTGAAATGACGTGTTGACTCCTGAAGTGTTAGCTGCGGATAGTATGAATAGACCGGGGTGGTCTTCCTATCTCCTTCTGTTGTTAAACTTGGGAAAGATTGCATGGCAGCAGCTATGTAGACCAGGTACGAGGTCATGTAGAATTTGAAAGAGGTTTGTACCCTGGTCAATTGCTCGTGAATAGTGTTGCTGATCTGTTCCCCCCAGAAGATGGCCTGTTTGCCTTGCAGGATGATCTTAATGAATGGATACATCCATTCATAGAATTGTGAAGAGGACAGGAGGCCCCGTACTCTGTTGAGGAGGGTGATTAAGTCACCAACTTCTTCAATGAAGTCACTTCTGGGGAAGCTTTTTGGCCATCTGGATAGACTGGCCCTTGGGGTTTTTAACCATTTATGGTTTATGACCTTCTTTGCCCTCTCGGGGTCTTTGTCGTACTCCCTTTACGCGTTCTTGAAGTCAATTTGGGTTACTTCGGTGGTTGGTGGACAAAGAAAAACTTTATCGATAAATTCAGGGTCCAACCGAATGATCATGCTGCCACTGGCATCTGAGACCGATCTGGTCTCTTTGTCGTAAAAGTGCGCACATTGAAGGACGAACTCCGCATGATGTGCTGCTACTGGGAAGGCGGCCACCAGGTGGATGTTGCTCTCAATAATTCTCTTTATCCCAGTGCTGGGATTTGTTGCTTTGATTCGCCCCAGGAATTCAGCCATATCTATGTGGCCGATCTCGGTGTCTCGAATGTCATCGACATTCGAGGTGACCGCTGTGAGCGGGAAGACGTCATGGTACTTATATTTCATCGTCTTCACCTTTGAAGGAGATGCTTCTGTCATAGGCGACGATCTTGTTTGGATGGGAGTAGGCGTGCATGAACTCACTGAAGGTGCTGCAGCCATAGTCGAAAGGAGAGTGAGAGAGAGAGGGAGAGCAATTTAAGTGACATAGGTTACTGGAGGTCACTTAAAAAGGCCAGGACGGGCAAAGGGACGAAAAATGAGGAAGAAAAAGCTTGAAAAAGACAACCCGGAAAAAATCTAAGAGTTAGCTGAAAAAAGGAAAAAAAATGCAGGGGCGGCGATTTTCGCCGCCCTTGCATAAGGAATGCAGGGGCGGCGATTTTTGCCGCCCTTACATAAGGAATGGTGCAAGAGTGGAGGTGGCGATGTTCGCTGCCCTCGCATTTTGACAAGCTTGGTGGAGGGGCGGCGAATTTCGCCGCCTCTACATGAAAGATAGAAAAGAGGGGGAGGGACGGCGGCAAGGAAATGCCACCCTTACGAGGCCGCGGGTGGGAGAAAAGGCCGCGGGTAGGAGAGAGAGAGAGGAAAGAAACAACAACAAAAGAAAAACAAACAACTAAAGAACGACTAGGCTAGGAAGAAGAGGAAACAATAAAAACAAAACTAAAAACAAATCCTACCTAGAAAACGCGCCCAAAGAGGAAGAAGTGAGAAGAAATGAGGCCCAAACCGGATTATATAGGGTGAAAAACCAACCCCAACAACCCGCCGCGAAGGGCCATTAATGCCTTGCATGGAAACCGAGACGTGCAGGGGCGGTGAAAATCGCCGCCCTTGCATGGAAAAATGTAGGGGAGGCAAAAATCGCCGCCCTTGCATGGAAAAACAAGAGATAAGCATGGGCAGCAAAAATTGCCGCCCTTGCAGGGAAAATGCAAAAAAGACTAACTCCGAAAAGAGGAGAAGAAGGAAAAGGGGAAGGGAAAACTTGGCCTTGACGGGGTAGTAACCACTTCCCGATCTGACCAAGATGAAAACGAACTACAGAATTCGTATCAAAAAATGAACTTAGAGAGACCAGACGAAACGGACAAGTTTCATAGGGGATTGCTTCCAAAATGAGATAAGCTAATTTTGGGAACAACAGCTGGCTCTTGTTGGGGAACTTTTGATCAATCGAAATGATTAGCAGAAGCAGAATCCAGTCTCTAAGTGCCTTCATCCAAGCCATTGGGCTACGGAGTCGAGCGAAAAATGAGAAAGAAAGACAGACAAAAAATAAGAACTGTACATACTTTACAAATGGACTCATCCGAGCTTCAAGGGTTGAAAAGCTTTAGATGTTGTCCATTGTGAGGTAGTGTAAATGGTGTTCCATCTTTATACTCCAGCAAAAAGCTGGCTTCGCCACAGAGCTGTTGAATGGTGAACGGACCTCTCCATAGGGAGTCAAATTTGTCGTGCATCCCTTTTGGTTCACGCCGCTTGTCCCATAACAAGACTTGATCTCCGACTTGGAACTCACGCGCTTTAGCTTTTTTATCAAAAAGCACCTTCACCCGGTTCTGATGTTCTTTGATCCGATCCACCACCATAACTCGTTGTTCATTCAGCTCAGTCAGACACATGATTCGCTTGTCAACTGAGCTTCCAAAGGTCGAGTCTTCGATTGCTCTGGTTAATTTGAGTGCTGGTAGTTCAAGGGTGATGGGAATTTCTGCATTTCATCCACATAAGAGTTGGAAAGGTGACATACCTATAGCTCTTTTGGGCGTTATTCTGTCAGCCCATAAAGCATCATACAAAGCTTTGTGCCATGTTCTCTGATTGTCATCCACCAACTTCCTGATAATCGTGACCAGGTTCTTGTTACTCGATTCTGCTTGTCCATTTCCCTGAGGGAAATAATCTGAAGTGTGAGACAAGGTAATCCCATAATGGAAGCAAAATTGAGTGATTTCATGTGAGGAAAAGCAGGCTGCATTATCTGTCACAATTTTTAGTGGAACCCCAAACCTGGAGATGATATTTTCTTTGAGGAAGGTGCATACTACTTCAGATGTAGCATGCTTAGTTGGTTTGGCCTCCACCCACTTAGTAAAATAGTTTGTCGCGGTGAGGACATAATCATGCCCGACACTTGAAGATGGGTTAACTGTGCCAATGAAATCAATACCCCACTGCTGAAATAGTTCATCGATCACAACTAGCTTGAGGGGCAAAGCAAGTAGCTTAGGCTTTTCGATGAATTGCTGACACAGCTCACACTTACGCACCCATTTGTAAGCATCCTGAAAAAGAGTGGGCCAGTAGTACCTTGCTCGCAGAATTTTGTGTGTCATCACCAATGCGGAGAAATGTCCTCCACAGGCCAAATTGTGAAAAGATTCTAAAAGTCTTCCTTGTTGAGCCTTGTCAACACAACAAAGAAATGCCCCGTTCAGATTTCTTTTATAAAGACCATTGTCCCACAGAACATATCCAACTGCTTTTAATTTAACATTACGTTTTTCTTTAAAAGAAAGATGAGGAGGACATTCGCCATATGTTAGGAAATAAGCAATGTTAGAAAACCACTCATCAGTAGTGGCGACAAAGAGAACTGTGGGCACGCTTTCGATATCTTGATCTTCATTTTTTAATTCATCTGGAATGTTGTTGGTAATCAATTGGCAGAGGCCCCGTCCCCGTACGAGCTTGGTTGGTTTGATGTCCAGATCGAATTCCTGAATTTTGGCAATCCAGTTACCCTCTTTATACCGAACTCTTGCTGAGTCAAAATAGATTTTATTGTTGTATCCGGTACGAGAACTTCGGTGTGAGAATTCAGGATATAAAACCTGAACTGCTTTACAGCCTTGACTACGGCGTAAGCATGTTTCTCCATAAGGGAATATTTTAATTCGTGATTTTTGAGTGGGCAACTCATGAATGAAATAGGAGATTCTATATTTTCTGAATTTGGTTGAACCAAAATAGCTGACAGTGTATGCTCAGAGGCGTAACTATATATCTTGAAACCTTTAGTATAGTCCAGACAGACCAAAACTGGTGCCCGAGTGATTGCTTCCTTAATTTATTTGAACATTGTTTTGCCCTCGGCAGTACACTTGAATACGGCATTGCTTTTCATCATGTTGACAATATGATGGGTTTTCTCGGCAAATTCCGGAACAAACCTCCTAAGAAAATTCACTTTTCCAAAGAAAGAGTGGACTGCGGTCTTGCTGGTAGGCAGAGTAAGTTCCTGGATGGAGCTAACTCTTTCTGAATCAATCCTGATGCCTTCTCGAGACACTATGTGTCCGAGAAGTTTCCCTTCAGTTACTCCGAAGATGGATTTCTTTGGATTTAACGAGATGCCGTTTTGACGGCAGCGTTTCAGGATCTTTTGCAAATGGTGAACATGTTCAGAGCGTTGTTTTGAAAATATCGTCAAATCATCTAAGTATACTACAATGAATTTTCCCATAACATATTTGAAAGCGAGATCCATGGCCCTTTGAAAAGTAGCGCCTACGTTTATCAGACCGAAAGGCATCCTGCGATAAGCAAAAGTGCCCCAGGGCGTGGTGAACGTTGTCTTGTGTTGATCTGCTTTCCCGACCTCAACTTGATTGTAACCCGAAAAACCGTCAAGTATTGATAACATTTCTGAACCTGTTACCATCTGTAGGACTTGATCCATGATGGGAAGGGGGTAGTTATCTTTTAAGGACAACTGATTCAAGTTCCTGAAATCTACACAGATTTGAATCTCACCATTTTTCTTTCTAATGGGTACTATGTTGGCAACCCATGTTGAGTGATGGATCGGAAAAATTATCCGAGCATCCAGCATCTTTTGTATCTCAGCTAAAATAGTGTCTGAGATTTTTGGATTATATTGCCTGGATTTCTGTTTGTAAGGCACAGAGTTGGCTTTCAGAGGGATGTCATGATGAATGTCATGTGGCCTGAGAGATTTCAAGTCATCATAAGAGTAAGCCAATACGTCCCTATATTGGCAGAGTAAACTAGCAAGCTGAAACCTTTCTTTGGAAGTGCAGCATTTTCCAATGTTTACCATCTTAGGGTCGTTCTTGGTTCCCAAGTTGACTTGATCAAAATCTTGAGAAGAATTTGAATCTGTTCGTTGCTGTTTGACGAACCTGTCATGGTTATCAAACAGCTTCTCTAGGGAAATCAAACCTTTGGGAATTTTATTCCCTTTGAGTTGTAGAAAATCTTCACCTGTATGGGTCTGGGTTTCAGGGGTCAGTTCGCACTCCCGGGCTCACTACCTTCAAAATGCAATTGTTTGAAAGTGTCCTTTTGTTCCAAGAAGGCAATGATTTGATCATCGTTGTTAAACACCTGCCAGTGGTTGACATTGTCTGGTACACTTGGTCAGAAAACTAGCTCAATAGTATACTTATCTCCCTTAAAATCTGGGTGGGGAATCAAGAGGGTGGCAGAAACAGCCAATGCATCTGCTCGATCATTGAATTCCCTCGAAACGGCAGAGATATTGAAGGCATCAAAATTTTTGATTTGATCCCATACTAGATTTCGGTAATGGCGCAACCTCTCATGCTTGGTCTAATAGAGGTTCCTTACCTGACAGACTATCAACTCAGCGTCTCCTTTAGCATGGAGTTTCTTAACACCCTTTTCTTTGGCAACTTGTAGTCTGAGCAACAGGGATTCGTATTCGGCTGTGTTGTTAGTATTATTGAATTGTAATTTGTAGGAAAAAAGGGTAATCTCTCCTTTAGTGGATACCAACACCACTCCCGCTCCAGATCCAGTAGAAGAACAACTGCCGTCGAACTCCAAAGTCCACAGCTCATCAGGTATTACTTTTTTCATAAAAACTTTTCTGTTTCGGGGAAAAGATTGTTTTATGTGTTCATTTTGCTTGGGCATCCCATCCTTCGCGTCAGCTGAAACCAAAATCAAATCATCACCCGCAGGAGTTTCATCTAATGCACCCTGGATCTCGTCTGTGGATAAGAAATAAGTGCCCATGCCTGATGACTCAAATAAAATCTGAGCTTCAGGTGCTGTGGAACAGGTAACTACATACCTGGCTTCCTTTTCAGGAAGCAATCTTTTCATGACGCCTTGAACCGGAATCCTTGCTTCAGATAGGTCCATGCTTAACTCGCCTCCAACATCTTTACAGAAATTTTGCCCAAGCAGGATGCCATAAGATGCTGGAACATCCGCTACTAGAACCGTCATTTTAATTCGCTTTTTTGGAAAAGCCACGAAGGCGTATTGGGCATCTTTTATTTGGCCAAGGAGGGGAACTTGCTTGTTTTCCATGGAAAAATACCTCCCAAAAGTTTTGGTTAAAGTTAAGCCGAGAGAATCTGCCACTTTTGCAGGCATGACGTTATCTGAAGCCCCAGAGTCTATAATGTAGTTACTTAGTTTGTAACCATTTATAAGCAGAGAGACATAGAAAGGTTCTATTTTTTTGGGAGCGACGGGAGGGGTCACAACCAGATTATTTTGGGCTGGTTTGTCTTTGGAGAGATCATGAACAACTTTCAAAGGATCTTGTCCTACAGGGACAGCTTTGTTTTTAACATACTCTGCTAACCTATCAAACTGCTCTGGGTTAGCTCTTAAATACTCAACCTCTGTCATTTGAATCTTAGTCTTTCTAGCATGATCAATAATATCAAATGATTGAAAAGTGGTTGCAATAGAAGAAGAAGAAGTCCCCTCATCAGAGGCTTTGACAGGTACTTCGCCGGCCTGAGTAGTAGGAGAGGGGGATATTGAGTGACTGGGAGTAGTTACTCTTTTATGAGTTACCTGATCTTTTGATTGTGGAGGTAATGGAGTCCCGCGTTGGGCAATAGAAACTGCTGGCCGGGGCTCGTCATCTGATTTCCCTTTGTCAGCGCGTGAAGCCGACTGATTTTGAGATATGGTAAAAATAGCATAAGCTCCCTCTAAATCTTCCCCTTTACCTCTGGCTTCATCTTGATAATCCAGGAAATCGATACTGGAGTCACCAGCTAATTCCTCACCCTGTTCATCAAAGAGGTTAGCACTTTCTGATTAATCTAGCTACGATTGAAAGGAGTTGTCGTGCTCAGCTTCTAGATATCCAACTACTGAATTTTTAGGTGCTGCTTCAATGGCTAATCTTCCTGAAGGGGGAGGTAGGCGGTTTGATTGTCTTTGGGTTCGGGCAGTATTACCTTGATATGGCTGATTCTGAAATGTCCTCCTGGGTGCATCTCGATAGGTAGGGGCAGACGTGCCTTGAGCAATTTGTCTTTTCAAAGCTATCAATTCATTTGTTAATTTTTGCACCATAGGATCAGTAGTCCCTGTGGAAGAGCTTTCAGCAGGTGAGGGGTATTTATTTTTACCAGAATCTTTCCTGATTTTGCCTGCCAGGATAAGATCTTCTTCAATCTCGGTGGCCAATCCTTGAGCCAAGGCTAGGTCCATAGGGCCAGCTCGTCTCAAAAAAAAACTTACTTCGGGGAGCTGTGAGTTGATAAAAAAGCATTTGAGATTCTCCGGCATGGGTTGAGCCACAGTAGGAATTCGATTTCTTAATTTGTTGAACTTATCTATGAAATCCCTCATGGGTTCCTGGGATTCTTTTTTCATCTGTGTTAGCTGAGCTAACAAAGCATGTGCATCTTCAGCGGGTTTAAACCGAGCTTCAAAAATAGACTTTAGTGTATTCCAGTCAGTTACTGACCCGACTTGCAAGTGATAGAACCAATCCGCAGTGACACCTTGTAAAGTCTCCACAAAAAGTCTCACTGCCACATCTTCAAATTCAACCCTTATTACGCCACATGTTATGGAGAAAGCGATAATATGCTCGTCGGGATGAACCTTTCCATCACCAAAAAACTTAGGAAATTTTTTCCTAGAACTACGAGGTAGTTCATGCAGAGGTGGGGTTAAATTAAGAGGACCGAAAGAATTACCCCACGGGCCTTGAGCCATTATGATAAGGGGATGAAAAGGTGGGATAACAAACCTTGGTGGAGTGTTTATAGGTAGGCGGCGATTAACAGCGGGAAAAGGAGTTCTACCTTGTGTTGGTGGCCTGACAAGGCTAGAAAGAACACTCCTAGACCGTCGAAGAGAAGTTGATGGGAGAAACAGATCAAAATTATTCTGTTGCGCCAACTCAAACACAGGGTCAACAACACCCTTAGATCTCTGACCTTTGGTGTAACATGGGGTTGCCAAATTTTTAAAACAAAATTGGGATCGAAACAACTTCAAGTTGAAGCTTGAGGCTCCAAGATGCGTGTTCTTCCCAGTAGCTCTGGTTTTGCAGACCAGATAATATAATGGAGGTAGCTGGTAAGGCTAAAATGATAATGGGTAAGACATGAAACGGAGTCGCCAGATTACGTAATGGGTAAGGGTATGGACTGCTTCAACCTGAAACTTGAGGTTTCAGACTGCACATTCGAGTCCCCAGCGGAGTCGCCAAAAAACTGTTGGGTGAATATTTTGTCATCAACTCACTGATGGCAAAATGGGGATATCAGCCACAGCATAAGGGAGATTTACACCACGAAGAGTGCGGCTTTACCAGATCTAGACGAGGTAAATCTCTCCTCTCATCAAGGGGAGGTTCCCTATCAATATTTACGTGCTATAAGCATATATATAATTAAGCAGTAAATAACACATGGGGGGGTAGAACAACATCTACTTCTCTTTTTTCAGAAGTAATGTATAAAGAACAAAAGAGAAAAAATCCCTGGTCTAAAGGTAACAACACTCCTCTTCTTTCAGGAATGGTGTTAAACGAAGAGCAAGAGATTACCTGAAGTAACAAAGGTCATAAAAACGCTCACGCAAGCACAAAATCTTCCGTAGCTTCTCCACAAATCTAAAACAAGTACAACCGTAGAGTACAGTGAAGCACAAAGTCTTCACCTGAAACTACAAAAGATAAAAGAATCTCAAAGGTAAAAGCAGCACAAAGTCTATCTTCTACCCTCAAGAAGTGCCCTCAGATAATAATAACACACCCACTTTGCTTACTAAATCAGATGAATAAGATATTACTTAGGAAAGAGACATAAGAACTACTTCCCAAACAACACAGATAATCTCAACACAAAGTTCAAAATAACCTGCTCCTCATTCATTCAACAGAATATGATTTACAAGTTTGAGCACAAAGTCTCAAAAGTTGCTTCAATTTCAGCAGAGTATTTGCTATTTAATTTTCCAAGCCCTTTTTACAAATGAGGTCTCCATTATATATAGGGAGAAAATCCTCAAAAATAGAAAAATAATAAAATATACAATATCATGGTCAAAGATGACTCATCTTTGACTTTTAGATATTTTCCAAAATATTTTATTCGTAATTACATATTACAAAATTTGCATGCATTCTGCACAAAACAGAAATGCATAAAGATAGAATAAGAGAGAAAGAGAGAGAGAGTGTCAATTCTTGCCGCCGGACTTTTTCAAATGAGCATCGTACATGGTGATCGATGCCTGAATTCCTACGCTGTCTGGTGCAACTACATTTTTAGAGATGACCCTTGATCTGATTAGTGCGTCTTTCAATGCTGTGATGGCCTTAGAGTGGCCAGTTAACCTGGATTTTAAATTCTCCAAAGTTAACTGAGCATCCAGAATGCTGTCCACTGAAGTTATTGAGAAAGACGCCCCTTTGAAATCCTTCCGGATCATCCCTTTAAAATTTTGAATCATTTCATCTGCTAGAAGGAACTGATGATCCTTGGAGGTCAAGTCACAAGGCAGCTCTTCTAATTTGTTTAACAAGCTCAGGTCACTTTTATCACCAGCTTCCTTGAAAGCTTTGAGATCATCAATTAGATCTTTGAGTACCTGAATCCTGAAGATCATCGACTCCTTGATCTCAACATAAGAATCTTTGTTGGGGATGACACCGATAGATATCAGGGTACTCTTTTTTAGATCTTTCATTTCCTTCCATCTATCGAGATCCTTCTCCAAGCCATCAATTTCCTGAGAGAGAAGGGAGACAAAATTGTCTACCTGAGCTTTCAATTTCTTCATTTTCCCTGTTCTTTTTGCAACCTCAGACAACAGAGAGATTTCTTGGTTGTGCATTTTGTCAATATATTCCTCCATTACTTTCCCCTTCAAATAAGTCTTTTCAGCTTTCTGAATGACTGAATCATCCACAAAAAAATCCTCTGGAGTCGTTGCTTCAGGTGGGATAGTGAATCTCCTGATTACTGCCGTTAACTGCTCAGCCTTGGCTTTATAAAAATCTTTCATCTTTTTTTCCTTGTCAAACTTTTGGACCATAATGTCCATTGCTGCCTGAAGGTCACTCTTTGCCCCTTCGTGAGTAACTTTGCCAAGTTCAACACGAGAGAGGGAATAACTGCTCATCTCAAAACCTTCAAGGGCTGTGTCCTGAGGAGGTTTGGCAATTTCTAGAAATTTTTGTCCCTTCTCTTCGACTAGCTTGGAGAGGATTTTTGGCCTTTTAGGAGCCTTTGCTTTTGCTGGTATGATCTTACCAAAGTCGAATTCATCTGGGGAGATGGCCATTTTCTTTCTTTTAGGTGTGAAAGCAGACATCCATGGCGGGAGAGAAGTACCTGTTGCAATAATAGTCGCCTCTGCTGGTGTCGTAGCAACTTCCACACTACTGGTGGTGATAGTAGTCGTGGTTGGAGTGACTGGCGAAACTGTACCAACTACTGATTCTGGATTAGGTGCAGGGCTTGGTGGCAGGTTAAAAGATGGAGATGATAAACTCGAAATGGATACAGAAGAGCGAGGTGAACCTGCTGAAGGATCCTGAGGATCACCAAAAATAACTTTGGAAGGGGAAGTGGGTCTAGAAGAGGGAACACTTATGGGAGAGATAGGAGAAGTGGGCACTATAGGAGATTGAGGAGGAGGAGAGGAGCTCTGGATCGGCCGTGCTTGCCTCGGCGAGGTTAGAGACCCAACACCTGGTCGTTCTGAAGGTTGATCCGCTGTCCCCATTGGTTGAGCTGCCTATACCCTGGGGCTTTGTTCTTTGGTTCCTTCGGCTGCTGCCTCAGGCTCTTGTGCTGACCTAGGCTTTTTGGATACAAAGACGATTCTAGGCTTGTGAGGTCTACAAGATGAAGGAACGTCATCTTCGTTTTTGGTTCGGCTTTCTACCTTTCTCTTCATCTCTGCTTGGTATTCAGCCTCTGACCCTGTGATGAACTCTTTTAGGGTGATCCCCTTTGCTGCCAACCAACTATTGGTGTTAGCCAATATTGGTTCGAATCTTTTCCTTAGAGAGGTCAATTCTTTTTGAGACCAGTTAACTGGAGGAAGAGGGGAACCAGCGACCTTTTCTATCAGATATCTGTTGTTCACGACATTTCCATCATCAATCAACCCTGAAGGGACCTCAGCAAGCCCGAGGTACTCTATCTGCTCTAGCGTGAGACGGCAATAGTCCATCTTCCTTATCTCTTCAGCCGTCCTTATATCCACCCAGATGTCCTCAATCATGGGCTCGTGGAACTGAGTCTTCCTTCGGATCGTCTCTCTGACTCCCCTGTAATCAAATTTTTCCCGTCTTTTGAATAATTTGATGGTAACCATCTGCATCTCTGTTTCCATAACCCTGGCTTTAGTCGATGTAGCAACTGAAAATCTACCAATCTGGATAGGAAACTTGAAACCGGGTCTCTTGAGCTCCATCTATTTTGAGTGCACGACGGCCAGTTGTCGGCAAAGCTCCATTAGGACCAACCTGTCTGAAGGGAATCTAGGGAGCATATAAGGGTATCCTTGGTAGAAACCCACCTGAAGATAAGAAAATGTAGAGAACTGAAGGAACATGCAGCCAAAACTGTTCACTACTGTCCAGGCCTCGTCTGATATTCTCTTCTACTCCAGTTGAGGATCGAAGAGACATAGGAATACGACAAAGAACGCGTCATTCACTCGTATGAAATGACGTGTTGACTCTTGAAGTGTTAGCTACGAATAGTATGAATAGACCGGGGTGGTCTTCCTATCTCCTTCTATTGTTAAACCTGGGAAAGATCGCATGGCAGCAGCTATGTAGATCAGGTACGAGGTCATGTAAAATTTGAAGGAGGTTTGTACCCTGGTTAGTTGCTCATGAATAGCGTTGCTGATCTGTTCCCCCTAGAAGATGGCCTATTTGCCTTGTAGGATGATCTTAATGAATGGATACATCCATTCATGGAATTGTGAAGAGGACGGGAGGCCCCATATTCTGCTGAGGAGGGTGATTAAGTCACCAACTTCTTCAATGAAGTCACTTCTGGGGAAGCTTTTCGGCCATCTGGATAGACTGACCCTTGGGGTTTTTAACCATTTATGGTTTATGACCTTCTTTGCCCTCTCGGGGTCTTTGTCGTACTCCCTTTGCGCGTTCTCAAAGTCAATTTGGGTTACTTCGGTGTCTGGTGGACATAGGAAAACTTTGTCGATAAATTCAGGGTCCAACCGAATGATCATGCTGCCACTGGCGTCTGAGACCAATCTTGTCTCTTTGTCGTAAAAGTGTGCACATTGAAGGATGAACTCCGCATGATGTGTTGCTACTGGGAAGGCGGCCACCAGGTGGATGTTGCTCTCAATAATTCTCTTTATCCCAGTGCTGGGATTTGTTGCTTTGGTTCGTCCCAGGAATTTGGCCATATCTACGTGGCTGATCTCGGTGTCTCAAATGTCATCGACATTCAAGGTGACCGCTGTGAGCGGGAAGACGCCCTGGTACTTGTATTTCATCGTCTTCGCCTTTGAAGGAGATGCTTTCGTCATAGGGGACGATCTTGTTTGGACGGGAGCAGGCGTGCAGGAGCTCGCTGAAGGTGCTGCAGCCATAGTCGAAAGGAGAGTGAGAGAGGGGGAGAGCAATTTAAGTGACATAGGTTACTGGAGGTCACTTAAAAAGCCCAGGATGGGCAAAGGGACAGAAAATGAGGAAGAAAAAGCTTGAAAAAGACAACCTAGAAAAAATCTGGGAGTTAGTTGAAAAAAGGAAGGAAAATGTAGGGGCGGCGATTTTCGCCGCCCTTGCATAAGGAATGCAGGGGCGGTGATTTTCACTGCCCTTGCATAAGGAATGCAGGGGCGGCGATTTTTGCCGCCCTTGCATAAGGAATGCAGGGGCGGTGATTTTCACCGCCCTTGCATAAGGAATGCAGGGGCGGCGATTTTCGCCGCCCTTACATAAGGAATGGTGCAAGAGTGGAGGCAGCGATGTTCGCTGCCCTCGCATTTTGACAAGCTTGGTGGAGGGGCGGTGAATTTCGCCGCCTCTACATGAAAGATAGAAAAGAGGGGGAGGGACGGCGGCAAGGAAATGCCGCCCTTACGAGGCCGCAGGTGGGAGAAAAGGCCGCGGGTAGGAGAGGGAGAGAGGAAAGAAACAACAACAAAAGAAAAACAAACAAATAAAGAATGACTAGGCTAGAAAGAAGAGGAAACAATAAAAACAAAACTAAAAACAAATCTTACCTAGAAAATGCGCGTGCCACGAAGTCGGATCCGCGAGCTGGTACTTCGAAAAGTCCCTTGGAGCGCTCAGGTGCAAGAGGCAGGAGGAGAGGAGGAAGAAGTGAGAAGAAATGAGGCCCAAACCGGATTATATAGGGTGAAAAACCAACCCCAACAACCCGCCGCGCAGGGCCATTAATGCCTTGCACGGAAACTGAGATGTGCAGGGGCGGCGAAAATCACCGCCCTTGCATGGAAAAATGCAGGGGCGGCGAAAATTGCCGCCCTTGCATGGAAAAACAAGAGATAAGCATGGGCGGCAAAAATCGCCGCCCTTGCAAGGAAAATGCAAAAGAGACTAACTCCGGAAAGAGGATAAGAAGGAAAAAGGGAAGGAAAAACTTGGCCTTGACGGGGTAGTAACCACTTCCCAATCCGACCAAGATGAAAATGAACTACAGAATTCGTATCAAAAAATGAACTTAGAGAGACAAGACGAAACGGACAAGTTTCGTAGGGGATTGCTTCCAAAATGAGATAAGCTGATTTTGGGAACAACAGTTTGCATGCTAAGTTTCCCTTCATACAATAACTAAATAGGGATAGCAATAATCCAGTCATATAGAGCCTTCATTTCCCCCTATTGTAAGTACTTTTGAGTCCATGATTATTGGTCCTTCTAGTTTTTATCATGTAGATCTCACTTCTCTAGGTTTATATATTCACATGAAAGACTTTGGCTCTAAATTAAAAAATCATTTGAAACTATTTCTACTCAAATGATTTGATCCTCTCAGGAATAATTATTGATTGTAATGGACCTCAAGATTTAGAATTTGAAGATTATATGGTGTGATCATCAGGGAAAAATTGTAGATTATATCACTAGACTAATGGAAGACAAGAATAAAATGGAGATAATAATAGAACATAGAGTTCATGCCATCATCTAGTTGAAAGAGATGGTTGAAACAATGAGCCAATTGACTATGTAGAGGCTATATTTTAAATAACCATCAACTGTATATGTTCTCTACACTAAGTAATAGTGGTTAAAGTTCCAATTCATGAGCATAGTAAACACTCTTGAACACTGTTATGATATATATTTAAAGAACATTATTGAGTTGAAGAATCAACTTTGTGAGATTTTCTACATGATTATGCTATCATTTTTTACAACAGATAGTGTTGTTAGCAAATAGGGCTACAAAATCATATAGTGTAACTAGTGGACACGTGTGTGACTCATAATATTTTATCTTTTGTATATATTTTTATATGTATTTGGCACTTTAAATCATGTCAAGAGTCTTAATAATGAGAAGAGTCTTTCTTTTTACTTAAGTGAAAGGCTGTAATATGAAATGACAATGCCTTGTAAAATCTCCATATATAGAGCTCAGTTGTATTATAAGAGTTTCGATGTGATAGAGATTAATATAAAGTTATGTAATAGTTTTTAATGAATGTCTTTTATCATTGTTCTATGCATAATGATTGTTTTATTTGTCTAAATTTATTTAATCATTTAGAATAATATTAAATTTTATATATCTATTAGGACTACATTCTTTTGTCTTTAACTAAACAAATAGATTTGTCCAGTCTGTGATCATATCTATGTTTTGATTTTGTTTTGGATTTGCATAACTTTCCCTGTATTAGCATGTTTTGATGGGTTTTTCTAGGAACCTCTACTAACAATTGTGCGGTGAGCATGAAATATTAAAGCATGTTGCGATGGCTATTAGGACAGGGAGACTTGGAGAGATGGCTCAATGAATGAATTGTAAATTTCACAAAGTAAAAATCAAGAAGAATAAGGATTTTTGTGCAACAAGTTATTCACAAGAATGTTTACGGTGAAATCTATGAGATTTTTTGGTGTGAATTGCTTGGACTATTAGCTATGTGGTTATGGAGATTGAAATACTATTGTTTTCAACCAAGAAGGACAAAATTTCTATCTTAGATAAAAGAAATACTAGAAAACTTGGGAAGATTAGACATTGACTAGACTCGTGCAATAGATCACTAGATAAAAACTACCATTGATCAATATATTACATAATTTTTTGTAGAACTATATATAAATTTTGAAGCTCCACATGTCCTATTTTTTAGAGGCATATGAAGAAAGTTTCTATATCAACTACCCACTTTTATCAATATGTTAGTTATTGAAAATACCATGGTGCCTACCCATACCAACACAGAGTAGTCACTTTAGATTTTATGGGGGTGCATGTGACATAGGAGTGAATGATGAAGAGTTGAGTAGAAAAACTTGAACTTGAACCCAAAATATGGAGGATGCTGAGAAGCAGAGTGATAAAAAAATTATGGGATTATAAAGAGAGTTGCAATAATAGAGAAGGTGGAATAAACAAGATAACCAAAATGTAGCTTTGAATAGGATTAGGAGTAAAATAGAGGATGTAAAAGAGAGCGGAGCCCAAAGAGAGGCTACACAATTTACAAAATTTGGAGATTATATAGATTCAAGAATGAAAGGGCCTGATAAAGAAGTGGACAAAGATGGGGATATAAAGGATATAGAACAGAGCAAGGAGAAAGAGAAAAGTAGAGTAGTAGCATAGTAGTTAGAGGATAGTGGTAGGTCACTATTACAAGGAAGGATATTTTTTAGACTATGGAAAGAATATTATTTAGAAAAATTTATGCAGAATTACAAGATTATTGTCAGTTCAAGGTCACAAAAAGAAGAAATAAATAATACAAATTATTCATTTCTTGAGTATGCATCCCTTGAGCCTATTTTATCATCGTAATGATAAATTAAAGTGCAGAGGTTGGGACATGTGGAAATCAGTTTGATTCATTTACAGATAAATTTGGTAAACTTAGCATAGAGACTCATAAAATAATATACAAGAAGTTAGAAGAGGCTAGGTTTTATATCACCATGAGTTGTAAGACACTGGTAAATACTAGTTCACAAAAGTTAGTAGTGGTAGTTGAAAATGCCCCAAGCATGTCGTTGAACGTAGGAATGTACATTACTTTGACACCATATGAGGGGTCTTATGACCCTAAGTAGTATTTGTTAACCTGTGACATGAAATGGTAGGTTAAGGTAGTGACCATTGATGATGTGAAAAAATATGAGATCATCGAGGCCTTAATAAGCTAAGCTCTGGAATTTATATACAAAAGAGATATTCCTTCTCTAAGTCTATAAGAATTCAAGGAATAATTAATCGTATAATTCAAAATGAAGAAGTGTGTCAGCTAGACCATTCAGGATCTTAAAGGGATTTGACAGAGAAGTGGATAATCAATATGGGATTACAATTGCAAATTTTTAGATGTAATGAATAAAGTCTACTTCATTTTGGAATATAAAGATAAGGTTGCCTAGTTTGTGGAGGGATCGCAATCAAGGATTAGGTTTTCCATTACATAGTGATAGTTCTGTTAGGATCTAAAAAGCACCATTGATTACCATGTACAAGCAACTAAACGCATAATTTAACCAGAAGTAATAAGTAACTAGAAATCAGAAACAACACAGAATATGAGAGACAATACCCAATTGTATTAATACTCTTCCAGAAAGAAATACAACAAAGAAGATGCCACAGTATTCTTCTTTACACTCCTCTAGGGCTCCCACACCTCTAGGGCATAAATAGTAAATATCTTCAAGAGCTCACTCTCTCAATTACGGTCCCAACACACAACTCAAACACAGAGTTGGTGTTCACCTCTAACCAGTCAGTATCACTACTGCCAGTACACCGAGTATACACACATACTCAACCGAGTACACAATGCACTCCAAGTAGATCTCCCATGAACTTGCAACAACCTACAAATCAAATGATCTTACTTACCATGTAGATCTCTCTACACCCTGAAGAACCCTTGTCCTTGCCTCACCAAGTCCTTATGATTCTCCAAACCAGTATCCCGGTGGATCTTCTACCAGATCTTGCAACAACCTGCAGATCTATCTGATCATACCCACTCAGCACCCCTGTGGAACTAGGAGGAACACACCTTGCTTTCTTCACTCTGAAGGAGCTAGCCTTGCTCTCTCAACTAGCACACTTTATAATACAACCCATGAATCTATTATATAGATCCCATGCAAACAATAATTAGACATCTAATTATAATAATTAGATCCACAGCTCAAGACTAAAAATAGTCCTTTAACATGCAAACAATCGATTCATTAACAAACTGTCTGTGAAACTCACAGTTCAGAACCACACATGCGACTGACGTCGGTCCCTGTCTGGCTGGAGATGATCGACGTCGATCGATCCCTGACCGATGTCGGTTACTCTGCTCACTAGTTATGACCGATGTCAGTTGATCAGACTGATGTCAGTTTCTCTGCAACTCAGCAACCTCTCAACAACCTCTTCCATGTCTGCATCAGTGAAGCTTTTAGCTCCACAACCTAACAATCTCTCACTTAGAGATAAATAGATGCACTGTACCTATACCTGTACACCGTCTAATTTGTTTTCTGGCTTGTATCCCTCTTCAAACTCAATCTTGAAGACCAACCACCACACATCCTGTGGTGCACCGCATGTCATCCAAGTAACTTGCCACATCTACATCTACAAACCCATGTAGAAAAGAACTTGACCCTACATAGCATGTTAACCTGCTACTGGTCCCTCTTAGATACTTGAGAACCCACTGAACTGCTTTCCAGTGCTTCCTGCTCAGGTTGGCCACAAACCTGCTAACAACTCCCACTACTCGAGCAATATCAGGGAGTACACATGTACTCAACCTCATCATGTGATTAGGAACCCTGTTCTGTGAACTGTCCATCCATAGGTGTGCTACTCGGTTCTACATCCTGCACTACCTTCACACAATCATCCTGTGACAACATCAACTTGTGATCTTCCCTGTCTCTAGGATTACCCATGCCAAAGAATTTCACTGCTCCAAAATCCTTCATGGCAAACCTCTGAACTAACCTTACCTTTAACTCAAAAAAAACCTTGTATGTCTGAACCTGTAACAAGCATATCATCCACATACAGTAACAGGATAATGTCACGACCATCATCCAACTTGGTAAAGAAACAACAATGATTAAAATGACATTGACTAAAGCCGTGCTTTATCATCCACTTGTCAAACCTATATCAATGTCCTGTAGCTTGCTCAAGACCATATGACCTGGCCTTCCATCTCACGTGTCCATTCACTCTATTCTTTAACCAAAGAATCCATTCATCTTTCAGTGCTTTCATACCGGTTGACAACCTTACGAAATCTCTCGTTTGGTTCTACATCCTAAGAATCAAATTCCTCATTCATGCCATGCTCCCACTGTTCCTTGGATCCCTCCTGCTCTATAATGAACAACGAGTATAAAGAAAAAGAATAATGAATTTGAGGCTTACTTACCCTTTCAGTCCTCCATATGGGCATTTGAGACTCCTTGACAGCTTGCTGTCTGCCCAAAATCCGTTCCAGTGACCGACCTCGGTCACCACACAGTCTGCATCAGATTGACGTCAGTTCCATGTGACTATCCTGACTATCGATGCTGGTTTCCTGACTGATGTTGGTGTCTACTTGTCACCGATGTCAGTTCTCTGACTGACGTCGGTCTTACCCTACTTGACACCACCAGCTTTGGTCTGCACATGACCGACATCGACACCTGTCTGTTCGACGTCAGTTCCTTCTGACCAACGCCGGTACCTATTTTCTCTTGTGAGTGATGACTTTTTACCCACGAGCTCTCTTTGGATCAAAACCCTATCCAAACTGTCCTGCTCAGAGTTACTCAGCCTTCTCCACTGATCTCTGTCCATCATCTCCTCCATGAACACCAAGGCTTTCTAGTTCTTAAGTTTGTCAAAAACATCTATCTTCCACTTAAGAACATGCATCTCCTTCTTGCTCTTGTGACCAAGCCTACAAAGCCATGTCTGCACAATAGAAGAAGAATCAGTAATATAAGTAGATAGATAAAAGATACCTACTTTTTTACCACCTGCTAATTTAAGTGCATCCGCTGTGAGAGTTTCTATGCATCTCTCATCACCTAACTTTCTTGAAAAAATTAGCCTCATCTTCAGAACTGGGACCTGCATAACATCCTTCAACACCCATGTGTTGGTCGTCTGTAATTTAAGCCGCACTTCCCCTTTGCCAATACTTTGACAAGGCTCACCAACCCCTAAATAAATCTTTTCAAAGTCTCCATGGACCTTAACATGGAAAAATACTCTATTTGGGGCTGCATGGAAAGAGGCAACAGAATCTATAAAACAAGATTCTAATTTATCCAAGGAACATACCAGAGCATCTTGTGCAACAACACCTGCAACATCTATTTTTTCAGTTCCTTCATGCTGATCTTCTACCAACCAACAATCTTTCTTTTCTTGCTCTTTCTTTCCATAACACCGTAATTGACCATTCTTGCTTTTGAATTCCTCCATACTTCCTTCTGCCATTGCTATACTCTCACTCAATCAAAAACCCCTGAGAGTGACCTGTAATCAAACACAAACCTGCTCCCTGCAACTTGAGCTCTGATACCACTTTGTTAGGATCTAGGAAGCACCATTGATTACCATGTACAAGCAACTAAATGTGAAATTTAACCAGAAGTAATAAGTAACTAGAAATCAGAAACAACACAGAATATGAGAGACAATACCCAATTGTATTAATACTCTTCCAGAAGGAAATACAACAAAGAAGATGCCACAGTCTTCTTCCTTACACTCCTCTAGGGCTCCCACACAGGGCTCCCACACCTCTAGGGCATAAATAGTAAATCTCTTCAAGAGCTCACTCTCTCAATTACAGTCCCAACACACAACTCAAACACAGAGTTGGTGTTCACCTCCAACCAATTAATATCACTACTGCCAATACACCGAGTATACACACATACTCAACTGAGTACACAATGCACTCCAAGTAGATCTCCCATGAACTTGAAACAACCTGCAAATCAAATGATCTTACTTACCATGTAGATCTCTCTACACCCTGAAGAACCCTTGTCCTTGCCTCACCAAGTCCTTATGATTCTCCAAACCAGTACCTCAGTGGATCTTCTACCAGATCTTGCAACAACCTGAAGATTTACTTGATCATACACACTTGGCACCCCTATGGAACTAGGAGGAACACACCTTGCTTTCTTCAGTCTGAAGGAGCTAACCTTGCTCTCTCAACTAGCACACTTTACAATACAGCCCATGAGTCTATTATATAGATCCCATGCAAACAATAATTAGACATCCAATTATAATAATTAGATCCACAACTCAAGACTAAAAATAGTCCTTTAACATGTAAATAATTAGTTCGTTAACAAACTGTCCGTGAAACTCACAATTTGGAACTGCACAGGCGACCGATGTTGGTCCCTGTCTGGCTGGAGATGACCGACGTTGGTTTCTCTGCAACTCAGCAACCTCTCAACAACCTCCTCCATGTTTGCATTAGTGAAGCTTTTAGCTCCACAACCTAACAAGTTCCTTACTAAGGCTAATACACCAGTAGTTGTACTTCAGGTAGAGAAAATTGAGGATTATGGAGATTTTCCATGATTGACACTAAAAATAGAGATGAAAATAGATGATTTTCTAAGAAGAATGGATGATCTTCATCAAAGTAACAAACCCAAGTTGGGTTTGTGATGTATGAAGTGCACTAAATAAGGGCATAATAGGAATGATTGCCCTAAAATCAAAATAGAGTTATGTGACATATGTAGGGTAGCAGGACATGTGACATCAAAATGTCATTTACTATAAAAATACATTAAAAAAATGCATAATCTATATTGTATTTTTTTTAAGTCACAAAATCATGATGATAAGAGTTGTCAGGATTTACACAAATTAAAAGAAGACATCAATAAGAATGTATTCACAGTCAAAGCACAACATATATATACTATGAATCTTGGAATTCCAAGCCCAGAGGTAGAAATGTATAGCGTGACACAAGGTGTTCTTGGGTGGATGCCTTCATCACCATAGCATCAACCCTAGGGTCTGGCAGGATGTACACCATTGTCTCCATGATATCATTACTAATCATCATGGAATAGTTCAATTCCCCAACCATAACAATCAAATTGGGTATGTGGGAGATGTTTAGTAATAACATCAAGGGGGATTTGATGGGAAACAATTGCAAGGACAAAGTTTCTAACGAAACAAAGGGGGGTACAGAGAGGGTTCTGAGGTGGATACCAGGGAGGTTATAATAATGATAACCAAAAATCTCATCAATTAACTCACTATTATCTATATGGTGAATACAACCACTTCACATAAAACTTCTTTGTTAATACTCAAATGCAGATATATTACATCTATTATAGAGTTCTAGGACAACACCATACTAAATATTGTCTAGTTTTAGAATTTTAGAGGAAAGATAAACTTGATGGAAAATTAAATATGATAACTTTGCACCCCAAGGAAAATGAATTCATATAAGCAATTACAAGACAAAAATACGCAAAGCAGGGATTGCCTCCATTAGAAATGCCACATGATCAAAAAATTAGAAAGGTTTAACAAGAGAAATATCCTAACCATGTGACATAAAAATTCTTGATGTACTAATCAACCCAAGTTCTTAAGAACATATAACATCAAACTATGTCATAGGGTGATGCCACAGTTATTGATGTGTAGATGTATGGGAAGATTGTCCAAATAATAAGGCAAGAAGGAGTAGTGATTGCCTTGACTAACCTTTTAAAACTTTGAGCACTTTGTGAAGGAAATATGTCTCACAAAATATTATAAATCTTTTACATAACTTGTTGAAGTGAGCACTATAATGTCAACAACATATTAACAAGATAGTTTGGTACGTAAAGAATAATAAATATTGGGATGTTGATTCCCACATGGATATTGAGTTGGAATGATATGAAGTATCCAATGTTATATTTGATTTTGGTAGAAAATCAATATGATTCCTCAATCTACCTAGGAAGTTATTAGATGACCAACACTCAATTACAATAAAGTAACACTAAGCCTCACAAACTATGGTATTGTAGAGCCTATTGGTCGAATGGAAGATGTGGAAATCAAAGTGGCTAAACTAAGCCTATGAGGATATTTTGAAGTGATTGACATGAAGATGATGAAACACACTACCCTACATTGATTGGTAATAAGTAGGGCTATGATGGTCAAATGACCATTAATACAATGCACAATCATCTAAAAGCACACCAAGGGGATAAAATCATCAATATACATATGAATGAAGTAAAACACAAGCCATACATCATACCCAAGGAGACAGATTCAATGTATGTGTATGGAGATAATCGTTGTTTCAAGGTGAGTATATAATCTAAGTTGAATGCTTTATGAGATATAGAATATAAAATTTTCCATCTAGAAACATAGCCTCAATAAGAGCTACAACCAACTGAATAGTTTGCATCTAGATTCATGATCACAAAGGCACCTATTTTACTGTTTTAAATGGATGAATGTAGGTCACCTTCAATGTGATCACCAACTAGGTTGGAAGTTTATTTCATGTACAAATTAGATGTGATAAATGTGGACTACATAGAGTCAATTAAGGAATGTATTTTACCTTGGGAGACCATGTCTTCAATCAGTGGTGACTCAAATACTTACATGTTAAATTGGTCAAGGGTAGATCATGAGGTACACCCAATGTGCATGGTTTTTTCCACATAATGAGAATTACCTCAATACTTTATGGTTGATTACTTGAATTAATTTATTCTAAGGATAAAACATCATGCACCAAATATAGATCAAGGGGTGAGTGCACTAAATTATGCACTAAAAATAGCTGTTGTGACTCGGTGGGCAGTCCATATGACAAACCAATTAAAATAGGATGAGGTCTAAGAACTATTGCATGATAGATTCTAAATACCACCTACTATCAAGGAACAATGGCCCTTTTTCCAGGAAGAATAGTGCTAAAGAATGCATGTTCATACATGTGTATATGTATGGTTTGTGCATGGTGTAAAACCCAAATATTAGGTTCACACATTAAAATATACTCTAGAAATGCTTCTAACATCTTGGTACATAGACCGAGAATGCAAAGAAGAGACAAATAATTAGTCATAGGTACAATAGGATTTCATTCAGACTTTTGTTTTTGAGGATGAGAATCCTTTGGTGCATAATACTCTACATAAATTGAAAATATTTCTATGTTTCAAGTGAGGAAGGGACTTAAATACTATGATAGACTCATTTTCACAACAAGAAGCAGCTAGATATTTGAATGTGACTATCTAAAATTATAAGGCAAGCAAACAAAAGTAAGAGGTTTTTGTCAAATCGTGCAATAGGATTGCAAATAATGAATAATTTATAGATCCACAAATAGTGACAAGGACTTATATTTTAAGGATTTTTTTAAACCAGAGTGAGAAGAAGAGGAGCCTAAAGCCAAAGTCAGAGACCAAAATGAGTACAAACAACTATGAAATCTTAATATCCAAGAACAAGAAGGGTACAAAATAGTGCAAGATTCCATTCCAAGTGGTTCCAAAAAAAATATCAGGAGCCCTTAAATAAATTGGTAGGAAATATTGGGATAAAATCAATGCCAAAGCCTACGACTTTGGGTGAATACTAGATGCAAAATGAGACTTCAGAAGCATTGTAATTATTGTAAGATTGCCATGATGTATTTCTAAATAAATTCACATAAGTGAAAGGGGTAGACCCTTATTTAGGTGAGATTCACATATAACTAAAGGAGTGCACACATAACTAAAAGAGTGCACACGACCTTTGAAAAAGTGACCATAAAGGTTAAACCCCAACATGAAGTTGAAATTAAAGTTGAATTGGATCACATGCAAAATGCAAACATTATATATCCAATGGAAAAGGTATATTGGGTTAGCCCAATGGTACTGAAACCTACAAATTATGGGAAAAATGATTCTTTTCCAATTCCATTCATAGATGAAGTGTTGGAGTCAATCATAGGACATGAAGTATATTATTTCATGGATGGGTTTAGTGGTTACCATCATATCCCAATTGCAAAGAGGATCAATCTAAAATAATATTTACAATAGAGTGGGGATATTTTACATATAAGGTAATATTGTTTGGGTTGAAGA
Organism: Torreya grandis; assembly: GCA_037957365.1. Lineage (NCBI taxonomy): Eukaryota > Viridiplantae > Streptophyta > Pinopsida > Cupressales > Taxaceae > Torreya > Torreya grandis. The sequence goes on from JARHVA010000003.1 coordinate 9,832,838, forward strand.
ATGCTCTTGATGTGTTATCCAGGGTGGTGATCACTACCTTTAAAGACTTCATCCATGACTTTATTGAAGTCTACCTAGATGATTGGGCTATCTTTTCCTTATTTAAGAAACACTTATCTAAGCTAAAACTTATGTTAGAATGATGCAGAACTCTATGCATTGCACTAGACCTAAAGAAATGCTTGTTCTTCACACCTTTTGATGCCCTGTTAGGACACGAAATATGTAGTGATGAGATCTTGGACAGAGAAAAAATTGTAGTAATTATGGGCATGCCACCTTCCATAAGTTATATATAAGCACGATCATTATTGGGGCATACATGATATTATAGGAAATTCATAAAAGGTTATGTCATGATATCTACCCTAATGGAGAAGTTATTACACAAAGATACAAGGTTCAAGTGGATAAATGAGTGCCAAACAACATTATTGGATCTAAATTAGATATTGGTCATAGTGACCATTTTGGTTTTCCCTGACTAGAGCAAACCTTTCCATGTTCATGTTGATGTTTTAGGAACTATGGTAGGAGTTGTTCTTGCAAAACCAGGAGATGAAAGATTAGACCATTCAATCCACTTCACATGTCACAAACTCTCAACTACAGAGAAAATATATCTAATTGCAAAATGAGAAGCTTTGGCCATGGTGTTCACAATTCAAAAATTTAGGCATTACCTTCTTGCAATGCCATTTGAATTTTTCGCTGATCATCAGGGTTTAAAATACCTAGTAAATAGGCCTATGTTAGGGGGACAAATATCTCACTGGTTGATGTTATTTCAAGAGTTTCAATTTAGGATCAATGTCATGCCAAGAAGGGAAAATGTTGGACCAGACCATCTGAGTCGAATACATAATGGATAATAACCAGAAGAACTTCAAGATTAATCACCATATGCACATTTGTTTCACATTTGTACGATTCTTGAGAACATGGAAGACATAACACATTTTATGGAACTTGGGATCTTTCTTGTGCACTATGTATAAATGGTTAAAAATTAGTTGATTACAAGATCCATACCATTCAACATCATTAATGTGTTTTGCACAAAATGGGAAAATATGATGTATTGTGCAAAGTGGATTTGGAGCACGAGCAACCTCAACTTCTTGAAGAGGCACATCAGGGAAACATAGATGGACATTTCACAGGAAAATCCATTGTAAGGAAGATACTACAAAGTGGTCTATGGTGGTCTACTTTGTTTCAAGTTGCACACCAAGTAGCAAAATACTATGGTATCTGCTAAAGGATGGCAAGCTAAATTAGAGAGATAAGATTTCATTGAATCCTATGCTAGAAGAGTAGCCTTTGGATTAATGGGGAATCAATTTTTTAGGGTCAATCAATCCACCTAGTAAATGTAGTAATACAAGATACATCATTACTATGATGAAATACTTCACCAAATGGGTGAAAGCTATTGTGACACCAAGCTACAGTGTTAAGGACACAACCAAGTTCCTGTATGGAAATAATATAACCATTTTTGGGTGTCTGATCAAACTAGTCAATGATAGAGGCACACATTTCCTAAATAACACCATTAATAATTTGATAAAGGAGTGTATGATATCACACCATGAAAACATAAGATATCATATGTAAGAAAATGGACAAGCAAAAGCATGAAACAAAATCCTTATCAATATGCTCACCAATATATGCAATGTCCAAAGAGATGTCTGGAAGGATTAGTTTCATGTGATCCTATAGGTGTATATGACAAATTACAAGTGTGTAATAGGTTTCACAACATTTTAGTTGGTCTATAGACTTAAAGAAACAATGCCCATAGAATGCATAGTTTCTATTTTGCACATTATAATGATCGTGAGACTAAGGGATCGAGATTCTCTATAGGCACGATTGATGTATTTAATAAAAATGGAATAAAATAGGTAAAGGGCACAATGGACACATGAATTTAACAAGTTAAGTCAACAAGCGTGGCATGATCACAACCTGTAATCTAAATAATTGTTTTAGAACAAATGATCTTACTATATGACAGTAGATTTAGAGCATTTCTAGGCAAGTTGTGCATTAGATGGAAGTGACCTTACATCATTCATGACATCTCTCAATAATGAACAATTGTCTTAAAAGATATTTAGGGAACCATTCTACTAGGATGTGTAAATGGTTGTAGGCTTAAGCCTCACCATTAATAATCTCTATCAATTATCATAGAAAAATGAAAGAGAGTCTTGAGTAACACCATGTAGTTTAAATATTTTAATTAATGTGTTCTTTTCCTTTTTTGATTTTAGGTTTGTGTGTGTTTATACAATGTGATATTTATATCACAAGACATTAGAAGTAGGGTTGAAAATTCAAAATCGTAAAGTGCAATCTATGAACAAATTGAACATGAAGGGAAGGCATCTTATAATGTCTATACAAGGATCATAAATTAAACATGGGAATGAGGTTCTCACAACTAACGTACAGAGAAAGGACAATCAACGATCATTCAAAAATTGTTAATGATGATATACTTGAAAGAATGCATCTTTCTCAAAGTAAATCAAATGTCATAATTAATGGATGAACAATAATATAAAGTGGATTGGCAAGAAGATGGCACATCACATCAACAACTATAATCGAATGAATCAATGGTCCTATACACAAATTAACAAGCATCACATCAATAAAAACCAATTGACATTAATTCACCAAGTGAAATCATGTGTAACTGGCTCAACACATTCAAAGCATTTTGTCAGATGGATTCAAATGACAAAAGCTATATAACAAGGGTCACAATGAACATAAGTACATTAAACACTATTGCAAACAAGATATCTCTGTGATATGAGTCTAATTTAGTCAATCATGCATAAAGTACTCAATAGTGCCACTACAACCAAGGAAATTATTAAAACATGAGTTCAATAGATAACATGGATCATGCATAGCTTTTAATCCCTTTCACATATGCATAGAAGGAGGAAACAGGGATTGGTTTGGTACTCGAATAAACTAGATACCATGATTTAGACCCCTTCGACTTCATCGACACCACATAAGCTAATATATTTAGCTATGACAAATCAATATAAGCACAAGTAAGAGTCTTAGCACTCCAACACCCTTTGTGAAGTTTTGATACTATGTGACTCATCAAACTTCCTACTTTAAATTATTTGGATGAGGTGATGCTCACAATACTCAACATATATGATGGGGGTGTGATCCATGTCTCACATGATGTCACCATTTTCATCACCCTTGTATCCATGGTGTGAGTAATAGGACTCCCAGCTTGAGGCAAATCTCTTATGTCCTAAAAAACCAAGGCTCCCCCAATTCATTTAGATACAAAGGAGAGGTATAATAAGGCATCCAGGGGGATACCTACTGACATAATGAAAGACACGTCAGTGTACATTCTCTTTGAGTGTATCACCAAGCCATTTATGCTAGATAGCTAAAAGCACATGACAATCAATAAAAAGGTCATTGACTTTGCCTATAAAATGATCTGACTACATGATAACTTTAATTGACCCAAGTTTTTGGATTATAAGATCATAACCAATATTAATAAATTTCTCACTAAAACATCATAGGTTTTATGATACCAATTTTTGGTCTTACTGTTATATTTTACACAATAGAAGTTGCCAGAGGGTCCAATCAACACAGATGAAGACTTTTAGCCTGTGACTTCATTTTCCAACCTTGCTTGGACCAATACCAGGCAATACTATAATCAGTTGGCCATGTTTAATCAATGGTGGGTTCAGATCCAAGCCCTAATAATATCACACCCTAGGGTACCCAAGGACATTCTACAATATCTAGCGCAAAATGCATCTATCACAAAGTTACACAATGGGATTCACATCAGATTCCATGAACTACCTAAAGCAACAACCACTCCACTGCCCTTCTTCATTACAACATTGAATGTCAAGGCAAAAGTCCTACAACATAAACCTTGTGGGCTAGATTAGTTCAACCCTTATGGTCCATGCCTTTGGGCTCACAACAACACTTACATACATAATCTCAAGCACAAGAATAAACACCATCATAGATAGAAGCAACTCCCATATAAACTACTAAGGGAAAGTATAAGGCACTAACACAACGAACATCACCATTACCAACAAATAAGATGACCCACAACAAAAATCTTGGATAGACAACAAGTATGTCCGAAAAATCAATGCATAATGTGACCTTGCAGAGCTAGGCATCGAGGAAGACAAAATTTTACAGTCGATACTCATAGACATAGGCAAGGAGGTCTATGATCAAGAACAAGAGAAATATTTTTTCTTCTAGAAGATAGTACACACCTACCAGTATAGAACCAGTTATGACATTACTTATGGGTCAATATCACCCAAGTTACTCCAACTATAACAATAGACATTATAGGTCAAGAAGTAATACACAAACATATTTAAGCTAAGCTCTTTCATGTGAATCTAGGCATATGATCTTCTAGTGTGTATGAAGAGCTTTTGCCACTATAGGAAAGCCCGTTACCAGCTCTAGTGTGCAAGTAAAAGACCTATTTTGTGTCTAAAGTATCCCTAATAATCAAGAAATGAATGGTTTCCTTTGTAGATCCACTGGAGGAAGTCAAAACACATCAGGCCTAAGGACCAAAGCAATAACCTAAGGAAACAGTCTAAGTTTACACAAGATTGAAGAAGAATCTGACTCTATCACCATCTTCTAAGAAACAAACATAGGCATGTAGAAGCACTATGGTTGAATCAACCTAATCATCTGACTTGCAGTCAATGCTTGATTCACCAACTCTTATGCAGGAATTAGAAGAGACAACTTGACCACAACCCAAATAACTAGCCAAACAAAAAAATATCACAACACAAAATAAGTTTAACCACAATGCAACAAGAAGAAGAAAAGGTACAAAAGGTGGTTGTGAAGAACACTTAAAAGATGTAGAGGATTAAAAAGGAGGAAGTAACACAAGGCTACCAAGGATGAGGAGTAGTAGAAGAAGCAAAATGAGGAAACCAGGGGAAAAATTGAGGAAGCTAAGGTAGAAATGAAAAGAGCCAGGGAATCAAAGGTGAAAAAGTAAAGTAGATGCAAAAGTTGTGATGAAACAATAAGAGCAAACAACTCAAGAAGTATAGGCAACACAAAAGAAGAAAGACAAAGTAAAGGCAACAACAAAGGCTCAAGAAGAAGATAAGGTAAAATAAGAACTACGCACTCAAGAAGAGTAAGTGAAGAAGTAGGACCAAGAGAAAGAGGCTAAGAATAAGGCTTAGGTAACTGCCAAAGCCAAGGTAGAGGTAGAGCCAAATGCCAAAAAAAGGTAGTAACAGATCATAAGGTTGAACAAGGTGTAACCAAACATGCAACATAGACCACCAAAATGGTGGGGATATTCGAGACCCAACAACCATTGTCTACATCTCAAGGTTCATATTCTACTCGGTAGGTGCATAGGAGGATGAATCACAACATAGGCCACAAATATCTAGCCAATGATTATGGGATATCCCTGCACCCTCCACTCATCGCCCAACATTTTATCTACCCATGGTGCAAATCAAGAAAGTACCTATGATGATTGTGACTTCAACTTTGTCCTTGGCTACAATGGCATAAGAAACATCACTTGATGATTCATAGCTACCTCTGTCCAAACAAATTGAGGGAGCAACCATTTTTCTAAAATCCATCATGCATAAGGTATCCACCTTAGAAAAATAGGTATTACAAATCAGGAAGGAGAACATGGATGTAAACCTCCACTTCACTAAAGCCCATGAGTTGATTGATGTTACATGTCCTATCTTGCTCACTCAAGTTTTGGGTGATCAAACCATGTAAAAAGACGAGTAATTCACAACTTTACTCTCTCAACTCATAAAATACTAGTTTTTTGTGCATAAGTTGTAAATAAAAACTTCATACGCAAGGGCAAAACCTCAAGGATGAGACACCATCCATTTTTTAGCTTCATGAGGAATATGAACAAGTCCTTGACACTATTGCACATCAAGCTCATAACATAGCTCGAAACATGCTCAACTAGAAGCAAAAATTATCTAATGCATGGATAGAGGCCAAGCCAAAGTTTAAAAAGGTTGATAAAGCCAAATTTACCACGGAAGACCATTCTATTACCTTAGATGCACTAGACATCACACTCAAGCAATCACTTGAATCTAGAGACAATGTCATGTTGAAAATGTAGATGTGGCAAATGAAAAGTTACATAATACATTTACCAATAATTAAATATGGAGGCATGCAAATAAGATGGAGGAGTTATCCCAAGACATTCAACTGAAAGTATTTAATGTGCAATCTATGAGCTTAATGACAGAAGATGAGGACATCTAAAGTTAGGTTGAGTGCCAAGTGTTATTGCACACTAGAATTAATATGGTTGGAGAAGCTATCACAGATTGGACATTGTTCAAAATAAACATGTCTCATTTGGATAGTTATGTGGTAGAAATAATTTAGGAGCCTCAATTTGTTCCTTCAAATCAACTCTAGTAGGAAATCTACTAGAAAAAGGTTGCTACATTTATGCAATTTGCACCTCTACCATAATTTCTACCTAACACCAAATTATGTAATAACAATTTCTTTTTCAGTTTCTCAAGTAGAACCATCTTCGTAGCCCCCTTCAGCTTAGAAAATGCAGTCCATGTCACCACATTCATTATAAGTACTACACACACTCTAGTTTTGTATTTTTTGAAGCATTTTGTAGTATGAAGGCCTTGAACATTAGGGGTATGGACATGTTGGTTGAAATCCATAAATGGCAACCACCTAGTTATTCTAATTTATTAAAAACTTGCAAGGGCAGTAGATTAGTACACTACTTAGTTGAAAACTCAAAAGGGTGGCTAAGTAGTGCGCAATAGATGAAAACTGATAAATGACACCTTGCATGATTATTGCAACTTATGGTTATGGTCTAATTCCTTAGCACCTTTAGAGTTTCCAGCGCAGGGCATACTTTATGTGAATTTGTCTTGGGATGAGACAATTGTTTAAGTTTGGGAAAGTGTTGGTAGTAAATAGGGCTACAAAATTACAGTGTGTAATTGGTAGACACATGTGGGATTTACACTATTTTGTCTTTTGTATCTCTTTTTGTATGTATTTGGCACTTGAAAGCATGTCATGAGTCTTCAAAATGCGAAAAGTCTTTCTTTGGATTGAAATGAAAGGCTAGAATATGAAGTGACGACGCCTTGTAAAATCCATGTATATAACACTCATCTATATTTTAAAAGTGTTTCGATATAATAGAGAATAATACATAATTTCATAATGGTTTTTTCCCAAATGTCTTTTACCATTGTTTTGTGCATAGTGAATTCTCCATTTTTTAAAATTTTGTTTAATCATGTAGAATAATATTGAATGTTTTATATATGTTAAGTCTACATTCTTTTGGATAAGTACACCATCTTTAACTGAAGAATAGATTTATTCAGTCTGCTATCATGTATGTATTTTGATTATGTTTTGGCTTTGGATTGCCCCTTATCCATGTAGGGATGTGATTCAACCCTTCAGTCCCTTTCCTCATATATGCGCATAATTTTTGTTTTGTTTGCACTCTCTAGTGGCCACACTCTAATTGTTTCCCTAAGGATTATTTTTGAATTCCTTTTGTAAGTGTATGGATCTATTTATATATGCACAAGATCTACATACTTCATTAATGCTCACAACAACCCATTAAAAATTAAATACATAATATGGCACCGAAGACCATAACACATCATGCCTGTAATACATTACACTGAGATATTAAATATGTTTCAACAACCATGTGTGATTCTAGACATTAAATATGAAATGGTTAGGAACTACAATGACTCTTTTGTCTAACGTCTATATCACTTTGAAAGACATGTGCACATAACAAGTTGTGCAAAGATCACAAGGCTAAGTTGCAATAGTTCACAAATAAAATCTATGTGAAAGAGTCTTTGTGTAAGGTTTGCACAAGATTCTCCAAACCACCCCACTGTGCACCACTCCTCCTCTCTGATATATCATTAACTTCACAAAGTAAAGTTGTGTAGCATACTATGTCATTGCAAGACTTCACTTATATGCATGGGAATAAATACCTCCAATTAGCTTGCACAAAGATACACAATTTTCCTTAAGTTTAATCTCTTCACGTTTTGGGTATCGAGCATCAAATAGATTGTGTGAAAGTAAAAAACATGCACAAGGTCATGTAAAATAACACAACATGTTTGCGCACAAACTAAGAGTTGCAAAAACTAACTGCAAGTTATTTATTTCTCCACGAAGCATTTATTTTTGTCAATACAAGATCACTTGTTAACTCAAATGCTCCTACATTAATTTTCCATTTGTAGTTGATATATTTAATATCTATTAAAGTTTCGTTGTAATTTGGATGGCAACAATTACTAAACTTGATATGATTTCCATATTCCACGTTGCAATGATTTTGCTTATATTTTGTTCCCAAATGATATTTCTTTGTACATTATGCTATTTTGTGATACACTTGCTATGTTTTAACAACGCGTCTAATTTATTTTGATATATGAGTCTCATAAGTTCACCTTAAATTTCAAAGGGGGCATATACTTATGTCCATACTTTCTTTGACAGTATGACAGACCTAAGGGACTTCCATTGCATATTTAAAGACAAAGGGGCATGCGATCCTACTCAGTGTCTCAATAAAACATATTATTTTTTATATGTAAGGGATAATTGTCTAATGACACATAAAGTTTGAAATCCACTCAATGTTCTACCTCCTTTGACAGAATGACATATCCATGGGACTTCTGCTACATACTAAGGACCAAGGAACTATCTCACTTACAATTGAATTTGCATTTACCATTTACCTTTTCCACTCACCCATGCTTGTGTAGTATATGTAAATGTGGATTTGTCCATGACTTAGTGTCCTGGTACTCAAAGACTCAACTTTGTGGTAATATTTATATCTTTTTTTATATGTCTACTTTGAAGTGTGTGCTTACAACACCTACTTTATAGTTTTAAAATGTATCTCAAAGTGGGGTATAATGTAGACATTAAAAAATGACCCTCTGACATTTATTTTGTATAATATATACATGTTATGCACATTTGTCTATGTATGGGTGAATTGTGGTGATTTTTGAAGCTTGAAGTTCCTTTTACGCATCCTCGTGCAACCTTAACATTGACCTTGTGCTTATATTATCTTGTTAGTAGTAATGTTTGTACGATCTTAACCCCTATCATGACTATTTGTATTGTCTTGACATGTTTCCTTGTACCACCTTTTAAATTAAATGGGATTTTTCATATTTTTTGCCTTTCATATTTCAAGTTAGTCATGTGCACTGATTTCGCCAAAGTTTGAATTCAATTATCTATAGATAAATAAAGTGATTTGGTTTATTTGATCAAGTACTTATGAATCATTCTATTCAGAACACTCATAGAATACTTTGTCGACACTATATTTGTTATGCATTTTTTATTTATAGACTTGTAATTTATTTGGATACCTTTTAGGGTTTGAAAAATTAAAAAGGACAATACTAACTGTAATCTATGCAAACCCTAAACCAAATCTTTATCCATTTTAATCTTGTACGATTAACTCATTTATGGAGATCATAAGTCAAAGCACACAAATAGGGAAAAGGTGACAACAAGTGAGTAGGATCAAAGGTGTATTTCACAATTTTAAGGTATTGACTAAAATAATACAAGTTGATCAGGACCGTGCGTACAGTGTTGACATTGACTAGGACTGATCGTACAGTGCTGACTTTGTCACATTCATAGATCCATATATGATTGGCGACATGCCATACAATTTTAGATTAACACATACATGTTTAGATTGTGATAACAAGTTCATAAACAACTCAAAAGCTCTTATTCACAAGAGTAATAACCTTCCAAAAAAAAAAAACAATAAGACACCTTTATCTTATTGCATGTCAATTGATATGTTAATTAGGGTTTGTTTATGGTGTTGTTGAGAAAAAATAGGAGTCCTTTCGTATTTAATGGTCCGATATATTTTTAATTATTTTTGTTGAAAAAATTTAAATAAGAAATTATAGGAATTATATACAAACACGTATTTTCAAAATTTCATCAAATTTTAAATTATGAAAAACAATGTCGTTCAAAATGTTATGCGGACAAAAAATTTTTAGACCTCACCTCTTTAACAATAAGTGAAAGTTTGCTCAATAAAAATATAAAATCGTATTTTACAATAAAATATACATTTTATATTTCTAATTATAATATTGATCAACTCCATATAACCAACTTTACATTAAAAATAGGAACCCAAACCTCTTCCATAAAACTATATCTTTAATTTTATATATTTATCTTTATGCATACTCCAATATTAATCTCTTGCCATCAATAACATTGAAATTATTACCTTACAAAAGGGGAAAATGTTTTAAACCATCAAGGTAATGATGTAACGGACCAAATTAAGTGATAGAGAGTATATATCAAATTGATGGACCATGTAACCTATGTTTTTGGAGATGGTTTCCAACTAAGATTTTGATTTTGATTTTTAAAAAATAAATAAAATAGTGATACACAGTTAAATTTTTGATTTTTAAAGGAAAAAGATCCAACACAGTATGTTTATTGAGTAAACTTTAAAATAATATTTGTAAGATGTAATTATTTTTTTCTTGGAAAGGATATTTTCAATTGGTTTTAGAGAGCTATTTTTAATTATATCTTTTGCTTCTAATCTCAATCTTTCAGTTTCAAATATGCATCCTTTTATTTTCGCTGAGACACCCATATCGACCTTCAATTTTTACTTTTATAACTAGAAGGAGAGGAGATGTGAAAGTGAGGTGACCCAATAGATCTTGTATTTAATCCTTTACCCCTAAGTGTGAACCATTATCACCTGAAGGAAGAGGGTTTGGATTTATCTCATAATTAGTATTCTCTGCGTCTGACGCCTTCTTTAGAGGAGACCTAGGGATGTCAGGGGTAGGGGAAGGAATGGGATCAGAGCTTTGGGCATAAAAAACCTTGTGGTTGCACCAAATAATATCTTTATTAGAGGGCCCTCTTTCATTTTCCAACCTGTTGACGACCACAAGAACTCTGAAATGAACAAGAAGCCACACGATGCCCAACGCCGTTGTAACGAAAACCTCTGAAAAGAATCCCTTCTTAGTTGAAGAATTGAATCCAAAAACCCCGAGAAGAAGCCACCTTCATAGAGCGAAAGAGGGGCTCGGACAAATCAACGAGAGTACAAATTCTCGCAGTTCTGCATCCCTTATATCTTTTATGCGATATCAGAAACTTGAAGATTTTGTCAATATAATGACAAGAGCAATTGCTATAACTGCGCCCATCGTTAAAACCCAATTTTCGTCGCCTTTACGCGCCCAATTAGAGGGTTTACCTCACCCAATCAAATATCGCCTTAATTTTGAACTTGACCTTACCACATCAAACAATTTACACTCAAAAAACACCCCGATAAATTTTTTTGTGACCCCAACAACTTTATTAATAAATCAATCAATTTACACTCAAAAAACGATCTGATAATTTTTTTTTTGTAAGCCGAACAACTTTACTAATAGACCAATCATCTTCGGACATTTGATGTACACTTTAATTTAAGTGGGCACCAACATGGAAACCACCTTAAAGCAATGATAGACATAGGTAGGGGACTAGGCAATGTCACCCCCAAAAAAAAAAAAAAAAAAAAAACATTTGTGAGGGACCCTATCTTTTGAAAGCCCATCCTTTTCAGGGTAAGTTCCATTATCATTAAAAAACAACAAAGGTCAGGGTCAATTCAGCCACGTTTCTTCGACTATCGGCTAATTTCCCGGCATGTAAGAATCTGCATTTCATTTCGAGCTCATTTGGTCGTATTTCATTTCAATCTCATTTGGTCGCATTTGGAATTCGTTTCATTTCATTTGGGGTTTGTCTGAGAAAGTGTGGGAGCTCATTTTTCCAAAGGCAAAAAGAGGGGCGCAGAGCTCAATTTTATGTGTCTTTTTCGATAATTCAGCGTTCGAATCCCACCGCCATACGCCTTTCCACGCGTTCTGCTGCATGTAGTCGTCCGATAGCCATTTTTTGGACCAGGTTTTTGTGGCCGTTTCATTAGTATTTCCGTCCATGGGGCCAAAAAAAAGTGGGTATTCATTCCTTTCTTTTTGATATAGACAGATTTTCGGTCAAGTTTGTGTCTTTTTAACGTTGCCTGTTAATTTACAGAATGCAGTCTTGCAGTGTTTTCTAATTCGGCCGCTGCTGTATGATCGGTTACAGCGGGTTTAGTAAGATTTTCGGTGAGTAGGGTTTAGTTATGATAATTGCGTTTTTTGAATGGTTTTACGCTGTGTTACGTCGCTGGTAAATTTTGGCTGTATTATGTTTTTTTAAGGATTGCGATGAAAAACTTTTTGCTGATATTTTCTAGTGCCTTTCGTGCCGTTCTTTTACGTTGAGCAACTGTGGCTAAATTCGATAAGACGGATAGGAAAAAATATCTTGCTTAGGGTTTCCGTGTGCTTGCACTGTATTTTTAGGTTTTGGTGGTTGTGATGTTTGTGCTTGAAAGATTATCCTGTATGTTGAGCATCGGTCAGTTTGTGATGTTTCTGTGGAGATTTGGTTTTATTTTGGGTTTGTGTTAAACAGTTTTTATTTTTCCTTGGTTTGTTTCAAAGTTTTCCCACTAACTGTGCAGTAATAATTGGTGTTATTCAGGATTTGCTTGGAGGTTCTGATAATTATTATTTGATTTTTTGTCTGTATTTTGTCCCATAGAGCTGGTTTATTGAGTATCTAGGCCTTGCTTTGGATTTGTGATTTGCAAATCGTATTTTTTTTCGTATTTAGGCATGTTTTTTCTCACGTCAAGTTAATTTTGCAGTGTCGGGAGGGAAAAAGCTCCCAAGGGTCTGTACGATGAAACTATAACGTCACTTTTGGCTTAGATTCTCAGGTCTGAGGGGTAACTATTTTAATAAATAACCTTACTTCCTTTCAGGTTAGACGCCATGGTCTTAGGGGTAACTATTCTACCAAAATGGTCCGAGATTCTTCCAAAATTTGCCCTCGGTGGCTTGTGTACAATCTAAGACAAGTTTACTACTGAAGTTTGGTCGGATTGGCACCAGTAGTATTCTTTGTATTTTTTTAATATAAATTTTATATTTTTATCAATTTCAATCACTGGCTGCGACCATTTGTATGGTTTATTTTTCGTCTTGTCCTTTGGTTTTGCAGCCTATAACATCCACTGTTGTATATTGTGGTGTGTCTATACGGCCTTGGTTACAGAAATGTTAGAACCTGAATTCTGAGTTAAGGTTTCCCTCCATGGGAATTAAGGGATTACTAATTTTTTTTTCTATATAAGTTCTATATTTTTTATCAATCTGAATCGGTGGCGGTGCCCACTTGTATAGTTTTTTTGTTCGTCTTATCCTTTGGTTTTGCAGCTTATAACATTTATTATACCCACTGTTGTATGTTATGGTGTCTTTAATGGCTTTAGTTACTGAAATGTCAGGAAATGTGTCCTGATTGAAGGTTTCCCTCCAAGGAAATTAAGAGATTAGTAAAAATTACACATGATGTTTTCTGATGTATCATTGCTGTGATTTTGGTCTTCCTGTTTCTTTTCATATGGGGTCAATTTTTTTTTGTTGAGAGCGGTGTGGTTCTGGCGAATTTGTAGTCTCAATTTGTTGTGGCCCTTTAATGATCCCTATTTTCTACCTTTCTCTTCTAACCATAGCATCTTCGACGTGTGCATATGGACTCTGAATGCCCAAACCAAAGCAACATAGAAGTTTGCATATTTGCTGAACATTATGATGAATTTTTGTTTACTTTATTTTCAATTTCCAAAGTTGTGAGTGAATTTTGTTGTCATTCAATTCGATTATTAATGCGAATCAGGTGACTGAGACTATAATATGATTGTCCAATGTCCAGTTAAACAGAAATATGCCTATTTATTTTTCCAGAACTTTAATAACAAGTCCTATTGGATTTATTGTCATCAAATTTGAATACAAACACAAACCAAGTGACTTAGATAGAAAGTTTGATAAATCTTGCTGTCATACCGTTATCCTATTGACATTTTGTAGTACTTGATGTCCGCATTTTGACAGTTTGCTTTCTACCTGCAAATAACAATCACTTCACATATGAACACAGCTTGGAAATGATGGATGTTATTTCCATTCTAGGAGGAAACTTTAATTGGTATGGGGGCTGTGTATAAACTTTGCTATTATTATTTTTCTTTAACCTGATCTGGTACCTGCTTCATAATGGATGAATTTTGTGTGTATGTATTAGAGTATTAGAGCTGACGAACTTGAAGATAACATTTTCCGGGTTTGGTGCAGTTGGTAGACCACTGTTTGCTTCAGAGCAGATGCTATAATTGACTGTTGGTCATAGACTGTACGAAGTGATTATTAAGAGAAATTTGTAGATAAAAAAGTAGTAGCTTTGAAGAAAGGATGTGTGGAGGTCCAGAGCATCCAGAGCCTAGTGGTGTATGTGATACAGGAACAACTCATGTACCAGAAAAAGAAAATGATCACATAAGGATGGATAAGCTAAAAGATGTTAGAAGTGTTTATTCAAGTTTACTTGAGTCAGCTGCAAACAATGATCTGATAGGTCTTAAGCAAACACTGAAGGAAGATATGTTGAAAATTCATGAAGTGAGTCTTTGGTATGGTAGGAAGCATGGTTCCAATCAGATGGTCCTGGAACAGAGGACCCCTGCAATGATTGCTGCCCTTTTTGGTAGTCTAGATGTGTTAAATTACATACTTTCTACCTACGCTACTTATGGATTGGACGTCAACCATAAATGTGGTTCAGACAACAGCACAGCTTTGCATTGTGCTGCTGCAGGAGGTTCATGCTATGCCATTGAAACTGTTAAGTTGCTGATACAATCAGGTGCAGATGTAAATAGTTTGGATGCCTTTGGAAGGCGGCCGGCTGATGTGATTATGGTTTCTCCTAAATTACAACATGCCAGATTAGTCCTGAAAGAAATGTTGAATGCCACTGTCAATATAGATTTGTATTCTTCGCCCAAGGTTGCCAGCAATGTTTCGAAGGCTACCTTCTGTTTCTCTGAATTTGTACACGAGGAAGCCATTAAATCACATGGAGGGGACTCTAGTAGATCAGGGTCTGCATCTCCGCTTTCTTCACCTCCTCTTTCTTCATCTCCAGAAATGACTTTTACCCATTGTCCATCAACGTCTCCAAATTTTATAGAGCTGTCAAAGGTGTATTGTGTTAACAATGAAAAGAAGGAATATCCAATTGATCACTCTCTTCCTGACATTAAAAACAGCATCTATAGCACAGATGAGTTCCGAATGTTTTGCTTCAAGGTGCGACCTTGCTCCAGAGCTTATTCTCATGACTGGACTGAATGCCCATTTGTGCATCCTGGTGAGAATGCTCGAAGACGGGACCCAAGGCGGTTTCACTACAGCTGTGTACCTTGCCCAGATTTTCGGAAAGGGGATTGTGGACGAGGTGATGCCTGTGAATATGCACATGGTGTCTTTGAGAGTTGGCTGCACCCTGCTCAGTATCGTACAAGGTTATGCAAAGATGGAACAAGTTGTGCACGAAGAGTGTGTTTCTTTGCTCATAAACCCGAGGAACTACGTCCCTTGTATGTCTCTACCGGTTCAGCAGTGTCTTCATCTAGAACTTCAGCTCCTATAGATATGGCAACTGTAATGAATCCTCTTGTTCCAGGATCTCCATCTTCTGTCTTGATGATGTCTTCATTCTCTCCATCAAATTCACCACAGACTAATTTGTTCACCCCCTCAATGTCGCCCTCATCTCCATCTGCGAGTAAAGCTTGTCATTCATCTCTGGGGGTGTGGTCACAGTCTAGCTTGCCAACATTGCACCTTCCTTGCGGGGGCTGTCAGACCAGTCGTCTTCGTGCAGCGCTAAGTGCTAGAGACCTCTCTATGGATGATCAGACTGGAGGTTTAGAAAATGATGGGCAAATAGCCAGTGATCCTCTCTCAAATCATGTTAGGATGAAAGCTGCTGTAGGTGCTTTATCTGGGGATGGAAGCAGGTCTTCAAGATCTGGAAAATACAGGGATCACTATCTTAACGGACCAAAAAATCTTGATGATCTGTTTGCTTCTGAGATATTTTTTCCAGGAGTAACAGATTTGGAGCCTTCTGTTATTCAATACACAGGCAGCCAGATTCAGTCCAATAAAACAATGCAAGGGCATCTTCAACTTCAAAACCAAAAGCAGTTGTCAGTTGGTACCCAGACACTTCCTCGGGTGACATTACAAATGCACCAAGTGGCAGCAGCAGATCCTCAGAGCCCTCGTCATTCATTTTTGCAATCGCCTGTGCATTCATCATCATATAGTTTGTCGTCCCTTGGTCGCATGTCATCACTTAATGGAGATATAGAGTGTGAGAAATTCAATGGGTCTCTCTTATCACCAGTTATGTCCTCTACTACTATTTCAAGAGCTGCCTCGTTTTCAAACAGGGAGGGAGGCAACTACAGGCCCACTGACTTAGGATCCCATGTACTTCCTAGCACTTGTTCAGACTGGGGCTCACCAAATGGTAAACTGGACTGGGGAGTTCACAGTGAAGAACTGAGCAAATTCAGAAAGTCAGCTTCATTTGGCTATCGGAACTCTAATGAACTAGATTCATCTTGGAATCAATTTTTGGTAAAGGAATCTATGACGGATGCCATGCATGATGACAATCAGAGTTACTCAATGGAGATGTCAAACAATGGAAATGCAAAAGACACTGATCATGCTGTTCTGGCTTCTTGGATTGACCGGATGCATATAGATCAGAAGGTATCTTGAAATTGCAGTATATTGGTGTAGGGATTTTTTGCATAATGGGCTCGGTTATTTCTTATTTTTTTGTATTTTCATAAATTGTTTGTAGCAAACTGTTCGATTTAGACCATAATCGGTCTTCCACCAACTTCTCTGAGCCTTTTACAGGAACTGTAAAGGCCTAAGGCTAAGGAAGCTATGTGTATTGCAGTATCTGTAGATTGGTTAGTGCTAGGCTGGAGTTCAAATGAAAGAATATCTGAGCGGGCTCATGAAATGAGCTACTTTTTGCCATGCCTACTTTTTATCTCTGTTAGAAAGGTCATTTACTGGGCTGATTTTTGGCAACCGATGATTCTATTTTGGGGGAAAACAGAGCAGGACATCAGTTTGTCTGAAAGTTGTTTTCTAGAAAGAAATGTGAGAAATTTTAGTTTCAAAGGATGTCCCTTTAAACAAAAACGATGTAAATTCTCTTTCTTAATTTTGTAAAGTTAAACAAGAATCATTTAGTAAATTTCATCATTTTTTCTTTGTTTTCTGTGTTGATTGGCTGTAGTATGAAAGTGGTAGTTGGTAACTTGGTAGCACTAATTTAATACCGGATGGAAGTTTAATGTATCACTGAAGCATTCTGCTTAGTTTTGCAGCTTGTGGAAGACAAGGAAAATGATTAGCCATTTAATATCTTCATCATGCCTTTTGAATTTATGTTTATTTGCCAATGGTTTCAGTATTTCACTTAATGGGTGAATTGTGCATTTAAGATGGGCAATGGTCAACTTAAGTCAACTTAAAAGTGTGTATAATTTTGTTCAAATATATCTAACGGGCATGCACATTAATTTTATGAAAGGCTTTGTTTTTGATTGGTTAATGGGGGTTGTCCATGGGTCCCCCTCCCTCATAAACAAAATAAAATAAGAATGAAGTGCTACAGGCTGAGAATGTGAACCAGATACGCAGATAAAGTTCTTTTTTTTATTTGCTGCTACTACAATCCTACTGTCTTCAACATTTACATCTTCTAAGACAAGCTAGCCTTTCTTCAAACGTTCTGTTCCATGATTCATGCAGAACCTTTCAATGGTGAATCACTGAATAGTTGTAAGTCATAAACTTCACAAGTACCCCCAAACAATCAATTATACAGAAACCACAAGAAGCCACCTGAGATAGTGCTGTCAAAGGTTGCTGAGTTTGGCTTTACACTTGCCACCTGCATTTGCCTTGAAACGCCAAGGCCCTTGCAACAGGCCCTCCTTGTCAGATTAATTTTTATATTCACTGTATTGCATTTCACTTTTTGCTAACATGGTTATATGGGCAGTCACACCAACATGTGACAAGATCCATATTTGATTATTATGGACTGTCTCACATTTTCGAATTCATTGGGTATATGCAATTGAAGGTTGCTGAATTTGATTTTACAGCGGCAAACTGAATGCATTCACATTTTGCAAATATGTATCAGGGCAGTCCCAACAACAGCATCTGATAAAAAATCACTCACAATTGTTTTTTTGACGGAACGTTAAACCATATTCCAGAGCTCCAATTTCGGCGCACTCTGGTATTACGCTCTGCATGTTGCTGCATTTGGCCTTATAACTGCGACTAGTATTTTCTGTGAAATCTTCAGGGCTTTATCAACAAGCCCATTTTTGTAAGTCATATTATGATATTAACATCTCAGACCAGAAGACCGCATTTTGGTGAGGCCTTCTGAATAACTCATCATAACAATCCCAACTACATCATCTATTAGAAATCTGCCATCCAATATTTTTGTTGGGTTTTGGGAGTTCATGTCGGGAGGGGCTACAAAGAAAGGAAAGGAAAGGTTCTTTTAAGGTTCATGATGTCAGGCTACTTGCTTAGGGTTAGCAAGGTAGCTTATATCATATAAGATCACCTCATACTCTCAGTATGTAGTAGGTTTGCAAGGTAGCTTATATCATATAAGACCACCCTGTACTCTCGGTATGTAGGAGGCACTTAACCGTGCTTAAAATATAAGGTATGTATAACCCACTCCTTTCAGAGTTCAAACTTGTGACCTCTGTTTCAAGAGGATAAGTTCTTCGCCATTATAGGCCACAACTCAAACTTACATAATAATATACCTGCTAAATGCAACAACTTTAAACTACCGCAAGGTTTTTTTAAGCTAAGGATAAAAACTTTTGACCGGAGCTATAAACCGGTATTAAAATCAGCCACATATCCATTTGACATGATGCCTGCGAGAATTTAACTTGAATTCGGCTAGAAACAGCCCATCCATTTAACCAACCAACATAAATCTCAGTGGCAACTGCTGCAAAGTTTTTCAAAGCATGTAAATCCAGTAATGATTGCATTCCCTTGGACTGCAACTCATTGCTGCAGATGGCAAACATTGTGCTTCAAAACTGAAGAAATTACAAATTCATGCTGTATGCTGATTTACATATTTTCTTTCTATATAAACACTACGTTACCAAGAAATGGAAACAGAAATGAGCAAGAAATGTGGAAATGCAGATTTTCAAAAACCATTGGTTTGAAAATGTCATGGAAATGAGCATACAATATGCTTTAGAAAAATAAATATATAATATTTTTATATTTATATATGTAAAAACAATGCATAATACTAATTTTTAGTCTATAAAAGATAAACCACTTAAAAAATTATAAATATACTATTCATTCAAATTTCAAAGATAAGATTTACATTCAAATCTTAGATTAAATCACCTCGATTGTCCTTAAAATCATGAGTGCCACTCCCATTAGCTCCACTCTTCCTTCTTGTTATGGCTGCCTCCAAGCTCCTCCTCCTTGCAATGGCAGCCTTCTAAATTCCTCCTCTTTGCATTGAGTTCATTCCTCTTGTCTTTGCATTGAGTTTGTTTAAATAAGTTTTCGATAGTGTATTCTAGAAGATTAGGGTTTTTTTGGTAATGTCTCAACTTTTTTCCCGACTCAGTCAACTGTTTTTCTGTCAGAAACACTCTGGAAACGCTGAGAGATGTGATGGAAACATCTGAAAAGTTTCCGGTATGTGATGGGGCGTTTCCGTAGAGTTTCCAGCAAGTTTCCATACCGAAAATGTCCAAGGCTGAAACGGGGGCCTGAAACGTTTGCCTGCAACGTAGTATAAACACTGGGAATATGGTGTCAAAGGTTGTCGAGTTTAGCTTTACACTTGCCACTTGTGTTTGCCTTGAAATCCCCGAGGCATTTTCAGTAGGCCCTTACATTCCTTGCATCCGTTGAGGCCACATTTTGTTCAGGTATATTTTAAAATAATTCTTATGGCTACTGAATGCTTCCACATTTTGCAAACATGTTTATCTGGCACGCTTCACTTTCAATTATTTTTTATGGATCTTCGATACCCTGTTTTTAATCTTGGTTTTTGGTATCCATTATGAGTATATGCACTTGAAGGTTGCTGATTTTGGCTTTGCAACTGCCAACTGCATCTGCTTAAAAAGCACCAAGGCTTTGAAAATTTTGGGAACACATCTGCTTAAAAAGCACCAAGGCTTTGAAAATTTTGGGAACACACTGGTAATATGCTGTCAAACATTGCCAAGTTTACTTTTATACCTGTCACTTGCATTCATCATGAAATCTCAAAGGCTCTTTCAACAGGGCCTTAATTACATAACCTAAATACCTCACATCGAATCAGACTGCATTTTGTTGAGGCATATTTTCATATAGTTCTTATGCCTACTGTATGCTTCCACATTTTGCTATCATGTTCAACTTGGCAGTTCAATTATTTGAATTTTTTGGCCTTCTATACCATATTCCTAAGACAACATGTTTTGCACCTGTTGGGAGTATGGCTGCGTTTGGCATTACAATTGGCAACCGCCTTTGCTTAAAAAGCCCCAAAGCATTTCTAATGAGCCCATTTTGTACGTGTCCAAATTTCGTTATATTGTCATTAAAATTTTTGAGAGCCCACTGCATGTCTCCACATTTTGTAAATATGTCCATCAAGAAAGTCTCAACATCATCTGATAAAAATGCGCTTTCAATTATTGTTTGAGGGAACTCCAAAGCCTATTCCAAAGCTCTCGTTTCAGCTCACAGTGGGATTTGCTGTTAAAGGCTGCTGAATTTGGCCACACACTTGCCAACAGTAGTTTTTGAGAAATTCCAGGGTTCTATCAACAAGCATGTTTTTTTGTATATGGTATATACCCTAAAAACATTCTGACCAGAAGACCAATTTTTGATTATGCATTTTGTCGAACAGTATGTACCTTCTGAATAAATCCTTATCAAAACAATTCCAACGACATCATCTAATGAAAATCCGCTATCCAATAATTTTGGTGGATCTCCCTAGTCCGTTCCAAAGCTCTTGTTTTGACACATGCTAGGAGGATGATGCTAGGGGCTACAGAGTATGCACCTGCCAATTGCAACTGCATTAAAAGACTGCATGGCTTATTCAAAGTGTGCAGTTCCAGCATTGATTGCTTGACCTCGGATTGCTACTCTTTGATGGCAACTGTTTATGACCCAACTAGTATATTATATGAACACCTAAGCCTGAAAGCAAAACTGGATGGATATTATTACCCATCTTCCCAACCTATATCTGGAAACAAATAGAAACACTTCAAAGCTACAGAAACTTGTGCAGGATAAATTATTTCCGACTCTAGCAAGATCATTTAACAAAGGCACTAGCATTCACCCAACATATCAAAAGAGAGGTAGACGATTTGTTTCTCCTGTTCACAGAGATGGAGATAAATTTAATTAAAATACAATAATTAGATACATATTAATAACATATATCTACTTCTATACTGCAGAAGAGGAAGATCATGATTTTTTATTTTCCAGGAAAGATCCGATTAGATGCGTTGGGACTGGCTCTGATGTGTTGGGACTGGCTCTGTCAGCACCAAAT
The DNA here is from genome assembly GCA_037957365.1 of Torreya grandis. Classification (NCBI taxonomy): domain Eukaryota; kingdom Viridiplantae; phylum Streptophyta; class Pinopsida; order Cupressales; family Taxaceae; genus Torreya; species Torreya grandis. Next base: position 9,854,684 of record JARHVA010000003.1, read on the forward strand.
TATATTGAATTAGTCACTCATGAACAAATTTACATTAACGGGATCCATCTGCAGTCCAAAAAGATTTGCGGACACCAGGCGTCAAAACACATTTGTATTGAAATGGAAGAGTGGTCAATGAAATGGAAACATATGAGCTCAGGACAGCTAGCACCACTATGCAAATTTTAATTTCATCTCTTGTTTTCCTTCTTCCACTATTATGACCAAGCCAGGGTAAACTGCAGCAATAGTTTTAACAGAATTCTGAAGTTTTCATCCCAATGAGATCTTTAGGTAGTCTTTCTGAAACAACATTCATTTGGTTTTTGTTTGAATTCACTATAAGCTAATCCAAATATCTCGCTGGGACAGGGCCGAGTCCTCCCACTATGGCTCTGCCTCACAAATCCTCTATTTTGGATTGAACAAGGGAGACCGTAATATTGGCCAGCAAATCTGCAGGGTAGTTGGCTGCACGGAAAACATGGTTGAATGAAACAGAATTGAAGTGAAAAATGAGGCCTCTAGCTTTGGCTAGGATATTATCGAGTTTTCACTTAGGAGCTTTGGCTGCTATGAATATTTATTATTAAGAGAGATGGCTAGTATTTGTTTGTGTGCATGCGTGTCTATATATATATATATAGTTTTGGTCAAATGACATCACTAGATATTCTGGGTAGTGGCCTAGCTGTTATAGTATGGGTTAGAATCATATAGCTGCAATTACTTGACCCTGTCAAATTATGAGGTTTTGTGCTTCAGAAAGTGAATCTGGTCCAACCCTTCCATTCGGAATATGTGCTATGCTTTTTAAGCTTCAATAAAATTAAATTATACGTTTTGTTTACCAAGAAATTATTGCACCTTTTTATTATTTCTGCTTGTGCAATATATTCAGTCAAACCCATTTACTACATTGTGAAAGGCGTTTTCTGATCCCACAGGTGTATACACTCTGTTTGAACCTATACTCTGATGTCAAAACCTGAATGCATCAGTCTTTAGACATTGAACCAATTCTAAGTGCTTAATTTTGTAGCACAGCCTTAATAATTAGCTACTCATCGGATTGTGGACTGATTCTTAATGTTTTAATGCCACAAATTTGGATAGTTTGCCTTTGGATGAAAAGGGTGCAGTTAAAATATGGCACAAAAAATCAATCAATTTGAGCATTGTTTTAACTTTTGTTTAACTTGCTTATAGTTGTTCATAAACTTTGTACGCATTGTTCCAGGATATTGTTTGAGGCTCCTTTGAGCAATGTCTGCGAGGCACTGTTGAACTTGCATTCTATAGATCTCACTAGAGGGAATCGAAATTTACATTTCCTGTGGCACGGAATTCTTGCAACCATGTCATTGCCTTTGGAGACAACAAAAGGACCAAGAACTCATAATTTGTAAGAGTAGCTGGCATTGATTTGTCTATATTGGTTATCACACAAGCATATAATTTTAGATGTAATAGGTAACTCAAACAACTTGCCATTTAACTGTATCATTATTATTCGTGTCTCTGTAGCCAGGGACTTTGATCCCACCCTGCGTTTCATTCTCCCTATTTTCTAGGCAATTCAAATGACACCGTCCAATGACAAAGCTAACTGTTGGACCTCCCTCACAAGAAAATGAGACGAGATAACAAAGAAACTCAGAAAGAACTATGGGAAATAACAAATGAACGAATACTCTTCTTTTATCTCTGCATAGCCGCTGTGTATCTTTGTGTTTTCTCTTTCCATACAAGCTTGTGTATCTTGGTTTCTTCTCTTTCCAAACCGGCACTATAGCTTAGATGTTAAAGTTGCAAATTTAACTCATGCTCTGATTTTTTAGGGTGTCTATGCTTGACTATATTTCAAAATGTTTTCTAAATAAGATCCATTGAATATAAACTGGTTTCATTTTTGTCAGTGCATAACATTGAACATTCCCTATCTCAGCATGTTTCAAATTTCCTATAAAAACGTTAGTGCATGTTCATGGTCAAAAAGGAATCTTCGAGAAGAACGATATTTTGTGATGAGAAAATTGATCTTTTTAATGTTTGGTGTACTTTGTTTCAAAAGTTTAGATTCATCGGAACTGTTGGCAAAGTTTATGTCCTTATTAAATTCTCAGATGATAGTTATGATTCTATTCATTGTTCCTCGGATAAGTACCAGTTTGTTTTAAGCTGTCTTGGAGGATAGAATCCATTTCATATGGAAATGGTAATTATTGTCCCTGTTAATCACTTCAATAATTTGTGTACAACTTGGTTATTTTCTCTAGCTTAAAAGAAAGGATCAATTGGGCCCCGTACCAGTAAAAACTAGCGCAGTCAATGGATTGACCTGCAGAGAAATACAGTATTATACAATCATGCAAGGGAGATTCTATCACACTCCATCACTAATGTTTCAATTGCCCATATTTGGAGGAAACTATCCTAAATAGTTGGCATCTCTTTTCATATTGCCCATTTTTTTTGGGAATTTCAGTATTCCAAAGCCTACACAAACCCTGGTTTGTGTAGAAATAACAAAGGAGAGACATCAGCAGAAGCCAAACCTCAATTGTTTTAGGGCTCTAGACATAGCAGCGAAATTGTAGCACAAAAATCCTCAGAAGTTGTTGCTACAACTGCGTTTCCTATTTTCCTTCGTCAAAGACCACAGACTAAATACAATACTGATCACAAATTGTCTGTTATTTCTCACCTTATCAACCCACAGATGCGGAGGTATCCTTTACAACCATGACGATTTAATTGAATAATTTTTCACTGGTCAAGGAGGACATAATAATTTTTAGAACCGAGTTGTCTCAATTGGATAAAAGAAATGCCACAAGAAATGTTGAATTTGAAATTTCTGAAGTATATGAGAAAACATCTATTGATGAGTTTCATATGACATCCATCCGCCTCTGACAAAGGATTGCACCAATCCATTGCATTAGGACTGCTGGGTTTAGAGAGAAGCATAAGTTTGCAAGCAATACCGAGGATTAGAAAAGCAAAGCACTGACTTGATTAAAATCTTAGCAGCAGTAAAGAAGGCAGCAGTGCAGTTTAACAGGCAGTGGGAGACTGTGATTACCAGATTATGAACAGGACATGTAATGAATATCAAGATAATTAAATATAGATAAGAACAAGGAGAGCCAGTAAGTCCCCTTTATAATGTAAAAGGGGAAGTTACCCCTTCAAAATACTACGTGCAATGATGATGCCTCCTTATCCACTTAAGAGACTTATTTTTCCCTTTCATATATATATATTTATATTCTGGATTGAAACTTTGTTTTTATATGGATTAGGTGTGCAGAGTGCTTCTTGGTCTTTAGTGCCAAGGACTGAGGGGTCTCCATTCTGTCAAATTCATCCATAGTATGACCCTAACCTCATCCCTTTTGGTATCCTCTGAGATTTGTACCTTAGTGGATGGCTAGGCAGCTCTTTTTGCACCATCATCCTCTCTGGTGAACTGCAATCTACTTGATTTTTCCCTTCATTTTGAATTCTCTTGAAGTTATAATACTCACAGTTGCCACCCACGGTGCAACATAACATCGATAGGGAGGAATGGTAGCTAGCCACGTGTTTTATTTCTTGTGAATTCTTTGTAGGGGGTTTCTTGTTTGGCATTTGTTGTTATTGTTCTATTTTGTTCATAATCAGAGGAATCTAATTGTTTTCCATTTGTAATGATCTCGTTGCATGGAGGTTTTGTAAAACAGAAGTTTTACAAGTTTTATAATCATTTCTAGTGTAATGAGAGGGTGACATTTGCCACCTCTTCATTGAGTTCTCCATTTAAGTCTTGATTTTATTTTTTTTTTCCTTTTTTAGCATTTTCTTGTGTAAACAATATGTTGCCAAGTGTCATTTTCTTCATGTTCTTTTGTTTTTGACTTTTCTTTGGGTTGGGGGAGTTAAGCATGCTCCGTGAAACGAGATGATGACGTAAATCCAAATCTCGTGAAGCCATCTCATTGAGGGTCTTCTTTGTTATTTGATCCCATCTTGTGTTTGTTTTCGTGCAATGAGATGATGACATGTGTCATCATCTCGTACACTTGCTTCAATGCGGGGTGGGAGGAGGAAGTGTTAACAAGCTCTCTTGGATTTTGGATTTTTCAATTTCCTTCGTGAAATGAGATTAAGACACGTGGTTTGATGTGGTGGAATCTTAGCAATGGTTTTAAATTTATTTCTTGAATAGACAAATCATGGTTAAATATCTTGGAAACAATGACCAAGGTGCATTTGATAGCAATGAAATCAAATGAATTAACGGTTGATGCAATTGAAATTGGCAAAGGATTATATAGAACTTGAGCATTCACAAGGGAAGTAAGTGTTAACGAGCTTTATTGGGTTTTGGATTATTCAATTTGTTTCGTGAAATGATATTAGCCATGTGGTTCGATGTGGTGGAATCTTAGCAGTGACTATAAATTTATTTCTTGAAGAGACAAATAACGATTAAATCTCTTGGAAACAGTGACCAAGGTGCATTTGATGGTAATGAGCTCAAATGAATTAACAGTAAGGTAATGGTTGATGCAACGGAAATTGGTGGAAGATTATACAGAACTCAAGCATTCAATTTATTTTTCACAATGCGAGTGGGATACATTGCTATGAATTCTTGGATCTCAAGAAGTTCCAAGATCAAATGATCAATTCAAAGAGTTTCGGTGTTTGTTTTTTTGGTGAAGATGTCTCCAAAGAAGTCCCAACAAGTAATAGTTAGAGAATTGAAGGACACTTTGTTTACTCAAATTTTTAGTGGGAAAAACTATAATGAACTATACTTCTATTTTAGAGATGTCGAAGAGCCTAGCAAACAGATAGATGAGCTTGTTGAAAAGGTAGAGAATACATTGAAAATAATGTCTTCTTATCTCCATCTCCATGCCCAGAGACTATCCTTATGGAAGATAGTCTTTCCATGTCCAGAGTCTATCTTGGATATATGTCAACATTATGATGAAAGGAATAGCTAGCTCTATGCTCCCAATGTCAAAATGATAATTGATGTCAAGGGTTTTTACATTTGTTTGATGCTTAAGCTCCTAGATCCAAAATCTAATTATTATGGGGAGTGGATCAAGGAATGCAGAAAAGAGAACATGTACAAAGTTTTGAAGGAATTGTAAGTGAAATCAGATCCATGGAAGAAAAAAATAGTTTTGTCCTACTCAGTTTGCTTGTTTTGGTCTCTTATGAGGGAAGCTATGGTTCCTCTGAATACATTGTTTGTCAAGGATAGTAATGAATTGGACAATAGGTTTTGGGTGGTGCATGATATCTTAGAGAATGGAAACTTAACAAATTAGGGCAAGCTAATTGCTTTTCATCACATAAAAACTTTTAATAAATGTAAAGCATCAAGGGACTCCTAAGAAATTGATTAATGTGTTTTGCAATGTTTTGTACCAGCATATATATTATAACTCATATACTCTTATTTTTATTGTTTTATCCCTATAGTCTTCTTAGCAATTCACAATGAGGAGTGCCCTAGAATTTTTGAATCCTTAATGAAATTAGTGAAAACCATTGGTAGTTGGTTCTTTTACAAACATGGCATGCTCATTAGGATGGAAGGAGATTTGGTCAAGCGTTATGAGCTCCCATTTTATGTCCTAGGGCCATTTGGTCATCATAGATCCCTATTATCAATTGTCCATTGGTATGATTAGAATCTTGAGGTAGAGGTGTTTGGAGATTTTACCAAAGTTTACTGTTATCGTATGAAGTTTCAATTTTCATCAGTATCATGTTTTAGAAACCAAGGGAAATTAAATCCATGATTGCAATCTTCATGGAGTTTTGGAAATGGAATTGTTATAGGAGAGTCAATTATTTTGAGTCATTAAAATCCAAAGCCAATATAGAATACATTCATGAAAGTAATTTTGATTAGGGGTATTATTAGGATGTTGCTGATTCCAATGAAGTCATTTGCAGACTAATCAAAGTTGGGAAAATGGTTGTACCCTCTCAATGCATGACAACCGATGATGAGGGTGGAAGTCAAGCAAGATTTAGGAACAAATTGACCAACGTATGAAACAAGTCAAGGATTGAGGGGGTTCTTATGTAAGATGTCACGTTGATGGAGAGAGTGATACTCCATTTTGATACTCTTTTAAACCAGTGGTTCCCCCTATACTTTCACTTGTCTTGTACCATAACTAGGAATTCTCAAGTGATACTTCTAGATGAGGAAGACATTGTCATCTTTGAAAAAGTTTCAATGGTTGCATCCTTAGAGGAAGAGGTGAGTGATAGAAGGATAGTTTCATTTGGCGAGGGTGACAATTTAGGAGAAGTATAAAGGAGCATAAGACTAAATAAGTTTACGACATCTAATATTTTTTAATATTTTTGGTAACTACACCTTGTTGGAAATGTGTTGCATATTTCCATGATTTACACTCTACGAGACAATAGCCTAGAATGGGGCCTTCAGGATGGGGCAATAGCCCCAAACCAATCCGACACTAGTTGGTGAGGTAGCCTTGAGTGGATTTCGAGGCAATGTCCCAAATTTTTTTAGGACCATAATGATATATATTTGAGTAGTTTTAGCCCATGTTTAAATAGCCCATGGTTTTGGTATTCATGGTATTATACTGTTGTTGTGATGATTATCTATTGATGTGCCTATATGTACTCATACATAAAGTAGGGGAGAAATAGAACTTGGTAAGACATTATTGTATTGTAAACGGTTACATTAGTACAATAAAGAATTTACTTTGTTGGATTTTTTTACGGAAAGGATTTTTTCTCAGGGGAAATCATGTGTATTATGTAATCTTGTGCGTATTCTATTTCTCTTCTTTGGTTAGCTTAAAGATTTTATTCATATTGCCTCTCATTTTAGCTTATTAGATCTATTTTCTCTTCATTTGATATTAGAGCTGTCTTAGCTTTGTGTGAAGAGTTAGGGTTTATTTAACCCATGATAAACTATGGTTTGAGTGGGAGCTCTACGTGCAAGATTTTTTTTAAGTAAAAGAGAATGAGAGGAAGCACAACAATAGAGATTGAAACATTTAATAGTCAACATTTTGAGTTGTGGAAGCTCAAGATGGAAGATATTCTTGTGGACAAAGATTAGTGGGTGGTTGTATCAAGAGTGCAACTTAAGGTTATGAAGTTAGAAGATTGAGAAAAGATCAATAGGAAGTCAAAGAGTTCAATTAGATTGTGTCTATCAGATTTGATTTTGTTGAATGTTTCGATGGAATTTTTTTTAAATATCTATGGGAGAAATTAGGGACTTTGTATCAGACAAAGTCTCCAGTGAACAAACTGTTTCTCTGAAGAGAGCTATATTCATTGAGAATGAATGATGGTGACTTTGTTGTCATTTATTTGAATGCTTTCAATATTGTGGTAAGTTAGTTATAGTCTATTGAAATCAAAATGAAGAGAAAAACTGTATTACTTTGTTTTGTTCTTTGCACAATTCTTGAGATAATTTAGTTATGACAATAATTACTACTACATCGACATTAAAGAATGAGGACATAGTGGGAGCCTTATTATTAGAAGAAATGAGACAAAAATTTACTGAGGATTATCAAACCTTGTTTGTAATAGGTCATTCCCAAGGAAGATCTAAAAAAAAGTTAGTAAAATCAAAGTCTAGAGTTAAATCTACGATTACAGGAAAAAATAAAAAGAAATGTTAGAATTGTGGTAAAACATGACATTTCAAGAAACACTGTGAATCTAAAAAGGTTGAAAAGGTAAGTCATTTGACGATTCCCAGTCTGCAAAAGCAAAACCCTCTAGTGAAGACTCGGAGGATTTATTCTTATAAACTTCAAGCTTGCATGCATATGATAGTGCATGGTTGATTGACTCGGGTGTCTCTTTGCATATGATCCCTCACAGGGAGTGGTTCTATGAATATGAAAAAATCAATGGAAGTGATGTCTTCTTAGAAGACAACTCGGCCTATAAGATCATACGCAGATGGAGAGTCAAGTTGAGGTTTAAAGATGGAAGGGTTAAAATCCTCCTTGGTGTTATGCACATTCCAAGTTAAAAAAAACAACATAATATCTGTAAATAAGATGAATGATGCGGGCGTGTAGGTGGTATTTAATAAATATAGTTGCAAGATGGTTCGTGGAGCAATGGTACTAACAAGAGGAGTTTGTACTGGAACGTTGTTCAAGTATGAGGCAAACAATGTAAACGATGAGTGTAATAGCTGTATGGAACCTGAGATGAAAAATATTTTAGATTGGGCTTTTACATCTCCTACAAAGAAGACAACATTGTGGCATTAGATGATGAGACACATCAGAGAGAAAGGCCTTCGATCATTATAATCTAAAGGTATGATTGAAAGAATTTTTAATTGCCTATTAGACATTGATTTATGCGAAAATTGTGTATTTGGTAAACAAACTCGAGTGAAGTTTCCATGTAATGCTGCAAGTTCTAAATGAATTTTACATTTAGTGCATAGTGATGTGTTTGGACTTGTGAAGGTTCCATCACTAGGAAAACATCTGTATTATGTTTCTTTTATATATGACTACTTGAGAAAAACTTGGGTGTATTGTATCAAGGTTAAATCTGTGATTTTCATTTAGTTTAAGGAATTTAAGGCTCTTGTTGAAAATCAAACATAGGAAGATTAAGGTCTTGAGGGGTGACAATAGTGGAGAATACTGCTCCAATGTTTTTGAGAAGTATTGTAAGAACTATGGAATAAAAAGACAAAAGAAAACTTCATATATATCTCAACAAAATAGAGTTGTAGAAAGAATGAATTGGGTTTTGATGGATAAAGTGAGTATCAGAGGATTTGCCAAGGTCCGAATAACGAGGATGCACGAGTCGTGGTTGCACGGGACGAAGCAAGTGAATACCACAAAATGCTAAAGTAAATGAAATCAAACAAAAGACAATTGCATAGACAATTTGGAGAAAAACAAATATTCCATTAACATAAGATGGCCAAAGTGAAGAATACATATAGGAGAGCACGTAATAACTCCTCCACAAAAGGTGGTCAAAGCACCCCAAGAATAGACAGTAACTCCTTCATGAAAGGTGGTGACAAAGTGCTAGAATAAAGAAGTAACTCCCATACCTGGAATAGCCGGTCAAAGGAGTTACTTATGACATTCTTATGACACCTATGACACATCTATGACACAAATCTCCACATAAGCTAGCCTATTCCAAGAATGTAGGAAAACTCCATGTATGCACAAATATATAAAATTTCCTAATTAAATAATAAGAAAAAATAAAAACCTACACTAATACCCCCCCCATAAGCGCAACTTAGGTGGGCAGTGTTGAAATATAAAATGGGTCCTGGTAACTAGGCCTGATGAGGTACCCATGTACAAATGCAATCTCCCATAAGATAGAAAAAATGAGAAAACCCATAGGAAAAAAACTCCCCCCAAAAGAGAGACATAAAATAAATGAAGAGGCTAGTGGCCCCCCAAAGAAGATGCTGTTGCAGATGTGGACCGCACCCCAAGAAGAGCTCGTAGATGAATGAACTTGCTCTCGGTGAAAGGTTTGGTGAAGATGTCTGCAACCTGCTCTGAAGACTGACAAAATATCAAGTCAATGACCTGACTATGAATAAGCTCTCGAATGAAATGCATGTGAATCTCTATGTGCTTGGTTTGCTGGTGCTGAATCAGATTCTTGCAAATTTGATTGGTACTCTGGTTGTCACAATAAATGATGGTGGGCTTCCTGATATGAATACCAAACTCAAATAGTATCCCCTGAAGCCAAATAGCCTCAGTAGTTGCATTAACAGCTCCCCTGTACTCTGTCTCTGTGGATGATATAACAATAGCATTCTGCTTTTTGCTAGACCAATTGATAGGACCAAAACCTAGAGAGAAACTGTAACCAGAAGTGGACTTGCGAGTCTGTGAATCGCCAGCCCAGTCTGAATTTGTATATCCAACCAAGTCAACCTCTATGCCAAATCTGTAATGAATCCCGTATCTATGCGAACCCTGTATGTAATGCAAGATCCTCTTAGCTACTTTTCAATGCAACTCATGAGGTTCCTGTATAAATCTAGAGACAAGTCCCACTGCATATGATATGTCAGGCCTGGTGTGAGTCAAGTAGATGAGACTGCCAACAAGTTGTCGATACCAAGTGGCATCAACTAATGGTGAAGAACAGTCAGCCTCAAGCTTGACTCCTGATAGAAAGGGAGTCAGAGATGGCTTGCAATCAGCCATGTGAAACTGAAACAATAAATCAAGAGCATACTTAGGTTGTGCAAGAGAAATCCCTGAATCTGACTGTGAGATCTCGATGCCAAGGAAGTAGTGCAACAAACCCAAGTCTATCATGTCAAATCTATCCTAGAGATGCCTTCACCGCTGCAATAGCCGATGAAGAACTCCCGGTGATCAAAAGGTCATCAACATATAGAACCAAAATCAGGGGCGAATCATCCTGTAGCAATAAGTAGACATTGGAGTCAGAATGGCACGATTGAAACCCGTTGTGAGAAAGAAGGAATCCATCTTTGCATACCATGCCTGAGGGGCCTGTTTGAGGCCATAGATAGATTTCCTAAGTCTGCATACTAAGGAAGAATCTTGAACAAATCCTGGTAGCTGCTCCATGTAGATTTTCTCCTCTAGGTCTCCGTGAAGAAAGGCACTCTTCACATCCATCTGGTGCCCATCCTAACCATGTGCTGCGGCAATAGCTAAGGTGAGTTGGATAGAAGTCATCTTTGCAACGGGTGCAAAGGTCTCTGAGTAGTCAATGCCTGCCACCTGTGAGAAACCCTTGGCAACCAATCGCGCCTTGTACTTATCAACCGACCCATCTACTGCAAACTTGGTTCAATATATCGACCTACATCGAACCATCTTCCTTCCCTTAGGAAGTGAAGTCAAATCCCAAGTGTGATTTTTGATTAAGGAAGAATATTCTTCCTCCATAGCACTATCCCACTCAGGTACCCCCGATGCCTCTCAAAAAGTTTGTGGATCCAAAAATGTAGCAAAGAAGGCATGTGGATCTCTCTGAAAATTCCCCCTAGTACATCTGTCATCTACGGGATCTCCTGCCCAAGTGCCAACACTCTCAAGTGTTTGTCTGGCCCAAAGTGGCCCGAAATTGGGCAAGTCAGGTGCTAACTCCTCATTCTCTGACTGATTAGAGGTGGATGACTCTGCATCACTGTCCTCGCTGTCTGAACTTGAAGAAGAAGAAGATGTCTCTGGCTCAGGAACATGCTGTGACTGATCTGAATCTGAGGAATCATCATGAAGAAGTAGATCCGATGAGAGAGAAGTGCCAAGTGTTGAGTCTATAGAACTCTCTTGAAAGTGGACACTTCTCTCAGTAAACCACTCATTAGTGGTCGGATCTAGAAGGCGATACCCCTTAATACCATCCGGATATCCTACAAAGATGCAAGGCTTGGACTAACGTTCCATAGCTTTGCGTTTCTTCTTCGATATGCGGGCCATGGCTGGGGATCCGAAAACCTTAAGGTGCTCAACATCAGGTTTCTTTTTATGCCAAGCTTCAAAGGGTGTTATCCCTTTCAAAGCTTTGTGAGGAACCATGTTTTGAATGTAGCAAGCACAATTGATGGCTTCAGCCCAGTCCTGTGGTGCTAAGGATTTAGAGTGAATGATACAACTACCCATCTCTTTCAAGAACTTATTTTTGCGTTCTGCAACCCGATTCTGTGAAGGACTGTAAGTGACTGTGCACTGCAAATCAATCCCCTCTGTGGTGCAAAATTGCTCAAACCTGTTGTTGACATACTCCCCTCCATTATCAGCTTGAATAACCTCGATGGATTTCTCACTCTGTTTCTCAACAAGAGCCTTGAAGTCTAAAAAAATTTCAAACACTTCAGACTTTTGTTTGAGAAAATATATCCAAGTGTACCTAGAGAAATCATCAATGAAAGTGAGGATGTAGTTGGCCCTTGTGAAAAATAGTTTGGGAAAGGGTCCTGATACATCACTGTGGACTAACTCCAAAGGTTGTGAAGCCCTCTAAGCTTTGCCTTTGTCAAATTTTGCTTCAGGATGCTTCCCAAGGGAGCACCCCTCGCAAAGTCCTTTTGAGAATTGGACATGAGGCAAGCTAATGACCATGTCATGTTTGCAAAGTTGCTCAAGGTAGCGGTAGTTAAGGTGGCCAAACCGCTCATGCCATAATTTGTTAACTCCATCTGAATGAGTCAGCAATGTTGTTGAAGAAGAATCAGGTGCAAAATGTGAGAAGGTGTATAACCTTACTTGGTGATCTGCCCTACCCACTGCCACTGTAGTATCACTATGCAACTCCGTGATAGCCACTGAATCTGGTGAAAACTCAACTCTCATGCCCCGACCAATGTGAGTGATTTGGTACATTGATAAGAGATTGGTTGAAAGAGAAAGAACAGTTAGAACATTATTGAATGTTCCTCCTTCCATTCAACTGACCCTCTCTCTGCAACGAAAACTGATGTGTCATCACCCAAATTAATTGAAGTCATGCTACAAGGCTCTAAAGATGAAAACTCAACTAGAAAAGAGCCCATGTGGTGAGAAGCACCCGAGTCAATGACCCATGAAGATGTAGAAGCTGCTGTAGCTATAAGGGCCTTGCCCTTTTCTTTCTCCTTACCCTTGCCTTTTGCCTTGGTAGAATCTTGGGTAGATGAATTCTGCTTGATGGACTCAGGAACACCTATGTTGTGCTTCTCTAGAAGATGAGTTAGGTGATCTATTTATTTCTTCATGCATTTGTGTTCATCATGCCCTGTCTTCTTACAATAGGCACACTTAACCTTCTCCTTCTTAGGTTTAGCATTGGAGGAGGAAGACTCATTGTTGTTTTTGGCAAGATTGTTGTTTTCTTTCTTCTTTTCTTGGTCCTTATTCTTTTTCTTCTTCTCCTTTGTTGAACTCTTATCCTTACCATTTCCAGCTATCAAAGCTTGGGGTTGAGTAGACTTCATTGTGCCTATTTGAATTAGCTTATCTTGCTCCCTAGTCAAGTCGGCAATGAATGAATCCAAAGAAGGCATTCTATGTAGTGCCAAGGGCACTTTTTGTGGCATGGAAAGTGGAGACAAAGACTGAAAAGCTTGGACCTAATTTTGTGAGAATAGAAAGGATGATTTGATCATCTTTCTTCTCTATCCCACATTCTTTCAATTGCAATCTAAGGGCCTTAAACTTAGTGAAGAAGTCATGTAGGGTGTCAAAGTTGCTAGGACTTAGACTTATGAGTTCATTTTTGAGCTCATGACCTCTCATCTCATCAAGCTTTCCAAATAAGACTTCTAAGGTGTCCCATATGTCTTTGGGAGTCTTGGCAATTTCTAAATGAAAGAGAAGTTTTAGAGACACGAACAAGCTCAGTAATCCATAGGCTTCATCACTACGGTTGTACCACTTGACCTTTTCAGCATCAGTGCTAGGTTCTACTTCAGCACCCATGGTGATCTTATACAACCCTTTACTTCTAAGAATGATTGACATTTTAACCTTTCATTCATGATAGTTGAAGGGTGTTAGGGGTTTAAGTTGAAAATAATCCATTTTAAGCTAAATTTAGGTAAAGTTGTGTTGATTGCAAGTTTGTAAAATTATGCAAAAAAGAGAATGAAAGCAAAGATTGTAAATGCTGAAAATCAATCACACCCCCCCAAAATGTTGAGCCCCCCAAATATGCAAGTGCACACTCAAAAGACGTCAGGCTCAGCCGAGAATGTGTCTTAGAGCAATCAGTGCAAGACTTTAAGCAAATAGGACGTCGGACCCAGTCGAAAATGCGTCTTGGGAGACCCAAATTTTAGGCACTTTATAAACTAGTGCATTTTTAACAAATAACAAGCCTACAATGTGGAGAATTGAAATATAAACACTTTTTCAAAAAATGGCACCCGAATTTGAGCTACCATTTGCAAGATATTAAATATTTAATTTCCTATAAACTAGTGTTTTTGCAAATAAATAGCTCTAAAACATTTAAAAAAAGCTTGTTTTGAGAGAGAAAGTGGCCTTCTAACCACTCATTAGACTCGGCACGGAGCGAGAAATCAAAATGAGGTCTTTGTGAGGGGGAATTGGCCTCTTGCCAACTCGAGCCTCACCCTTCGTCTTAGACAATCGAATATACAAGCTTTAAAAAAACTCAAATATTGCTCAATCAAAGAACCCCCCAAAAAAATATGATTTGACACTTTATATTAGTGCATTTACAACTACCACTAGCAAAAAATAATAAGTGGTCTTGATTTCAATGCATAACAAAACCCTCATGAAGAGCATATGCTGAAAATACAACTTTGGCATAATATCTAGAGAAATAAATAGAACCACTGTGATCTACTCAAAAAATTATGCACTTTCAAAACAAGAATCGTCTTGATACGAGGTCTTATGTGAAAGTTATGATCCTTTGAAGTTTCAAAATAAGAACTGTGCAATGTCTCGACTGAGAATCTGCTATTTCTGAAAAATATTAGCATCAAAATCAAAAAATGTCTGCACTAGTGCATAGAGCATGAAAAAATATCTAAAATAAAAAAAATTTCATGGGAAAAGGAGTCCGTATGAGCAAGAATGGAGCATTTGAAAACTGCCTTCAAAATTACAATTGCCAACAGAGAGGGGTCCTACTGTAGCTTTTTGAGCACGTTTTTGCAAAGTATACAGAATGTATGCAAAAATTGAAAGATACCCAGATGGTGTTTTTGGGCTGCGAACAAAACCCAAAAGGCATTTTTCTTGTTGATGTACAGAAGATGTAGATCTAGTGTAAAATAGATGCCTTTAGCCAGAAATAATAACCCCATCAACTAAAAAATAGCATGCAAAGGTAGAATCAGCTACCAAGAGATTGCAAAGGCATGTGACAACTTGCAATTCTGATTAAAACACAAAATATGCAAGCCGATTGACAGAAACAAGATTATTGGATCTTGCAAAATCCCACCTACATGTATATGGAGAGACCAAACAAGCCATGGAAGGAATAAGAGCACGGAGAACTAACAATATCTCCCAGAATTTTCAAATTTCACATAAAAAGTGCCTTAACAAAGCTCTAGATTTCAATGAAAGCAATAGCAAAATAGACAACTAGTTACCAGGGTTGCTCTGATACCATATCGGAGGATTCGCCAAGGTCCGATTAATGAGGATGCACGAGTCATGGTTACATAGGACGAAGCAAGTGAATACCACAAAATGCTAAAGTAAATGAAATTAAACAAAAGACAATTGCATAGACAATTTGGAGAAAAGCCAATATTTCATTAACATAAGATGGCCAAAGTGAAGAATACATATAAGAGAGCACGTAAGTAACTCCTCCACAAAAGGTGGTCAAAGCACCCCAAAAATAGACTGTAACTCCTCCATGAAAGGTGGTGACAAGGTGCTAAGAATAGAGAAGTAACTCCCATACCCAGAATAGCCTGTCAAAGGAGTTATTTATGACATTCTTATGACACCTATGACACATCTATGACACACATCTCCACATAAGCTAGCCTATCCCACGAATGTAGAAAAATTCCATGTATGCACAAATATATAAATTTTCCTAATTAAATAACAAGGAAAAATAAAAACCTACACTAATAGTGAGAAACATGCTCAATGGTACAAGATTGAAAAAAAGTTTCGGGTAGAAGCAATCACAACTACTTGTTATTTGATCAATAGATCATCGACATCAGTCTTAATCAATAAAACTCCATATAAAACATAAATTGGTAAGAAATCCCCTTTCAAACATCTTAGAGTTTTTTGTTGTGATGCTTATATGTATATTTCAAAGGAAAACATACTAATTTGGACAATAAATCAATAAAGTGTATCTTTTTTGGATATAGTACCGGTGTAAAAGGATATAAAATATGAAATCTTGAAATGAAGAAGACTGTTTATAGTCACACTGTTATCTTTAGAGAGGTAAAAAGGGTTTCAAAATAGGAAGGACAACCAATTGATTACCCTTAATAGATTCAATTTGAAGAAGAAGAGGGAGCAGTGTTTGAATTTTGAGCAACTGCAGAAGATGAACTAGAGCAGGAGTTGTAAGAAGAAGATTCAAATGAAACCGAGAAAATGGAACTTGAAGATGTAGAATTAGAAATTCCAACTTAAAATGATCAGATTGGGTGAGGACTCTTGATAGATATAGTCCCCCTAATTTATATTCAGCTTTCTTTTTGTCAGTTTTGTTTGTTACTGACAAAAATCCCAAGATTGTAAAGGAGGCTTTTGCCTCAAAAGAAACTAAGTATTGGAAGAATGCTATGGACGAAGAAATGAAGTCCTTAGACAAAAATCCGACATGAGCCCTAGTAAAATTACCACCTGTAAGAAAACCTATTCGCTGCAAATAGGTATTTAAGACTAAGTACAATGTAGGTGGGAAAATGAAGAAGGATAAAGATCACCTAATAGCAAAGGGATTCTCTTAATTAGAGGAATTGATTTTGGTGAGATTTTTTCTTTAGTCGTTAAATTAAATTCAATTAGTTTTTTTTAGTTATCATCGCTGCCTTTGATTTGAAAATATAACAGATGGATGTAAAGACAACTTTTCTACATGGTGAGTTTGAGAAGGAAATCTACATGATATAGCCACAAAGCTTTAAGATAAAGCAAAAAGATGATTTGATGTAAAAGCTGAAAAAGTCTTTGTATGGTTTGAAACAATCACCCATAATGTGGAACTAAAAACTTGACAAGTATGTGTTGGGATGTGGTTTAGAAGAAACAAAACTGATCCTTGTGTTTATTTTAAACAAGAAGATGGAAATTTTATTATCATAGTATTGTATGTGGATGGCATGCAATTAATTGGTAATAATAAACAAATGATCAACTAAGTCAAGTCTCAACTATCATCTCACTTTGATATGAAAGACCTCGGTGCTGTAAAATATATTTTGGACCTTGAAATTAAAAGAGATTGAATAAACATGAAATTGTGGTTAAATCAAAAGAAATGCATTGAAATGATATTGCAAAGGTTTAAGATGCATGAAATCAACCCTGTCAATACTCCATTCCCTGTTGGTCAAAATTTATGTCCTAAATACTGTCTTAAAATATAAGAAATTGATGATGTCTCTAGTCTTGTATGCTAGTGTTATTGGTAGCTTGATGTATGCAATGGTTTGTATTAGACCTAACATTGTTCATGCAGTGGGACTAGTGAGTAGATTTATGTTAAATCCGGGAAAGGAACATTGAATTGAGGTGAAAATGATATTTGGGTATCTGTGTGGGACATCTGACTATGCGATATGCTAATAAGATAATCCAAACTCTTAGTGATCATGCTAAAGATTGAATCACAGAGGAAAAATCTAAGTATGTAAAGAAGATACAATAACTCGAAAAGATTGTTCAGTTGTTGAAGTGTTAATCTCCTAATAAAGTTATGATAAAATGCCTTGTTTGGAAGGTGCTCTCTCAGGTTGAAGAAGTTCTTAATGTGTTATTTGTTATGTTCATGCAATTGCATGAAACCTTCTTTAGGTGAAACAAGCTTAACACCAAGTAGAAAATAACAAAGACAACTGGTGGAGGTCAAGACCATTATCGATTTTATTGAGAAATATCAAGAAATAATTAAGTCCTGAAATATACGAATCAATCGATTTCTCCATGTTTTCTATATTTTCACCATCAAATTAAAAAACATCGGATGTGAAGAGATTTTTAGTACTGTGAATCAAGTTCCTAGATAGGAGGTTATGACCTCAAAGGTTTGACATATAATTTCATAGAAGAATATATTGCAGGATTTGCAAAGAATGTGGAGAGGGAAAGGTTCTTATTGAGGAGGTGTAACACACAATTCCAGGAATTCAAAAGTGGCAACAATGACAAAAAAGAAGCTAGAGAAAAGTTGGTATATCTCAAATCCAAGTTGCTTTCTGAAACATTGAGTGAAACATATTTTTACCATTTTAAGTTTTCTTATCTTTCAGTTATCTTGGCATGAGAATGATCGAGTATATGTTCTGGGCCTTATTTATATGAAGAAAAACTAGGTTTGAAGGATTTTTCTGGGAATTGAAATGAGGAATTCTATGTAATTTTTAACTACAAAAAATTGAACACAGTAGATGGAATTTTAATTCAAAAGTGTAGTTCTCAGTTCTTATAATCTAATATGTGAATGCATTTAATTTGGCCTTATGCTATTTTATTTTTATTTGGGTTCATGTTGTTTGGGGATCTTAATACTAATGTTCATTTATAAATAGATGTTATTACATTTGGGATTTTTATGTTCAAAGTAATTTGATATTTTGCATTGTAATATTCTCTTACACCATTTCTCATGGATTTGGGCTTATGTTGTTTTAATGTGGAAATTGGTTTCTTCAAAGAAATACTTCATTATTTGTAATGCATATCTTTCGGACATTTGAAAGGTTTTTGGTAACCCCTACCATAACCCAATGGCTAAGGCTTAAAATATGGGAGGAAATTTTCCCCCTCAAGTTTTTATGTTGAAAAATAGATCAACACATAAGGAGCATGCATTAAAGGGAAAGGGAGTGTAAGAGTGCCTTTATTCGCTTTTTCATTGCAATATATTTTCCATCTTTAAACCTTGAAAATCACTCATTAGAAAACACATATATATATACAAATATCTTCAAGAGAACTCACATGTGAGAGAGTAATAATAGATCTGGTTTTATTTGAACATAGTTTATATAGGCTAAACACAAAATAATCAGAAAAATATTCAGGCAATGAATATACAGAATAATTATATTTTATTACTTCATTGTTCTTTTATTCACGAATGTCACAAGTACATATAAGTTATCAAGCTCATATAAACTAGGAGATAGCTATAACAATACTCTCCACAATTTACTAACAAAGCTATATTCGAATATATTGTTACAACAATATATTCAAATAACTAACAATATAAACTATAATAAAACCACCCCTGTAAATACTTATTTACCAAAGTAAACACCATTGTAAAGACTAATCCTTAACAAGTAAAGAATGCCGAGCATTGGTGATTCACATTCTCAATATTTAGGGATGCCTTGTTTAGTGTCAACCATTGAGTGTTGTTTATTGATAAATCCAATGGTAACTTTAAAGGTAGTTGCCTACGATTGCCTCTTATAGTAGGTGGTACAAGGAAATTTTTGATTTGTTTACGTTCCTAGGAGGACCAATGTAGTTCTTGAAAGAGACCACTAGGAATCAAGAAAGTTTTGGTGGCTCGAAGTCATCAATGAACACAATAACATTGAATTTTTTGACTGAGCCATTCATATGAACAACTGCATCCCCTAAGTTGGTGGTTAGAATGAATTTTTTGCCTGAAAATAAAAACTCTTTCCTTTGCAATTGATCATCAACAATCTTCTAAGAGGTTTATGTCCTTCCACTTTCAACAACACACCTTGTTACTGGAATGTCAAGAATTTTGAGCATGTGTTTATTTTGATTGTGACAAGATGATTCATGGCATAAAGGTGGTTTAAATTTTCAAATGTTTGTTTCTTTGCAACGCTTAAAAATGTGTCTATTTGAGACATTAGAATATGCAAGCCATCCATCGTAGGATCAACATTCCTCATGTTTTGAAGCAAGTTTCAGAAAACAACTTGGATTTGAGATATGCCCCAATGTTGAACAATAATATGCATTGTGAGAATAGTATCAAAGCTTGTTGCAATGAAGTAATTGCTTGCATAGAATGGTGTATATTTAGTTAGAGGCAACCCAATGTCACCACCAAGTGTCCTAGAGCAAACTTAAAAGTGGCCATTATTTTAATGGGGGAAAGCCTCCTAGAAGCGAACATTTATGCAACTAAAAATATTTGGACCAACATGTAACACACACCCCCCTTTGGAGCTACTATAAAATTTCCCTAAAAAATTGTTACAAATTTTTTGTTTTAAAATGTGTGAGCAATTGTGCTTTGTGAGTATCGTGTAGAACTCATAAATGACAAGATGCAATTGTAAAAATGAAGACTGCACCCATAATTAATATTTATAAATTAATATGGGTTAATGATGTAGTTGTGGTTCAGGGACTCAATTACAATATGCCTTAGACTGCGTAAACCTTAAAATACATAGTGGAATACGCAAATAAATGCAACAACTCATAGCTTTATTGATTTCAATTTTAGAAAATTACAATGCACAAAAATAGATAACCACAATAAGCTGCAATCTCATAGTGAAATGTGTTACAACGTTAGAGCCATAGATATATACTTTCTAACTCACGATATTTGTAAGTATACCTTTTAACTCAAATATTATCAAGCTCATTGATTTTATGACTAGCTGGCTCAAGTGTAGGGGCATGTTTATAAAGGCGCAAGACCCACCTACTTACAATAATGATCAACAACCCATTAACATCATTGAACACACCCTAGTGCACCACCAATATTGAATTCTTAACATAGTCCTGATGATATTACATTTCAAAAGATCACATTACAAAGTAACACAAGTCGATGCACCATAGCACATAACATGTAATGTGTTATCCTGTTAAGTATTCTCCAATGGAATCAATCCCAATAGAGACAAACAGAAAGAAGATACATAACACAAATATCATCCGTTAGATCATCATGACTATTAAACAACTTCATAAGCTATGCGGTTATGATGATCACCAAAAACTCTCTCACTATGAATTGAGAGGCATTCTTGAATCACATCAAATTTATATAACTCAAAACAATGATTTTTCTTACCTTTCTTTCAAAATCTGATTCTTTCAAGAAGACAATACACAAACAAGACTAGTATCTACTTTACTTACTTTTAAATCTAAAAAAATACTCTATCGCTTTAAAATTTATTGAAAATATTTCTTGGAGATCTTATTAATGTTATCCAATCTTTGTAACAAGTCACCTCACTTGAATACACTTGACTTTAAGAAAAAAGATAACAT
Source organism: Torreya grandis (assembly GCA_037957365.1). NCBI lineage: Eukaryota > Viridiplantae > Streptophyta > Pinopsida > Cupressales > Taxaceae > Torreya > Torreya grandis. The sequence continues at coordinate 9,875,647 of JARHVA010000003.1, forward strand.
GCAATTTTTTTAACCTTATCAATTAGACCTACAGACTATGTTTTGACTATAACTTTCTCTTCAGGTGTCCAAAAACTCTGAAATCAAAAACATCTTTCTCCACCTTTCCTCAAAGTTTCAAATAATTTGACAAGTTAGTTTTAAGGTTATGCTCCTTTTAGGACTGCTAAAACAAGGTTTTAGACCTTATTTAAGACTGTAGGTTTGAGATTTTATCGTAACTTGAACTACAGATCTCTAAAAACCTTGAAATCATCTTGTATAGGTCATAAACATATTATTCAATATGCCTACAAATTTTTATGTGATTTGGATCAATACTTTAGGAGATATAATGGTTTTTGTCTTAAACCCTTCTAAAATCCTCACTTATAGGTGTACTGACTGTATTTTGATTATAACTCCTATAGATCACCAAAAATAATAAAATCAATCAAATCAGTTCATAAACATATTTTATAATCATTATATAAAGTGTTAACAAATTTTAACAATTAAATTTTAAGTTATAGGGATTTTAGTCCTTCAAACCTTAGCAGTCTTGTACATAGGCCGTGAGCATTCAAAAATAGATAATTTGAGTTTTAAGATATATTTTTGAAAAAAATCAATTGGATATGGTCTTTCCCATAATTATCCTCCTCTTTAAATCCATTAAACACATTGATAAATCATAAAACACATTGAAAATAATATTTTTATGACTATAAATACACTTTTTTTTGACTGTATATGCAACAAGCATAAAATGAATAGAAATTCAAGTTCTTAAGATATTTTTGAAATATTTTAAATTTTAAAACCCTTCCTACACATGTATATTGAATTTTCATTTTATTTTATATTTTGATCAATCTTAAAAAGTGATAAAAGATCACTTTTACTTGACTGTTAAACCCTTCTTTGACTGCAAAAATTTGTATTGTCTTCTTCAAGTCTGAAACATGCAAGAATCTCTTCCATAACAAATATAGGATTTCAAAACAATAATAAACATATTTAATTAAATCCTAAGAATTCTGAGATTCAAAATCATGACAAAATTTTCTTATATTCATATAATCTTAAGACTTATACACAAACCCTACATCTTGGAACCCTGTCCTATGTCTCCTTGGTTCCTTTTCTCCTTCTATCTATTCGAATGTTTGAGGTCTTATTGATCTATTTAACCTTTTCAATTTTATCCTATCTTTATCTTCATGTAATAAAACTTTTTAAAGCTATTTTGTTCCTTTTCTTATGCAAAACTGTCCACCTTCTCCAATGTACCACTATTTAGCTTATCCTTTAACAACTTAACTCTACTTGAGTTTATACATGGTTCATGCTGAATTAAGACTTTAAAACAATAAAAATAAATCCTATAGTCCTAATGGACCCATTATAAAGAGAATCACCTTATTAAAACACCTTCAAATATAAGGAAACACCTTCAAGAGGCTACTACAAGTTCAAAATTTTGAAAGAATAGTTTGTGGCAGGAAAACTTAGAAACAAGCACAAATGACCAATTCTTGCAAGGCTAATGATTTGAAAATTTATTAAAGGATTTAACACAATTTTCAACACATAATTAGACCATTACAAGACAAGACGAAGCATGAACAAGGTTCTTATTGACTACATATGACTCACAACTAAAATTAGACAAAATTTGACAGAAGTTGACTACTATACAGATGTACTTACATCAGACTCCTAAACTTTAAAATTTTTATGAACTCCTACCCATGATTATTCTATATTATATTAGTTGATGCAAATTAAGTTTTGTTTGTATGTCTTATTTAATTATCTTTTCATATAAGTGCACATGTTCAATTGATCTACACTTAGTTCTTCTCTTTGTTGTCTTCTTCAATATTACACCTACACATGAAATGTAACAACCCTATTGGGTTTGACTTAGAAAAATATGATAATTTTTTAAAAATTTAATCAATATACTCTTTAATTATAATTCACCACAAAAATCTAATTTAGAGATTCAGATATAACACTTTAAGTATGGAAACTATAAATAAGCATGTGACATCTAACAGTCACCGACCATTATCAACATACGAAACACATCATAACCAAATATGGAAAGTAACTATAAATGCCCAATCATGATTGGTACAATGATACGACCACTACTACCAAGTACAAATAAGTAAATAATTACATATCATCAAAGATAATGTCTCAATAATATTAAATAAAATACAATGTACAAGATACAAGATACAAAGCTCCATGGAGCATGAGTTCTTAAACTCCAGTATCTTTGAAAATCTCAAGTGTCGTCTCCAAGTAAGTACTGCTATGGGGAGGGAGAGCATCATTCGATCACTTTTTTACACCAACCACAGATCAATGATCTCCTACACAATCTCCCATCAAGGAATGACCTTTCTTTCATGGATGAGTAAATAGTGAGGTGTGGAAACCTAGAGAGACAAGCTAATACCCATGTGTTATATGATTTATAAAAATATGCAGTGTACCATAAATAAATATGTTCTAATATGATATTGCACAAACATGTAAATCATACACATAAAATGACAATGTCTAACTAACATTACTTTGACCAAAGTTTTTCAATAGTTATTGATTTCTATGATCAATTAATTTTATACACACCACTTGATCGGATTACCTTCATATGAAATTGTGATATTAGTAAACTAGTGAAGTTCATCTCACTTCTTACTTGATATCTACAATGTGATATTTATTTAACATATATATAACCAATAGATTCATACAGATTACTTTCTACTAGAAATCACAAAATATGCTAAGCACATGAATCATTAAATGCATACATTTAGTCTGTCAAACGTATGAATAAATCTCCACAATATTATTTATCACATAAATAATAAGCAAACAAAAACAAACTATACCAATTGAGTACAATATATATAAGGCTGCATATTTTATTTTTTGTAAGCAGACATAATATAATGCAAAACTTTCTACTAGCTATTATAAAACATGCTAAACAGAGAAATAACTAAAATAATCATATTTAGTCTATCAAATGTATGAATGAATATTCATAATATCATTTATAATAGATATAACAATTATATTTTGTACCACTCAGATATAACATACATTTAGACTACAGTTTTCAATCATAATACACTCTATGATATCCCATAATATCATAGTTCATTGCTCATGAGTACTACATAATTACGAACAATCAATCTTACAATTTCAAGAATCAAATGTTCTATAATTATAAATAATAGCCAAGCAAGTACAATTTATACCACCCAGGTATATCTTATGTTTAAACTGCATACTACTATAACTTATAGGCACATATCACAATGCACTAATATATGTTATATATGTCTAAATACTTGTAGCTATTAACTTATAATATGAACTGTTCACCAATTTTTATTACTATATGTATATATACATCAACAATCAATCATGATATTTTCAAGTGTCAGATAACCTGTAATCAATTTATACCTCGCATGAACATGATTCTACAATTTATTACGTTCAAGAGATAATATTTATATGGTTGTAGTTTTCTTGTTTCTCAGAATCTTTAATGTTTATTTTAACCAACCATTTAGCTCTAGATATAGGCTTATGACCCAATACACCTATATATTATATTTTGTATGAATACTAAAGTTTATAAACAGATATGTTTTTTATATATGAGTATAACGTAATATGTACATATATAAGCACACAAACAATATATAAAACTATTTCAACGGTCATTTATATTTCTCAACAAGAACTTCATATGAATTCTAAAATCATTAAAACTTCCTTGTTCATAAAGTATAAAATATATGTAATCACATCTCAATCTGCTGAATGATTATATTCATAACTCATCAATTTGTCTAACTAAGATTAGAATATATTTTTACTCGTGATGATTAATAATGTGATTAGAATGGAAATGATTAGCATAATGCACTTCTTTCCAAGCACTAAAAAGGCACTTGGAACATGCTAAAATTGGTCCATGAGTTCTTTGCATTCATTAACTCTACACGAGAAGTTCTAACATTATACTTTTAATAATCAATAAAACTATAGACATAGGCACATGATCCGGTACTCCACTATTTATTACATTATTATAAGAATACTTAAGTCTTCAAATAGATATAATACCTGTCCATGTGTAAGTAAATAATATGTGGGCTATTATAGCTATGGTTGCAACAAACATCTATATATAATATCACTATATAAATAGAGGATTTAAGAGCAGTTATTACATGGACCCCTGGTTAAAGCATGTTAGCCTTAACTTATGATAAAATACCTGTTCAAACAAACCCATCCCTTTGTTAGGTACCATGTTATGCACTATACCATGAAATGAACATGAATTAATATTTAACATATAACAACTAACTCATAACCCATTAAATTTATATATGAGTTTTATATAAATCGTCAATGGTAAATACATTCCATATTTCATCTCACTAATAGTATATATATCCATATATAGATTACATATTCATAACGATGGCCAAGATCTCCATGGCATATATATATATATATATATATATATATATATATATATATATATATATAACCCCATCCCTGAGATTACTATGTTAGCCTAAATCGCTATTTATAAAGAGTATAATTTTAAATATTATTCATTAGGCACATGCCCACCCATATAAAAAGTATTGATCTTATACTTGAGTATATATTAGGATATAAGATTGCTGCTTAAATATATATATAACCCCATCCCTGAGATTACTATGTTAGCCTAAATCGCTATTTATAAAGAGTATAATTCTAAATATTATTCATTAGGCACATGCCCACCCATATAATTAGTATTGATCTTATACTTGAGTATATATTAGGATATAAGATTGCTGCTTAAATTGACCATGAACATATCATAATAAATTCCATGCCTATATCCTATGGATCAATTTATTAGTATATAATGAATATACCATGTTTTCTTTCCCCCATTTATCATCCATGAGTATACCATAATCCATGAGAAACGATTAAACATATTATGAGTAGCAATTTACTAGTATATTATGAGTAGTGATTTACTTTAATATATTAGTAAATTATGAGTATATTATATAGTACATGGGCGATATACTATATAACCGAAACTTATTCTCTTAACAATTATTTCAGCTATTAGAGCCATAATAAGCAATTTACAATATAGTATATAGCTTCGATTTATTAGTTTATTAAGAGTAGAAATTCACTATGTATGGGTCACTACTGCCTATCAATATTATATATTGTATATTCCCTCAGATATAATGCAAGAATAATATAGTTTCTGAATACTAATAATATATTAAGCACTGCATTCTCCATTATCAAATTGAATATGATATATAAATATGAAGTCACTGTAATTCTAATACATCTCAAATCACTACACCTACGTATTCACTATATCACTGTATATATAATTTAGTATTGCTACATACAATATTTAACAAAAATCACTGTATATGTCTGTACCTAAGTCACTGTATTAAGAAGTTCGATCTCCATATTTGGATTGCCATATATATATTCAATTTCATATATACAAATAGGTATATATCTATTTAATTATGTAGTTTGCTATATACAGTTCGATATATATTGCTCTCTATACAGATCGCCACACTCAGGCATATCACCCCATGTGCACAGATCGTTGAATCATCGTTGGATTAATAACATATTTATAACCATGTATACTTAATAGCTTGCCATATTTATTGCTACTAAATTAGATTGTTCAGAAGTTTGGCATAACTCATTTACAATATTCAATGGATCTACATAGGAAAACTAAAAACACCACCAACTTAGGATTTTCGTTCAAGCTGAAAATGTAAAGCTCTGTCACTCTTCCTCAAATTTTATTCTTTCTTTCTCCTATGTCGTGCCTCTCTTTCTCCTTCTCTTTTTTCTTGAGCTGCACTTTGTTGGGGGATCACAAGAACAACACTTGTTCTGATCCCACTTTGTTAGGATCTTGCTCCTCAGAAAGAGCACAGTATGATTACCAAATATAAGCAATTATAAATGCAGAAATAACCAGAAATACAAGTAACTAGAATTCACCAATAGCACAGAATATGAGAGACAATACACTATCTTGTATTAACACTTTACAAAAAAAAATACAATAAAGAGCCGCCACACTCTTCCACCTTACAGAGGCTTCCCACACCTCAAGTGTACAGTAATTCTTCTACAACACTCTCCTACCAAAAAGACGGTCCCAACAACCAACTCACAAATAGAATTGGTGTTCACCTCTCCAACTAGTTAGTAATAACCCTGCCAGTTCACCAAGCACTTTATATTACTTCAAGTTGATCTCCCATGAACCTGCAACCTGCAATTCAACAGACCATACTCACACATGTAGATCTCTTATGAGCTTGCAACAACCTGCAACTCAATGATCTTACACTTAGAAGGAACTTCCTTGCCTTCCTTATCTTGTACATAAATTACAATACATGCCAATGGGTCTATAAATAGATCCCAGACTTAAACAATAACTTAGACTCTTAATTTAGACAATTATCCTCGCAGATCAAGACTCTAACTGGCCTTTACATGCAAACGCTTCATTCACTTAACTAACTGTCCGTGCAACGAATAGTTCTGGAACACACAGATGATCGACGCCGGTCCCTGCTTGCCTGGTTCTGCCGACGTCGGCTGACTCCCTGCCGTCGCCGGTGGCATTCTGCACTAGTCACGATCGACATCGGTCCTGATGCCGACACCGGTGCTCCTAGATCTCAGCAACCTTCTGTTCCTTCTATTTGCAAAGAGTTGAAGCTTTTAGCTCCACAACTCAACAATCTCTCACTTAGAGATAAACAGCTGCAACCTGTACCTGTACCTGTACTTGTACTCCGTCTAGTTTGTTCCCTTGGATTTGTATCCCTCCTCAAGATCACTCTTGAAGACCAACCACCACAAATCCTATGGTGCAAAACTTGTCATCCAAATCACCTACCACATCCACATCTACAAACCATGTAGAAAATAACCTGAACCTGCATAGCATGTGCACCTGCTGCTAGTCCCTATAAGAATCCACTGAACTGCCCTCCAATGGTTCTCTCCCGGATTGGCTCCAAACTTGTGACAACTCTCACTGCTTGGGAAAACTCAGGTTTAGTACATCCCATGCACTCAACCTCATTATGTGAATCAAGACACAGTTCATAGAACTGTCCAACCATCGGCGTGCTAACCGGTCTCACACAATCATCCTGAAACAAAGTCAACATATGACCTACCATGTCTCTAGAACACACTCATGCCAAAGAATCTTGCTGCTCCCAGATTCTCCATGACACACACCTGAACTAGCTTTACCTTTAGTTCAGCAATACCCTATATATGTAACCCTGCAACGAGCACATCATACAGTAATAGGATAATGTAGCTAATATTATCCAAACTGGTAAAGTGAAACACAATGATCAAACCTCCATTGCCCTGCAGCTAATACAAGACCATATACCCTGATCTTCCATCTCACGTATCCATTTCCGCTCTTCTTCATCCTGAACATCCACTCGTCTCTCAGTGCTTACTTCCAGCTGGCCACTCTACCCAAAACAACTGTTTGGTTCTCCTCCAAGGAATCACATCCTCATCCATGCCAAGCTTCCACCGTTTCCTGGATCTACCTATTCTGCTTCTTCAATAACTTCCTGGTCCTATGCTATAGGTGAGCAACAAGTAGTGTAAACAAGGGAAATGACAAATTTAAGAACTTACTTACACCTGCAGTCCTCCATATAGGTGCTTGAGACACCTTGATAGCTTGCTGTCCACCCAAAATTCATCTCAGTAACCGATGTCGATCACATCTCAGTCTGTACTCGACCGATGTCGGTTCCCTGTGACTGCCCCCTTGCCGACGTCATTTTCCCCTGGCTGACGCTGGTAGTTATCTGCCCTGAGTCACCAATGTCGGGCTGCACATATCCGACGTCGGTCCCTGTCTAGACGCCGACACCGATTTTCTTGCCGACGTCGGCCTCTGTGTTTTTCTAGTGAGACCTGACTTTTTCCCGCGAGCTCTTTTTGGATCAAATCCTTCTCCAAAATACCCTTGCTCTGCTCAGAATTCTTCTGCATCTTGTGCTGAACTCTGTCCGTCACCTTCTCCTTGAAAACCAAGGCTTTCCTGTTCTTGTCACTAACATCGGATTCCTCAAGAAATGTCACCTTCTTCTTCTGTATACAGAAACCACGATCCATACCTTCCAAATCTGAAAGCATACCCTTTGACTCAAGAACAAGCATCTCCTTCTTATCTATGTGACCAAGCCTATCAAGCCACATCTCTAAATCTACAGCTGAAGTAGATAACCCAGAAAGAGAGTCAGTAAAACAAGTAGATAGATAAAGCGTACCTACTTTCTTACCTCTAGCTACAACAAGTGTACCCTTGGTAACCTTCCAAGAGTCCGCTGTGAGAGTTACTGTGCAACCCTCATCACCTAAACTTCTAACAGAAATCAAATTCCGCTCCAGAACTGGGACATGCATGACCTCCTTTAACACCCATGTGTTACCTGTCTGCAGTTTCAGATTCACTTTCCCTATGCCAACAATCTGACAAGGCTTACCATCCCCTACACAAATTTCTCCAAAGTCTCCCTGGACATACTCATGAAAAAATTCCCTATGTGGGGATGCATGAAAAGAGGCACCAGAATCTAAAACCCAAGATTCTACTTTATCCAAAGAACATACCAGAGCATCCCGTGCAGCGTAATCTGCAACATCTACTTCTTCTTCATGTCCTTCATGCTGATCTTCACCTGATCTGCAATCTCTCTTTAAGTGCCCTTGCTTTCCACACTTCCAGCAGGTTATTCTGCCATACCTGGACTTGGATCTTCTGCCTATCTTGGACCTTGATCTCCCATGCTCTATCTTCTCTCTTTGCCTTCCTCTGCCTTCAACACTCAAAGCATTCCCTGATGACTCACCTGTGCTTTTCCTGCGTATCTCTTCATTCAAGATCACACTCACAACATCATCCACTTTTAAGACTTTTGAAGGAGACACAGTGTTAGAAACTGCCATTACCAAATCTTCCCAACTTTCAGGTAATGAACACAAGATTAAGAGAGCTCTAATTTCATCATCAAATACAATATTGACTGAACTTAACTGGTTTACCAAACCATGGAAATCACTAAGATGGCTATGAACAGATCCACCTTCCAACATTTGCAAATTAAATAAACGCTTCATAAGAAATACCTTATTAGAAGCTGAGGGTTTTTCATATAAATTTGCCAAAGATTCCATCAACTCCACCGTTGTCTTACACTGTTATAAGCTAGAAATCACAGATGATGCAAGACTTAATCTAATAGATCCCAGAGCCTTCCGATCAAGAACCTACCATTCTTCATCTTTCATATCTGAGGGTTTGCAATTAACCCCTCCCAATGGTAAGTACAAATCTTTTTGATACAGATAATCCTCAATTTGCATCCTCCACAATTGGTAGTTCTTGCCATTAAACTTTTTCATTCGTAGTTGACTATCTTCTGCCATTGCTCAACTCCCACTCAAACAGAAACCCTGTGAGTAACCTGTAATCAAAACACACTAACTAGATCTAATCCAATTTGTTAGTATTCCAACCAACAGCTCTGATACCACTTTGTTGGGGGATCACAAGAACAACACCTGTTCTGATCCCACTTTGTTAGGATCTTGCTCCTTAGAAAGAGCACAGTATGATTACCAAATATAAGCAATTATAAATGCGGAAATAACCAGAAATACAAGTAACTAGAATTCACCAATAGCACAGAATATGAGAGACTACACTATCTTGTATTAACACTTTACAGAAAAGAATACAATAAAGAGCCGCCACACTCTTCCACCTTACAGAGGCTTCCCACACCTCAAGTGTACAGTAATTCTTCTACAACACTCTCCTACCAAAAAAAGGGTCTCAACAACCAACTCACAAACAAAATTGGTGTTCACCTCTCCAACTAGTCAGTAATAACCCTGCCAGTTCACCAAACACTCTATAGTACTTCAAGTTGATCTCCCATGAACCTGCAACCTGTAATTCAACAGACCATACTCACACATGTAGATCTCCTATGAGCTTGCAACAACCTGCAACTCAATGATCTTACACTTAGAAGAAACTTCCTTGCCTTCCTTATCTTATATCTATACAATACATGCCAATGGGTCTATAAATAGATCCCAGACTTAAACAATAACTTAGACTCTTAATTTAGACAATTATCCTCGCAGCTCAAGACTCTTAACTAGCCTTTACATGCAAATGCTTCGTTCACTTAACTAACTGTCCGTGCAACGAACAGTTCTGGAACACACAGACGACTGACGCCGGTCCCTGCTTGCCTGGTTCTGCCAACGTCAGCCGACTCCCTGCCATCGCCGGTGGCATTCTGCACTGGTCACGACCGACGTCGGTTCTGCTGCTGACCCCGGTGCTCCTGGATCTCAGCAACCTTCTGTTCCTTCTGTTTGCAAAGAGTTGAAGCTTTTAGCTCCACAACTCAACACACTTCACTCCTCTCTTTTTATAAATATTACCTTCTTTTTTAAAAAGCTAATCCTTTTATTTTCTATTCCATGATTTTCTTTTTTTTTTAAATTATTTTTGTTTTCTTTTTCCTAAATTGACTTTCTAATTTATTTTGTTTCCTTTTTGGATGCTTTATTCAATTTGCATATTTTTGACCTTATAATAATAATTAATTCATTAATTATAACAAAATCATTTTATTGATACTAACTTAGCATAGGTAAATTATTTTCAATATGACTAATGTAAGTTAATCACATTCTGTAAAAAATGTTAGTTAATACATTATAATTCAAACCGAATTACCTACAATGAAATCATATGAGGTTAATCCCACATGAGAAATAAACTAAGCTAACATACAACTAACCATGTGTAAACAATTATATAAATGTACACATCATCGAAATAACACTAACTATTCAATTATGTATCTCACATGTATTAGTTAATATGGTGTGTGTAGGGTTCTAGCGAATTTCTTTGTCTTTTCCCAACATCTCCATCTACTTCACCATCTTCGATGATGATCTCCATCCATCATGCTCTGAGGGACGAGTTTCTCCTGCGTCCAACTCACAACAAGCGGGTGGTTAGTCTATAACACCATGACATGTATATAATAAAATACTGTTGAATAACAAGTCAACATGGTCACAAAGTAAAGAATATACACTAGAACTAACTCATAGTAGTGAAATCATAAAACCAAATCATTATTCAACTGTTCCATAATAATATATAACTTATAGTTTAAATAAGTAGTAATCAATTCAAATCACCAACTATAAATATCCATGGATAATCTAGTAAGTTTATTTAGTGAAAAATCAAGATGTAACATGAAACAAACTCATGAAAGTAATAAACTTTATATTTATTATGCCTTTGAGGCATCTTCAATCTTTCTCCTCTTTTAACATGATTCATGCTTTTCATTTACATGATGGACTCTAAAATGTCCATTCTCAACTATCTTCATGCTAGTCTAGTCTTTATTCTTCTTCTTATATTCTGCCTCTTTCTCATCATGTGCATGTACTTGTGTTTGTATACATGTTCTATCACACTTTTTTGTCTTCATCTCTGTGTCCAATGTTTTCATCATGGAAACATGCAACTCATCTTGTTTACTCTCTTTGCTTTCCTTTCATTTTGCTTCTTAGCTTATTTCTTGATGATTATTCTCTTGACCACCATATTCTTTCACTTTCAACTCTTTATGACTATTTTTTTTATTTTAGCTTCTCTCTCATGCAAGACACCATCTTATACCAAACATTTCGTTCTTCTTTCATGGAATGTCATAAATATTCTTTTCTTCCACAATATTTTGAAAACTAGTTTTAGGCTCTTCACACAACCTTTCTATCTTATTGTCCTTCAAGACATCCTCATTCTCTTTGTCTTGTTTCTTAAGTTTTACTTATGTAACTAGCTCTTTGTAGTTCATTACTAACTTATCTTCTTTGTTCTTTTCAAAATTTGATGCCTCGAATTGGGCCTCTCTTCAACAACTTGCATACGTATAATCACACATTTAGACATAGTGTTAGAATCAAAATATTGAGGACTAATTGCCTTTTCAATTTTATTCTTGGGTTGATATTCTAACACCCTTATCATCTTTTTCTAATTTATGATTTCTTACTGCTTCTTTCTCTTTTTTACAATCTACTTGATTGACCACTTGACCACCTTTCTGAATATAAATCTCTATCTTGATTGATTCTTCCAAATTTTGTATTAAATTTACTAGAGTTTGCTTCATCTCATCTATCTCTTTCTGAATTTCTTCTTGTTTTCTCATCTTACTATTCTTATATATTTGATTTTTTTTTGATCCTTCCATTCTTTTTCTATCTCTTCTTCTTATGTTTCAACCAAACTTTCTATTTAGATTTTTGACACTTCCAAGTCTATTTCACCGTGGATTTCACTTCCAAGTCTATTTCACCTTGGATTCCTTCCTCTTGAGCTTTAATGTGCTCATCTTCTTACCTTATTAAGCCTCAATGGGTTATAGGACTGCATAACATTTTTCAACTTTTATTTTATCAAATCACCTTTAAATTTATTCACTCTTATCTTTCTTTATTTCACACACTCCTCCCAAGAGTTTTTGTTGAGCTCTGTTACCAAAAATGATGAGCGCCAAAATCTCTTTCACTATGACTTGAGAGGGGTTATTGAATCACATCAGGGTTATATAACTCACAATAATGACTGATTTTACATTTTTTTAAAAACTTGATTCTTTCAAGAAGACAATACACAAACAATGCTAGTATCTTCTTTACTTACTATTAACTCAAAACAAAGACTCTTCTACTTTAAAATTTCTTGAAAAGAATTCTTGGATATCTTATTAATGTTATCCAATATTTTTAATAGGTTATCTCACTTGAATACACTTGAATTTACAAAACAACAACATGCAGATTTTTAACCTTGTTGATTTCATAGTTGCACTTGCAATTATACCTTCCTATTTTTTAGCTATCTATTTCTAGCATTTCCCCTTTTAGCATCTAGCCAAATACATAAAGTTCTAAATTAATTTGTGTCATTTATTACATATATGTAGTATTCTAATGTTACACAATAATTTGTCTAATTAGGTAATTAATCATTTATTTGAAAAAATTGATCAAACATATTGGTGATCATTAGCATTTTGATTTAACATATTGATTGATAATGGTTCAAGATTGAATATTTTCAATCTCACTAGACAATGGGTATTAACATGGCTTCTCTTCAAAATACATAAGAATATAAAAAGATTCAATGATGTGCCTCACCAAACTTTGGGCTCTATCACTTTATATATTATAGTGGGGCCCAAAACTTTATCTACTGAATTCCATGTAATGCCAAATCATTTGCACTATAATTTGTTGGAGAGTTGTCATGGCATGTCATGTTGAGTGGATGAAGTATTTTAATATCCTAAGTGAAAATGACAAAGTGTGCAATGTGAAATGTCAATGACAAAGTATGAAATTTGATTGTTTTAGTATGCTTTATGTATGGTTGGTTGATCTTCAATATTGACATGGATAGAAAGGTTCAGGGATGAGTATGGTAATTAGAGCATGTGCAAGAGGTCCCTAAGATGTTATCTATGATTTTAGAGCTTGTGTACACAAGTGGAATTCATCTAGTTTATCATAGTTTTCATTTAGACACTTTGGGTCTAGTGGTAGAAAATTTGAGTAGGCAATTGATGATGTCACCATTTTTATGTGGGAATGAGTCAAGGGGAGATGGTCATATGGTTGTGATCACAGTAGTCCCTAATTGTTTTTTACCAAATCTTAAGTCATGTTTCAAAGTATGGTTAAAGATATGAGGGTGCAAAGTTGGCTTCTCAGACAAATTTCATTATTTTCAATACTTAGCCAAATTTGTAAAAGTGGTCAAAAAGCACTGAGTAAGCATGTTGATGAGGTCAACGATCACACATGCGGATGATTTAGGAGAAGGTGATCATATGAGTTTATTTAGTTTTAAAACAAGTTTATTTGTGCTAATTTTTAGATCATATGATGTAGCGCATAAAGAGTTATCTATGTGCAAAGTTGGGCTCCTAGGCATTTTAACTGTGTTTTCCCATACTTAGCCAGTTTTGCTATGTGGCATAAAGAGTCAAGTGAGCATTTTGATGATGTTATATCTTATACATGTGAATGTATCAAGACAATGTGATCATATGGGTTTGTTTATTTTTGAGCATAGATCATTTACGCTAAATTTGAGTTCATGCACTGAAGTGCGGCAAAAGTTATAGATGTTCAAAGTTGGTCTCTCAAGGAGTTTTGGACATGGTTGGCTCTATAATAGAAGTTTTTGAGAAGGCAATTTAATGGCATTATATCTTGCATGAGTAAGATCTTTAGGAGCTGTGTGTCACATGGTTGGATTTTCCTTGGTGAAGAGATCATCTAGTCCAAATTTGAGTCCTACAAGTAAGCATGAAAAAAGTTATTGAGGTGCAAAAATCGCTACTCATGCATATTGAAAGGGTTCCCATACTTGGTCATTTTTGAATGTGTTAAAACTCGAGCAAGATCGATGGTGCGCATTTGATCTAAGGATAAAAATTGAGCAAAAGTACATAATAATGATCCAACAGTGAGCATGCATTTATATAGTTGATCAAATGGTGAGCATTGATCGCTTGTGACCGGGTTGATCTGCAAAGATCGATGGAGCACGTTGAGTCAAAGTTCCTAGATTTCACAAGATGAGGTCAACATGACTCTTGTTTAAAATTTGGCTTTGGTGGTCTATGCATTAGAGCTTAGACAAGATCAACAATGTAAAATTAATCTTGCGTTGAGAGGACACGATATTCAAGCATTGTGTTTGAATGTTAACTGTGATCATTGCTATTCAAATATTTGAATTTATATATGGAAAAAATAGAGCTTTGTATTTTAACCATATCTTTCGATAGAAGATGAATTTACTCATGCAATACAAAGCAAATTGGCAGAGGACTCCAAGGTACATCTAGCTATATTGATTTCAGGATCTGAAAGTGAGTACAATCAAAGATATTGAGCCTAGAATTTGACTTTGTGTTCATGCTTATTCTGCAAGTGACTTGAAAAGGTTATTATAGCTTGTATTAATGCTATTTTGATGTCTCATGATGAATTAGCTATTGGATCATGTTATAGACTCCATGAAGTTGTTCTGTATGGATTTTGGAGGTGTGATAAATTTATCTTGAGTATGAACAATGCTTAAGTAGTTGACTATTTGTTTAGTAATAGTGTTCCTATGTGTAAGGTCTATGTTTAAGTTAATTGAGCATATGCAAATGTGAGCTAAGTTAATTATGATATTTTAAGGATGTTAAAGGGGACATAAATAGTGGACCCATGTATTTGAAAGTGGTCATGTGTTCTTATTTTTCTGAAGAGTGTTGAAAGAGGGAGTGGGTTCACATGAGACATATAAGGGTTACAAATGCCTTAATTAAAAGGTATAATTCCTTAAAGATGACCTATAGATGATATGGTCAACCTATGAAGATTTTATTGAGCCGTATCTTCATATGATAGATTCCTTAAGGTATAAGGCATACTTAATGGCCAACCAAGGTGATGATAGTTATCAAGATTGCTCTATAAATAGTGGAACCAAAGTTGATGGGTTTTAGACTTGGTATGAAAGACTTTGGAGAGTTTTGAGAAAGGCTTGTGTGTGTGGGTTGTGGAGTGAAGGAGGGGTAGAGTGCCCTGAAGATGAGTTGATAAGTAGATCATTTTGAGGATTGTTTGTATGACCTGTTGGTCATAATTCTGTTAGTAAAATAGTGAGCTTGATGTTTGAGTGTGAGCGAATGAGAAGTGTGATAATCAAAGGTCCATCATCAAGTGTTGCAGACATCAATTAAAAGGTGGATTTGTTCATAGGTGTTATTTTAGTAGCTCAACATCTAAGCTGGTTGTAGTCTCCTTACAAGGTAAAACTTGTTAAAAGGTCTAGTTGTTGTAGCTCAACTAGACAGGTGTGGTAGTACCTTGTGGGATTAGAGTCTCACTAAATAGGGATTTTAGTTTTTTGATCATTTTTTGATGGTATAAATTAGATCTTGTTATTATAAGACAATAGTCTAATTACAGGTTGAAGTGGGTTTTATTCCCCAAGAGGGTTTCTCATGTATGTCTTGTGTTATGTAATTATTCTTGTATTATCTCTCTTGCTTATTGCTATGAATAATGTACATGTTTCATGAATGCTTGTCATCAATATTTACGTGCTTGTAAAGATTAGAATTAAAGTTAGATTATTTGGACTCACTGATTTAACCCCCCCTCTCAGTGATTGTAGCTTTAGCAATTAGCATTAGAGTGAGGTCCTTTGGTATAGGCTTGACATCTTGAAGGTGATACAAGGTACAATGGCCAGTTAGAATATGTAAGGTGGTTTCTCTACTAAGTAAGAGTCGATGTTTAATGGATCCAGTTATGATTTTTGGAGTGCTAGGATGAAGACCTACATTATGTGCCTAGGTTTTGATGTATAGAAATCAATTTTGGATGGTTATGTTGCTCTTGCTACTCCTCCATCTAGTGTTGTAGACAAGAAGTTGTTTGAGAATAATTCTAAGGCAATGAATGCCATCACTTGTGGTCTTGAAAAAATTGAGTTCACCAAAATAATTCATTACACATTTACCAAGAAAATATGGGATAAATTAAAGACTATTTTTGAAGGAGATTGAAAGGTTAAGCTTGTTAAGTTGCAGATGCACAGAAGGCAATTTGAAAGTCTCAAGATGAATGAAGAAGATAGTATGGTGTTCTTTCTGTAGAGGGTTGATGATATTGTGAATATCATCAGAGGTCTTAGAGATAATCTTGAAGAAACTACTATTGTTCAAAAGGTATTAAGGTCTCTTTCCCCTAAATTTGATCTGAAAGTATCTGCTATAGAAGAGACTCATGATCTTACTTAGTTGAAGATGGATCAATGACATGGCACCCTTACTACCTATGAGATGAGGAAGAATGATGATGTACCACCAAAGAAAGAAGCAACATTCAATATAGAGATGAATCCTAAGAGGAAGTTCTAAGGTAATAAATCCAAAGAGGATGAAATATTCGATATTGATGATGATGATCTAATTACTTTGATTACTAGGAAATTGAACACTAGCTTAAGGAAGTATAAGGGCAAACTACTCCTTAAATGTTTCAAATGTGGAGAGATAGTAAATTTTGTTCAGAAGTTCCCTCATAAGCATGAGAAGAATGATGATGAAGATCATGGTGAAGGTCAAGATGATGACAAGAAGACATACAAGAAGAACAAGTTCAAAAAGTATAACAACAAAAAGAGTTCCTTCAAGAACAAGAAGAGTCTCTACATCAAAGAAGATTGCAGCTCATCAGATGAGAGTGAAGACAGTGACTCAGAATATGATCATGAAGATGATGGTCCTACTAAATATGAAGCCCTGTTCATAGTTGAGGAAGGAAGTTGCTCACATCAAAAAAAATATACTTGGAGTGATTTATATGATGATGGAGATGAGGTGGACTATGAGACTATTTTGATGAATGCTCTTGAAGAATTGAAGATTGTGAAGAAGATCAATAAGAAGATGAAATCTAAGCTCAAAGATTGTGAGAAGTAATTTAGTGTATTTAAGGCAAGATTGGATGAAGATGCCAAGGAGCATGAAGATATAATCAAACATCTCAGTTGTCAATTAGAAATCCTATCTACAAGTTTAAAAGCTAAAGAATAATGTTTAAGGTATGTTTCTAAAAATGAGTCTTTGAAATCTGAGTTAGAAAAGACAACTAGTAAGGTGAAGACATTTATGAGATTTGAAAAGAGTTCATGTGACCTAGACAACATTTTGAGTGGTCAAAAGAATGCCAGTGATATAATTGGGCTTGGATATGTAGAAGAACAAAAGACTACAACTCAAGACAAGATGAAGACTAATGCAAATAAGGACAATCAACCTTTAAAGACAAATAATCAGACAAACAATGAAAGTACTGATAGAATGAATACAAAATATATTAGACAACCAAACGCTGTGAGGTATGAAAATTTCAATGGTTAC
The DNA here is from genome assembly GCA_037957365.1 of Torreya grandis. Taxonomy (NCBI): domain Eukaryota; kingdom Viridiplantae; phylum Streptophyta; class Pinopsida; order Cupressales; family Taxaceae; genus Torreya; species Torreya grandis. The sequence goes on from JARHVA010000003.1 coordinate 9,893,859, forward strand.
TGCTATACCTATAATCAATTTGGGCATAGAGCTAAAGAATGTAGAAAACCTATTTAGAATGAATTTGCATGGAATAATGATGGGTGTCATCAGTCAAAAGGGGTAAGACAATCTAAGTTTTCTTCAAGAGATATTGAGTTCTACAATTGTTATGAACTAAGACACATTACAAGATATTATCCACATCTGGATAGGCAGAAAGAGCTTTTTACAAAAAATATGGTATGCTATAATTGTGAATAGAGAGGTCACATTTCCAGGTTCTGCAAGAAAAAGCCTACAAAATAGAGTAGATTTAATTAAGCTTCTAGAGTTTAAAAGGAAGGCAAGTTAACACATGGAAGCCAAAGGTGATAAGGGTATGTCATGATAAGACTACATGTCCAAGTAATTTGTTTACTATGGTGGAGAATATTTTAGTAGTTGAAGAGTACCAAGAGGTCTCTTTGTCTGCTCATGTGAAGAATAAAGATATCAAGCTCAAGGAGAAGACCAAGGTGCTGATTGATACCGATCCTGAGGTATGCATGGATCCAAGTGAACATCTTGTTGTTACTAAGCATGTATCTTGTAAAGAACATCAATTGTCTGTGCTTAATGAAGACGTTCTAAGCTGTAAGGAAGATTATATAGATGAAAAGGTATGTCATGAATCTATGTTGTCTCCATGTATTGATAATCCAATCATAGTAGAAAAGGAGAATACTGTAGTAGTTGAGGATGTTGTTTTTCCTAAGCCAAAGAAGAATAAGAAGAACTACAAATATCAGACGAGCAATGAGGAGATGGAAGATAAGGATTTATTTTTGTTTTAAACCATTGAGTTATAGAAGGTGTCTCTATTTATGATTCTTAAGAGACTCCTTTCATTGGTGAAGCATGTTTGTGTGCTCAAAATGATAATGCCAATTAGAGAAGGTCTTTTGCTAAGGGAGAGTAATAAGTTCATGAACCTATTTCAAAGGATTGTGAAAGAGTTATAGTATAGAGTCAGATTGGGTGGTTCCAAGTGGCTTAATGAGATTGATGCATTTATTTTTTATGTGCTCTAAGTGTTTTTGATGTATAAAGGTATGTATGTGCCAATTGAATATTTTTGAGTGCTCTCAATTTTCTCCATTTTAGGCTTAAGGGCAAGCAAGTCTAAAAAGAGTTATAGGATGTATTGGTTACCAAAGGTATAGAATCTCAAAATTTGGTTCAGAAGTGTGTGATGGGTGTCTCTAGGTGTGCAAGTAGTTTCAGAGGTGTGCATAGACTAGAAGGAGGTTTGCTGACCCTGCTTATTTTAAGATTCTAAGGTTTTGGGCTATATTAGAAAAGTGGTTTAATTTATGAGTTAAGGTTTGAGGATTCTTAACATGTTGAATGGGCCAAATGGGTGGTTAAATCAAGATTCACATATATTTTAAGGTTTGTGGTTCTCAAATTATTCAAGTTTTTGTCATTATGGAGGCTTAATTGGATTGTTGGTTTGTGAAGGAAGTTTGTTGCAGAAGATGAGTCTGGTGATGAAAATTGGTGTAATTGAGGGGGAATATAAGAGTTCTCTAGATATGAAATTTTAGGTCCTAAAGATGTGTCTATTGAAAGGTGTGAGCTCTGCAAGTTTTAGGTAAGGCTGCAAGGAGGCTAGACAGGCCCAATTTGAAGAAGAGTGATTTTTGCTCAATTTTTTTACAATAAAGAAAGGTATGTGTGTTTTAAGATGAGATCTCATGTTGTTTTAGTACATGTTTCTTTTTAGTGAGTGGCATGGAGTTCTGTTGGTGGTCCTTATGGTAACTTGAAATAAGATGCTAGTTAGCATGTGTGTTGGTTCTTCATGGTGTGTGACGATCTGAAGATGATCAAAAAGTGCAATGGCTCAGAGTTCTTAGGGGGAGTCCCTATTAGATGTTTCTTTTTGAGTGACATCATATTTCAATTCTTTTATTAGTTGCAGTGCTTGGTTAAAGAGAGTGTTGGCATGGAGTAAGAGGAAATTGTCAAGGCAAGAAGAGACTGGCTCAAGGTAAGGGGGAGTGTGTACTATCTTTCTAAGATGGTATATTCATATTTGATAGTCCTTTTAGGTCTTCGATATCATATTGTGACCACTTTTTAATTATGTCAAAGGGGGATAGAGTTCCTATTATGGGAATGCTTTAAAGAGAGAGAAGGTGAATTGTATATTGCTATATATGATGATTGTTGACATCAATGACAAAGGGGAAGATTATTAGAGAGTTGTCATGATAATCTCATGAAGGTATCTTATTGAGTGGATGAATCAATTTAATAGCCTAAGTGACAATGACAAAGTGTGCAATGTGAAGTGTTAATGACAAAGTGTTCAATGTGCTTGTTCTAGTATGCTTTATGTATGGTTGGTTGATTTTTAGTATTGACATAGATAGAAAGGTTCAAGGATGAGTATGGTAATTAAAGCATGTGTGAGAGGTCCTTAAGATGTTATATATGATTTGAGAGCTTGTGTGCATAAGTGGAATTCATCTAGTCTATCATATTTTTCATCTAGACACTTTGGGTCCAATGGCAAAAAGATTGAGTAAGCAGTTTGATGATGTCACCATTACCATGTGGGAATGAGTCAAGGAGAGCTGGTCATATGGTTGTGATCAAAGTAGTACCTAGTTGTTTTATACCAAATATCAAGTCATGCATCAAAGTGCAGTTAAAGGTATGATGGTACAAAGTTGGCTTCTCAGACAAATTTCATTATTTTCCATACTTAGCCAAATTTGTAAAAGTGGTCAGAAAGAGCCGAGTAAGCATGTTGATGAGGTTAGTGCTTACACATATGGATGATTTAAGAGAAGGTGATCATATGGTTTTGTTTAATTTTGGACCGAATTTATTTGCGCTAATTTCTAAATCATTTGATGTAGTGCATCAAGAATTATAGATGTGCAAAGTTGGGCTCCTTGGCATTTTGATTGTGTTTTTCCATACTTAGCCAGTTTTACTATGTGGTAGAAAGAGCTGAGTGAGAATTTTGATGATGATTTATATTGCACGTGTGAAGGTTTAAAGATAATATGATCATATGGGTTTATTTAATTTTGAGCATAGATCATTTTTGCTAAATTTTAGTCCATGTGCTAAAGGATGACAAAAGTTATGGATGCTCAAAGTTGGCCTCTCTGGCAATTTGGACATGGTTGGCTCTGTGATAGAAGTTTTTGATAAGGCAATTTAATGGTGTTATATCTCACACACATGAGAGCTTCAAGATTTGTGTGTCATATGGTTGGATTCTCCTTGGTGAGGAGATCATCTAGTCCAAATTTGAGATCCTACGATTAAGCATAGAAGAAGTTATTGAGGTGCAAAAATGGCTACTCATGCATATTGAAAGGGAACCCATAGTCATTTTTGAATGTGTTAAAACTCAATCAAGATCGAGGTGCATGTTTGATCTAAAGAGTCAAGAAGTAGCAATATGAGGACAGGTGCATGATGTTTAAAGACTAAGTAAAGGTACATGATAATGATCTAATGATGAATGGGTGTTCGTATAGTTGATTGAATGGTAAACATTTATCGCTAGTGACTTGGTTGATTTATAGAGATTAATAGAGTGCATTGAGTCAAAGTTCCCATATTGCATGAGATGAGGTCAACGTGACTATTTTTTAATATTTGACTTTGGTAGTCTCTGTATTAAAGATCGAACAAGATTGATGGTGTGAGATTGATCCTGAGCTGAGAGGACAAGAGATTCAACCATTGTGTTCAAAGGTTAACTGTGACCATTGCTATTCAAATATTTGAATTTACATAAAAAAACTAGAGCTCTGTATTTTGACCATATCTTTTGATAAAAGATGAATTTTCTCATGTAGTAAAAAATAAAGTGGTAGAGGAATTCAAGGTGCATTTGGATATATTGATTTGAGGATTTATAAGTGAGTACATTCAAATATATTGATCCTAGAAGTTTACTGTGTGTTCAAGCTTATTCTGTAAGTGGCTTGAGAAGGATATTCGATCTTGTATTGATGCTATTTTGATGTTTCATGATGAATTCACTATTGGAACATGTTGTAGACTCCATAAAGTTGATGTGTGTGGATTTTGGAGGTGTGATCAATCTATCTTGAGTATGAATAATGCTGAAGAAGTTGACTATTTTTTGGTAATGATGTTCTTGTGTGTAAGATCTGTAATTGAGTTATTTGAGCATACACAAAGATGAGATAAGTTTAAGAAGTTGAATATTTTTATGGTAATGACGTTCTTGTGGTTTTGTGTTCTTGTTTTGCTCAATGGAGTGTTGAAAGAGGGAATGGGTTCACATGAGACCTATAAGGGCTATAAGTGCCTTATTTAAAAGGTGTAGTTCATTAAGGGTGACCTATATATGTTATAGCCAACCTATGAAGATTGTATTAAGACATGTATTCATATGATAGATACTTTAAGGTCTAAGGCATGCCTAATGGCTGACCAAGGTGATGATGGTTATTAAGATTTCACTATAAATAGTGGAACCAAAGTTGATGGGTTCTAAACTTGGTATGAAAGACTTGGGAGAGTTTTGAGAGAGTGGTGTGTGTGTAGATTATGAAGCAAAGGAGGGGTAAAGTGCACTGAGGATGAGTTGATAAGCACATCAGTTTGAGGACTATTTGTATGATCTATAGGTCATAATTCTATTGGAAAAATAGTGAGCTTGTTATTTAAGAGTGAGCAAAGGAGAAGTGTGATAATCCAAGGTCCATCATCAGGTGTTGAAGACATTAGTTTAAAGGTAAATTTTTTCATGGGTGTTGTTGTAGTAGCTCAACATCTAAGGTGGTTACATCCTCCTTTCAAGGTAAAACTTATTAAAAAGTTTGGTTGTTGTAGCTCAACTAGATAGGTGTGGTAACACCTTGTGGAATTGAAGTCTCACTAAATAGGGTTTATAGTTCCTTGATCATTTGTAGATGGTCTTAATTGGATCTTGTTATTATAAGATAATAGTCCAATTTTAGGTTCTAGTGGGTTTTTATTTTTCAAGAGGGTTTGTCACATATGTCTTGTGTTGTGTAATTGATCTTACAATATCTCTCTTGCTTATTGATATGAATAATGTACATGTTTCATGAATGCTTGTGGTAACTATTTAAGTGCTTGTAAAGATCAGAATTGAAGTTGAATTATTTGGGTTGACTAATCCACCCCCCTGATATTATAGTGGCATTAGAGCTGGTGATCCTGCCAACCTATAAGGTGAATAATGGGAGGATTCTTAAAATTTTTTAGGCTTACACAACCCAAGTGTTTACCAGAAGAAAAAAGAGAAATAGAGCACATGAGTTCTAAGTTTGGTAGTTTATATAAAAATTATTAGACTCTCTCTAAATAAATTAAGGAAGTCATGTCATTTCATGATTTTTTAGTAGTGACAAGAATCATTCCAGAAGAAGAAGCATTCTTGAAGAAAGAAACAAAGCTAGAATGAAGGCTTCAAGAGATTGATAAGGAGGAAACAATTTCCTTGTAGGAGGAAGAAAGAGTTTAACCAGACGCACTCCATGCCATAGAAGTTGAAGGTAAAAACTCTTTAGTCAGTGTATATGTCAATAAAGGGTTATTAAAGTCAATGAGCAAAAGGCATCACTTGTCAGATGTGAAGAGCACAAGTTGCAGGAAGATGCATCAAGACATACACTACCTTTTAAACCTCGAAATGGTGAGCCATTTATTGATTTGCTATAACAACCCCACTGGGTTTGAACTAATAAAAATGTGATAGTTTTTTTTAAAATTTAATCAATGCATTCCTTCATTAGAATTCACCATGATCATCTAATTAGTGATCCAGATATAAAACTCTAAGTATATTAATTGTAAATAATCATGTGACATCTACCAGCCACTGATCACTATCAACATATGAAACACATCATAACTAAATACGGAAAGTAATTATAAATACCCAACCACTACTATCAATATACAATAAGTAATAATTACATTTTATCAGAATAATGTCTCAATAAATACAATATAATGTACAAGATACAAAGCTCCACAAAGCATGAGTTTCCAAACTCCAGTATCTATGGAAATCTCAAGTGTCATCTCCAATGAAGTACTATTGTGGGGAGGGATAGCATCATCTAAGTGCTTTTCCACACAAACAATGGACCATCAATCCCCTGCACAATTTCCCCATCAGAGAATGACCCTCCCTTCACATATAAGTAGATATTTTAATTTAATCAATGCATTCCTTCATTAGAATTCACCATGATCATCTAATTAGTGATCCAGATATAAAACTCTAAGTATATTAATTATAAATAATCATGTGACATCTAACAACCACTGATCACTATCAACATATGAAACACATTATAACCAAATATGGAAAGTAATTACAAATACCCAACCACTGCTATCAATATACAATAAGTAATAATTACATTTTATCAGAATAATGTCTCAATAAATACAATATAATGTGCAAGATACAAAGCTCCACAAAGCATGCGTTCCCAAACTCCAATATCTATGGAAATCTCAAATGTCATCTCTAATAAAGTACTATTGTGGGGATGAAGAACATCATCTAAGTGCTTTTCCACACAAACCATGGATTATCGATCCCCTGCATAATTTCCCCATCAGGGAATGACCTTCCCTTCACATATGAGTAGATAGTGACGGTGTGGGAATCCAGAGAGACAAGATAGTACCCATGTGCTATATGATTTCTAAAAATAAACATGCAATGTATTATGAAGAAACTTGTTCTAACAAGATATCACACAATCATGTAAATCATACACATGAAATGATAATGTCTCACTAACATTAATTTTATCAAAATTTTTGAATAGTTATTGATCTTTAGGATCAGTCAATTTCATACACACCATGTGATCGAATTACCTTTATTTGGTATTGTGATGCTAGTAAGCTAGCGAAGTCCATGTCACTACTTACTCAGTACCAACAATGCAAGATTTGGTTAAAAAACATATAACCAACAAATTCATAAAGATTAATTCTTACTAGCAATCACAAAACATGCTAAGCACATGAATAATCAAATGCATACATTTAGTTCGTCAAACATATGAATGAATCTCCATAGTATCATTTATTATATAATTATTAAGCAAACAAGTGTAGATTATACCAATTAGGTATAATATATATTAGATTACATATTCTAATTTTCATAAGCAGACAATATAATACTTTCTACTAGCTATTATAAACATGCTAAATGCATATATTTAGTTTGTCAAACGTATGAATGAATCTAAACATAATAATTACAGTTTGTACCACCTAGGTATAACATATATTTAGACCGTAGTTTTCAAACATAATACACTCTATGACATCCCAAAATATCATAATTTATTATTTATGAGTACAACTACTCAATTACAAACAACCGGTCTTACAATTTCAAGAATCAAATGTCTCATAATCCTAAATGATAAGCAAGCAAGTCAAGTTTATACCAATTAGGTATATCCTCTGTTTAAATTGCATACTACTATAGCTTATAGACACACATCACAATGCACTAATATATTTTATATATGTCTAAACACTTTAATAAACTCACCACATATACCACACATAAGTTTTCAATAATATATGTATATATACTAACAATCACTTATAACTCTAATCAAGCTCTTTATAAGATTTCCATAATGAATCATCAAAACATAAACTGAGTAGTACAGTCAATAGACCTTTTTATATCAATATTCCACCCTCATCATGTACTGTTAGTTTTCAAAACAAAACAAAACAAACTCTAATTCAAATTCACCCTATAAGGCATTCAAAAGGTTCCTTTATGTGATGTACTCTACAACAGTTTATGTATTTCATCTATATATGTTACTACATATTCGACTCCGTTGACTTATTTATGTAAAACTATTGTGTTTCAGATTTATTACTTAGCCTTTTCATAGAATTCAAAACATAACCAAAGTAGAGCCTTAGCCTCATCACAAAATATTTATATATATTTATTCATACTTTTGAATGTCAATATATACATAGCTATTTATGTATAAACATTCCTATAGACTTCACCATTTCATTTCCTATACGCCATAATCGCTGTTTATGTCATTCTCCTGACAGTAAAAAGAATAATACATGATTTGTAACCATTTATAATATAAATTCATTCCATTATCTTTGCTTTTTACACAAATTATTAAACATAATCACAATGTTATATTACACATAAACATAATATAACCATTCAAGGGATATCTGGGTAACCATATTGACCAATAATGAATAGTTGATGTATCTTTACAGATGCTTCATACATGATTCCATAGATATAAACAAAAAATTATGGTTCTTTTTAAATTATAATATTTTCCATAAACTGTGTATATATTCTGCTAAACATATATGAACATGTATATCGGTGAATAATTGTATTATAATCAGTGAAGTTAGCGAACTAACATAATATAATAATAACTGATCCCAACATTGAATATCATAATAACTGAATGAATTATACATTGAATATTCAATAATAAATGAATATCTAGATCATTGGTATAATACAAGTCGCATAGTTTGCTGGGTAATTATTCCTATCATATATATTAGGAATTCATTCAACATATTGCTTCGATGCACAACATAGTGAATTATTATGGCACGGTCATTTTCCTAAGCATATAAGTTAATCTATCAACCCCCTTATGTCCAAATGAAGTTTCAAACTTAGGACATTACATTATTCAGTCCAAGGAATATGACCCAACATCTAATACACTACGTCCTCTACACAGGGTGCATACTGGTACATGGTGCTCATCTGGTTAGTTCGACCCCAATGGGACTATTGTGCAAATGAGAAGGTATGATGAAGGCAAAGCCAAGATTCAGTACTTTGTCCCCTATAGTGGTCACCAACAACAATGCCAGTGGATCAGATCAATAGAATCCCAACTCAAAACCAAGAGATGGTATGGATGGAATAAATATAATACATTTTAAACTCACCATATAACCAAATCAAGTCGTATCATATTCAAATAATATTATATTATATCACTTGAGGATGTTATGAATCATTGAATACTATGCATATTCCTTATGGTATAATAATTTTTTAAATGTATTTTAACATCTCTCTAATCTTTGGTATATCACTGTAAATAAGTCACTGTTCATATTATGCCCCTGCTAAACATTTAATTGGAATATATCACTTACCTACACATATCAAAATGTTTCTCATCGCTGTATTTCCATAGTAAATCAGTGAGTAAATTGATAAGTAAATGGATGCTTTAAATTTCTACACCAATCAGGGGATTGTTATATACAATTTTAGACCTAAGTGAATTGCTACATAATAATAATAATCTATGCACAACTATTACGAGATAACTCAAATGCTTATTAAATCACTGCACATAGTTACCATGGATTATATATATTTATTATGGGATTATCAAGGATTATATGATTGGAGATATATAATTAACTCACATATCGCTGATATAAGTTGATAATCCTAAATAAGGATTTATATACTCAAACATACATTGATATCACCACAAGAATTATTATTGAAAAATTTCAGCTTGGTATAATACAAATCGCCATATGTATGATTGCAAATTATTGTACATAGTTCTTTATACATAAGTTTATATGAAGTCATGGTTTATGGAAAATGGACATTTATGAATTCACTATAATTATATGGTTATATAAACAATAATATTAAAATGTTATAAAATGTAAAAAATGCCACACACCATAACCAACTTGCTGTGTTTTATACTACTCAAATCGTTGTGTTTCCCTAGGTAAGTAGATCAACCTTCATATATGAGTCACCATATATATTCAATTCCACATTTTTATAACCAGGGATATATGTATTTATTTATGCAGTTCATAAATAGGTGTAGTAGGATTTTGATCTCTATAAGAATTAAGCAAGCTAATTCAAACTCGAAAAACAAATTACTTATTAGGAAGGATTTTAGAAACAAATCAGATCTTAGGAATAAATACAAAAATTGATGCGAAATAATTTCACATAATCAAAATAATAGATATAAACAAAGATGAAAAAAGAATAGAAATAAAATACACAATAAGAAGACCAGATATAACGTGGTTTATCCAATGTGAGCTACATCCACCAAGAAACACTTGCTCATATTTTATTACAAGCCACGAGAGTACAAACCACTCTCAGATAAGTGTTCTCACAATTACAATTCACAAATATTTTTTGGAGCTACACTCAACAAACCCTCCTAAATTTACACTTGAATTCACACACTCTATTTTTTCTTCTCAAACTTTTGTTCTCATGATGTATTACCTACGAAATATTCATCAATACATAATACATCAACAAAGCAGTATTATAAAATAATGGGAACCAAAACCATGGGCGGAATCAACCCAAAATGGTTTCCCATTAAAAGGGGTCTAGAATTTTTTTTGGGGGCTACCACCCCTGAACCCCCATTTGTCAGGGGTTGCCACCCTCGAACCCCTGCTTGGGGGCTACTACCCCCAAACCCTTACTTGGGGCCCTGCCCGACCCCAAACCTTAGTGAGAAAAACATATAGAGTGTATAGTGCATTTAAAATGTATAGTATTTGAAAATACATTTTAATTATACATAGGCTCCAAAACACAACAATATCCCACTTGGAGACTAATTTCTTTTGAAAAAGCTTCTCAACCCTTCACTATCAACTGTGAAGGCCAACCAAAATTAAACATAGCTTTAGTTTCTCCCTTGTGACCACCTTGGTCATCATGTCTACAAGATTCTGACTAGTATGAATCTTCTTCAGCTTCAACTTCTCTTCCTCTAAAGCTATCCTAATGAAATGGTACCTTAACTATATATACTTTATCCTAGAGTGGAAAACAGAGTTCTTTGCTAGATGTATAACACTATGACTATCAATATATAGCTTCCCTTCATCTTGCTTATGCCCCAACTCTTCAATCAATTGCTATAGCCAAATCATTTCTTTGCTTGCTTCTATGGAAATAACATACTTATCCTCTGTGGTTGACAAAGCCACAAGTTTCTATAGTCATGAAATCTAGCTCACTGTTGTGTTACTTACAATAAATGCATATCCTATTGTACTCCTCCTGCTGTCTAAATCTCCAACCATGTGTGAATCTACATAACCACACAAAGTAGTGTCTAATCCATCATAACTTAAAACTATCCCTATGGTCCCTCTTAAATACTAAAGGATCTAATTCATTACCCTCTAGTGTTCTCTACCTTGATCACTCATGTACCTGCTTACTGCTCCCACTGCATGGGCAATATATGGTGTAATACACACCATGGCATACATCAAGATACCAATAGATAATGAGTATGGTACATGTGACATCTGAATTCTCTCCTTCTCTATCTTGGGACACTGCTCCTTTGATAACTTGAAATAACCTGCTAAAGAAATCCCAACCAGTTTGACATCCTGCATAGTAATCCTCTCCAAGACCTTTTTGATGTACTCTTCCTGGGATAAATTCAGCTTTCATTCCTTCCTATCCTGAGTTATTCTCATACCAAGGTTTTGTTTTACTACTCCCAAATCCTTCATAGCAAAGGAATTACTAAGTTATTCTTTGAGTACCTTTATTTATTGCATGTTCTTACCTACAACCAACATATCATCCAAATACAGACAAAGGATAATGTAATCACCATCATCAAATTTATTGATATATATGTAATGGTCTAAATGACACTTGAAGTATCCCTGTTTCATTATAAAACTATCAAATTTTTTATACCACAATCATGGAGCTTATTTCAGGCCATACAAGCTCTTCTTTAATTTGCACACCATGTTCTTCTTCCCTATGACCTCATATCCCTATGGCTGCTCCATATACAAGTCCTCCAAATGACCATGAAGGAATGTAGTATTCACATCTAGTTGCTCTAAGTGCAAGTCTTTTGCTACCACTATCCCAAGAATAGTCCTAATAGAATTCATCTTTACCACTAGAAAAAAAATCTCATCAAAATCAATTCCCTTCTGTGCAAATCCCTTTACCACCAATTGGGCCTTGTACCTTTACTTTCCTCCATCATATTATTTAATTCTATACACCTGATTGTTATATAATACTCTTTTACATTTAGGTGGGGTTACCAAATCCAAAGTTTGATTTTCCATGAGAGATTGATGCTCCCCATCCATAGATTGCTCCCACTTATTCCTGACATCTATCTGCATTGCCTCTTCAAATCACTCTGACTCTTCATTGTTAGTGAGTAATAAATAATTAAGAGATGGATAAAAATGTTTAGGTTACCTTCTTACCCTAGAAGACCTTCTCACCATAGGAGTTTGAGGTTCTTGTGGAGTAGGTGCCTGAACTAGTTGCTTGGACATTTTATTATCTACAATGTCCTCCAATAGTACATACTCTTTTCTAAAATATTCTTTTTGATCCTACAAATGATATTTATACATGAATTTTTCATTAAAGACAACATCCCTAGACCTAAATGTTTTCTTGTCCTTAAGATTCCAAATCCAAAAACCAAAGTCATCCTCACCATAACCAATAAAGGTGTATTTTTTAGACTTAGCCTCTAACTTGGTCCTATCATCCTTATCAATATGAATAAAGGATTCACAACCAAATATTCTAATAAATGAATAATCAACCTTCTTACCAGACCAAGCTTCCTCAAGTATGCCTCCATCTAAATCAGAGGAAAGACCTCTATTTATCAGATATACAATTGTGTTTACTGCTTCTGCCAAAAAATGAAGAGGCAATCCTACATGAAAGCTCATGCTCCTAACATGCTCCATGATAGTCCTATTAATCATTTCTTACAACTCCATTCTACTGTGGAGTTCTTGGAACCATCCTTTGTCATGAATTCTATTCCTTGAATAGTAATAAAAAAATGCATTGTTACAATATTCTCCACCAATTTCTGACTTGAGACATTTTAACTTAAAAACCTATTTCATTCTCAACCAAGGCTTTCCATCTTTTAAACGTATCAAATACATCCAATTTTATCTTATTGCCATACAACCAAACTTTCCTAGTTGCATCATCAATAAAAGTGAAATAATAAGATGACCCACCAATAGAAGATCCCTGAGTTGGCCCCATACATCTAAATGAACCAACTCCAACTTATTCTCCTTCCTCATAGGTCCAACCTTGAGAAAATTTACCCTTTTTAATTTTTTATACACATAGTCTTCACAGAAATCTAAATCAAATACTTTCAATCTAGGTAACTGATCCTTCAAAATTTACATACCCTTTTGGCTCATGTGATTGAGCCTATTATGCCAAAAAAATTTAATTGCATCTGCAGTAGATAAATTATAATAATTAACACTACTTGATAAATACAGGGTACCAACCTTCTTACCTCTTTCTACCACAAGAGCACCCTTGGTCACCTTCCAAGAATCTGCTGTAAATGTCACCATATAACCTTCACTACCTAGCTGTCCTACAAATTCCAAATTCCATCTCAACTTAGGCACATGCCTAACATCCTTTAGTATCCAAGTGTTCCCATTTTGCATCTTGATCTGAACACTTCTTTTTCCTATTATGTTGCAAGGCTCATCATCACAAAGGTAAACATGTCCAAAATCCCCTTGAACATAATCAATAAAATAATGCCTATATGGTGTAGCATGAAAAGAAGCCCCAGAATCTAAAATCCAAGACTCAATAATATTGTCAACGAAGATAATTAATGCATCTTGACAAAAATTACCTATTACCACATTCACCTCCTTGGTGTCTTCCTAATTTTTGTTCTTGTTCTAAAGAGACAAACAATCCTTCTTCGCATACCCATTCTTTTCACAGTACCTACATACCATCCTGGCCCTTGATTTTGACCTTCCATGACCATTTAACTTTCCATGCTTTCTTTTTCCTCTAAAATTTTGTCTCCCTCTACTCTTCACTCCCAAAACATCACCTGAAGTTGAAGTCTCCTCAAGCTTTTCCATCACATTTCCTCACTAAGGATTACTCCTATGACATTGTCAATTTTCAACTTAGCATTATTAGAGATCATGTTGCTTACAATCATTACTAAGCTATTCCAACTCTCTAGTAAGGAACACAAAATAAGCAAAGCCCTAACTTCATCATCAAAATCTATTTTTAAAAAATTTAACACACTCACAACCGTATTCAATTCATTCAAATTATCAACAATTGAACCATTTTCAGACATCTTCATATTAAATAATTTTTTTATTAAAAATATTTTATTAGAAGCAGAAGGTTTCTCAAATAACTTCCCTAATGCATTCATGAGACCTTCTGTGGTCTTCTCTTGTGATATATTAAACATGACCAAAGATGCAAGGCATAACCTAATGGCCCCAAGTGCTTTTCTGTCAAGTATCTCTCAAGCCTCATTTGTCATACTCACTAGTTGCTTTATTTTTCCTCCCAAAAAAGTATGGAGGTCATTCTAATAGAGGTAATCTTCCATCTGCATCTTCCATAGACCAAAGTTATATCTGTTGAAATTTTTAACCTTTGATATTTGATCATCAACCATATCTCCCACTTGAACTAATAACCCTTCCTATGATTCAATACTTCAACAAATATAACCTAAGGCTTTGATACTGTTGTTAGGAATAAATATAAAAATTGATGTATAATAATTTCATAGAATCACAATAATAGATATAAATAGAGATACAAAAAGAACATAAATAAAATGCACAACAAGAAAAATGGATATAACTTGGTTCACTCAATATGGGCTACATCCACCAAGAAACACTTACATTTTATTACAAGTCATGAGAGTACAAACCACTCTCAGATCAATCTTCTCACAATTACAATGCACAAATATTGTTTGGAGATGTGCTGAACAAACCCTCCTGAATTCACACTTGAATTCACACACTCTATTCTTTCTTCTCAAACCCTTGTTCTCATGACGTATTACCTATGAAATATTTATCAATATATAATACATCAACAAAGTGGTATTAAAAAATAATGGGTACCAAAACCATGGGCAGAATCAACTCAAAATGGTTTCTCATTAAAAGGGGTCCAAATTTTTTCTTGAGGGATACTGTCCCCAAACACTTGTTTGTAAAAAAAACATATAGAGTGTAAAATACATTTAAAATGTTCAGTATTTGAAAATACATTGTAATTTAGAAATAGGATTCACAACACATCATAATGATATAAAAACTTACTAAATTCTTTATTTCTTCATACCTCCTTTTAGGATGTTCAAAAAGATAATTGATTGCATGTAGACTCAGAATTTTGGCATAGTGATGGCATGATGATGGATGAAGGATTTGATAATGGATGCTTGATTATAAAATTTGGACATGGATTGGTTATGAGAATGATAGATTATTTTGACATGCCTTTGATATGAGCTTTTAAGTTTGACTTCCATGAAGGAGAAGGGTTGCTTATATAGATTGAGGAGGGAAGATTCAAGGGTTGAGGTTTGAAGTTGGATGAGGAGATCCAAGGGTTGTAAATTATCTAATGAATTTAAAATTTCTTGGAAGCTTCTAGACTTGGAGGCTTCTAGAGAGGAGAGGGAGGTTTGGAGAAGGTTATATATTTATTGGAGTCTAGAGACCTTCTTAGGAGTTAATTAGGCTTAGAAGGGGGTTAGATGGGGATTATGGACTAGGGGTGTAGGATAGCCTAGGGATAGGCTAGTGTAGGTGGGTTAGGTGGGGTCATGGGAATTTAAAATTCCAAAATAATAGATAAATAAGATTAGAATAGGATAATAGGGATTAGGATATATTAATGATTGGTGGGAATGGGTAAGGTTAGTAGGTAAAAATGAATATTGATGGGGGTAATATATAAATGGACTAAGAAGGGGGGATTAATTAGTAGAATAAAGTGGGATATTAAAACAAGATGAATTAGAATAAATGGGATTAGAAAAATTAGTGTCAACTAATAGGAATATTAGTGACATTAATAGAGGAGAGTGATTTTAGATGTATACATTTACCCCTCTTTGAAAGGTCATTACAAGTGAAGGGAAGTGGAAGGAGTAATGGTCTTTCAAAGAAAAATCATTTCATGAATGAATATTAGTAGATGATGTTAGGGGATATGATACCCCCTCGAGGGGACATGCAATGAAGAATGAGATGGATGACCACTCAAAATAAGAAATGATGGGTGGGATGCGATGTATAGATGAGGAGATGGGATGTCAGATGGGAGATAAAAGATGATGAATTCGACTTGAGCAGTGACCTAAAAATTGATAATGATGCCCTTAGCAAGGACACATGCATATAGAGTAAAGATGATGGGTGTCACGATTGCCAACATATCCCAAGGGGGAATCAACTATATCATGATGATGATTAGATTGAAATGTTTAAATCTTTAGATGTATCCCAAGCAAAGATGCATGTAAGGGAGAGCTATAGGCCAGGATAAGATTTTGATAGGATCAAGGATGAGTGTAGCTCAAAGCTAAATCGATCAATAATGATGATAGAGAAGAAATGATATGATCACATGACCAATGAGTAGCGATGATGCCCCTAGAAAAGACACATGCAAGGGAGAGAGAGAGGAGATAGTGGCTGAGCTATCCTTGGGCATTGAAAAGTGACAAAGTGGTGTCTACATAGTCTAAAAAGACCTTAGGTCAATGTAGTTATGTCTTGGGGATGATGATGAAGATGATGATTAGAATTGTTAGTGATTATAAAGTGATGATGATGAGGATGATTAAGCTTGGTAATAATTGAAGGATATGATTCAAATGATTAAATGAAGATGATAAGGATAAAAGATAGGATGTTAGTTGGTTGGGCTACGAGGATTATATTAGGAATGGGAATAATGATTATTAGATGATTAGGTAAATGATAAGCGAGCAAGTAGATGATCAAGCCATCACAAATGCCATAAAACTCATCATAGTCTAATTAATCCATTAAATATTACACTTAGTAGTATGCCCCATGATATAGGCATAACCAAGAGGATGTTGTGCCAAAGTGCATGGGTAAATAGTGAAGTCTGCATCCTCAAGGGCACTTTTGGTGTCCTCATAACATCCTTGTTCATTTCCCAACAAAAAAAAAGACATGATGTAAACAAAATGTAAGGCAACCAAGATATATACATTATACAAGACATGCAAACAAGATAAACAACACAAACAAATAACACACACGAGTATCTACATGCAGTGTCCCAATGTCTTGTCTAATGATGGGATGAGTGACTTGGTGATGGGTTGGATGATCATGATGTGATTGTGGATATAGGATGGGCTTGGACTTGGTTAGGGTGATCATGATTAGGATTAAGATAGATGTTTCCCCTAGTTTAGGATGGAAGGATGGATGATGTGATAAGGTCTTTGAATACTGATTTGGTCTTGAAATTGAATTAAAAAGTGACCAAGGAAGGTGATTGAGAAAATTGAAGACCAATTATTATCAATATATAAGGCCTTGAAATAAATCAATCTAATAAGGAGACTAGAAGAGGATGGGATCAAAGAAATTTCATACTAGCAAAACATGATTTTATGGGTGCTAGGTATGAAAAAGCAATGATAAAGATAGTGATGGGATCAAGTACCTTCCACATGTAGCAAGGAGGTGATTTGATTGGTGATAGGTGTGAAAAGGGAATGATAGGGAAGTGATGGGTGCTAGATTAAAATCTTGGACAAGGTGATGCATGTTAATAATACTTAGCCAAAAAGATGATGATGAAATCATAGATGAGTGACCACTAGGATAAATGGGATCAAGATGGATATTAGATGGTGATTAGGGGTGTTCATATGGTCAACATGATATATGAGAAATGTATTGGATGTGACTAGGGGATTCGACATAATATGAGACACCATGGACTATTTTTGGCTTTTTCAAATTTTATGATTTTTAGGGATTTTTACATATTTCAATTGTTTAGGGATGTGTGTACACTATACAAAAAGGGGGTTACTAGAAAAGAGAATACCAAGCCTAGAAACTAGGATAAATATGGATGGATGGATGAGTGACAAGAAGATGAGGTTGATGTGAAAAAGGGGATGAGGACCAAATGGACAAGGGAGTGCCAATGACCACATCGTGAAGGAACCAGATGTCTAGTTACCCAAGTGTCCATAAGAAGATATGCCAAGATGGTTTGAGAACATGTCTCAATACACCTTCCACCTCCTTATGAAGGTCAAGACAAGAGGGACATGATATGATGGTGGATGAGGGGTAAGAATAATGGATGGAGGGAATAGACAAAGGGTGGTTTGACAAGGGAAATGAAATGGAAAGATTTTGCCCCCAAGTGTTGAGGAATAATGCAAACAATTGATTATTTTACCATGATACCAAAAACTTATTTTCATCATGGTACTTGCCCAAGGCATCAAAAGACTAGTTTTCACCATTGGATGATTTTTTTTTTTGAATTTTATGATTTTTATTGGGCATCTTGATTTATTATATGATGGGTGAGATGCAAGGTTTAGGCACTTGATGGATTATTTAGCCAATACATTTTGTGTGATGGAAAGTAGATGCCTGGATGTCCTGGTAGCCTTTAGTGATTCTTGATGGTGATCCCTCTAGGTATCTAGGCTAGGTGTCTTCATTTCCCCTAAGAGAGATAATGCTACCTAGGAGGGTGATGTGAGCTATGGATTCAATTAGAGAGGGTTTTTTATGGATGATAGGACCAAGATAGGATGGTATGATGGGTGATTGAGGATTAAGACTAAAATGAATGATAGGATCATGATAGGATGAGGTGATGGGTGATGGAGGATGAGGACTATTAGTCATATACATCGTTGGAGATGTGGGACATGTTTCATTTGATTGGTGCCAATTGATAAAAGAATACAAGAGATCCAAGACACTTTGAATTTTTGGTTCATATCTAATCTAATTATTTGATATATGATTGACTATGATTTTGACATTAGTTAAATTTTGACTGCCACCTGGTGCCTGATTTTGGGCTTCACCTTGGGAAATTGATTGATTATTTTGACTTTGATGGGCCCCTAGTGCTAGTTTATAGGCTTTAATAGGGAGATATGCTTTTGGATTAGGTTGATGATTTGATTCTTCTTGATTTTGATTGAGGGGATTAGAGACATCTTGATTATTATGATTGTTTTTTAGAATATGGTCTTGGACCTTCATATTGGTGGCACACATTTTATTAGTCAAGGAAGGGTCCAATGATGCATGTTCCTACTCGTCTTTATGGAAGGAGGTGATTAGATGATCATTGTTAAGAAGAAAGGGGTCTATGATGGATGGAGGTGGTGGAGATGGTGTGATGAGGTAAATAAGTGGTGATGCAATACTATGGTGTTCATAGGGGTTCCTAGGAGACCTAATTTTGAAATTATAGAAAATATCCTCAAGGTCAACAAAAGGATCATGAGGACTATCCATAGTAGATGCATCCAAAGGAAGATCAAATTCACTCTGACAATCTTTGATAGATAAATCTTGGAAGGACTCATTTATGACTTCATCATCCTGAATGGGATCAAAAGATATGCCTGGTGATGGATTTAAGGTATCAAGATTAGAAGTATCCTAAAAAATACATGTATTATCAATACATGTTGTAACATCGATGAGGGATGATGTTTATGACAAAGAATCTAATGTGGATACTAGTGTTGAACATGATCCTAATAAAGATAAGACTTTCGATGTTGAATTTGATGTATGAGATGTAATGCTACTAATATAGGATTAATTACCACAATTGACCTATCAACATGGGGTGTTTGATGTGATGGGTGAGAGGGTTCATGAGAGATGGGAGGACTAGACCCATGAGGAATAAACTTGGTTGTGATGGAGAATTTGTCAATGATGGGGGGATTATGGAAGAGGGATAGGATGTCTTGACCTTGGATTGGAAAGGGAAGGGATTGGTCATGATTGGGAAGGGAATCTTGGCATTCTTATTTTTTTCACCTAGGGATGTGGATGCATTTGATTCATCATCAATTACTATATCACCATAGGCAATGAGGTCTTGGACATAGTCTTGAAAAGGTCAACATTGATTAATGGTATGCCCCTAGGTTTGGTAATATACATAATATTGATTATCTTTATACTAGAAGGCCTTTGCTTAATGGGATCCAGATGTAAAATAGGTGGATATACCATCATGTTAGTGGTGATTAATTGTTTGAAAAGGGATTCCAATGACATAGGAAGGGGATTATAAGGACCTACTTCTCTTTTCGACTTAGATTTGGAAGCATTAGAATTATGATCATATGGTTATTGAGGTGGCTAGGTGGGTGGACTATTAGTGGCCAAGATTGGATTCCCTTTGCTATTAGGGGAAGGGGAAGTTGATGGTTTATGACTAGTAGATGGAGGATTAGTGCAGGATTTATATGAAGGTACTTGGACAAGAGGTACAAGGAGTTGAAGGGGATCAACACCTTCATAAAGTGGTACACCCATCATAAGAAACTTCAAGAGGATCTCATCTTTATGGGTGACTATGTATTGGTCTATGAACATGGGGTCTAGCTCCATGATGATGGTTGACGAGTGATGGAAGATGAAGGTAGGTTAATGATTAGGGATGGTTCTTGGACAAGGTAATGCCGAAGGACTGAGCTAGTATGATAAGTGATTATGGACAAATGGATTAAATACTAGGATTAGATTTTAAACTAATAGTATAATAAGTACTAATGAATTATCAACAATGTCTAGTTGTCAAGATAGCAAAAGGATTAAGGATTTGATGGGTGTCTAGATTCAAACTATCAAGAAGATGATATGATTGGTGCTAGTTATGGATATGCAAGGATGATAAAGACTATATTGATGATGATGGGTTGCTAGATTGAAATCAACAATGTGATAATATGCTAGTAGTGTACTGACTAAGATATGAGACTTGATCAAATGATGAATGATAGTGGATTGGGATGATGTGGATGATAGGACTAGCTCAATACCTTAGATGGATTTGCTCAATATGAGATATGACTACATAATGAAGATGATTGGGATGATGGGATACTGATAATTATAATGATAGATGTTGATGAAATGATAAGGAATGTGATGGGGATGGTTTATACCCATATGTGACCCCTAAATCCAACTAGGATAAGATAGGATGAGGTTAGATTAGATGGGTGATGAGGACAAGGTCAAGACAAAAAGTTTGATTAGGAAAAGATGTGGGCTTAGGATGTGTGAGGGGGTATGACTAATGATGAGTGAGACAGATTTAGGACATGACTAGAAGGATGGGTATGTGGCCAAGGATGGGTGGATATTGTTAGACTAGGATGAAAGTAAGACAAAAGGATAATGTACATGATGATGTCTATAATGTACAAGATGAGATATTAGTGGTGGGGGTGTGACTAATGATGAGTGGTTTTAATGATAAGAGGGGATAAAAAGATGCATAAGAGAATAATGATATATACAAGAGGGTAAAATAAGGATATACAAGGTGATGATTAAGTTATGTGGGTGATGGGATGATGATAAATGATAGGTGGTTAGACTAAGAGGGGGTTGAGGTGACTATGTGAAGGCAAGTAGTTGATGTTGTGGACTTAGGTCAAGATGTAAGATGTAATTGGGGTGTGTAGGTGACAAAGGTATGATTAATAATAGGTGGATATGACTATATTAGGATGGGATGAAGTCAAGATGATAATGGAAGATAGTTTTGAGATAAGGATATATAAGAGATAATATATACAAATGGGGATGATGACAAAGATATACAACAGGGTAAGGATGTATAAGACAAGATGTTTGGTGATGGGGGTATGAAAAATAATGAGTGGATTAGATAAGATGGGATATGGGATAGGATAATGAAAAGGATATACAAAGATATTAGGTACAATGGGATGATGATAAAGATGATATGTACAAAAGGATGATGATGAAGGAAGAATATAGAAGTTGGGCTGTACAAATACCTAGATAGGTGTATAGGTTTGGGGTAAAAGGCTAACTCAACTCTCAAACAACATGGGTGTAGTACGTCACACACCTAAGCATTGAAGTCATAATCATATGATTAGTAAACTAAAGGGTGTGTAACTTGATGCTCGCACCATCCAATGGTTTCATAGGTGAGGCTATATACCGATGACCTATTACAATATCAACCAAAACCTCTCAATCTTACTTGCACATTATGGTTACTTTGGAATTGATACCGATGCCTAAAGTGGTACACCTGTTATGAATGAAGGATTATATACTAGGTTTGCACGAGCTCTCTAGGTGCATCCCTTATATACATGAAGGTACAGTGGGGATTAAGTATGTATAGGGTACTATCTAATGCTTGGAGCATAGAGTTAACTCTTCCCCTTCATAGATGACCTACATGGGGTCAACCACTTAGCCTAACGATAGTTGTCCCTAGTTTTTATACTCTATCAGAACATGGAGTTTGGTCAAATGTGTGGTGATGAAATCCACATCACTGACCCCCTAAGACTATGGCAAGTGTGTGGGTGTTAATTCGACATCACATTACCCCTAGAAAAGAAAAAAAAAGG
Source organism: Torreya grandis (assembly GCA_037957365.1). Classification (NCBI taxonomy): domain Eukaryota; kingdom Viridiplantae; phylum Streptophyta; class Pinopsida; order Cupressales; family Taxaceae; genus Torreya; species Torreya grandis. The sequence continues at coordinate 9,916,463 of JARHVA010000003.1, forward strand.
GAAGGGGTTTATAGGCAATTTTTTATCTCCCAAGAATCACCATGAGGACATCAGGGAGAGAGCATACACCAATCATATCCCTAGGAGATAAATAGGTAGACAAAATAGTAATTAACCAATTATATTTAAGATGTGTTATTATATTTAAAAGATAATAATATACAAGAAAATAATATATACAAAATAAGACGTTTAAAAATTATATATACAAAAACGATTAAAGTGATTTAAAAGTACCATAATAGATCTTTGACATGTTACCTACAAGCACACGATTAGTAGTTTCAAGTGGCATTTGTGAAAGGGCAACCTGTGAGACAAGTGATTAGTAGTTTGATTGATAATCACTCTTGTTAGATAAAAATATGACCTACAAAAGATGATGTTAGAAAGACAAAATATTTCATGAGATTTACCCCTAAAAGAAACAACTTGTTAGTCCAACCAGCCTTAATAAAACACCCTAAAAAGTGCAAGTTGAAATGGGATGGAGACGAGTCAGGTCAGGTGAGTTAAATTAGGTTAGGTGAGTCAAGTCAGGATAGGCGAGTTAGGATGAGATAATTGGGTTGAGATAGGCAAGCCAAGTTAGGATGGGGTGAGTTAAGTCAAGTCAAAATGAGTCAGGTCGAGTTGGGTGAGTTGGGTTAGGCCAGGTCGAGTCAGGTTAGGGGAGTTAGGTTGGGGTAAGTCTAGTCAGGATGGGAGAGTTAGGTTGGGGTGAGTCAGGTCTAACACAAAACAAGTCAGGTTGAACTAGGTGAGTTAGGTCAGGCCAAGATGAGTTAGGTCAAGATGGGTGAGTTAGGTTGGGCTAGATGGTTAGCTATAAAACCAGGACTGGTTAGACAAAATCATGACTGCAAATGATAAAATTGTGATTAGATGAAAGTTGAGAGTTACAGTTTTGTGGTAAATTACAAAACCTTTAGATTTAAATATTAGACATAGACAAAAGCCTATATAAGTATTACAAATTTGTTCAAAAGGCCTAAGAATACTTATTTATAAGTGATTAAATAAATTTAAAGACTGATTATGATATTTTAAATACTTACAAATAGACACATAGATTTTTATCAAAATGACCCTAGATTCTGATGATCTAGAGGAAAAAAGATGTTTTTAATCATATAACCTATCCTAAATCTATCTTATAACATTTGAAGATGAACAATTGACAAAATAAAAGTCAAAATATCAAAATTACCACTAGGATTGCAATACTATGATTTCATAAGTCAATATCATTACTTGAAAGATTTTGGGATCTATAGTTTTATCAATGAATGAAGAAATGTTAAGGGGATTTGTTTGATTTGGTTTTCAGATGATCTTCTATTTTGGCCTCCCTCTTTCCAAGATGCCAATCACATAGATAAAAATATGACAAAATAGGGTTAGTGACTATATATATTGTTAGATAAAAAATCCTTAGGATGTAGAAACAAAAGAGGCTATGACCAATGAAATGTCACACAGTGTGATGATTAAATCCCTACAAAAAAACAAAATTTTTAAAATTGTCAGATTAGAAGACCAAGATCAATCATTAGGAATTTATCAAAAATCTACAATATCATAATTCTCGACCATAATATCATGAGGGAGTTAGGTTGGGCTAGATGAGTTACGTCAGGATGAGTCAGGATCGTCGAGTTAGGTTAGGATGGTCATGTCAGGTCAGGCTGGGCAAGCCAGGCCAGCCTAAGCAAAAAAATGCATGATTTGGAATAGGATGGAGATGAGTTGAGATAGGCTAGGTGAGTTGGGTTAGGCTAGGCACGAAAGCATGGGTCAAAATAAGATGAAGATGAACTATGATAGGCTAAACAAGTTGGGTTGGGATGGAAATGAGTCAAGATGGGATGGGTGAGTCAAGCCACGATAGGTGAGTTAGGTCAAGGTGGTTGAGTTAGGCTAGGCTAGGCAAGAAAATGTGAGTCAAAATAGGATGGGCTAAGTGAGTCGGGATGACCTAGGCAAAAAATGCATGAGTTAGAATGGGATGGAGATGAGTCAGGATAGGCTGGGTGAGTTTGGTCAAGCTAGGTGAATCAGGATAGGGTGGTTGAGTCAGGTCAGGCTGGGTGAGATAGGTAAGAAATCATGAGTCAGAACAGGATGGAGATGAGTCAAGATGGGCTAGGCAAGTCGAGCCAAGACAAGATGGTCAAGTCAAGCTAGGATGTTGTAATATCATGATTCAATAGGACAAAATCATAACTCCCTTTACAAAATCATGATTTGTGAGTTGTAGTATTGTTGAAAGGAAAAATACCTACATGGTTAGATAAAATGGTTAGTAGTTAGGTTAAAAGTTATGACAAAATCATGACTTATGGGGTTAATATCATGACTATGCAAGGCAAAGTCATGAATACCAGTGTAATATTGTGACTACAACCTGTGTACACTAAATTTCAAAAATTTAAAGGTTTTCCTTCACCAATTGACCCTATAAGGTAGCAAAAACATAACTTGGATGCAAAATGATTAGATTCAGAGGGATGTCCTAATGTGGTCGCAAAAATATAATAGGATTTTGAGCTCGATATAAATTAATCAAGCTAATTAAAACTCAAAAATCAAACTACCTATTAGGAAGGATTCTAGAAACAAATCAAGATGATATAAAAACTTATCAAATTCCTTATTTTTTCATACCTCCTTCTAGGATGTTCAAAAAGATAATTGATTGCATATAGACTCAAATTTTTAACATAATGATGGCATGATAGTGGATGAAGGATTTGATAATGGATGCTTGATTATAGAAGTTGGACATGGATTGTTTATAAGAATGATAGATTATTTTGACATGGACTTGATATGAGATTTCAAGTTGGTCTTCCATGAAGGAGAAGGATTGATAATATAGATTAAGGAGGGAAGAATCAAGGGTTGAGGTTTGAAGTTGTATGAGGAGATCCAAGGGTTGTAAATTATCCAAGGAAATTCTTTGGAAGCCTCTAGACTTGGAGGCTTCTAGAGAGGAAAGGGAGTTTTGGAGAAGGTTTTAGATTTAGAGGAGTCTAGAGACCTTATTAGGAGTTAATTAGGCTTAGAAGGGGGTTAGATGGGGATTAGGTGAGGGTTAGGGACTAGGGGTGTAGGATAGCCTAGGGATAGGCTATTGTAGGTGGTTAGGTGGGGTAATGGGAATTTAAAATTCTCAAATAATAGATAAATAAAAGTAGAATAGGATAATGGGGATTAGGATAGATAAATGATTAGTGGGAATGGGTAAGGTTAGTAGAAGAAAAGGAATATTGATGGGGGTATTAGATAAATGGACTAATAAGTGGGGGATTAATTAGCAGAATAAAGGGAGATATTAGAATGAGATGAATTAGAATAAAAGGGATTAGTGGAATTAGTGTTGACTAATAAGAATATTAGTGACATTAATGGAAGTGAGTAATTTTAGGTGTATACAATAGGTATATATGTATTTATATATTCAAATAGATATATTTCTACTTATTTATACAACTCATATAAATATACAGAAATTAAATGCAATGTCTACCTAGCAAAAATTGCTTTGCTGATCTTTTTTCCTTTGCTTCTTTGTCTTCTCAACTTTCTTTCTGTACTCTCCTCTCTCTCCATTCTCTCCTTCCTTTCTTTAAGAGTATGGCATTTTTTTAATTTTTAATATTTTTCCTTCTCTTTTAATTTTTTATTTTATTATTATTTCCAATTCACTTTTTGGTGTATTTAAAATATAATTACTTATTTTAATTTTAATCAAATTATCCTATGTGTTTTATTGCTCTTCTGAGAATTTATTTCCAACAACAAAAATCAAATCAATTATTTTATCTATTTATTCCCTTTTTCCCTCTTTTCCCCCATTTATTCATTTATTAGAGTATATTTGCTAATTAATAATAATATGACTTAATGATATATATTCATTTTAGTACATATAACTAATTATAATGACTTAATAATTAAATCTTTAATCAATAAATTCAAATTTATTCTACTTATGTAAATTACATCTCCAAAAACATCAATGGTCATAAATGCAATCACACAAGATGAGTTTCATATAAAAATTAAACTAAGCTATCAAACCATGCATAAGTAACTATCTCAATGCAAACAACATCAAAACACACTATGCTAACCATTATATTATGCATATAACATGTACTAACTAATATGGTGTTTGCAGGATTCCAGTCGTTCCTCTGTCGTCCCCCAATAACTCCATATATGTCACCCTCTTTGATGATGCTCTCCCTCCATCATACTTTGAGGGATGAGTTTATCTTGTGTCAAACTCATAACAAGCAAGTAGTTATACCATAACATCGTGACATAAATATCATAAAATAATGCTAAATAACATGTCAACATAATTACAACATAAAGAATATAGATTATAACTATCTCATAACAATGAAATCATGTAATCCAAGCAATATTCAACTGTCCCATAATAACATATAACTCATAGCTTAGGCAAATAATAACCAAAATAAATTTCTAACTATAAATATCCATTGATAATCAAGTAAGTTTGCTCAACGAGGAATCATGATGTAACATTTGCAAGGTAGTATGGTGAATGAATATGCATTTGAGGAGAATATTTTAGTCGACCAAAGGTATGAGGATGAACATTATATTTGAACTCAAAGGTATGAAAATATTTAAGATTTTATTCTACCTATGCCACTAAAAATTTGTCATCATAGAAAGCATTCAAAAAGAGGTGATAGAGTAAGATATACAACTTGCAGTATAGGGCATGTGGAATCTTTATTTCAAGTTCCAAATTTCCCTTTCATATGGGATCCACGTAGTCTCTTGAGTTTAGAAGTAGATAGAGGCATTGACATTATTATTTAATTCTCCATATCTTGTATTTGGAATGAAGGGAAGTCCATGATGAATCACTTCTAATTTGTTGTGTTTTCTAACCACAATATGAAGGATCGATACTTAGGGTTTATAGATCACTTGTGGAAGCCAAGTACCACAATTAAAGACAAGAACATGAGTGATGGACAAATGGAGATAGTCCATACAATTATATTGATGCTATACATGGTAAGCAAATTAAGTGTTTTTTTAATGTTCAAGATGTTGTGACTAAGTTTGTTATGGTGCTTTGGGTATCAAGCTACAAGCAAGTTGAAGGACTCATGAAGGAGGAGATACTAAAAATTATTAGAATCATGAAGGCAAGACAATTAGTCATCCTTTTGGGAGATAAAAATATATACAAATACTTCTATATCATGAGTCTTCAAGGAATCAACAAAACAAGGAGCTTGCAAGGTGTGCATTGTAAGGGAGAGCTCACCATAGAGTTGGAATCCCAGGAAGAAGATTATTTAGTCACTTATTTTCAGCCCAAGGAAGATGAGGTAAGAAATTTTGATTTTATTTATGTTGGTGATATTTTGATCTCCAACAAGATTTAGATGTATAAAGGAGGATTCAAGAAGGATGTGATACCCCAAGATGGCTACATGTTTCCTATCATCAAGAAAGGAAATCATATTTTTACTACTTTATGCAAATATTTTTATATCATACATCTAAGTGTAAATCTACATCATGTTTGGGAACTATAGAAGAATATGGTAAAGAGAACAAGTTATGGGTTTCAACTTAGAGTGATTGATTATTTTACACACCAAGGACTAGAAAGGGCTAGTTTGTTTAACCTCATCAAGGTAGAACATACTACTCTCAAATTTATGATGGAACAAGTGGATCAGAGGAGGATTCATTTTTTTCTAGTTTTGGCATTCCCAACCAAACTAACTTTGTTGAGAAGGCTCTTTAGTTTATGAAAGCATGATAGAATTATTGTTAAGGGGTTTTCTCAACTTAGAAATCCTATTAATAATTTGACCAAGGAGGCAAAGGTTGAGTAGATAGAACCAACACAAACCACTTTTGGAAGATTAAAGGAGGTAATAAGTTCATGTTAAGTTCTTGTTATTTCAGATTTCTCACCTCCATTTTTTGTATAATATTATGCTTTAGGAGAAGAACTTGGAATGGTATTAGTTCAAAAGAGGCATCACATAACATTTGAAACTTGGGAGTTGGAATAATCATACAAAGAAAGCCAAGCATCATGCATGCTTTGACCATGTTTTGACAATGCTTAGTTTATTGAAGAAATAGGGTGAAGGCATCACATACTAGTTTGAAGTTCTAGGTGATTAAACTCCAAGATCATGAGGTATGTGATGATTCATTTGTTGTGGGATTATGAGAAACTAACATAGTTTTTGGTATACAATGGTTATTTTTCACAGGGATCAGTAGAAATGGTTACAATAATGGAGAGGTCTTATCTCAATGGACAAGTTGATTGGGAAATAATTGGTTTGTTAATGCCTTGTAACGAATGTACTTAAAATATTGGTGATTTTCTTAAAAATAATAATGTGGTGTTTAGTGACTTGCCTCCAGGGTTACCACTAAATAGACGATTCAAGCACATCATAAGAGTGGGATTAGGCTCTAAATCTATCATGATCACTCCATACTACCATCCCAACAAAGAAGAGTTGATGAGTGAGCTAAATGATGATGTGTAATGTTCAAAGAAATATTTGAGGTCTAGATATCATCAAACATTGATGAGAAGAAAAGATGTTCAAGAGACTACTTTTCAGGGTCACTAGGGACACTTTGAGTTTTTGGTTATATCATCAGGACTCAACAATGCACTAACTATCATCCAATCTAACACGAGTAAGGTGTTTCGTAAGCAATTACAATTTCATCTCAAGATATGGGAATGATAACACTAATATATTTCATCTTGGTCATCATTTTAAGGAGGGTAAAAGAGTGATTTAGAACCTTTAGCTCAAAATTATCAATGCATAATGATGTGGTATCTAGATGGCATGTTGAAATCTTTACAAGATAGAATTTCCAAGTTCAACATCATTGCTGATAATAATTTCATTATGTCATACAAATTGATAAGAAAGGAATCCAAACTGACCTTAGATATGCTTAAGGGACATATTGTGAAGAATAACATGATTCAGTAGGTTGAACACATGGATTAAATGTAGGGAACCAATGCATGTCACCTCCCATTAGATAATTCTCTCAAGGCAAGCATCAATGGGATAATTTACCATCTTGGGAACCTTTCTGATACTAGCAAACATATAGATATTTTAATCCAAAGCTACCTACACATCATAACATGGGATTCAAGAGATGTGTCTAGACATACGCAAGGAAAATATTATGATAAGTTCACTATCATTATTGCTGAATATGTTATGAATGCTAAACTGATTATGTAAGTTTAGATGACTATCAGAGTGGTGTAATGAACACATGGTGTAGAGTTCTTGAGATTTGTTTGGGATCGTGGTAACATTTAGAGTCAAGGGGCCAAGACAATCACATTTTAATTACTAGATCTAAGACATGGATGTAAAAGTATAATCATGTCTTACATTAGGGATCCTCTGAAGGTTTGCATTTATATTTTACGAGTCATACACCTTTAATTGACATTTATGCACATGGGGTTAAGAGATATTTCAACATGGTACTCAAATTATATGAGTAGCATAATGATGCTTGGAATATTAGGTCACATACATCTTACAGTGTTCTTTAGAAAAAGTTGGCTCACTTGATAGGTACAAGTTCTAGACTGTATGGGCCCTATAGTTGGATGCAATACCTTGGCAAAATGATTCTTAAGCATCATGGTTTGTATAGTTTAGGGTTTCATACTTTCTTTGGAGATATAAATCTTGTCTTGTGGAGAAGTCTTTTGGATGCATTGATAGGTTGTGTAACCTAGAGTTGATTAATCTTTATCATCCTTACATACCACAATAGCTTATTGCGAAGCACCTTGGGCAAGGGAGAGATTGAGGCTCAACAAGTTCATATTCAAAAGTAAGTATTCCTAACTTTGTTCCTCATTTTTAATAGTAGATATATTTTCATTTATACTTCTCTCCATGCATTAGGATTCCATATACATTGATGTAAGTATATGTCTTCTATGCATGTTTACTTTTCATGTTCATTACCCCCACTTTGTGTCATAATATTTGGTGAGCACTAGATTAGAATTTAATTTAATTGTTATTGGTTTAATGAATATGAAAACAAATGATCTAATTAGGGTTATTGCATATTTTTTATTGATTGGAGGCTTTGGAACCCTCCCTAGTGATATTATTATGGTAAGAGATCCCTTGGCTAGGTCTAGCAGATCCATCTTAGTCATTGTTGAATCAATTTGACTTCTAGTCAAATTTAGTCAACCCATAATATTTTGAACTTTTTAAGAAGGTTCCCATGTGTCCTATAGGGTGTCATGTTGGTCTACTATCTTACTTATCCTCTCCTTAGTCCTTGTTAAAGTCCACCCTCTTTGTACTAGGCTAGTCAACTAAAGTCAAAGGTTGGTCAACCTTGTAAAAGGCATTAAAAGGATTAAATTGTGTTGAAAATTTCTTAAGGTGGTCCTTTAAATTTTCTAATATGTTTACAAGTCATGAAATTATCATGTGCTAGGTTTCATGTGGAAAGAGGGTCATTTGGCCACTTTTCTAGCCTATTAATTAACTTGTACGGATTTTTATGCAAGAAAATTTATCACCAAGATTATCTTCAATGTGGAATAGGTTTAGATCATGTCAAGATCAGTCAAATGTCAGAAAAAAGTTAGTTATGTGCAGAAAATAGGAGTTTCTCTTGTTTTTAGGCCCTTTTGGGCACTTATATGGATTCATTAAACTCATCTTCAGCTAAAAACATGGGTGGAGTGAATATTCACCTCCCAAAACTATTTTACACACTTTTTTTACAATTATAATTCAAAAAAGTCCATCTACAACTTTTTTTCCTCCATTTTCTCTTGGCAAGTAAAGAAGGGCCAACTTGGCATGGGCCGTACAGGTGGAGTTGGGAAGAGTGATTCTAGGGGTGGATAGTACCCTGAGTGGAATTTATTTTTATAATAGGAACTTAAAATTTGGTGCCTTATCCTTTACGAACAATGTCTAACACTCTAGACAACTTTTTATGGACTTGTAACCATGAGGGGGTCACTGTCTGAGCTTGTCTCAGATTTTCTTATTTTGAATTGATGGATTTATGTGTTGCACATGTTTATACATGATTTTTAAGACATTAACATGCTTATTTTGGTTTTTGAGGGCTCAATTACTTGGAAAAGCCTCTTTTAGGCTGGTATATGCTTGCAAAATGTTTAGTTTGCACTTGCAGTCATCTCAGTCACCTTGAAAGTGATTTATTCACATTGGAAAAGATTTTTGATGTTGTTTTGGGGATGATCCTGATGTATGTTACGCATTTAAGAATTGACAATTATTTTTGAGGTGCTTGGAAGGCCTTTCCTTGCATTTTCTTGCTATTTCATGATTTCCCTGTATATTATAGTCAATAAACTTCATTACAGAAGCATGATAACATCACTAATAAAAGGTGGAGGGTTTGATATGGTCCTTAATCTCTTGGGACCACTAGAATGCATTGAAGTGTTTGGTGGAGGCATATATGTGCTACAAACTTACATACTTGAAATATGGTCTCAGTTTTGCCTGTGTATAAAGAATAATCATCTACAATTGGTGCCACATGATGTAAATATGCCTTCTAGAGGTGTTTCAAACATTGATCAACCCCATTTGAGTTTCCTTGCTATATAAAGGTCCAAACAAAACTCTTGATGATGCTAGCTTGATAAGGAAAGTGTCAGAACAATAAATGGAAAGTTAGACTATATTCAGGCCCTTTTGCTCCAAAATGACCAAACAAAGGCCTTAGGGGTTTTGATAGGCCTCTCAAATTTTATTTCTATAAGGTTTTGAATCCTATAATTGAGTGTGTATGTAGACTCTAGATCAAGCCAAGACTTAACCAATTTTGAAGGAAGAATGAACAATGGAGGGTGGTCATTTAGACCCTCAAAAATGGCTAAAAGAGCACTAAAATAGGGCAGTGTGTCTACAGGGCTGAGGCAAAGAAAAGATTTTTTCCATTCAAATTGAAAAATAGCCTTTCATCATGATCAAATTTTTCCAATGGGTGAAGGATCATTTTTAATCTTAAATATACCACAAGAGAAGATGGAATTTGACATAATGACCCCTAAACACTCTCCCCTATCCGTACATGGGCCTAGGAAGTGACACTTGCAGTCAGGGTTTTGAATAGTGGGTTGAAGGTTGGAGTTTAGACCTTTTTTAGAGATTTCAAGGAGGTATAAGAGTGTTTTAGGTCCAAAGACATTTAGGTGAAGTTAGAACACCTTCAAACAAGCCCTAAGCATCACCAAAACACCTACAACAAGCCTAAGGTCCATAAAACATAGTCAGGTCAAAATGATGGGCAATGAGTTAAGGTTAATGTTTCCATGATGCTAATGCCACCCAAGGTTAATTATTGAGTTAAAAATATTGTATAATTAATATGGATATTTCAATAGGTGTGTTAAACATTATGTTTAGGATTCAAACATCACCAAAACACCTACAACCAATGCAAGTATCTTAGTCCTGATAGTAAGCTTGACCTTGAGATGAAAAGGTATATTGGCAGGCTAATAAGAGCTCACCCCTGATGTAACATTGATTAATAAAGTCAATAATGATGTTTAGGTATTCAATATGACTCTTTCAAAGGACAAATGAGCTTACACAAACCCATGAGAGTCAAATAACCTACAGTCAGTTGACTAACTGAGACAATGACCTTGGTATGAGGTTGGAGGAGTTGGTAACTCATTAAAAGTTGATATAGGTAAAATGGATGCTAAATGAGTTTTAGAGGTTCATGAAAATTTTAAATACCCATGACCAAGTCCATTTGTCACCAAATATCATCTATAGGCAGGCTTAGAAGGCATGAAACATAGTCAAATAGGGTATATGATTGTTATAGTGAGAATAATATTGGGAAATGATTGAAATAAGGCTTATATATTAAACATAAGAACTTCATGGACATAATTAAATGAGACAAAATCAAAAGAGAACCTTTTCAAAGGCAAAAAATAAGTTATACCTTGCCTACCATGCACAGTCCTGCACTTCAAAGTCTGCCTTCAAAATATATGGAGTTTGGTGATCAAAACTAGGAGTTGAGGGCTATAATTTGGTAAAAAGTACACTTGGGGGTTAATTAAGATTCTATAATAATATTTTTTTCAAGAATGATAGTGTAATTTCCCCCTATTTTGTCTCAAACAAGGGGCACTTTTCCCCTTGCATAGACCCTGCCACTCCATGGAAATAAGTGAAATGGAGGAAAAAAAGCTAGGGAGGTCTTGGATAAAGATTTTTTAATATAGTACACACCTAATAAAATCTATAAAATCTTACTATAAGGTCTGAAGGCAAGCATAATGTTATAACTAAGAAGGTTTGTAGGCATCAGGGTAAGGCAAGGAATAGTCCTAAGCCCTCATGAAGAGTCATTTCAAGTTTTAGCCTTTGCCAAGCCTTGTAATGTTTTGGATCATACTCATGGGGATGAAAATGATGTGTTAAAACTATAAAAGTGTAGGGTCAGTGAAAATAGAGTCATTTTGAGTCTAGGGTACAGGTAGACTCATCGGCAAGGTATAGGCCTTGTCTCAAAATAGGGGTCAATTTCATTTCTAGCCCTAAGGGAGCTATTATAGAAATTGGAGAATGTGATTAGGAGTTATATAAAGGTTTTAAACCTTTTTTTTTCATATAAAGTCTCAAAGAAGCCATTTTTGGCTTAGGAAGTAGTCAGACCTTGTAAATTATGTAAAAATGGCTCAAATGGTCATCTTGGAATGCTCATATCTTTCATGAGCCTTTGCATGGGACCCTGAGGCATTTGGAGAAGTTATATATGGTACTTGAGCATCCCTAAATGTAATTTTGAGAGGATTACAATTTCAAACCTTTATGATCAAAGGTTAAGACCATAATTCACTCAAAACCCTTATAAAGCCTCCTCATAAACTTGATTGGAAAGATGAAGCAATTTGAGCATCTAGATGTAGGGGAAAGGCCATGAAACCACTTGGATGATGTAGAGGGCTCTCCACATATTATCTAAATGTGACTTATGTGTATGAAACTATATAGAATAGGGTAAAATAAGGCTCTTTTTGACATTTTTGTGTGTTTTGTAGGTGTGAGAAGACTTTCAAGAGACCTAATCACCTTTTGAAGGAAGTTTAGGACTTATTTTAAGTCCTAATGATCATTTTAGTAGGTGTCTAATATATTAATTCTATCTGCTATCTCTTTCCTTTCAGCTAGTCTTGTAGGTAAATAGTGGACACTTAGGAGAAAATGGTGAATATTCAATTAGAAGGCCTTTTAAGGCTTGTTTATTGAAAATAATGCTATGTAAACTTTGGAAACATGTCAGTACCCTTCTTGTATGGATCATATGGTAGAATTAAATAATTTTTAGGTGACAAGTGTGAGAGGTATATGGAAAGAAGCTATTTTGAGACTACCAAAAATGATTATGCATGGCTAGAATGATAGGGATGATCAAGAACCTATTAAATGTATGTGAGGGATTATTATTAACCCCTCATACTCAAATACATAATTATACCTGATCAATTGTAGTTATAAGTTATTTTTGGAAGGACAATCATGAGGGGAAGTTTTCTGTGCAAGGAAAGGAGTTTCTTGACTACTTTGCAGCTTTTGGATGACTAGAAATGACACTTGTAGATCCTACAATTGCATGGCTCACCCCATATATTCATATACATGAATTTTAACTAATTTTATCATTTGGACACTTGGCCTTGTGCCTTTTGAACTTATCTTCTCTTTCTCTTCTCCCAAGTTCTATAAATTGAGCCATTTTGGCCATTGTAAAAGAGACCAAAATTGGTATGGCGAAGCCCTGCTAATATGAAATTATAATTTGTATTTGAACATTGAATATAAGTCTAATTATAAGTTGTGAAAATTTTGTCTAAGTGTGTGAGTGACGTATAGTGGAGCTAAGTGATAGTATCATCCTTACTCCCTTTATCCTTCATGTTTAAGCAAGAGTTATGATTTTAATAGGTCATGTGAAGTGTGTTGAATGTACAAGGATTTTATTCAATTATTTAATTATCTCTATGGTGTGAAGTATACCCCTAGGTTAGTTATCTTATTAATTGTCCCAAGTATGCTACCTTGACATTGAAACACTATGTTAGGATCCTTTAATGCATAGAATTGATCTTGAAAAGCATTATTTCTTAGTAAAAGTCTGATAGTCTATGGAATATGTCTAGGTGGATCACCTCTTTAGTATAGTTTCCATTTTATGCAAGCTTATTAATTTTTCCATAAACACACATTAGAGTAGGTGATAGACATTCAAAGAAGAATCTAGGGATTTAGCCCTTATAATCTAGAGATTCATCTCTTCTTCAAGTCCCCACAACTTGAGAGATGATTCAATGTTGCATAAAATTGTAAGAGCTTGATAGAGTATCCTAAGGTGCACAATTTTATGACAACAATCATGACCTTAATTATCTAATGTATCTATAATCAGAAGTGTAAGTAGGATTTATCTTATTTGAGCTAGGATTGATTTATAGATCAATTAAAATTATCTTTGCCTATATTCTAGTGAACCTGACTTGAATCTAACCCTTGCAAATTTTCTTTCATGCCATCATTTCTATCATTTTATTATATTTTTCCATATTTATAGTACTATATCAAACCAATCATTATGGTTCTAACTTTCTGTGCATAGGTTTAACACATAGTCACTTCAAAATGACTCTATTCTATTTGTGTAGGTATTCATCAACTACAGGTTACTGGATCGAACAATTCGACATAGTATTATTCTTTAGTTCTAGATTAGCATATAGTTTTGAATAGGTCAACTCTATTTGCTAATTATTTTTTCTAACATACAAGTCAACGAACACTGTCGAATAGGTTGACCCCATTCCTTATTCTTCTTTAGCATATATGGTTTTTTAGAACTTAGTTGAATCAATTGACCCAATTTATAGAATGCAAAAGCAGTAACTAAAGTACTATGACATAAAACTTGTAATCTAAAATCATCTTCAATCCCACCAAGTTTTCTTTCTTTTCTCTTTTTATCATTTTAGTACTTCATTTCTATTTTTCCTAAGTTTCCAGTCGTCAAAACTACGATCCTACAACTAGCTAGGTTAACATGGTCGTCCTAGTTTTGTAGTCTATCTTTTGTCTAAGAGACATAGTTAACCTATTTGACTTTATTCTTAAAGACCCTACTTCTATAGAATAGTAGTGACTCAGTTGAATCTATTCTGCATTGTTTGTATATTGTGTTGCTTGAATTGACTCTCTATTATTCTTAATCAAAAAATTAACATCTATTTATTATTAATTAAATCACATTTCCTTTTCAGTTGTTTTCATGCTTAGAGTAAATCACAGAGTTTAATAAGTGGTTTTTCAAATTACCATTTTATTTACACTATTTTACTATTTTTCACACACTACTAAATCACTTAACATTTAAAAATAATTAAATATTTATCTTCCCAAAGCCTACCTACTTGGATTTCATCACCAACAAGGAAGTCGACTTAGTTTTCTAGCCAATTATAAATACATGGTTAATTGTATATATTGGCAAATCACTCAACACCCTTATCGCTATAGGGTTATGAAGTGAGGGTGTAGGACCCAATACCAAGCTAGTACCATTGCTAATATAGATCCATTTTAGCCCAAACATCCCAAAACCAACTTTAGACTACTTTCTAGTTCCCTATTTCAACCAACTCTCCTATCACATTATTATCAAAAATTTCTAAATAATCTAATAACACTTTGAACAACTAGAGAGCTTTTAATTTTTAGTTGATTGCTTACTCTTTGATCATTATGTGTTGTATTACAAAACTTGCATTGGCCAACATTGGTGCAAGGTTTGTGCTGTGTGCCCCAATTGGATCAATCACAATGATTAAATTGTTTGTGTGTTTTATTTCATTCTTAATTTAAACTATATTGCAAATTTTCTCCCCTATTTCATCACACTAGCATCTTAGTTGATACAGTCTCTTACACAGTGGATCTGCATGATTATGTCTTCTTATCCTCATATTCAATTCTCTATTCAATAATATATAATCGATGTACACAAATGTATATGCCTATCAATTAATTTAGATTTCCTATCAACCTAAATGATTGTGTATTCTTATCTATCTATTAGGTTACAGAACACAATTGATTGATTTGACTCTGTATCCTATTTTTTGCCTTTGTATTTACATCATCATCATCCTTCTTAACCTTTTTCTCTCATCATGAACTTCATGTTTGAAAACAACATAGATTTAAACTCAATATATATGATGAGCTTTACCAATCCTAATAGGTTTCTCCATAAACAACTTATGGTTCCTACTCTAGACAAAAGTATTGTGCATATAGCCACTTAGACTACCAATTATGGGACTCCTCATGTATCCTTAGTTCGTAACCCTCTATTCTGCTTAAAAGATCAACCTAAATTAGAGTATACTATGTAAATTATTTTCTTCATTAATTAATTTCCTCAACATCAAGGAAAAGACACTTCCACTATTTACAACCTTATGATAAGTGGCCAAGAAGAAGAAACACATTCACCTTCCCCCACATTCTCACACAAATTTGGGGGCAATAGCTTCTTTGCTTCTCAACCCCTTCCTTCTCTTTTGACCCCTTGTCATACTATGACCTCTTTTTCCTTGATTTATTCTACCTCCATGCCTAGTATCTCTACTAACATGGCAGGTTCAACATCTAGCGGGCCTTTTCCAAGACCCCCTCTTCTTAATCCTTCCACTAGTACATTGTTTGCTACCAATGGTAATCATGCCACTAGTGATTATTATTCTTCTTCTAATCCTTCTACTAGTGTATCTTTCACAAAACATGCTAAACATGACATTAATGCCTTTCAAGCCACTAGTGCCATGCATGCCACTAATCATAGTGGTACCCAAGCCACTAACACCAATGTTAATGTTTTGCATGTTACACACAACACCACTGAAACCCATCAATTTTTATTACAAAATCTTAACCAAATGAATGCTTTCCAAACTAATATTGACGACCAAATGATGCAAATTCAAAATCACCTTATTCACCTCTAAAATTACCCTTAGTAGGTTCCATGGGGTGTGCATAACCAAAATGCCCCCTCACTTCCCCTTAGGGATTCCCATGGCAAAATTATTTCTCAACCACCTCTTGTTAACAAAACAATTGAACATCTTCAAAATGAACCTCTTATGCCTCAAATTACCAAGATATATATAGTAGATATCACCTTATCATTAGTTACAATGGGACAACTGATCCTACCTCACACTTAAAAACATTTATAAATCTATACAAAGATTAGGTCAAGTTAAATACTTTTGCTGCTACCGAGGTCTTAGCAAAAACACTCTATAGAGATGCTTTAAATTGGTATAACCAACTCAAGTGTCATTCCATCACTAGTTTGGAAGATCTAGTCAATGCTCTAGTACAAGAGTTTCAAACTAACAACCTTCCTAAAAATACCTTGGCTCATTTTATTAACTACAAGCAACTTGAGATAAAAACTACACAAGCTTTCATCAAGTGGTGGAAGACCTTGTCTAATAAGTGTGAACATAACATGGTAGATGATAACCTCTTTCATCTATTCTCTAATGCTCTCTATCCTAAGTTGAAATATTAGGTTAGGAATCTCTCTCCATGAACTTTAGAAGAGACTCTCAACCAATCTAAGCGTTAAGATTTTCTCATGCATCAGTTCGAGTCATCTCAACCTCCTGTGTGTACCCACATGATCATCAAAAATAAAAGTTGTCATGCTACTAACGATGGTGTCACTGATTCTTATGATACCATTCATAATATTCAAGCTATTTCTCTTGACCCTACTCTGAAATAATCCCCTGCTTTAAAACACACCCCTCATCCTCAATTTTCTCCATTAAACAACATCAACATTTATAAAACATTATCGTTATTGGAACTCCAAAATCATCTACCAAGGCCTCTTCCATGAGAGCTCGATCCCACTTGCCCTATGAAATAATGGTATAATCCAAATAAATTCTGGTAGTTTCATGCCAGTTGGGGTAACTCTCATGAGACTTGTAGGCAATTGCATAACTTAACTATGGATTTCCTCATTGGTTCAAAATTCAATCATGATTTAATTATTCGTAAACATCAACAAACCTATGACATTGCCTTCAAAGTTCACAAAACACAAAATAAAAATCAAGCTTTGAATTAGGATATTACTCATCTATCCATTTATAGATATCCTTTTCTAAACCATCAAGACAATAATGATAAGCATGCTCCTTTCTCTAATAACATTGAAAATATTATAGACCCAACTCTCGAAGAGAATGTGGTCAACATGAATAATATGCGAAGGGTAGTTACCTTCATTGATTCTCATCCTACCCATACACACCAATCATCTCACACTTTTTGTGTTATTCAAGATTCTTCCCTAACTCACCTAACAAAGTTAGGGAAAGAAGACCTTATCTCTTTTGATGAACAAATTCCAACACATCCATTGGATAACACCTCTCACACCATTTCTATAATTTCTCCAAACTCTTTCCCCATTACCAATAATATTCAACCTTATAATACCACTTTTTCAAATCTATCACAAGCTAAACCTGCATCAAATCCCCCATCCTCTCCTGATAATTAACTAATTTATCCCTAGTTAAACCTCCTACACCATATTAACACAAATTTACATGCACTTTTAATCCTCCTTCCAAGGAACTCCTCCAACATTATACACCTCTCTACAACAATTCGCTCATGGGTTATAATGAATGGGACCCTATCACGGAACTTACCAATCTACCACATCAAATTCCCTTTCTTGAACTCATGTATACTTCTTCATGTCATTGCAAGCACCTTATGCAACTCTTATTCAAAATGAACATCCCCCATCCTACCCTAGCAGGACGTGAAGCTACCTTATCTGGGCTAGAAAATAGCATATTACAACAATGAGAAGAGATGTCTATATATGTTGATGAAATAATAGACACTTAGCTTTTTCTCAAAATTTATATTGTTTCTATGATTCTATATGAGATTATACTTCATGTAGATGATCCTCTCCTCTTTATAAACATCTAAATAGGTGATATCCAAATCAAACATGATTTTATTGACGAGGGTTTAGGTACTTGTGTTGCCTCTCTTGACTTCATGAAAACCCTTGGATACTTTGAGTGTAATCTTAATTACACATGCAACATGTGTCAAGGCTATGATCAAAGGCAAATGCCTTCATTAGGTTGTGTGTGGATCCTTATTACCATCTCACCTATCTCTATTCAAGTGAATGTTATGATCTTAAAATTTTCCCTTTCCTATAATATCTTACTTGGCAAACCATTGACTCATCGCATGAGGGATGTCACATCTTCTGCCTACCAATGTGTCAAGCTCCCTCATAATGGTGAAATATATAGGATTCAAGGTGACACTAACCCTTAAAATTTTGAATAATTCCAAGACTATAGTGTACTAAAAATTCCAACCCTTGAACCTTTGTTAAGTGTTCCATTCCATGAATCTTAACATTTTAATTTCCCTGTCAAATATATGCAAGGTTACCATGGCCACCCCAAACTCATCAAGAATATACCACCTAACCTCTTAGATTATGATGAGATCAACCTCAAGATAAAAAATTTCAATCTGTCTCCTCATCTCATTTTCTACCTTCCTCCATCCTTGAAGCCACATTCCCATTAACCACCTAGTGACGATATAACTGTAGTCTTAACTAAGACTCAAAAATCTATTCATCATGCCACCTCTGATGAGTAGGTCATGCCTACTTGAAAATTTTATCTTCATACACTTGACTATGATGATTGTTATACTTTAGATGTCCCATTTCTAGGTCTTTTTCAAGCTAGAGATGATGAGATCCTTTGTTATCGTTCTTCTTTGTTTCAGTCTTTCCATTTATCTCATCATATTTCATATTATATAGTTCTTAATTTTATAATTATTCCTATTTTTCATAGGGTATAGATGGTGTATTCAAATGACATACCTCTTATTTCCAAAGAACCTCTTAGGAGGATGCTTATGGATCATGCTATGACTGGTCCCTATTGCTTCACTAGATATCTAGATTCTTATAGCCGACGTCCTCTGAGATGCTTGCCACTATCCTTAAACGCCCTATGCATCTTACTCCTCCCTCAATCAAGCCTAGCCTAGAATCCTATTCCCATTCTACATTTAGTTGAGTCTCTTCTTTCTTCTGATTCTATTTATCCTTCAATTAAGCCTCATCCAGTCTCTCCACCAACCTTGCCTCCCCTTGGTGATGGCCTACTTCCTTTACCATCACTTGCTCCTCTACCTCCGTAATGGGATGATCATCCATAATATGAAATTAATATAATTGTTGGTCAGTAAACTTGATATTATACGCTATACCGGCCTTCTTTGGATTTTACTTCTACTTCATCTATTAGTACACCCATAAAATCTTCTAACAAGCATATTTATTACTTTCACAATATAAATAATCATTCCTCCACCCATTGTTGTAAGATTATAAAATATACAAACACCTTGCATCCTACTCTTATTCAACCTATATACAAGTCTATAACTCCCCCATATTATCACCTGAGTATATTCTCTGTGGCACTAATGCGGTACCCATCACACTGATCATTGCCACATCCTCTAGCAACATCTCTACGATCACCTTATGACTATTCCTATGCCTACTATCCCTTATCCCATAGGTCACCCATGAAAGAAGGATCCTCCTTCTTCCCTAGTGGTCCCTCCACCTATGGATCTTCCTTCACCTATGGTCCCTTCTCCACCGATGACTCCTTAATGTCCCATAGATTCTAATCCTATTCCTTCTCCTAAGTATCCTATGCATGATGGCCCTCATGAGCATGATCCTTCAGTCATGCCTACATTTTATGTCAAGGAGATTCGATGAGAGGTATTTTTCCAACATTCTTTTAATTTTGATGAGACCCTTGCTATAGTTAGAGTCTGACTTCATAGAGATCTATGAGATGTCATGGATAATGTTTATGGATAAATTTACCAGTATTTATGAACACAACATGGTGTTCCTTCACTTTCTTATTAATTTTAGATTGGATGTGTGCTCTAAATTTATATTAATATACTTTATATCATTTGAATCTATGTCAAATTTTCATTCACTTATCTATCTTATATGGATATTAATATTTCACACTATATGTTGTCTATGGTGTCATTTTCTTTACTGATGATCTCTTATGGATTCTTTTCATGACTACATGATTTTATAGTTCATTTCCATAGATGTCTTGTTTTTTTCTCATGACTATTTGCTACCTTATCTCCATAACATGGATAGTCATTATTGTGACTTGGTTATACAAACTTTGATCCCCTTAGTACTCCTTATTTACCATGTGATCAGTTAGCAAACAAGTCATCTCATTATAATCTCATTTTACTGATCAATATGGATCTCCCTTTATTCCCCTTATTTTCTTTCATAAACTAAGCATACACATGGTTGAAAATTGATATAACATATGGGTTCATAAGTAATCACAAGTGTTTTCGTTAGTCATGTCTTTAGATACTTAGCCTCCTTTAACCAAAGTCTAAAGGTCATTCGTGTGTATCAATTTATCTCTCATGATTGGTCATTCCAATTTTGTATGGAGGAGTAATCTTAAAAGCCATAAAAATTTAAAAACCAAACCTTTTTAACAAAATACAATGATATAAAAGGCAACATTCAACATTTCAAAAGTTAAATCACACTACAAGATGTGATTCAAAGCACACCTCCTTTTTCTAATCAAAGATCAAACTCTACAGTTGGCCTCATGATATAGTTTAGGTCCATTGGGGTGTGGTAGGCTAGAATATTAGGGAAAAAGAATAAAAAAACCTTTTAGTGTTACCTACTTTCTCACACAAGTACCCAATCTTTGCAGTAGATATACGACTCTATAAGAGGTCCTAAAGAGTGGGGAACACATTATGGTAAGGTAGGTCCATTTTTTTTAAAAAATAACCAATATGAGTCGATCTTAGTATCTCACTTATTTGTATATATAGCTTTGTGTTTATTGTGAACAACTTATCCTTTATATATTGATGGTCACTCATCACTTAGTGTCTTTTAATGTCCTTAGTATGATTCATGTTTCCTAATGTCTTCTCATAGATGCATACATTATGCTTTTTACATTTCCTCTTTCATTTACAATCATCCTTATATTTCCCTTTGAGAAATATTGTTTTGTTTACTGATCACTCCCCACATGGATTCCATTTGTGAGTTGCAGTGTAAGACCATGAATAGGACCAAAATTTCCTCATAAATTACCAAATTGCCATTCCCAACATTCACTTTAACATATTTTCCCAATCATTTACACCTCATTGGTATTCCCTTTGTGAGTTGTAGTGTAAGACCATGGATAAGACCATGCCTTCCTCACAAAATTTTACAATACCGAAGTCACAATGAAATTATATATGTCAAATTTGAGATAAGTAGTGATTGATTATGAGTTACACATCATTGACATGCTTCCCATCTTGATATAGTATGTTTTATGATTACTTCATTGATCTTTCACTTTTATCTTATTTTACAATTGCATGTAAGAATACAACCATTTTTCTTAAATTTTTTGTACTTCCCAGCTTGAATTGGTGTGATCAATTAAAGTTCACTTTTACAATTTTGTTTCTCTTTTATAATTCCCAATGTGATTTAGTATGATTGATTGAATTAATTGTTTAATTTTTTATACCATTTTGTGTTTCTTATGCCTTTCATTTTATTACATTATTTTCATACTTCCCAACGTGATATAGTGTGTTTTTACTTATTTTAATCTAGTGTAAATATTTTTCATGGTTTAAAAAACATTTTATTATTCCTTTTTACCATATTTGGTTGATTATATTTAGTCATAGTTTGGTATTACACATTTCCCATCGTGATATAGTGTGTAGTACATTTATTTTGATTACTTATACTTTTCCAGTCATTTTTGCCTTTTTAATTTTTAACCATGCATGTGTATCACATAATGCTAAAAAAGAAAACACTCCACATATATTTACCATAGCATATACAACAAAAGCTAAATACATGTGATAGAAAGAAATATATCAATGCATCAACATCCACAACCAAATACAACTCATGAGATACTTTCAATATATATATATATATATATATGTATATCATGTGTTTTATACAATACAAGGTATAAAATACAAAATACATAGCTCCATCTCTATGGCTTGGCTCCCTCATGCCTATCTTGTGGCTTAGCCACACTGCCCCTAAATGGCTAGAAGTGTCCCCTATGAATAGTACATTGTAATGAGATAGTTTGGGATCTTCAACCTGCTACATGTCCCTGTAAGTTGGCCACCTAGGATTGAACATATCCAAGTTGGACCATGGTCACCATAAACACTTCTCTTCCTTGAGCCAAAGCCTACCAGTCATGTGCCTTTCCCTCTGCCACCCTTGTTGGTGGATGCAATCCATCACCACATGCCTACAACTACCTTGTAGCATCCACCACCAATTTAAACCAACTCACTTACACTGGGATAGATGATACCATAGGATCATCCAACATAGTGGGGTCTTATGGAGTCAAAACCCCATCCAAAATGTCATGGTGCACATCCATAACCAAGGATCCCCATCTGACCTCCTCTATCGATGGATCTGAAAAACCAAAACAAGATAGATATTAGATCACATATATATATCTCCAAATCTCTCTATCTATTATAATCACATACAACTAGTTTCCTATATCAAAAATTAAATCAAAATTACAACATTTCTCACTGGTCCCAGTATCACCAACCACTGTCTCGCTATTTGATCACCTATCAAACATGATCTCTTTGTATGCTCACCCCCCAAGCACCTCCTTTATGGATCACCTCTCCACCAGTGTAAATCTATGAGTCACCAGTCGTGCATGCCATGATCCTCTCCCAAGAGGTGTCTTGATGGAATAGCTATGTTTTAGAATAGTTGTTAGGTCATCTTTCACTACTTCCCTCACCTGTGCCCACTCTCATTGATGGTGCTTTCATCTATGGTGTGGTTGAGGTGGTTGTTACTGATATGATGCCTGCTTTGGTACCTACTATGGTGTCAGTTGTGTACTTGCATCTACATCCATCTCATCTCCTCCCCTAACCACCTATTATCATGTTTAACCAGTCCATGGTCTCACACATCATGGCATAATCATGGGTCTCTTGGCTAGTACACTTCCTCCTCCTCTTACACTTGGATCTATATCATGCCATGCCAAATAAACAAGCACTACTAAAGGGGCCGCTAGATATGGGAGTCTGAACTACGTTGACAAGCATGTCACCAAATGTGGCTCTACCCATGAAGCATAGTGGACCATGATCTGAACCCATGCTAACCCTATAATAATGATCAACCAACTGGGCCATATAGTAGCAATGTGCATATATGACTACCACATAATCTCTCATTATGTGATAGTATTTAAAACTAGCATGTGGGGTACGACTTGAGCTACATGCTCCTATCTTCATCTTGTCACCTGAGGTAACCTATCATCGGCCACATGGGGCAACCCAACTGGTCAATACATAAGAAAACTCTCATATATATAAACACTTAGTAAAAAGACATGTCCCATTGTCTTCTACCCTCTAGACAACATCCCATCCATATCATGCATGAGCTGGACCCAAATGAAAACCCTAAAGTAATATAGTTCTCTATGATCTAAAATGGATAGACATAAGGCTATCATGTATAGTGGTACCTTGCCATCCAACTTGTGATACAACACTTGTTCTATCACAAGTCCAATCATGACCATCTAGATGTTCAAAATCTTAGTGATATATATATCAAATAAATTCACCCTCAATCTCAGGTATATCCTATCCAAGTATATCGCCCATTGGGCTAGTGCTAGCCTCTCCTCTAGATCATCTGATGTCCCCCCTATTGGTAGTCCCAATAATGCATGGACATCCTCTAACATGATACCCACCTCAATGGTATCCACATACACCACCCATAAAAAATTGTTGGTCAACCATTTCCATGCTCCAAAGAACATGACAATGAGATCAACACTAATAAGGATGTGCCTCATCTCAATGATTCCTCCAAAGCTTAGTGTGCCTAGCCACACTCTATCCACATTAGTAAATCACTCCAGTAGATCTGGTAGCCATGATGTATCTATCAGTCACTAATACCTCTAGCATATCTATAAAATATCAAACAATAAAAGGATGTATTGTACCTCCAAGTCATAAATAATTTAAATACATTCTTGAAAATTCAAAAATCAGCCACCTTTGTTTTAGTTTATTAATTTTATATAGAATTAGCCTTTCCAATATTAGATCAACCCCTTCACATCGATACTAGATCGACCCTTTTAAGAAAACTAAGTCAACCCACTACTATGTAGTCAACCCCCACTTTACCAAGTATGTCAGCCCACTGCTATGCAATCGACCCCATTTTAACATACTAAATCAACCCATCGCTAGGCAATTAGTCTTGTCACTCTCCCTCACTTTACAGACTAAGTTGACTAGGTTGACTCTGGTTATCCACAATGGCAAATTTTTACCCATTTACCATAAATTCCTTGGGCATTTATTGCCTTGACTTCTTCCTACCCAGTACCCCATTTTACCCCTAGTTTACCTACGAATTTCCTCGAGTTCATTTTGGTGCCTAGATTTTTCCTACCAATCACTTTTCTATTTTTATCTTAATTTCATATAAAAATATTCAAAAATTTGAAATTTATAATTTCTTACCTATGCTACACTCATTATGACCACTATGCATCCTCCCCATCTCAGTTATCATCTCCTCACCATGATGACTCTCTAGTCTCCAACTTGGTCTTTAAGAGCTCTATTTTCTCAAAATAATAAAGATAATAAATGATTTTTTTCATCCTATTTATATTTACCATTCAAAAATTATTTACTATTCAAATATTTACCATTAGATTCCGTATTTTGATCATATCTTTGTTTCTACTAGCTCTTTTTCCAAATCATAAAATATTCTAGAATCCTGACATTATATAGAATCTTTTCACCTATTATATGTCTATGTTGCAATTTTTTTTATTTTCACTCTTTTTTTGCTAACTTATACAGGTTAGCCTAATGTTCCTTACATTGGAGACCTTTACATTTCTTTCATCTCATTCTTTATCTAAAATGCTAAGGTAAGTAAAGGTACATGTTTTTAAGTTTTGTCCTTTCATTTATATTATTTTCTCTTTATTACAATTTATTCAGCTTCAACATTGTGTGTCTCTATGTTCTTTTCTCAAAGCACCATCCCCTGTTGCACCTACATGGCACATGATGAGCTTTGAGTGGAAAATATGTATACACACAATATTTCAAATTTTATCAATTACTAATGCTTTCTCTCTTGTAGGAACACATCGAGTCTCAATCTCTCTGAGTGTACACCTTAAAGGGTGCACCGAAAAAAGGGTCAATAGACATTAGTGCTTCATAGGATTGTTATCCCTTTATTACCACTTGTTATCTACACAACCATCTCTTAAAAACATTTCCCTAAGCTTTACCTCTTATTTTTCACCCTCCTCAATTCATTTTCTGCCTTCATTATCACTTCCCTAGCCTAAAATCCTTTTTGATGGTTTATGATACAATGTCATCCACATCAACCCTATACTCTAATTAATAAAATCATTTAGGGTCTAGGTCAGCCCCTGACCAACCTAGACTAAGACCTAATTTGTTTTTATTAATAATAATATAAATTCAATTGGGCTAACACTATCAGCTAAACTTTTAGAAAGGACTAAGGTTAGATCCAACTATATAAACACATGAAGAGAAGAGAATAAGAAGAGATATATATTGTGCATCTGCTTATCCAACATTATACTTGAGGAGCATAGCTTAGGGTTTCATACTTTCTTTGGAGATACAGATCATGTCTTATGGAGAAGTTTTTTGGATGTATTGATAGGGTTTGTAGCCTAGAGTTGATTTACCCTTGTCATCCTTACATACTATAAAAACCTCTTATGAAACACCTTGGACAAGGGAGAGATTGAGACTTGATGATTTCAGCTTCAAAGTTAAGTATTCCTAACTTGTTTCCTCCTTTGTAAGAGTAGACAGATTTACATTTGTACTTCTCTCCTATGCATTAGGATTTTGTATACATTGATATGAGTATATGCCTTCTATGCATATTTAATTTTCATTTTTATTACCCACACTTTATGCCACAAGATTTGGTGAGCACTAGATTAGACTTTACTTTACTTGTTATTAGTTTAGTGTATATGAAAACATAGGACCTATTTATAGTTATTACATAGTTTTTCTTGACTGGAGGATTTAGAACCCTCCCTAGTGATATTATTATGTTAAGAGATCCCTTTGATAGGTCTAATAGATCCATCTTGGTCATGAACTCAAATATATAATGTATCAACAATCAAAAGTGTAAGTAAGATTTATCTTCGTTGATCTAAGATTGATTTATAGATCAATTGTATTTCTCTTTGCATACAAGAGACAAGATTTACTATTCTGATTTGAATCACATGTGGGAGTGGGGTGTCATTTTGGAAGCATATAGAAGTGGAGATGAAATTGTATCCTTTGAATCCATTCTTTGTTGACCATTTGAACATGGTGAAAGACAAATAATGACATGGTGGAAGATAAAGACAAAGGAAGTGGAGGAAGCATAAACTACTTTTGGCCCTTGCACATGGTGCCAAGCTTGTTACTATGGATCAATAGTGATCTCAATAGAGGATGGCACATTTATTCCTTGTCCATGAAGTTTCCCTCTCCTCTCCTTTATTCTCCTTTGTAATTCTATTTATTTATGGCTCTTTCCTTGTAAATGCATCTTTTGCTAAATTATATCTCTTTTATGACATTGTTTGAACTTTTATTCATTCAAGCATCTTCCTTAGATGAAAACCCATTATAGATTGAGATAATTGGATGAAAACCCATTGATCTATTGGATCATAGGAAAAAAACCATTTGGTTTAATAGGATAATCTCATTAAGAGGTTGTGAATGTGCTTCAGAGTTGGAGATCCAGGGTGTAGAGTGTGTGTGTGTGTGTGTGTTGTGTACAGGATCTCCAGTGCAGTTGTGTAGAGATTTATGGTTTTTATAAGTAGTAAGTGTTGTTGATATATATATATATATATATAAGCATTTGTATCTTATATTGTAAGTGTTATTGTTTATGGATATTGATTCCATCAATATCATATGTAATTTAGTTATTTGAATTTGTAATCAAAAAATTATTATGTCATTGGTTGTTTTATGAAAGAGTTATTATAGAAAAAATAGATTTTTATAAATATCCCAAAAAGGGATATTACAAATAGTACACATGATAGAGGAAAATGATCGAGTCAAACAAAGACCTTTTGATAATGTTTGTGAATACAATTTCCTAGCCCCATCGATTCCTCAGCCTACAAGATTGACCCCTTAGAAAATTGAAGAGAAGCATGCAAAATGGTTATGTTTTATCTGTGACAGAAAATGGAGAAAAGGACATAGATGTGCTAAAAATAATTTGTTTTACATTGAAGGTGCCAATGAGGATGAAGAAGATGATGAGGCCTCAAGTGTAGGCCTGGAAGAACCTGGGGATGAATATGAAGATTTTCAACACACTATGTCCTATCATGCACTTCTAGGTATTAGTACTTATCAAACTCTTAAGTTGGTCGGTTTCCTCAAGAAACATAAGGTGACTATGTTCATTGACTCTAGGAGTACACACAAATTCATCAATAGTAAGTTGGTTTCTCATTTAAACTATTTCATTTACCCAATTCTAGAATTTTAGGTCATGATTATAGATGGTCGTACAATCATCTGTTCTAGTATTAAACTTGATATGGGAGGCTACCTATTATATTCTCCCATGTTTTTTATCCCCAAGGGTGGGGCTAATATTATTTTGGGAGTGAATTGGACCAACACTTTGGCCAAAATTAAGATAAATTTCTAGGAATTGTTCATGCAATTTTATTCAGAAGGTAGGACATTTGAACTACATGGTTTACGAGATAAATATATGCAGTTGATTAGTTCTCAATAGATGACAAAGATGCTCATAAAAGGTGTTGAATGATTTGTTACCTGATTATTTTCCATAAAAGTTCAACCAACCAAGGAGTTTACCCATCCTGATTTACAGTTGGTACTAGATGACCATTCAATTGTTTTTCGTGCCATGTCAAAAATACTTTCACCAAGTAGAGTGCATGATCATGGTATTAGAGTAATTATAGCTAGTACACCACTCAACATCAGACCCTACAGGTATCTGTATGCCCAAAAGAGTGAAACTAAAAATATAGTATATGAGATGGTAGAGGTAAGAATTATTAGACACAACCAAAGTGAATATTCCTCTCTAGTGGTCTTGGTGCTTAAGAAGGATGACACTTAGAGGATGTGCCTAAATTATAAAGAAATCAACAAGTACACCATCAAATATAAGTTTCCTATTCTAGTAATTGATGACTTTCTAGATGAATTGCATGGCATTGTTTATTTTACCAAATTAGATCTTTGCTGTAGGTATCATCATATTTGAATCCATGAATAGGACATACACTAAAATAACTTTTAGAACTCATAAAGGCCATTATGAGTTTATGGTCATGCATGTTGGTCTCATAAATATATCATATACATTTTAGAGTTTGATGAATAATATTTTTACGTCATTTTTGAGAAATTTTGTGTTGGTATTTTTTGATGACCTATTCATTTACAACAAAATTTGGGTAAACCATTTGAAGCATGTGAAACAAGTACTTTTGGTTTTGGAACAACATCGAATTTATGCTAGACCTTCCTAATGTGATTTTGGCATCATATAGGTGGAGTAGTTGGTTCATATTATTTCATATTAAGGTGTGAAATTAGATCCTACAAAGATCCAAGTGATGATGGAGTGGCAAGTGCCTAGGACTCTCAAGAACCTTCAAGGATTTTTGGGATTAATAGGTTACCATCACAGGTTCATAAAAAATTATGGTAGAATCAACAACCCAAGTCACATATTTGTTGAATAAATACTCATTCAAATGGATTGAAACAACTACCAAGTCATTCAAACAACTAAAAATGGCTATGTGCACCACTCCCATTTTGGCTACCCTTATTTTTTCTAAAATTTTAATTGTTGAATGTGATGCATCATAATAAAACATGGGGGATATAATATTGAAAGAAGGTAGGCCAATTGCATTTGTGAGTCATCAACTGAAGGGAAGAAACAAGTTCAACCCAATCTATGAGAAATAGATGATGGCTATTCTGCATGTAGTTAAACAATGGAGACTTTATCTGACGGGTTGACACTTTCAGGTAAAGACTCATCATGATAGCCTCAAATATTTATTGGAACAATGATTATCATTAGAAGAATAATAGAAATAGGTGACTAAAATGTTAGGATATGATTTTGAAATAGTATATAAGAAATGAAAAAGGAATGTGGTGCTAGATGCACTATCTAGGTAGGATGAATCAGTTGAGGCATTGTTATGTGCAATGACCATTTGGCAGGTAGATTGGCTAGAGGAAGCAAGATTAGAATGAGAGAATGATAGGGATATCCAGGGTTTGATTCAAAGTCTTAAACTTGGTTCTAGGGGGTTTAAAAAATTTGCATGGAAGGGAAACACATTATTATATAAAGATCAATTATACTTATGTAAGCATTCTCTCCTCAGACATCAAAACTTTCAAGAACTTCATATATCTCCAATAGGAGGTCATTTAGGGTTTTTAAAAACATATCATAGAATCAAGAAAGATTTATTTTGGGAAGGACTCAAGGGGAATGTTGTAATATCCCCAAATGGGATATTTTGAATAATTTCATATTTTTTGAATAAACATACAAAAATGACATAACCATCCAACTGAAATATGCAAACTAATAATACTGAAATATACATATAAATATAACAACTTATTACAGTAATTTTAAAGCAAAATCACAATCTCTGAGTGAGATTGTCCTACTGAACCAAAGGGTTTTCATCCTCTAATCCTAAAAATCAATGGGGTTTCATCCAATGATCTCAATCTCCAATAGGTTTTTGTCTAAGGAAGATTCTTGAATGAATAGAAGTTAAAACAATGCCATGAAAGACATGAAAGAGTTATAATTTGGCAAAAGATGGATTTAAAAGGAGAGAAAACTTCATACTTATAAAATTTTATAAATAAGAAGGAATGGGAGAAGAATTTTGAGGAGAGAGACAATGTGGCATCACATTCCCATGTGGGCCAAAATGTATACTATTGGGCATGCTTTGGCCCATGTGCAAGTGTCGAAGAAAAAGGAATCAAATGGGATAAGATCTATATACACATAATATTTTCAATCTTTTATCAATTATTGATGCTCTCTATCTTGTAGGAACCCATTGAGTTTCAATCTCTCTGAGTGCACACCTTAAGGGGTGCATCGAGAAAGGAGTAGGTAGATCATTAGTGCTTCATAGGATTGTGGTCCTTTTTTCCACTTGTTATCTACACACTTATCTCCTAAAAACCATTCCCCTAAGCTTTTTATTCTCTTTTGTACACTCTTCTAGTCTTTTTCGGCCTTTAATACCACTTTTCCTAACCTAAAACCCATTTTGACAGTTTACATGACTAGGCAACTGGCATGACCTTGCACTCTTATTAGTGAAACTCATTTATGTTCTACATCGGCTCTTGGGAAACCTAGCCGATGACCTAGTGAGTTTTTATCAATAATGATACTAGGTTGACTGGGTCAACCCTATTGGCCAAAACTTTTGAAAGGGATTAGGGTTAAATCTACCTATATATACACAATCATTTTACCATTATTTAGAGAAGAAAATAATAAGTAAGATCTATTACACATTTGCTTATCCACCATTCTACTTGAGGAACAAGCTTAGGGTTTCATACTTTCTTTGGAGATATGAATATTGTCTTGTGGATAAGTCTTTTAGATACATTGATAGGTTGTGTAGCCTAGAGTTGATTTATATTTATCATCCTTACAAACTACAACAACCTCTTGTGAAGCGCCTTGGCCAAGGGAGAGATTGAGGCTTGACAGGTTTGTCTTCAAAGGTAAGTATTTCTAACTTTGTTCCTCCTTTGTAAGACTAGACAGTGTTAGGGATTAGCTTTTACATTGTGTAAGTTTGGGTATTTACGAAGAAGTAAATAGCATATCTGGTTAGTGTGTAACCATATGGATAATATGGTAAGATATTATATTATTGAATATAGGTTAGAATATAATATTATTTAGATATATTATTATAACAATATATCGTACATAGGAGATTGAGATTTTAGGTGAGATATTAATGGAGAAATATTTTCCATTAATACAAGAATGGTTTTCCTATATATATGTATGTCCCAAATGTCTTAATATTAAGAAAGAGTGTATGAATAATATAATATAGTTTGGTGTTTAAATATTTCCTATGTTTAGCTGTTTCATTTTCTATGATTCATGCTCAGATATGAACTAGTTTCAATATCTGGTATCAGAGTAGGCTATTAATTAGAGAGATATGAGATTTTGAGCATTGTGAGGGGCATCCATAATTTTTGATTGCCTCATTTGATGAGAAATTTATTCTATAATAAGGACATTTATAATATTTTATGTTTTAGGTAGTTATGGAAGAGTGACATGCTAAATGATCTTTGTTGCAGCTAGATTTGAGTTATGGAGTCCATGCGTTAGCTTTGTTAAGACATTACAATCATGTCTTTGGTCAGTATAACTTCAATGTAAAATTACATTGTTAATCAAGGCCTACATCATTTGTTTTTGTCTCATATTCTTTATATGCATCATAGAAATACACATTTCAGAATAAGTCTTCTGCCTACAACTGGATTGGTTATCTTTGATCTTCATACTTGCGTGTATCCTACTATCAACTTGGAATCCATATGAACCTGGTCTTGTATTGAGCCTCAAATTTCAAGATTTGATTCATCATGTGCATGCAAATTTAGATATATTTCATCCTGATCCCTTTGTTCTATTCTTATTTCAAATAAATGTCATTCTACCCAGCATGATTCTATGACGCTTAACATGGATAACAAGATTTTATTTTTGGAGATTATGTTTTGAACTATTCATTGGTTGGTTGAAGATTATCTTCCATGGCATCACCACTCACATTGAATGGATTAATAGATCAACACTTGGCATCATCATTCTATCATCTAAGAGCTTTTTTGAGATCTATGATTCTTGGTTGTGAAAATTAGTACACCATTGCATGTAATTTCTAGTTCATCTCAAAAATAACATCTTAAATCATCATATTTGAGCATCTAGAATATGTCTTTCTATTGTTCATTCATGTAATCAGTAGATCTTATGTCTGCACGGTCAATGTGTGCTATACATGTAGTTCATGCTCTACAGTATTCGTACTGTTTTCAATAATGCATTTCTCATAGCATGTAGTGTAGGTAGCACCAAATTTTTTTTGCACCATATGTTTTCTATATGGATTAATCTATTGTTCATGCAAGTTGTCTTCTAAGCTGCGTTCCAAGTGCGTTGTTCCATGTTTTTAGTCTAAGAATAGAGAGGTTGTCTTTAGTTATAATTATTTGTTTTATTATTGAGTCTTTGGTGTATATATAAAGTTTGGTCAATGCATTTCTAAATAATATATTCAATTATTTATTAAAGATTAAATTCATTTCCCTATAGGTATTATTTTGAGTCTATTGTTAATGGTATTTATATCATTATTTAAATGTTATATTGTGTAATTAGTGGCTTGTTGTCGTAGTTGTTAAAGTTTTGGTTTGATATAATTAATTATATCAAATGAGTCATATTTTTGAGTTTATTAGTGAGTCTAAGTGTTTTTAGAAGTATGGTTTATTTTAAAAGATAATAGGTCATTACTGTCTATATTCTATTTTGTGTCATTAAAATATCAAAAGAGTCAAAATAAAAAATAAGTCAAAGATCTCATTTTGTGTATAGATGCATTATCGCTTGTACGCGATGTCCCGAGTCAAATGTCAAAAGTATCAGTCTTAAGGTAGGATCTCTCCTCTAAAAATTAAATCCAAGCTTCATGACTTCATCGGTTGAGTGAAACAACTTCATCAACTAGAGGTTGGAGGATAAATGGAGGCTGGAGGTTCCATAACTTCTCGTCAGTCACCAACAATGGGGTCTAGATGTTTTGGTGACATTTTGTGTGGTGTGTTTTTTATTTCCACTATGTGTTTGCAAAATAAAGAACAAAATAATAATGTTTGTTTATGTAATGTAATTTGTGTGTTATTATAAACATAATTCCCTGATGTGAGAACATTGTGAAAGGATAGAAAACACCAATGTAAGTTCATGGATCTTGAAAAGGTTTGTGGAAGATCTAGAAAACCATAAGAGGTAAACAATTGATGGGTCATGTTCATGTCAAGGTTTGTGATGAACCTATAAAACTATGAGAGGAGTGAACCTTTATTTGTATCAAGGTCATGAACCAAATAGGGCATGCTACAAGAGGTGAGCATACTGTAGATGAGAGTGTGAATGTTTTTTCGCAATGTAAAAACTAAGGGGGGAATGCTAGAGATTATATTTTACATTGTGTAAGTTTGGGTATTTACCGAGAGGTAAATAACATATTGGTTAGTGTGTAACCATATGGATAATATGATAATATATTATATTATCAAATATAGGTTAGAATATAATAGTGTTTAGATATATTGTTACAATAATATATCATACATAGGAGATTGAGATTTTAGGTGAGAGATTAATGGATAACTATTATCCATTAATATAGGAATGGTATTCCTATATAAATGTATGTCTCAAATGTTATTATATTAAGAGAGAAAATATTAATAATATAATATAGTTTGGTGTTTAAATATTTCATATGTTTGGCTCTTTCATTTTCTATGATTTCTGTTCAAATCTGAACCAATTTTAATAGATAGATATGTAATTTTACTTCTATTCCATACATTATGATTCCGTATACATTGAAATGATTATATGTCTTCTATGTATGTTTAATTTTAATGTTTATTACCCCACTTTGTGCCATAAGCTTTGGTGAGCACTAGATTATATTTCTTTGCTTTACTTGTTATTAGTATTGTGAATATGAAAACATAGGACTTAGTTAGGGTTATTGCATGGTTTTTCTTGACTAGAGGCTTTGTAACCGTCCCCAGTGATATTATTTATGATAAGAGATCCCTTAATTGGGTCCAGTGGATCCATATTGGTCATGTTTCCAATTATCTAATGTATCCCCAATTGAAAGTGTAAGTAGGATCTATCTTCTCCGATCTAAGATTAATTTATGGATCTAATGCATTTCTAATTATATACATTCTTGTGAACCTGGCATGAATCTAAACCTTACAAGTTTTCTTTCACACTTTTCATTTATATCATTTTATTATTTTTATATATTTGTGATACTAGGTTGACTAGGTCAGTCTAGTTTCTAACTTCTATGCGTAGGTTTAACACATAATCACATCAAAATGACTATTCTTTCTATGCAAATTTTCATCAAATACAAGTTACTAGATTGAATAGGTCAACACATCACTCTTTTTCAGTTCTAGACAACAAACTTTGTTAAATAGATCAACTTAGTCTCTTATTCAGCTCCAAAATAACAAATTAAGTTATACAAGTTGACTTAGTATCATAGTCAGCTTCCAAATAACAAACTAGGTAAACCAGGTCAACTGAGTCATCTTAACAGGCTTCAACAAATAGGGAATTATAGAACTAGGTAAACCTAGTCAACACATTTGGTAGAACTTGAAAGCAACATTCAAGGCATGTCAATAGAAATTTCATAGTCCTCAACATCTTCCAACCCACCAAGGTTCCTTTCTCTCTCTCTCTCTCTCTCTCTCTCTCTCTCTCTCTCTTTCAATTCAATTCTTCCTTATAGTTCTATTTTGCAAAGTTTACAATCTTCAAAACTATAATCCTACAAAAAAATAGGTCAACTTTTTTGACTTAGTTATGTAGTTTATCTTCTATTTGAAAGACTAGGTCGACCTGGTTGACTTTGATCTGTAAACACCACTGAAAAACTCAAAGTGAAGTTTTAAACGTACAGATTTTGAATTTCTCAAAATAAACAAATTCTCAAAAATACTCAAAAGAACTTGCAAATTGTTTGGCAAAGTATTCTTGGTTATCGAATTGGATTAGAATTGTCAAAAAGACTGATATCTTCCATTCACCAATAAAATTAGATTTTGTTTTAAAAATTAAATGTCGTAAATTGTCAATTTTTCAAATATTGCATGAGTTCTTGATTAATTAAAAATTAGAATACTTGAAAATAAAACATGCAATAATGACAAATTACCACATGAAATTGATAACAGAGTTCGGCATTGATTGCCTATGTCTCTGGGTCTACCCAATAGTGAGGACCGTTTCTATTAAATTTGTGCAACAAATGGCTTACAAATTATTTGGAAACATTGCACAACTTTCCTCATGCGTGATCTCTGTCCAAGAATTCCACCTTCGCTAATAAACTCAAGCTCGGTCCCATGAAATCCTTCCTCAGTCTTCAACCCCTTCTGAATGTGCTTTGGTCCCTTCACTTTAACTATTGGTTTATACAAAAAAATAGCATTCTCTTTCAATTAAAAAATAATAACTGAAAGGCTTACCCTATGTATAGAGGTCAGAATTTGGATTAATATCCACTTGCTAAAGCCATCTCCAAGCTTTTATCTTGCTCTCGGCCTCTTAAAAATAAAACATAGTCAAATTTCTGTGTCAATACAAGTAAAAATTACTCCCTTTTATAACACTTCAACCACCGTGGCTGAAGTGGTCAAGGCTATTCAATTTTGGGCGGCAGGTCAGGGGTTTAAACCACCTCCCACCTTTCTAGGCACCTTGATTGAGTATGAATCGGCCTCTCCTTGTTGGGTGCGCTCAGGCTCTCCTCCCTAGGTGCCAAGCATGCAGTTTGAATGCTTTGACTTCTTCTTTCCCTCCTTTTTGGTGCCTTGGACTTTGAAAATATCAAATGACATGTGAATAAAAACCACCTAAGCCAATTTTTTTTGCATTTGATTTTTTTTGCCATGTGTCAAATGGATATTGGTCCACTTGGCATTTCAATAGTGCCATGTGTCAACCTTCGATAGCTCCAAATGTTGATACATTCTCAAAACACGTGCCAAATGTCACAAGTGACATTTTTTGAGAATTCTTAAAATGACCATATATTGAGCATTTGAACTCCATTTTGTGAATCGAAAAAAGTGCCAAAAATCTCTCGACGAGCTCTACAACGTGCCACCACTGAAACTCTGACTTGAAACCTTTTTTAGAACCCAATTTCTAATCACACCTCCCCAATGGAAGGCTTTTGGTCTCCAAAAGTCCAATATCCTTTGAAATCTTATAACTGGTCTACAAAAATTGCCTACCCAAATGTCACATCCTGTAAAGCGGTGAATTGCCAATCACTGAAAATTATTCACCAAGTGCAACTACAAACCAATTTGTTAGTGTAATAATTTTACCCACTATTTGTAACCACAATTGACAGTTACAATAAAATGCCCAAAAATGAATAAGGGTCTTATAGAATGTGCAAATATCATGCATGGCTACAAATAGTTTGTATAATTAATACATTTACAAATGGTGCCCATAAAGGGTCTTATAAGCCTCTATTTGCACAATATAAAAGACAACATATAAACTACAATGCAAATTTCACAAAATAGACATACTGCTCATGCCCATATAAACTGCATATACTGTTGTCAAGATTTAAAAATGAAGTTTCAAAAATCTCAAACATGACAAATTATTCCAAGTATGTCAAACATGTCCCCTGGTTGTTCTCTACTGGCCACTCCAATAAACCATATCGTCATTCAAAGCATAGTAAATGTCCTTTATGCATACAACAAGGATCCCAAAATTGCTTTGCAACATGAATGCATCCACTAATCATGACAACATGAATGTCAAAAATTGTTTACCAACCCTCTTAATCAAATTTTATTGATTAGTTGGTGAGATTTCTTTAGTTAGTAACATTTGTATGGGTTGATTTAACTTCATTAATTACCTCATTGATAGGTTTATAGGCCATCTTAATCTTACCATTTCTAGGATGGTGTGATGGTTGAAGTCTCCAACACTTTTCAACCCAATATCCACTTCTATTACAATGAGTACAAAACCTTTTGTCCACTCTATTGAAAAACATATTCTTATTGCTACTCTTAGAACTCTGTCTAGGAGAATAGTCTTTAAAAATCTTTCCTAACAAAGATTTACATTTCCAACATTTGGCTACACAATGATTAGACAATCCACAAAAATTGCATGGATAAATGTGCCACAAATTTTGTGTACCATAATCAAAAGGAACATTGGAATATTTATGTTGTCTGGTAGAATTAGAATCAACATGATTGCAAGTGTGTCAAAAATAATGTGTTTTACCTTCCATCCAAGAGGATTTACAATTCTCCATAACACATCTTGCTTCTACTTTCTCAGAGCATTCACTTGTTTCATTCTGAATACTAGATCTATATCCTAACCCTGCACGATTAGGCTTATTCTCTACCTAAATGGGGTTAGTATCACCTTGGCCATCTTTTCCTAGGCCTTTTCCATTAAGTCCCATTTTAACAAGTAATTTTGAACCTATTCCTTTTGTATATTGTTTAAATTTACCAAAATCATTGTTACTAGATTCTTCATGGGAAGGAAAAACAATTGATGACTTACATGCACTTACAATGTTTTCATCTGTCATAGTGCTTGCATCTACAATGGAAGGCAAATCCTTCACTTGTCCACCATTATGTAGTTTTTCCACGAGCTCATCCTTGGCTCATAACTCCATTTTCAATTGGGCAATCTCCTCATCCAAGGAGTACAATCTTGCTCTCAGGAAAGCATTCTCTTCCTGGATTTGTTGGTTATATGCTTCAAGCTCATCAAGCTTGGCTCTATTTGATAACTTGCCCATTGCACTTGTCGAATCACAAAAATTGAAACAAATGCCGAAATAGAAGCAAAAACAACAACCAATTGTTAAATCCCATTGATCAACTGCTCTGATACCAACTTGATCCGTAAACACCACTGAAAAAATCAAAGTGAAGTTTTAAATGTACGGATTTTGAATTTCTCAAAATAAACAAATTCTCAAAAATACTCAAAAGAACTTGCAAATTGTTTGGCAAAGTATTCTCGGTTATCGAATTAGATTAGAATTGTCAAAAAGACTGATATCTTCCATTCACCAGTAAAACTAGATTTTGTTTAAAAAATTAAATGTCGTAAATTGTCAATTTTTCAAATATTGCATGAGTTCTTGATTAATTAAAAATCAGAATACTTGAAAATAAAACATGCAATAATGACAAATTGCCACATGAAATTGATAACGGAGTTTGGCATTGATTGCCTATGTCTCTGGGTCTGCCCAATAGTGAGGACCGTTTCTATTAAATTTGCACAACAAATGGCTTACAAATTATTTGGAAATGTTGCACAACTTTCTGCAGGCCTGATCTCTATCCAAGAATTCCACCTTCACTGATAAACTCAAGCTCGGTCCCAAGGAATCCTTCCTCAGTCTTCAACCCCTTCTGAATGTGCTTTGGTCCCTTCACTTCAACTATTGGTTTATACAAAAAAATAACATTCTCTTTCAATTAAAAAATAATAACTGAAAGGCTTACCCTGTGTATAGAGGTCAGAATTTGGATTAATATCCGCTTGCTAAATCCATTTCCAAGATCTTATCTTGCTCTCGGCCTCTTCAAAATAAAACACAGTTAGATTTCCATGTCAATACAAGTAAAAATTACTCCCTTTTATCACACTTCAACCACAGTGGATGAAGTGGTCAAGGCTATTCAATTTTGGGCAGTAGGTCAAGGGTTCAAACCACCTCCCACCTTTCTAGGTGCCTTGACTGAGTATGAATCGGCATCTCCTTGTTGGGCGCACTCAGGCTCTCCTCCCTAGGCACCAAGCATGTAGTTCGAATGCTTTGACTTCTTCTTTCCCTCCTTTTTGGCACCTTGGACTTTGAAAATATCAAATGACATGTGAATAAAAAACACCTAAGCCAATTTTTTTTGCATCTAATTTTTTTTGCCATGTGTCAAATGGCTATTGGTCCACTTGAAATTTAAATAGTGCCATGTGTCAACCTCCAATAGCTCCAAATGTCGATACATTCTTGAAACACGTGCTAAATGTCGCAAGTGACATTTTTCAAGAAATCTTCAAATGACCATATCTTGAGCATCTGGACTCTGTTTTGCGAACTACAAAAAGTGCCAAAAATCTCTCAATGAGCTCTATAGTGTGCCACCTATGAAAATTTGACTTGAAACCTTTTTCAGAACCCAATTTTTGATCAAACTTATTTCTTAAGGAATCTTGCTTCTACAATATAGTAGTGACCCTGTCAACTCTATTCTATAATGTTTGCATACACTATCATCTAAACCGATTCTATACCATACTTAATTTGGGAATTAACAATTATATACTAGTAATTAATTCACAATTTCATTTTCAGTTGTTTGCATGCTTAGAATAGATCACATAGTCTAATTATGTGGTTTTTTAATATACCATTTAGTTGTACTATTTTTTTTTTATTGCACACACTACCAAATCACATAATTTCAAAATGCATTTAAATATTTATCAACCCAAGGCCTACCTACTTTGATTTCATCACCAAGGGGGAAGCTAACTTGGTTTTTTGGCCAAGTATAAACATGTGGTTAATGGTATATATTATCAAAACACCTGACACCATTATTGATACAAGATTGTGAAGTGAGGGGTAATGCCTTGATACCAATCCAGTACCATTGCCAACATAGATCCCTTTCAGCCTAAATGTCTTGAAACCATCAATAGATTGATTTCTAGTTCCCTACTTTCATCCAACTTCTCTATCACACTTACAATAACACTTTATAATAATATAACAACATTCATGATGATCACTTGGCTAGCATTTGATTTTCAATTGACTACATGCTCTTTACTCATTGCATGTTGTATTGCAAAAACTTGCTTGGCTAACGTTGGTGAAAGGTTTTATGTTATGTACCTCAATTGGATCATTATTATTGACCTAATTGATTGTGTGTTTGTTTCATTTTCTTGATTTCAAAGTACATTGAAAAATGTTTCCATATTTTCAATGCACTATCATTTTATTTGACACAGTCTCTTATAAAGTATTTTTTTCCCTGACTATAGTACTAAGTTGACCTAGTTGACCCAATACTCATTTTTGCCTCTTAGGTTATAGTACTAAGTCAACCTAATTGACTCTATATCCTTATAAGGCTATCTTTTATCCTAGGTTACAATACTAAGTCAACTTAGTCGACTATGTATCTTTGTTAGCTCTGTTTCATACCCTATTTTCAGTACTAAGTCAACCTAATCAACTCTATACTATTATTTGCATCTTGTATGTCCTTGAATTGTATCAACTTTATCTTCCCTAATCTCTCTCCTTCATCATGGACTTACTATTTGAAAAAAACACTAAGTTGAATTCAATAGATATGATTAGTCTTACAATCCCTAATAGGTTCTCCCATAACCAACTTGTGGCTCCTATCCTAGATAAAATTAATGTGCATATAGCCACTCATACTACAAAGTATGGGACCCCTCCTCATTCCTCTTCACTTCACAATCCTCTCTTCTCACTTGAAGATCAAACCAAACTAGAGTATACACCAAAAATGCTCTTCTTCATCAATGCATTTCCTCAACATTGGGGAAAGGGTCCTTCTACTATTTACCATCTCATGATAATTGGTTAAGTTGAGGAACCTCATTCACTTTCCCCCACATTATCACATGGATTTGGGGATACTAGCTTCTTTGCTTTCCAGCCTCTTCCCTCTATTTTGACCCATTCTCATACCATGACTTCTTCCTCTTTGATTTCCTCTACCTCCATGCCTAGTATCTCTACTAACATGGCAGGTTCTACATTTAATAGACCTCTTCGAAGACCCACTCTTCTCAATTCTTATACTAGTACATCATTTTATACCCATGGTAATCATGCCTCTAGTTTTGATTCTCCTCTTCCCTCTACTGGTCCATCTTTTACCATAAGCAAATTATGCCACTAGTGCCTCACTTACCGACAGTTCTTCTCAAGCTCCTACTAACACCCATTGTGGTACCCAAGCCACTACTAACAATTCTAATGATTCAAATAATTATAATAATTCCACTCAAACCAATCAAATCCTATTTCAAAATCTTAATCAAATGAATGCTTTTCCAACTAATAATACAAATGCAAAACCATATTATCCATCTTTAAACCCACCCTCAACAAATGCCATGGGGTATGCATAATCTAAATCTTCCCCCACTTCCATTCAAGGATTCCCATGGTAATCTTATCCCTCAACCTCCTCTTATTAACTAAACAATCAAGCATCTTTAAAATGAGCCTCGTACATCTCAAATTGATAATATTGATCTAAGAGGTATCACCCCTACCATTTCTTACAATGGGTCAACTAATCCTACTCTTCATTTAAAAACATTTGGAAATCTATATAAAGTTGGGTAAACTTAAATACCTTTGCCGCTACCAAACTGATACCAAGATATTTGCCAA
Organism: Torreya grandis; assembly: GCA_037957365.1. Taxonomy (NCBI): domain Eukaryota; kingdom Viridiplantae; phylum Streptophyta; class Pinopsida; order Cupressales; family Taxaceae; genus Torreya; species Torreya grandis. Next base: position 9,958,347 of record JARHVA010000003.1, read on the forward strand.
ACCTCTCATGGGTAACACTTTAGATTGGTACACGCAACTCAAATCTCATTCTATTACTAGTTTGGAAGATTTAGTCAATGCTCTAGTCCATGAGTTCTAAACTAGTGATCTCTTTGGGAATACCTTGGCCCATTTTATCAAATTTAAGATAAATTAGACCAAAACTACCCAAGATTTCATTAAATGATGGAAGACCTTGTCTAATAAATGTGAACATAATATGGTAGATGACAACCTCTTTCATCTATTTACCAATGCTCTTTTTTCCAAGTTGTAATATCAAGTCTGGAGTCTCTCTCCATGTAATTTAGAAGAGGCCATTGAGCAAGCCAAGCATTAAGTTCTCCTTATGCATCAATTCAAGCCATCCCAAAATTCTATGGGTATCAGATGTTACTCAAGAATAATAATAATCATGCCACAAACGATGGTGTCATTGAATCTTATGATACCATCCATACTATTAAAGATGTTATTCATAACCAAATTCTAAAACAAGTTCCCCCTCCTAACCACATCACCATCCCTCATTTATCTTCAGCCAACAACATTAATGTTCACAAACCTTTATCCTTAGCATGATTACAAAAGTGTCTACTAATACCTCTACCAAAATAAATTGATCCCACTCGACCCATAAAATCTTGGTACGATCTCAATAATTTCTGTTGGTTTCACTCTAGTTATGGTCATTCTCATGAGACATGTAGGTAGCTTCGTAATTTAGCTATGGATTTCCTTCTTGGTACCAATTTTGACTATGATTCTATCATTCATAAATGCCAACAAGCCTATGAAATTGCTTTTAAAGCCCATGAAACATAAAGTAAATCTCAAGCTTTGAACTAGGTTAATGATCATTTGGCCATCTATAAAGATCCTCTTCCAAATCACTAAGATAACCAAGATAAGTCCACCCCTTCTACCAATAATGCTGACAATATTCTTGACCCAAATCGTGAAGAGAATGTGGTCAATATGACTAATATGTGAAGGGTGGTTGCTTTCATTGATCCTCAACCCATCTACACACCTCCATTATTCACATATTTCATGTTATCCAAGATTCTTCTCCAACTTACTTAAACAAGTTGGGGCAAGATGACCTTATATATTTTGATGAACCAATTCCAACACCTCCTTTGGATAACACTTCTCATACTATTTCTAAAATCCCTCCATTTTTTTTACCTGTCATCAACAATACTCAAACTTCTAACAACACTTATTCTAATAATTCTCAAACCACACCTGCATCAACTACTCCATCTTCTCAACATAATCTACCAACTTGTCCTCCAATTAAACCATTTACCTATTATTAACATAAATTTAAATGTACTTTGGTTCCTCCTTCCAAGGACCTCCTTCAACACTATACACCTCTTTCCAACAAACTTCTTATGGGTTATGATGAGTAGGATCCTATCACAGAATTGACTAACTTCCCATATCAAATCTCATTCCTCAAATTTATGCAGACCTCTTTGCATCATCACAATCATCTTATGTAACTTTTGTTCAAAATGAAGATCCTTCATCCTCCCCTAACAAGATGTGAAGCCACCTTATCGAAATCAAAAGATAACATTTTATAATAATGCATAAAGATGTAGATACATGTTGATGAAATGATGGACACTTCTCTTTCCCTCAAATTCCCCATTGCTTCTATGATCCCCAATGAGATTATGCTTCATGCAGATGATCCTCCTCTATTTATCAGTGTCCAAATTGGTGATATCCATGTCAAAAATGCTTTGATTGATGAGGGTTTTAGTATTTATGTTGCATCTCTTGATTTTATCAAAACCCTTAGATATTTTGAGTGTAATATTAAATCTACATGCAACACATGTCAAGGCTATGACTAAAATAAAATGCCTCCTCTAGGTTATGTGTGGATCCCCATTACCATCCCACCTATCCACCATTCGCATAAAGGTGATGATATTAAATTTTACGCTATCTTATAACATTTTGCTTGGTAGGTCATGGACTCATCATATGAGAGTAATTACCTCTTCTATTTGCCCATGTGTCAAATTACCTCACAATGGAGCCATCTATAAGATTCAAGATTGCACTAACCCTTAGAATTTTGAATAATTCTAAGACCATGGTGTATTCAATATTCTTACCCTTGAACCTTTGCCAAGTGTTTCATTTCATGAATCTCAATGATTTAACTTTCCTATCAATTCCACCAGAGGTTAGCATGGTCACCCCAAACTCATCAAGAATATTCCCCCCTAACTTGTAGATTTTGATGATGATGAGCCTAATGAGATCAATCTAAATATTAAAACCTTAGACCTCTCACCTCGTCTCATCTCTTAGCTTCTTGCTTCTTTGCAACCTCATTCCCATCAACCACCTTATGATGACATCCATGTTATCTTAACTAAGACTTGACATTCCATTCATCACACCACATTAGATGACAAGATCATCCCTACCTATGCCATGGATCTTCATACACCTAATTATGATAGTGGTTATACCTTAGATGATCCATTCTTAGGAGGTTTAGTTCAAGCCTAAGACATTGATATTATTCATTATCATTCTTCTTTATTTTAATCTTTCAGTATATCTTCTAGTATTCCATCCTATATCATTCATAATTTTAGAATTTTGCTTCTTGATTATAAGGTAGAGATGGTACACACACCTCCAGTTTCTTAAGAACCTCATAGGAGTATGCTTATGGATCATGCTATGACTAGTCTCTATCACTTTGCTAGATATCATGACCCCTCTAGCTGAATTATCCCTAAGATGCTTGCAACTATCCTTTAGCCTTATATGGACCCCACCCCTCCCTAAATAGAGCCTATTTTGGATCCTATTCCCACTTTAACTAAGTCTATTCTTGTTTTTGATCCTATTACTCCTTCAGTCAAGCCTTGTCCAGTATCTCCACCATCCCCACCTTCTCTTGGTGATGGTTTGCTCCCTTTACCATAGCTAGCTCTTTCACCCACCAAATGGGCCGATCAACCTTATTGTGACATTCATAAATTTATCGATCACTAGATTGGAGATTATTCATTATATCAATCTTTTTCAGACTCTATTTCCACTCCTCCTATGATTACACCTACCAAGTTTACTCATAAGTGTATCTGTTGCTTCCACAACATAGATAACCATTCATCCATGCATTATCATAAATTTTTGTAATTTATCGACACCTTACATCCCACCACTCCTTAGACATCATACAAGGCTATACCTCCCCCAAAGTATTACCTAAGTATCTTCTTAAATATAGAGAGGTATATTATCTCTGGCACCAATGTGGTACACATCACACTGATCATTATTGCGTCCTTTAATATCATCTCAAGGATCATCTCTTAACCATTCATACACCTTTTAACCTTCCTCCCATAGGTCATCCTCAAAAGAAGGATCCCCTTCTTCCCCTGTGGCTCCACCTCCTATGGTTCCATCATCACCTGTGGTCCCATATCCACCTACTATTCCTCCACCTATGAATCCCTTACCCATGGATTTTCCCTCAACCATGGATCCTTCTCCACCCATAAGTCCCTCACCAGTGGCACCTTCTCTACTAGTGACCCATTCATCTCCTATAAAAAACACTCCCATGCATTCTCATAAGCATCCCCTACACAATATCCCTCATCAACATGATCCTTCAAGCATTCCTACATTTTATGTTGAGGAGATTCACTGTGAAATATTTTTTGAGCTTTCATTGAAGATCAATGAGATATTAGCTAAAATTCCCATTAAGCTTCATAGAGACTTATCAGATGTTATGGATAATGTGTGTGGACAAACATATTCGTACCTATGAACACATGCATAGTGTTCTTACATTTTCATTTGGATTGGACATGTGTTCCAGCTTTACATTTATCTATATTTATATTATTTGATATTGTGTCAAATTATTATATATTTTACATGGTGACTTTGGTTTTGTGTTTTATATTGCTTATGATGTCACTATGTTTTCTTATGGATTCTTTTTTCATAATTGCATTATTTTTATTCTCGAGTTCATTTTCAATGACTCCCTTTTTTTCATGATTGTTTGCTATCTTATCTCTATAAAAATGGATAATTTTTATTGTGACTTGGTTATACAAACCTTGCTCCCTTTAGTCATTCCTCCATTACCATGTGATCAATCAACAAAAAATTCATCTCATTATAATCTCTTTTTACTGGTCCACTTTGGATATCCTTTTATTCCCCTTTATTCCATTTTGCAAACTAAGCATACACATGGCTGAGACTTGAGATAACATGCTCATTTATAGTTAAGCCTAAGTGTTCTAGTTAATATTGTCTTTGGGTACTTAGCTTCTTTTAGCCAAAGCCTTAAGCTCATTCATGTGTATCACTCTATCTCTCATGATTGTTCATTCCAAGTTTGTATGGAGGAGGATTCTTAAAAGCCATAAAAAATAAAAATCCAAATCATTTAATAAAAGGCAATGATCTAAAAGGAAACATTCAAAATTCTCAAAAATCAAATCACATTAAAAGATGTGATTCTAAGCACATCTCCTTTTTCTAATCAAAGCTCAAACTCCACAATTGGCCTCAAAATAAAGTCGAGGTCCATTGGGGTGCGGTAGGCCAATAGATTAAAAAAGGAGAATAAAAAATATTTTAGTGCTACCTACTTTCTCATGCAAGTACCCAATCTTCATAGTAGACTGATGGCTCTATAAAGGGTCCTAAAGAATGAGAAACACATTGTGGGAAGGTAGGTCCATTTTAATTTTCTTGTTCAAGACTACCTACATGAGCTGATCTTAGTAGCACATTTATTTGCCTACAAAACTTTATGTCCATAATGAATAGGTATCCTCTGTATATTGACGGTCACTAGTCACTTAGTATCTTCTCATGTCCTTAGTGTGCCTCGTGTCTTCTAAGGTCTTCTCATAATATGCCTAAATTATGATTATTACATTCCCTCTTTCACTTTCTACAACCCTAATATTTCTACTTGAGAAATATTGCTTTGTTCACTAATCACTCCCTTAAGGATTCCATTTGCGAGTTGCATTGTAAGACCATGGATACGACTTGGCCTTCCTCAGAAATTACCAAATTTTCACATTACCATTCAAAACATATCTTTTTAACATATCTTCACATTAATTCTACCTCATTAATGTTCCCTTTGTGAGTTTTAGTGTAAGACCATGGATAAGACCTAGCCTTCCTCACATAAGTCTTCAATATCCAAGTCACAACAAAATTACATGTGTCAAATATGAGATAAGATGTGATTGATTATGAGTCACACATCATTGACATACTTCTCATTTTGATTTAGTATGCTTTATGCTTACTTCATTAATCTTTCACTTTCATTTTCTTATTTTTCAAATTGCATGTAAGAATCCAACCATTTTTCTTAAGTTTTTCATACTTTCTAGCTTGAATTAGTGTGATTAATTTATGACCATTTTTGCCAATTTTGTTTCTTTTTTTATACTTCCCAACATGATTTAGTATGATTGATTGACTTAATTGATTTATTTATATACAATTGTTATTTCACATACTTTCTATTTTATTACATTATTTTCATACTTCGCAATGTGACTTAGTGTGATTTTACTTGTTTTAATTGGGTGCCAATTTTTTTCATGGTTTAATAACAAAATTTTTACCCTCTTGTTTACCACTCTTTGGTTTCTTATACTTAGTCATCCTTTTGTTATTACACATTTCTCAATGTGAAATAGTGTGTAGTACATTTGTTTTTGATTAATTATACTTTGCAAGAATCTTTTTTTTGCTTGTTTCTTTTTAACCATGTATGTGTCTTACGTAATGATAGAAAAGAAAACACAATACATATATTTCCTATAGAATGTACAAAAAAGGAAAAATACATGTAATATAAATAAATATATCCATGCATCCACAACCACAACCATAATATAAATACATAAGATCAACATCTAACTATCAACATAAGATATATATATATATATCATGCTTTTTTTACAAAGTACAAAAGTACATTGCTCTAGCTCTAAGGCTAGGTTCTATCATATCTATCTCATGGCCTAGGCTTGTGTCCCATAGATGCCTCAAATAGTCCCCTCTAAATAGTACATTTTAAATATGATGTTTGAGATCTCAAGCTTGCTACCTATCCCTGTAGGTTGGACACCTAGGCATATACTTATCCTAGCTAAATAGTGGTAGCCAAATGCACAACTCTCTCCTAAGCCAAGGCCTACCATGTCCCACCCTTGTCGATGGATGTAACCCATCTCCACATGCTTATAGTTGCCTTGCATCCTCTGCTTCTAGTCTAAACCAACTCACTTGAGTTAGGATAGATGGTACCACATGATCATCTAATGTGGTAGGGTCGTATAGCATCAACACCCCATCTAGAATATCATGGAGTACTCCCCTCACTAGGGATATATTGTCGGTCGAACCCTGTATCTATTGAATTGGAAGAATTAGTTTAGTGAGATGATGGGAACATCCTCAAGGTTGTGGGACCCTTGCACTCCTTAGGATGAACTTCCAGAGTAGGCTAGATTCCTTCTATTTTAGGTGGACTGATTTAAGACCAATGCACATACTTAAAGAGCAAAAAGGTAAATCTACTACTAATCTAAACCTAAGATTTTGAGAGAAAAGGGAGGGAGAAGGTAAGAGAGTGCTAAAATAAATAAAGGATGATGAACCAAGAATAGGTCAAGTGCCCTGTTGCCTTGATGAACACACTATAAATTTATAAGAATGAGACAATATCACACAGACTCCACCAAGGATACTCTGAATACATAAGTATTTTGTATGGAGGCACAAGAACATAATGTAAAATTGAGAGAGATGAAGGTTATAGCTAAATAATTCCTACATAGATCTAAGTGCACATAGAATATGACCTGTAAGTAAGTTCTAAGTTCTACACATAGGTGCTGGGAATGGACAACAATGAGAGGGGTGAACAACACCCACAAACAAAGATCAACAAACACAAATAGAACACAAAATACAAGAAGATTTAAGGGAGGTGAACTCAATTTTTATTAAATTGCAAGGTTTAACCAACAGATGTGATCTTGGAGGGCAAATTTTTGTAGCATTTTTGTGCTAAAAAAGTCCTCTTACAATGATAAATCTGCCTACTTATATAGGCAATTGGAGAGCTTATGGTCATTACTCCCTCTCACCCACTATCAGGGAAGTTACAAAATTCAATAGTGATTTATAAAGTAGTTAAGATATTTTTGGGAAGTGAATAAATGTACATGCTTTGCATTCTTGGAAGTGATGCCTGGTTTCAATAGTCACCTTTGCATTAAATTCTATAGACTTATCAAATCAACACACCATTCCAATTGTAACTTTGATCAATTTAATCATACACTTTTGTAATTTTAAATAAATATAATAATAAAGAGGGAGAAGTCAAATTTCCAACACAATAAATGACATTGAAAATGAAGCCAATGATCAAAATATATGATTAAAAAACTAACATATAGTCGTACAATTGCATCAACACCTTTAAAACATGGAAAAATAAAAAGTCACAACATCATATATGAGAAAAACCCATAATATCTTATATCACCAAAAATATATTGAAAATATGCTCAAAAGGGTATTTTTTTTAAAAAATGATTAAATAACCCCTACGACCTATCCTCTAAGTGTTTTCTAGTAAAAAGTTGGTTGAGTGATAAATATTTCCAGAAAGGTCACTTCACACCATCACAACTTTACACTGGAGACTCATGTCGTTACGAAACCAAGTGAATTTCCTTCTCATGACATCATAGTAAAATCATTCCAATTTTCATGAAATTTAGACTTCATTTTCTCCTTCACAAATGGGATTCAAAAGTGCTCACTGGGCAGATTTGAAAACTGGAAACACAAAAAATTGGCTAAGTACAAAATCAAATTAGAAGCTAATTTTTGTAGCTGCATATTTTGCACATAGCAAATTTTCTTTGTAAATTTTACTTGCATGTTCTTCCCACATTTGGATATCATCATGTTAAATTTAAAATTAATTGGACTCCATTTGGCCCTACATAATGGTGTTTGAAAAGTGATATGCAAGTTGATTTGGTAGGTACCAGGAAACACATAAAATATATGCACTAAGCAATTTTTATGGTTGCCTATCTTTCAAATGAAGAATGATTTTTTGTGACCACCATCACCATTATGTTCCCCTAACATTTGACTACCCTCATATAAGTTTTGGAGAGAAATGAGCATGATTTAATCATGAAAATTTTGTCCCAAAAAACACTGCACAAGTTAGTTTTGTGCAAAGAGTTCCACCTCTTTCACAAGGGATCAAGGTGACTTGAAGAGTCAATAGGATCCCCATCTAGTCTCCTCATCATCTACAATATCTACAAAATTTAAACTAGATAAATTTTATATCATAGATATATCTCAAAATCTATCAATATACAATCTATCAAATAAATCTTATACAACTAGTACTCTATTTTCAAAGCTTAAACAAATTTCACCCATTTATTACTTGTTTGGATGTCACCAATCACCATATCCTTATCTTCTCATCTGTCAAGCATGGTCTCTCCATTGGATCATCCTCTAAGTACTTCATCTATGGGATGCCTCCTAATCAACGTAAACCCTGGGGTCACCACCCTTGTCCATCTCAAGCCTCACCTTAGTGGTGCCTTTATAGACTAGCTCTGTCCATAGTCCAATGATCATATATTTGTTTTTACTAACTCATTTTTCAAACTTAAAAATTTATAGAATCTTGATGTCATATAGAATCTTTTCTACCATTATATGCCTATATTGTAATTTTTTTGATTTTTTACTATTTTTGCACTAATCTCTATAGGTTCACCTAATGTTCCTCACATTGGACGCCTTCACATCTCTCACATATCCTTATTTATCTACAATACTAAGGTAATTAAAGGTATGTATTTTTCAATTCTATCCTTTTATTTATCTTATTTATTTCTTACTACATTTTACTTAGCATCAATGTTATGTGTCATGATGTTTTATTCCTAAAACACCATCCCATGTTACACTTACGTGACACGTGATGAGCTTCGAGTGGGGCATATGTATACACATAATATTTTAAAACTTTTATCAATTACTGACGCTCTCTATCTTGTAGGAACCCATCGAGTCTTAATCTCTCTAAGTGCATGCCTTAAGGGGTACACTGAGAAAGGGGTGGGTAGACCATTGGTGCTTTGTAGGATTGTTGTCCCTTTTTCCACTTGTTATCTACACACTTGTCTCCTGAAAACCATTCTCCTAAACTTTTTATTAAACTTTTTATTCTATTTTATACACTCCTCTAGTATTTTTCCACCTTTATTACCCCTTTTCCTAACCTAAAACCTCTTTCAATAGTTTACTTGACTAGGTCAACTGGGTCGACCTTGTACTCTTATTGGTGAAACTCATTTAGGGTCTATGTTGGATCTTGGGCAACCTAGCCCATGACCTAGTGAGTTTTTGTCAATAATGATACTAGGTCTATTGGGTTGACCCTGCCAGCCAAATTTTTTAAAGGGACTTAGGTTAAATCTACCTATATATACATAATCATTTCACCATTATTTAGATAAGAGAAGAACAAGTAAGAACTATTGTGCATCTGCTTATCCACCATTCTACTTGAAAAACAAGCTTAGGGTTTCATACTTTCTTTGGAGATACAGATCTTGTCTTGTGGAGAAGTCTTTTAGATGCATTGATAAGTTGTGTAGCCTATATCTGATTTATGCTTATTATCCTTACATACCAAAATAACCTCTTGTGAAGCACCTTGGCCAAGGGAGAGATTGAGGTTCGATAGGTTTGTATTCAAAGGTAAGTATTCCTAACTTTGTTCTTCCTTTTTAAGATTAGATAGATATGCATTTATAATTCTCTTCCATGAATTATAATTTTATATACATTGTTTTGAGTATATGTTTTTTATGCATGTTTAATTTTAGTGTTTATTACTACCCCACTTTGTGCCACAAACTTTGGTGAGCATTAGATAAATTTTTTTTGATGTACTTGTTATTAGTATAGTGAATATGAAAAAATAGGACTTAGTTAGGGTTATTGCATGGTTTTGCTTGACTAGAGGCTTTGAATCCCTCCCTAGTGATATTATTTATTATAAAAGATCTCCTAATTGGGTTTAGTGAAGCTATATTGGTCATGTTCCTGATTATCTAATGTATTTTTAATCAAAAATATAAGTAGGATCTATCTTCTCTAGCTAGGTTTGATTTGTGGATTTGATGCATTTTTGATTGCATTTAATATCAACCACCTATTTTATCTTTGTTTCCCACCTTCATGTGTTTCCAAACCCCACTTCCACATGCTTCTAAAAGGAGAGCTCAGTTAAAAATGTGGTATCAATCAATTAGGAACTTTGGTATCTTCCTACAATGTGTACACATACTCCAAAAACAACTTTTGACTTATCCCTACCTTACAAATAATGCATATTACCAAGGGTGGAACCTCAACTATTCACCCATGTGTGATAAAGCAATGTGGGTCACTTGAGGACAAAAAAGCTTGTCCTTCAGTGAAAGCTATGCCCCACTCTTCAAATCAGATTTTCCCCCATGAAGATTCTCTGTGGGTCATGCCAAATCATCTAAAAGTCACCTTCTCTACTACATCATCACCTACATCACTTGTCACATCACCATGAATAGTAATAATGAATAGTGACTCATGAATGGTACTTGTGAATAGCACATGTGAATAGTAACTTGTGAATAGTGATCTAACACATAATTATTCCCCTACAACTCCCAACTTAGCCTACGAAAATTAAATAGGCTAGTGGTCTTCGATAAATGTCTCATTTAAAGAAATGGGACATTAAAAATATTTATTTTGGGAAGGACTCAAGGGGGATGTACACAAATATGTGGCTAAATGCATGGTATGTCAATAAAACAAAGATGATACCATTAAGACCCCTGGTCTTTTTCAACCTCTATCCATCCCTAACCATAGCTGGGAGGAGGCTTCCATGGATTTGATTATTGGGTTACTGAATTCTAAGGGTAAAAATGTTATCATGGTAATTATGGCTTGACTCACTAATTTATTACAATAGCTTCTATTTATTCAATAGAGTTGAAAAATTGAATGGTATTCTAAATATCAGTGTAAATGATCAAGATCCCATATTTACTAGTAATGTTTGGACATAATTATTTGCATGTTTGGGCACCCAAATGGCTCATAGCTTATCCTGTCATCCTTAATATAATTGACAAGCATAAATAGTCAATAAATGTGTATAAGACTATCTTCATTATTTTGTTTTTGATAAACTAAACAAATGGATTCATTGGTTGCCACTTTCCAAATGGTGGTATAACACTTATTCCAAAATGTCTCCCTTTGTGTCATTATATGAACATTACCCCCCATTCATCACTTCAGCCTTGAAAGTGCATCCCAAGGTTCGAGTTGTTGAGGAACACATTCACTATAAACAAGAGGTACTTGCTAGTTTGTGAGAGAATTTAGCAATGGTACAAAATAGAATGAAGTAGCAAGCAAATGAACACTATAGTGAAGGCCATTTTTACATAAGTGATTGGGTATTTGTGAGTTTGCACTCATATAAACATGTCTTTGAAGTAACAAAAAATGATAAAAAATTATCCCCTAAGTATTATGGTCCTTATAAGATCTTGTAAAAAACTGGTAGTGTGGCTTATAAGTTAGAATTTTTTGTTAACTAGCATACATATAATATTTAATGTCTCTTGCATGACGAAGGTAATTAGACACAAAGTTTATACTCAAACTGAGTTAACTGAATTAGATGAATAAGGATGAGTCATTTTAGAGCTTGAAGAGATCCTTCACATGCACATTAAGCAACTACGAACCAAAGTAACTAAGGTGTATTTGATCAAACAAAATAATATACATTTCAAAGATGCAACATGGGAGGATGAAGCATTCCTACAACAACATCATGGTTTGATTCAACTTTTAGGACAACATTGTTTTGAAGGGGAAGGACATGCTACAAACTTAACCTATAATGTGTTTTGGGATATGTGTGGCCAAATATTGGCTTACATACCTTTTATATTATCTTGTCACATCTCTCTATGTTCTTAGTAAGGTTAACCTATAGAATAAACATGCATAAGTAGAGTATATATAGGCGGTAGAGGTTAGCATTCGATCATCATATTGTAAATTCTGATCTTATTGTATTATTATGGAGTTTGTCTCTTCAATGTGGCTCAACTATATTTATCAAGTATTATGCTCTTGTTTCAATTATTGTAATGGATCTACATATTCTTCTCTTATTTATGTGATATAATATTCTATTATGTGAACATCTAAGTAATTTCATTAATTATTTCTACATGCATCTTACATCACTATTTTTATTAGTTTATATATTATGGTGCCATGATATTCATGTTATCAATAAAAATTTTATTTACATCTTTTCATAACATCTCTTGCCTAACTTTTCTTTTGAGCTAAGTTGTTGTGCATGCTTCAAAACTCACCTCCAAAGATATGCATACATAGTGGCTTATATTAGAGACTTAGATGTAAAAATAGAAAAGTAGTTAGAAATAAATAGGATTTACATAGTTGATATTGATCTATACCAAAAAATCACCCAGAAAATAGTTTTAGACAACATTGATTTATTTGGACAAGGGTGTAGGCCAACTATGTCTAGAGCAGTACGTTGTTATCCAAAAAAAAAAAAATAGCTATTTATAAAATCCTTTGTGTCACTTAATATATAGATCAATTAAAATATTTCTCAAAATTAGGTTTCAAGTTTTTCAAATGGTTTGTCTCAAATTTTTCTCAAAATAGGAGCATTATACGTGGCATGTATTCTAGGATTTGCATAAATGTGTTCTAGAAAATCACTTGATATTATTCAGTTCTAGAATCTATATATTCACAAATAGCAAATTGGGGGCATGTGCATGATACATGATTACCTTCTTACTCAATTTTTCATTAGTTTTACAGATGGAATGGCAATACTTGTTGTTCTCTATGCGGTATACACTAGACTTAGATCATATTATCTTTTGCATTAGTTTTGTGCCAACTTTGCACTAGAAATGAACCTTATTCCATCTATAGCGGTTGGTTCACATTTTTACACCATGTTTTGCACCAAAATAATATATTGGAATTAATATAGGGATTCCAAGATACTCTACCCACACTGAGTATGTGGTGATGGAGTTAATAACACTTTGAGTTCTTAAGCATACTCTCTTTTTTATCAAGATTGGGGCATGCACAATCTAATCCAAATGTTTCAATGAAAAATAAACCTCCAAGAGTCATAGCCTTTCTGATCATTAGTTTTTTTACATAAGAAAACACAATGGTTTGTATACCGAATTTGGTGTATTAGTTCCTTGTTATTAGATCTATAAGTCTTGATTTTCATATTTTTATCTTAATTAAGGACTGATTTTATACATGTTTCATTTTAGGTTTTATGTGAAGCACAGTTCAACTTTGTGGTCTATATTCGAGATTATTCTTCATAGGTAAGTGCAAGTGGACTTATTTTATTTTACTCTAGTACTTTCAATTTTGTTGCATTACTAGAATAAAATGGGGTAAAATGTAGACACATAAATTTACCTTTATTTATAAATAAATGTACTTGTGACCACTCATTATACACACTTAGGTCATACCTAATTTCATTGTCCTTAACCACCATTCCTTCACTTATTATGCAAATGACCCTTACCTCTTAAGCAAATTCTGATCCTAAACATCCCTATCCAAATTTTAAAACAACTAAACTCACTTTCACACTGATCCACACTTCTGGTTTGGTTATCTTTGTTCTTCAGGCAAGGCCACTCCATTTGGACTATCTCGTTCCTATGTCATATCTAATTTTTATCCCATATCCTCCCATAAAAAAATCACTATTTTCTCAAATTCAAAATTATCCAACAGATCATCCCACACATTTCATGAATTCCACATGAAGGAATTCCATAATTATCACTATAAAGCCATATTTTCTAGCCATGATCCACTAAAGGCTCATATGATTAAAAACCATTAGAATATCTAATTACACATTGAGATAAAAATACATATTTTTACTAATTCAGAGTCTACATAGCCCTAGTACTCCAGAGTTAGGTTTGCATATACCACCAAAGTCATAAGTCATTGTGGAAGCACTTAATCACACTAGGATTGCACTAACATTTAACATTTTGATCTAGTCTTTCAAGCACACCAACATATCATGAGAGAGCTACATGGAGTTTGATCCATCTTTAGAGTATTTTTATGTAGGAAATGCTCAACACAGGGGGTGTTCAGGCCTACCAAAACTTCAATTGTTGACTCATTTTTCCATTTTATTTTATTTATCATTTGTGGTCTATTAAGCTAGGGTTATAAGTGAAGAAGAAGGTACATAATGGTTTTTACAATAGATTGAGAAATCCTACACATTCAAATAGAACATATAAGCAAACTGAACCTGTCACATCATTCACAGGGAGTAAATCCTCATAGAACGTTGACACACCCTAAGTATAACAATGTTGGATGCCACTGTCCAATTCTAGTGGTCTTATCCCAAATCTAAGTGAAACATTGTTCTTGACTCACAACATTATTATAGAGCCTCAAAATCAATTTCACAGTTGCACTTATAGTTTTATATTCTTGTTTTCTAGCTAGGCTATTTATTTTTAGCATTTCCCCCTTTTAGCATCTATCCAAATATAGCAAGTTACAAATCATTTTATGTCATTTATTATATATTTGTAACATTATGATTTTACATAGTAATTTGTCTATTTAGATAAATAATAATTTATTTATAAAATTTGATAAAATAGTTACTTTACCCATGCTTTCATTGTGGGTAAAACTACTAGTTATTACATACCAATGGTTACATAACTATAGATTAATTCAAATTGATGTTTTCAAAACTATTGCCTACATTAAGTTGCAGTTTCATCACCATCCCAAATAGGGGTAATTTGACCTTTGGGAGATCACTGAAAGAGTATCTTCATCCCTTTTTGACATGTTGAACTCTTAAAGATGTTATCTAGATTTTTTATGATTTTATTCCATGTGCATAACATTGTCAACATGGCCTACAAGCCTCGCACATGCATAAGAACCCAATCCCTTGTTTTTGGTTGATGTAAAATTATTTGTGAACCAGATGGTCCTACATCAAAAATCTAAAGTAAATTAATTTATCCATGAAATCCTTCTCATTAACCTTTCATGAGATATTCAATGGAATTTTTCATAATTCTAAACCTCAGATGCACTCTTTCGAGATGCATCATCAACTACTCTATTATTTTCCACTTAATCAAACACTTCTTGATTTCACTGCAACTTCTCTTCTTGATGATTTGCATATCTAATACAAATTCAACTTATTTTATTGCCTTATTAGGTAATTGTTGTTTCCAATACACACTTCAATAATATGAATTTGATCCTTCACTAGGCAAGTGTACAAATCCATTACGTTGAAGATAGGTTATATGTCAACCCCATCTAGTAGCTTTGTCTCATATGCATTTGTTGAAAATATCCTAAAAACTCTACAACAACCAATATTATTCCTTTTGATCTTGTTATATGTTCTTTAGGGAGCCTCTCCTTACACAAATGGGCCAAAACCAAGTCATCCACTTGGAAATCCTACTTTCTTATTTTGCAATCAAAATATTGCTTGTACTTCATGATACTTGTTTCCAACCTTCTCTTCACTTCCATATGCACATCGTGAATACTTGATGAATAATAATTTACTTCAACACTTGTTGTACTCATATATCATTTGCTTCTTGTAGACACCTAAAATTGGCCACCAATAACCTCCAACCAAGCTTTTGGCCAATTTCCACTTAAAATACACAATTTGGCCTAAAAACACTAAAACATGTAAAATGATGAGAAAATGACATATTCAAGTGCCAATTTTGGCCAAGGTATCACTAAATAGGGCAATGGAATTTATAGGCTAGCTAACTTTGATTAGTTCATTTCAAGTCAAAATGCCGAATTTGCACCTAAGTGCTCTGGATTGCTCTTCACTATCAAATCTATTGCACGAGACATGTGCCTTTGTTATTTTTTTTTGATAACATCCTAAGTGGGAATATTATTCCAATGTGACATTGCCTTCTAATTCCAATTCAATCAAATTTTGCACCAATAACAAGGCATTCTGATCAATTTGAGTAATTTGTGCACAAAGTGCTTAAACATGCTTAAGAGCTAATTAACCCAAATTAAGGCCTAATTTATTAATTCCATAGAAACTTGTTGAATACTTATTTTTGAAAATTAATATTGAATATCTACATCATCAAGTGACCTCATTTCTTGGAAAGACATCCCTAGGCCATAAATGCCACAAATATCAAGATTCATGCCCTCCATGCCACATCAATGCCTTCCATGATGCCCTCCATGCCTCTTAATTTCCCATTATTCTAATGCCATGATGAGCATAATTAAAAACTTAATTCCAAAAATTGAATTAACCTCAACCACACATCTCAATCTTGAGATGGACAGTTCATGTTGATTCTAGACATTCTCAAAAATCTATAAATAGAGAGGCCATGAAAATTATTTCTAAGCTTTTTAGATGCAAAGTTATAATGCCAAATTTGTTCTAAAAGCTTCAAGCAATTAGTGTTACCATGCCAAATTGATTCCAAGCCAAGCCAAACCACAAGCCAAGGGTGCCAAGAAGAGATGGAGGTAGCCAAGCTTCCATTTCCAAGGACTTCATGAGCACAAGCCGAGCAAGCCACCACTACAAAGGAATTTGGAGCATCCAAGGAAGGTGAAGGAATTCTTGTGTTTGATTCCTTGCTTTTTTGTTGTGTTTGTCATTTTCTTTTGTTAACTAAGATCTCCCTAGTGTCTAGGCCTAGAGATGTTATGATATTAGTATGTTTATTTCATCTTCTTTTCATTTTGGAACTAACACCATACTAATCATCCTCTCTTGAGTCAAATTCCTAGATCACATAACGGCATGCCCAGTGGGTCCAAACGCATCTCACACCTGAAAAGATCCTTTTGCAAATCTAAAATATTTATTTGCGATCTTAAAACTCTTGTAAATTGATTTTTTAACTTTATTTTGCCATTTTTATTTGCCACAATTTTATATAGGAACCAACATTGATATGAAATATCGACATTATTTACTTGGCTTAACCAACATTGATTAGCAAAATTGACATCGATTAGATCTTAGTTAGCCAGAGTAATTGATGTCAGTGGTAATAATCAATGTTAATCACTATGTTTTTCTAAAAACAAAGACTTGAGAGCTACTTTTTCAAAATTCATTGTTTCAAGCTAAAAAGGGCTTCAAATCTAAAGGATATGATAACAATGTTACTACAGGACCAAGCTGGATATTTGCTCAAAACATGTTTAAATCACCTTTGCATGCTTAAAATAAATTAGGGACCTTGTATTTGGGTGATTAACAAAAGATTTAGATGTTTAAATGAATGTTTTCAAATTTTGCAACTAAGACCAAGGGGTCAAATGAACACCACCAAATCTTTAATTTTGGGTTTAAAATTGAACACACTTATCAATTCTTGTTTGCAATAGTTGTTTAGTTATATTTTTGTTTGGAAAAAATAGGAATGTTACATGTATGCTCTTCCATTTGTCCCTTATAGGGAACCCTTGGAATCAAAAGTGCCATTCCTATTACAAGTACCCTAGTCCAAGGCTTAGAAAGAAAGTCATCTAAAGCGCTCTCCAAAAATTTGTCAAAGTTTGGGTGACCTTAAAAATGACCCTAAAGTATTTCTACTTTCATGCTTTCTTTATTTTTTATGCATCTTGGCTTGCAAGGGGGACTTCATCACCTCCCATAAGTTCTTTAGGGAAGTTTTGACCTAGGGTTTCATATCTCAGCATTGACTTCATTTGGCTTCTTTGGAGTTACACATGGGACGTAGTGGCACTTTGGACATCGCACTACACTGAACAAATAATAGAATGTAGTGGTTGTAAAAGGACTAGACATTTTTGTAATAGACCAAGTGATAGAAAACCAAAATCCATGTTTTTTTTTTCATTGTTTGGCAAGAAAGTCATTGTGTAATTATTTCTCCTAGATCATTCAAAAACTTGTTAGAATTTAGACAAATTCCCACTTGCCATGGAAGTCTTGTTGGTGCAAGGTGCGCCTTAAGGTCCATGTTATAATATTATTATTTGAGAGAAGGAAGGTGTAAAAACTGTACTATATAATGCACATTTACTTTTGGATGAACACTTAAAATCCTCTCAAATGACGTGTATTGATGGATTCCAACAATACCAAGCAACCTTGTCAGTTTATGATCTAGGGGTGATTAATTAGTTGGTCTTGTCCTAGATTAAAGTCTTGTTTGGAGTCAAAACTTGGTGTAAACAAATAATCCAAAACCAAACACATAGTCCAAATTTTATTTTGAATAAAGAGGCGTTATGCTACTCACGTGAGATCATCAATTTGCCTTGTTCAAAAGTTCATCAAAAGCTTGAGAGTCATATCATCCACTTTGGCATAGTTATGCTGCCCAATTGAGTCTAGACCTTTACCAATGTTGTTTAAGTCCTTCACTTATAATCTAAATTCAGAATTACATCTTTACAAGTTCATAGGGTTGATGTGTTAAGTGGGTTTGCCATTTGCACTAAACTTGAGGGAACTTAGGTTTAATTTTCCAATTTGGGTTGAAGCCTGTTTAAGACTCATAATCATTATCATCACTTGATAGACTTAAGCCATTTCATGCTAAACACTTTCACTTTGAGTCTATACTCCACAACATTTTGAGTCAAGAAAGGTAGTGTTATGCTATCAAAATTATGAAAAATTGTCTTTACCTTAGAGAGTTTTTGAAACAAACTTTATATCACACCTTTTGGGTAGTATAGCGCTATTACACTACCCAAATCATTTCAAATTTTGTTTCATAGACCCTTTTGCATAGGGTTCCAAATTTGTTCCTACATTTTCAGGCTAATCTAAGTGTACTTTTAATCCTTTGTCTAAAGCATGGTTATACTACTCACCTTTATCTAGATTGTTTGTCAAAAAGAACACAGTTTTATACCATTGTTTATGAGAAAATAAACTATTACTAAAGTGCCTTTTGTTTCATACCTTATAACTAGTTGATCAAGTTCATGATTGAGAATCAAATGCCTAAAGTTTTTTAGAAGTGTTTCAAATCCGTTATATTAAAACTTTTATCTATTTTCAAAGCCTACCTTTTGACACCGTTTGGCCAAGAGTCCTAGCACATGCCTTGTTTGAGCCTAGCTTTTGATGCCACATTTGACCAAAAGACCTAACAACTTTTAAATTCCTAAATTAGACTGATTTGAAACACTTCGACCTTAGAGTTTGGCATTTCAATTTTTTGGTCCATTTACTTGCTTATCTTTGTGTGAACCGTGAAACATTAGATATTTTATGCTAGCTTATTTCCTCAAAAATATTTGCATAAGCATTTTGATCCTTTTGAAAAATCTAGACTAAGTTGAGGCATCATTTATTTTAGATTCTACCCTTTTTAGATTTTATATAACTCTTTGACCTTTTATCGTAAAGCATTGACTATGGATCCCGACATGTATTCCTACACTTGTAGTGGACTCATGTAAAATCTAGGGATTAGTAATGTAGTTGTGCAGGAAGTAATGGTTCAAGACCCCTATACAGATAATATTGCTTATGAGATATATTATTATCCTTCTTATAATACTCAATCAAGGGCACAAAGCCAATATCCATTAGCTAACTATCTAGTTAACACACCAACTTATTCAGAATAGGACCAAGGACAAACCACATAATACGTAGCTATAATACCCATAGTGGACGAGCTAGTTCTTCAAAAGTCATATACTACGAATACGGCTTCCATGCATGATCTATTTTTGTTTGAACGACATTTGTTAGAGAATAAAGACAAGATTTTGGTTAGAGCCATAGAGGTAGGGGCCAAGTTTCCAGCAAACTTCCCCCATGAAAATTCACCAAGTCTAGTAAGAGTGCCCCACCATATCATTTACGATCAACAAGCTTCTTCTAGTAATCCTATGGCTCTAGTCCAAACAACTTATCAAGACCCTAATATATCTAATTGAGGAAAAAACATCATGGAAGATCACTTTAACCAATTGCAAACATGATACCAGACCTACCTGAATTAAGCATGTGATTTTAATCAGATGAACATGGTAAGTAAGCCTCTCATTGACCTAGTACCTTCAATATGAGTGTTGATAGAGTTAACTAGACAAGAGAATCTAATTTTTGACCCATTCATACAAACTAATTTAATAGATAACTTGATGCATATGCTAGTTATTGAAGAAGTGTCTTCAACCTCTATACATAATAATGAGCCAAACGTAGTAGACCATGTGAAAATAACATCCAATCTTGATCAAAGTGGTACTCAACCAGCTGCTTCCTCAAGTGTACAACCTATGAGATTAGGTAATCAAATAATGACCAATGTCATGCCTAAATGAGAAAATGTGATGAACCCTACTCCTCCTCAATAAGTAGCGAGTAGTATTCCACAACAGCAGACACAATCTAGTGTATCAATACAATAGAGGACAAATACATTGCCACCTCAATCAAGGGTAACTAATATTACTCCTCACCAGGTAACGACAAACATACCTCTTCAGTCATAAACTAATATGCCAATTCAAAACCAAGCAATGACTAGTCAACAATGTGCAAATATTTGTCAATGATAGATGTCAAATCTGTAAACTATTTTCACTTCTTCATAGGGATTCATGCAACAAGGAGGTCCACATGTTTCTTAAGTACCTATTAGACAACCAATGGTTCAAAATGTGCTAAAAATTTAGAGACAGGGCCTTAGTCCACAAGTTCCCACTCAACAACATAGTTCAATTAGTTGGTAGCATGTCCCTTTTCAACCACAATAGGCATATTATAATTATATCCCTCCATCCCAACAATAATATCCTTCAAGTCAAACCTTTATTTCCAACCTAAACTAGAATATCGTGCAACCAAATGTGCAATTTCATGTACATCCTAATCCACATATGCATATTCCTAGTCCATTCCCCAACCAAACCAATATACCCCAACAAGTATCACCATCACACCTTAGTCAAAGTGTTCCACCTGTGACCTCCCAGCCATCTACCCAAACTAATATTCTCCCTCAAAACAATATCCCTTCTAGTTTCCTATCCCAAGAATTGCAACAGATGAAGGATGCAATTGCTGATATTCAGGTGGGGAAATAGACTAAAAAGTTCAAATTAGATGACATGTGTTCCTATCCATTTGACATGGATTATTTACAGATATCATTTCCTCCAGGATATGAATCACCAAAATTTAATAAATATAAAGGGAAAGGTGACCCTAAGACCCATTTGACTGAATTCTTTGTTGCATGTCAGCCCATGGCATATAACAACATATACCTTTTAGTATTGTTTCCAAGGAGCTTGGTTAGACAAGCCTTGGAGTGGTTTTTAAAGTTACCCAAGAATTTAGTAACAAACTTTGATGATCTTTCTAATAAATTTGTGCAACACTTTTCCTATAATCTCAAGCATGATATTTCATTAGTGGACATAACACAAGAAAAGCAAAAAGCTGGGGAGAGTTTTGCAAGTTATATATAGTGGTGGAGAGCCCTTGCAAGCCATTTCACCCATAGTTTACCAGATAAATAATTAGCTGCTATGTTTACAAAAATTTGCATAGTGAGATAGCTTACCATCTGAAGTTCTAATGTGCACATACATTCAAAGAGATCATTGATAAAGGTTTATTGATTGAACATGCACTCATCAATAAAGGAGTAATCAAAATTAATTCTACTAATTAGGGAAATAGCCAATAACAACATCCTAATCAAGTGTAAGCATCACAACTGACACAGGCCAATAACCAAGAAAGACCAAAGTAATGCAACTGAAATAGGAATGTTGTGGGAAATGGAGTAACTGAATCCTGTCATGTGTAAACTGTGAAAACCTCATTTGCACCACCTTTTCAGCTTACTCCTACCTAGAAACCTATCCAACCAATACTGCAAGCACAACAACCAAAACCTATACAACAACCTTTACGATTGCAAACCCCTCCTCCTCCTAAGAGAACCACACCTGCACATCATGTCTTTAGTGACCTAGGAGAACCTATTGAATATGTATTTTTTAAGCTCGCCAATAATAATCTGATTAGTTGGCCTATACTAAAGCATTATCTTCAAGGCATTCCTTACCCTAATTGGTATCATGAAAATGAATTCTATGACTATCATTGGGTCAATGGGCATAATCTATGAAGATGTGTCCAAATCAAGCATTTAATTGAGAATATGTTGGAAAATGGGGAAATAACATTAGATACTGGTGCTTCCACTTCTAATCAAACTCTAAGGATTTATCAAAAGCCCTTTCCCTAACATAATAATCAATAATGGAAAAATAACCAACAATAACAATAATAACGGCCAGTGCATCAACAAAATCAACAATATCAAAATCAAAGGCTGAACTAGTAGAATCAACAAAATTAATTGTAGAATCCACAATGACAAAACAATGGACAAAACCAAGGTCAAAATGGTAACAAACAAAAAAACCTACCATGCATTTGTACATGAATACAATAGGGTTGTAGGCCATATTGTAGGGAGTAACATTAATACCATCTCCATTAATCTTAAACCAAGCACTAACTAGCCTAAACCATTGTTAAATAATAATATTCAACCAAATTACATGGAAAATCCTTCTTTGACTGGGAGTGCATATAGGCAAACAAACAAACTAGGACTTCCATTTTTGGATCTTATAGCGGCAACTTGTTCTTGCCACGTGACCACATGCAAGTGCACCGACAATCAAGACTTGTCCTATCTAGTCCCACACCATTTCTAATATAAGTTATCAATAATGGTCTAGTATTTAATCCTAATTGTGAAATCACAAATTAGATGTCAAAGATTACTATCCCCTACCCACAACCATCTACCACTTTGCCTATCATCCAACCAATTATTTAGTTTTAGAATAAACCATTCACTACTGACCAAGATAAGAAGTTTGATATTGTGGAACAATTGCAGAAGACACTAGCATAAATTTATATTTTAAATTTGTTATGAATGTCAATAATCCACAAGAACATCTTGAATGAGTTCTTGACCCAATCCATAGTTGTTAGTAACATATCCCCTGATAAATTCCAAGCTTTGGTTGGACACCTAGCTCCAACCCAATAAGTCACATTCAACCAAAATGATATGTCTTCCCTTGGCCTGCTCGATAATAATCCATTATACATAGAAGTTTATATAAGATGGCATAAAGTGAATCATGTATTTATAGACAATGGATTTAACCTTAATATAGTGTCCCTAAAGCTCATCAAGCTTCTTGGGTACACAATGACAGATCTCCAACCAAAAACAATAACTATCAAAGCCTATGATAATCAAGAAAGAGAATCACAAGGCACCATCAGTTTGCCATTTATCATTGCACCTTTGACCCATGATACACTTTGCCATGTGATTGATCTTGATTCATCATACAACATACTTCTAGGTAGGCCTTAGTTACATGAGATTCATGCAGTCCTGTCAACACTGCACCAATGTATCAAGTTTTCCCACTTAGGGATGGAGGTGAATATTCCAAGATATTTACACCCATATGAACACTACAAACATCTTGATGCCAAATTTTAAATCTATAATTATTAGTAAGGTATGAATCTAAGTTCCAAGCAGGATAAAGGAAAGGCTATACTTACTGATCCTTCACTAGATAAATGCATAGATCCTATACCTTGGATTTCCTTTCTCACATGCTACCTTCTGAAGCTTCTAATCATTTCACCATTTCAGATAATGGATCAAGAGAGTATGTGACCCATGATACATTTCATATTTCTAATCTTCTTCAAAATTTGAAAACCTTTGGGTGACCTAAAGTCACCCCACATAGGCATTGGAAACAAAAGAGCAAAGATACGAGACCTGTCACATTTGTACCAACATCTGGTTGAGAACCTAACCCTCTTAAAGGAGATGAATCATTGTTATATAATGAAAACTAGGAAGATTGTTATAAAATTGCAAAGTATCTTATTCCCAATAGGATCATGGAGCATCACAAATATGAAGGAAGAGCCCTCAGATCGAATCAACAAAGAACCATTGGGCCAATTTCCACGACCAAGTATGAAAGACCTTATGGACTTGGATTTAAACTGCTTGGCAGTGACCCCACATATCTTATTCAAAATCCATCACTAGTGACTAGTGATCATGATTCTGATAGTGAAGTAGAGTCTGATCATAGCCTCATTTTTGATAACCTAGCTGAAACCAATCTATTTGATAGCAATGCCATTTGTACCCTTACCCTAGCCATTCATTGTAACCCATTGCAATTATATTATCCCTAACTGATAGATTGGGACCAACAAGAATCTAGTCTACCAATTGATGAGTTCTAGAATGATGAGGCATTCTATGATTTTTTAGGCCTTAGAGACAATGTTCTGTTGGGAGATCACAAATCAAGATTCTCAATCACATTGAATCCTACAACCTATTTTGGAGAGCGAGTGAACACCCTTAGCCAAAAAAAATAAGTAAAACATTGAGGTCCTAAAGTGAAAACCTCTTTGAGGCACTTTATGACCAGGGAAAAAGTAAAGATAAAGGCTAGTCTAGTGGTGAAAACTTGTTTTAGGTGCCATTAGATGGGGATGTTAATTCTTCTTTGAATTTAGACAAGGAGACCACCAACAATGAACTTGCCTACGGATCTGAGTTCAATTTTGAGCAACAACAATATTTGATCAAATTATTCAAGAATTTTCAACTATTTTTATTACATGGATAGATCTCCCATTAGAGGACTCAGATTCATCATGCCTAGGATAAGTTGAAGAGCAAGTCCTAATAGAGGACCCTGACATAATCCAATAGTTCAAGTCATTGCCTACTATCCTAGAAGATGGTTCAACCCTTCTAGTCAAAGATACAATAGAGGTAAACATTGGGACTCCATCAGACCTGAAATGGATAAAATTAGGTGCGTCCCTCATTGAAGAGGAATGTGACATCTGTATAGCTCTATTGAGATAATTTGTAGATATCTTTGCATGGGCTTATTCTGACATGCCAAGTTTGGACCCCACCTTGGTTTTGCACCACCTTGTGGTTAATCTTGACACCAAATCGGTAAAAAAAGCTACGTAAGATGCATATTCACATTGCTGTATTAGTAAAGAAAGAGTTGCAAAAACTCTTAGAAGCATGATGTATCTGATCAATTGACTACTCAAAATAGATCTCTAATGTGGTACCTATTAGTAAAAATCTTGAAGGAATCAAAATTTGTACTAATGTTTGAGACATCAACAAAGCTTGCCCTAAATATGATTTTCCATTACCTAATTTTGACACGATCATCGATTCCATGATAGGTTATGAAATGCTTTCACTCATGGATGGCTTTTTAGGATATAATTAGATCAAAATAGCACTAGAAGATCAGCATAAAACAACATTCACCACTCCATGGGGGATATTTTGTTATCAAGTGATGCCATATGGCTGTAATAATGTGGGAGATACATATCAAAGGTCCATGATTGTCATATTTCATGATATGATGTATGATATTGTTGAAGACTATGTAGATGATGTATTAAGAAAATCCAAAACCAGGGTCGACCATCCAACAGTGCTGCATAAGATATTTGGAAGAGTACAAGAGTAAAAAGTCAGATTCAATCCAAATAAATGTCTGTTTGGTGTAACTTCAAGAAAATTACTTGGCTTCATTGTGTCTCATAGAGGTGTTGACCATTTTTGCCCAACAGGGCAAAAAATTGGTCCCTTCTTCCCCTGCTATTCAAGGCCAATTCATTTTTTGATTTTGCACAAGTCTAGGAGTTTCTATGGACTCTGCAGGTGCTTGGTTTTCTATAGACTCAACAGGATCAAAAGCAAAAAAGCCCAAAGGAAGTTGCCAAAGACAGTGACGTCCTGAAAGCCATCAACTTTAAGAAGGTGAACTAGCTGTTGTTTTTTAAATGATGACGGGTGCACAGACGTCAAATTTAAGCTAGTAAAAGGGCCGTTGGTTTTTAAATGCCCAAGCGCCAACCATGAAATGAACCCAAGGAATGCAGCGACCTGCCCAGAGATAGCCTGAGGGCCAAAAGAGCCAGAAAGAGACAAGGTAGGGAAAATACAAAAGTGCCAAGTGTAGGAGTAGGCAGATAGTCTAAGTGGCAAAGGGAGGTGTCGATTCAAGAAATTACTCCAGCAGGTGAAACATTGTCTGTGAATTGACCATTACAAGGTGAAAACGGCCAATTGTGCGACTCATTTTCTTCATTTCACATTTATGAGTAGACAAATCACGTAGGTGCATTCAAGGAACAATCTCGATTAATGGGGAAACAACGCGGCTTGTGTCAAAAAATGCCTGAAGTCAAAGCCAAGGTCGACACAACATTTATGTTTAAGCGGCCTGCTCTTCCCAATGCTCGTAAGGCACATGGGTCACTTGTAAAAAGGGTGCCAAAAGGCCTCCCTTCTTCTTCTATATATTGGAGACTTGTCTTTGAGAAAGGATCTTCCACATTTGTAAGGTGTAGCCCTGGAAAAAATTTCACCTAAATCAATAAATGCATTTTCTACCTCTATCTTGGTTAGATATCTCTGTGTATGTCTGAGTGTTAGTTTGTGTTTAATCATTATTTCTTGATGCTTTCACAGGTTCAACACCAACATATCTGGTGTCTATAAGGTGACATTTCTGTAGCTGATAAGGAGAGTTGTATTTGGAAGTGCAAAAATAGAAGAAATTACCTTATAGTGTGCCTTTCACAGCACCTTTGGTGAATCTCTATTTTCTATATTTTCCATTAAAGCCTCCCTATCAAGCTCTTGCAGCCTGGTCCTTCTGCCAGTTTGAAGTGTATGTATGTGTTTGTCTGATTTTAAGTGTGAGGGTGAGAAGGTTGGATTTATTTTGGTGCATCACCTCCTTTAGAGTAGTTTGTTTTCCTACAATCTTTCTCCCTTTTCATCCCCCCATTATATATATATATATATGTTAGCACTTACTGGAACAAATCAGATGCATCAAAGGGAGCTAGCCCTTACCTAGAGACTCTCCACTCTAGCTTCGCTGGTCCCACAGGTGAGAGCGGAGTTTCCATTGTTATCTGAAGAAGGCAAGAGCTCGGCCTCCTGCCAAGGGTGCAATCCACTATGTCAACAGTTTTGGCACGCCCGGTGGGACCAACTAGGATAGGTTTTGTCCAAAGAGTTGAAGATTTTTTGGTGTGTTATTCAACCAACCAGCCTTTAGAGGCTTTTGCATCAAACACCAATGGCAACTTTGAGTTAAATCAACTGGTTAAGTAGTTCTGGTACCATACCATCAAGAAACAATATTCTGGTATGTATCCCCCCATCGTTTAGAGCCATGGACCCTATTTTCCTTGGCCAACATGGCTATGATCCTTACCAACCTTATGTTGATCCTTACAGGTTCAATATGGCTAGTCTCAACCCTACCATAAGCTATATCAGCCTTATGCCCAGTCTTCTCAATATGTCATTTCTCCCACTCAACCCAGTCTCTTTGCCAACCAACCCATTTACACATTCAAGTGAGCACTGCTGGGATACAAAAAATATGTAGTAGATCTTGACACCAGAAAGGGATGTGGCCAAGAAATTCCTGATCATATCATCCATCAAGTGAGGAATGCACTGGATTAGGTTAATAAGGAATGGGCTTCTATTGAAATAGCCAATTGCAATAGGCTTACAAGTGAGATGCTGGATGTGAGTGGTTTGATTGCATCTTTGGAAGATAAGCTGAGTGTTCATGAGAGGCAGCCTTACCAAGCCTATCAACCTACATACTCACTACCCCAAGTATCATATCAGTCATATACAACCCCCATTTATGATCCAAGTCAAGCCTGTCAAAGTCCTTTCCCCAATCAGGTTGAGGAGAGTTTCAAAACAACAAATCTTGTGTTTAAGGTTAATCTTGATAGACAGATTGAATTGGCAAACCTTCAAATGCTGCAGTCCATCTTGGCAGCGAGGGAAGTGGAATCTAAATCTTCACTACCCTCTCACATTGTGGCCCCATCAACCCCAAAGGAGATGCCCAGTTTGAATTGCTTCAGCTGGAATAAAGTGGTTGAGTCCTGGAATAGCAAGGAGGAAAAAGACATTATCGAAGAGTGTGACGTACAAAATGAGATTAGTCCTTTTCAAGTCCCTCCCACCCTTCCTCAGGAAGCTCCTTGCATTTCATGGCAATCTTCGTGCATTCCCCATCTCTATGATGACTCCCACGAGCTCCAAGAGGTACAAAATGAGAATAATCTAGCCAAGCGGATTGAGGAATTAGAAAAGAAGATGAGACTGCTGGGTGAAAGAGAGATGGAGCTTTCAGACCCTATAGAGGAGCTGACGCCAAAAAGCACCCCTTTCACCAATCCACAAGCTAAATTCAATATTGATGAAGTGTTCGTAAAGTGGAGAGACAAAAACCAAGAAATTTTGGCCCAAGGTCTGCCCTGACCTGTTCTGAAGAAAGCCCCCTCTTGTGTGCCAAATCCTTTCTATCAGATGGCACTTGCTCATTTCGACTCATCTGATGCATCGATCGATCCTACCCTCAATCCCATGCACCTAACTTTTTAGCACACCTTTTTTCAGACAGCTCTTCCTGTGTGTGAGCAGACCCTCCCAAATCTTCCCTAACCTCCTCAAGTCTTTCAACATGATCTCCAAATTTCAAGCTGGAAGAAGGAACATCATGAACCAGCTTAAGACCTTGAAGAGGATAAATTTACTTCCTATTCACAGGAGTAAGATTCCAATCCCAAGATCATGAGTTGGAAGCAAATAGTGGAATCTTGGGGTAGAAAGGAAGAGGAAGAGAAAGGTTTTGTTCAAAACCTTGAAGAAGATGGGGCTGCTCCTGCTCCTAATGATGATTGTGATTTCTAGGAAAGGATTTCCCAGGAATATATGGATAGGTAGATTGCAAAATTAGAGTCTAGAGTAGGTTTCCTCGGTGAATGTGTGACAGACATTTCAGACCAAATAGCATATTCCATGTCTGAATGCACTCCATCTATACACCTCCAAAAAAGCTATCAGGCCTTCACTGATATGGATTATACTCAATTTATGACTGACTAGGGAGACTTTAGGAGTACGGACAAGGAGGAGATCACCTTAAGTGACATGGAGGAGCATGGGAAATCTCTTATTCATGTTTTGAATGATTCTTTTGAAGTCATTGAGGCAGGCTACACTATTCTTCAAGGAGGCTATGAGCTGGTTAAGAGTGGAGAAGGTAGCATTGGGGTTCAAACAAGTTTACAAGGGGGCTCCAGGCTTTCAGATTTATCCCTTCAAGAGGTTGGTGAATCTGAAGATAATTTCTTCAAAATCATCAAGGAGGATGGTCATACCATGGAACCCGAGCATGAGGCAGAAGAGAGCAAGCCAGTCAAGGGTGTGTATCAAGGGGCTTATGGTGATGAACCGGCAACAATTGATTTCTTGATGAGATACACTAGCCTAAAGAACCAACAGGAAGCAAGCTTCTAAGAAAAAATAGAGTACGTATGAATTGGAAGCATGTTTGAATCTCCATTCAGATATCAAGCAAACAAGGTGACAGGGAAGAAGAGTAGGTCACCAAATCTCCTTTTCATTCAGTTACTTACCTGGCACCATAAGTCTTCTTGCCAGGAAGGAGACATTAGAAGCTTTCCCTTTGATCCAGGAGGGAATCAAAAAATACCTGGTTAGCTATATATAATAGGTTGCTTTTAGTTTTCTTTCTCTGTTTCCCCTAAGTGCTATTTGCACAAGTAGTTTTTTTAGCTTTGTGTGTGTTTTCTTTTCCTTTTGAGGTGAATCTATGTGATTGATTCTAGAATTTATCAGGGCTGTTGCTAATTTTAAAGTTATAATCTAAATCTGTGCCCAATGGATTTTAAGGCAACTAGCTTCTAAGCATAGCAGGCATGCTTCCGCTTGGAGTCACCAATTTGTTGACCATTTTTGCCCAATAGGGCAAAGAATCGGTCCCCTTCTTCCCCTGCTATTCAAGGCCAATTCATTTTTTGATTTTTCACAAGTCTAAGAGTTTCTATAGACTCTGTAGGTCCATTTATATGGACTCTGTAGGTGCTTGGTTTTCTACGGACTCAACAGGGTCAAAAGCAGAATAGCCCAAAGGAAATTGCCAAAGACGGTGACATCCCAGAAGCTGTCAACTTTAAGAAGGTGAACCAGCCATTGTTTTTTAAATGATGACGGGTGTGTGGATGCCAAATTTAAGCCAACAAAAGGGCCATTGGTTTTTAAATGCCCAAGTGCCAACCATGAAAGGAGCCTAAGGAATGCAACGACCAGCTTAGAGATAGCTCGAGGGCTGAAAGAGCCAGAAAGAGACAAGGTAGGGAAAAGACAAAAGTGCCAAGTGTAGGAGTAGACAGATAGTCTAAGTGGTGAAGGGAGGCATCGATTCAAGAAATTACTCTAGCAGGTGAAATAGTGTCTACAAATTGACCATCAGAAGGCGCAAACGGCCAACTGTGCAACCCATTTTCTTCATTTCACATTTATGAGCAGACAAATCGCATAGGTGCATTCAAGGAGCAATCTCAATTAATGGGGAAACGGCATGGCCTATGTCAAAAAATGCCTAAATTCAGAGCCAAGGTTGACACAACATTTATGTTTAAGTGGCCTGCTCTTCCCAATGCTCGTAAGGCACATGGGTCACTTGTAAAAAGGGTGCCAAAAGGCCTCCCTTCTTCTTCTATATATTAGAGACTTGTCTTTGAGAAAGGATCTTCCACATTTGTAAGGCGTAGCCCTGGAAAATTCACCTGAATCAATAAACACATTTTTTACATGTATCTTGGTTAGATATCTCTATGTATGTCTGAGTATTAGTTTGTGTTTAATCATTGTTTCTTGATGCTTTCATAGGTTCAACACCAACATATCTGGTGTCTATAAGGTAACATTTCTGTAGCTGATAAGGAGAGTTGTATTTGGAAGTGTAGAAATAGAAGAAATTACCTTACAGTGTGCCTTTCACAACACCTTTGGTGAATCTCTATTTTTTGTATTTTCCATTAAAGCCTCCCTATCAAGCTCTTGCAGCCTGGTCCTTCTGCCAGTTTGAAGTGTATGTATGTGTTTGTCTGATTTTAAGTGTGAGGGTGAGAAGGTTGGATTTATTTTGGTGCATCACCTCCTTTAGAGTAGTTTGTTTTCCTGCAATCTTTCTCCCTTTTCATCCCCCCATTATATATATATATATGTTAGCACTTACTGGAACAAATCAGATGCATCAAAGGGAGCTAGCCCTTACCTAGAGACTCTCCCCTCCAGCTTCTCTATCCCATAGGTGAGAGGGGAGTTTCCATCATTGCATGAAGAAGGCAGGGGCTCGGCCTCCTGCCAAGGGTGCAATCTTCTGCATCAACAAGAGGTATTGAAGTTGATTTGGCTAAAGTCTATGCTATAACCATGATGCCACCACCAACCAATATAAAGTAACTCCGTAGTTTGTAGGGTAAGATCTAGGCAGTTTGACGCTTCATCTCTCAGTTAGTAAACAAGTGCCATCCATTTACACACATTTTGAAGAAATGAGTTGTATTTAATTGGGATGATCACTACCAAATAGCTTTTTAACAACTCAAATACTATTTTGTTAATCTACTTATTTTATTACATCCTATGCTAGGAAAGCCATTCTTGTTATATCTATCAACTACTGATCATGCCATGGGGGAACTCTTGGCTCAACATGATGACAATGCAAAAGAGCATGTTGTATACTAATTAAGTCGTACCTTGGTTACATATGAACATAACTATGTGCCTGTTGAAAAAGCTTTTCTATCCATGGTTTTTGTAACTCAAAAACTGCATCATTACATGTTGAATAATAAAACCATGGTCATTTCAAAGGTAGATCTGCTCAAGTATCTACTATCCAAAACAAATTTACAAGGTAGAATGGCTAAATGGATCATGCTTCTTAGTGAGTTTGACATAGAGTATGCCAACTAGAAAACAATCAAAGAACAAGTTCTTATAGATTAACTTGTTTAAGCACCTTTCATGGACACACAACCACTCACATTCTAATTTCTTAATGAATCCATAATGACCATCATTGATAGACCTCTTGAGGAGTAGCCTTGGAAGCTGTATCTTGATGGTCCATTCACTGCACATGGATCGGGGGTAGGCCTATTGTTTATTACACCATAGGGGGATCTAATCCTTAAATCATTTAGAATTAGCTTTCCTTGTACAAATAACATGGCTGAGTATGAAGCACTTGTTTTAAGACTTTAAAAAGTAGAAGTGGAATATATCTCATCTCCAAGTTTATGGTGTTTCTTAGTTAATCATCAATCAGGTTACAAATCATTTTCAGACCAAAGATGACAAGCTGGTTCCATATAAAGACATGGTCGACACTCTTAAACAAAAAATTACCAACATTTAGTTTGAGCATATACCAAGGGCTAGTAATAGAATTGCAGATGCCATGGCTACTATTAGTTATCTAATTTGACAAAAAGATAAAGCTAGAGAGTATCAGTTCCTTATTGAGAATTGGTTAGCACCAGCTCATGAACCTTCACTCATCGCCATGATTTATGATATTGTTGGTCCTAATTATATCAAGTACTCAAACCTTTATAACTACCTTCATGACCAAGTATTACCACCTAATCTCTCTCAAATACACACCAAAGCCTTCATTCATCATTCTGCTCATTATACTCTACTTGGATCTACCCTTTATTGTCATAGTTTTGATAGAACTTTGCTTCATTATTTAACTTTGGCAGAGTCTACATTAGTGTTAAGAGAAGTTCATGAAGGATTATTTGGAGACCATTCTATTGGGGTAGTCATATCTAAAAATCTCTTGCATACTAGTTATTATTAGCCCACCATAGACGTAGATGCCACTACATATGTAAAAAAGTGTGAAAAATGTCAACAACATGCTAATCTGATTCATGCCCTAACAAAAACTCTAAAACTGATGTTGACACCATGGCCATTTTCTACATGGGGACTTGACCTCATTGGGAAGATTAAACCCACTTCATTTGATGGCCATAAACATATCCTTACCACCAATGAATATTTTACTAAGTGGGTTGAAGCTATACCCCTCACTTATGTGATTGGAAAGCAAATTTCTAAATTCATCTTTAACCATCTCATCTACTGCTACGATATTCCATCTGACATTATATCTGATAATAGAGGATCATTCAAGAATAAATATGTAGACTAGATATGTTTTGAATATAACATCACACAACACTTTTATACAACATATTACCCTCAAGGTAATGACCAGGCCGAGGCATCCAACAAAACCATTATCAATATTCTCAAAAAAATTGTTAATGATGCTGGTCATGATTGGCACCTCTAGATATTCCCCACATTTTGGGTATATCGTAACAATCATCATACCCCCATAGGATCCACTTCATACTCACTTGTTTATGGTACTGAAGCCATCCTTCTCATTGAGGTTGAATTGCCTTCACTACGCATCTTTTTCAAGTATGTTGTAGATGATCATGACTATCGAGTAGTTCACTTGTAAGAGCTAGACCTACTTGAAGAGAAATGCATAGCCATGCTCAACAACTTTCAAGCATATCAAAATTGACTCAAAAGACACTATAATTGGTGTGTTAAGTATAGAACATTTGAACTTGGTGATCTTGTTCTTAAAGAAAACTAAAAGAATACCACAACTAAGAAAAAATATAAAGGCAAATTCAAACCAAATTAGATAGGACCTTTCATCATCACTGCAAATTATGGATCAAGAGCATACAAGGTCACCATACCAGATGGAGAGGAACTTCTAGAGCTGATGAATATTATTTATCTCAAGTGGTACTATGCTTGAGTGCTAAGGTGTATTGTCTATAAGGATCGTTTTAGTTATGAATTTTTTTCACTATTCTTCATTGTATAAATACCATTCTTATCCATCCTCTTTTCCATTTCTACTTTCCATTTTTGACCTACCAACCTAGTGTGTTCTATAGCCTTGCCCATTTGAACTTAGTTTTTTCCATTCGTTACACATTTTTAGCATCAAAGTATCTGATCAGTTTCATTAGTCAGTTCTAGTACTTTAGATAAAGATCATATTTTGGCATAGTGTGATAGAAGTTTTGACAGTTGCATCCTTCATTTATTATTCTTTCTTACCACCAGTCTTGCTACTAATTATAACCACCTTTGGGAAAATTAGTACCTTTGATCTATGCCATTGTGTCCTAGTTATAACTATCTATGAGAAAACTAGGGGCAACATTAAACCTTGACGTATGAACTTGACACTTCCTATGTCATACTATGCCTTTCTACCAACTGTGCCTGTTTTGGTTGAATTGACTGCTACACTAGTCAAATTCCTTTGCTATAAGGGTGAAACTACAATGACTTGAGGTCCTACTCTGGGACTATATAGGTAGTGCTCAATACTTTTTGAGGTTAGCTTAGTCACCCTTTTCCCCATGCTCTCACCATTTTGTGAGAAACATAAGCCACACTCTCACCATTTTATGAGCACCCTAAGCCATGCTCTCACCATTTTGTGAGAAACATAAGTCATGATCTCACCATTTTATGAGCACCCTAAGCCACACTCTTACTATTCTTAAGCAACGATCTCATCATTTTGTGAACTTGAACCATTTAGTGTCTCATCATTATTGATTGAGTTGAAACACTCCAAAAATTTCAAAAACATTTAAAAAATTGTTAGAAAAGAATAAAAACATTGACCACTTCTTTGCCTTAAGGATTCTAGGAACCCTTACTAAGTTACAAGAAAATCACTTGTCATTTAGTTTCCCCATCCTTTTTGGCCTTTTTCTCTCATGCACTTTCTATTTTTCAAGACCATTCATATTCTTATATCACATACATTAAGGTGTTCTATCATGAAGCCTATGATTACATGCTACAACAAACCTCAGCTTCAAGAATTTTATTCAACAATGACGGCATCTCTTTAGCACTGACATCTTGATTCCATCTTAATCATATCTCAAACAGAGTAATTAACCATGAAAGAATATTAACCTTTATTAGTTCAGATGAGTATCTCCCTACTAGTAGGTTATTCCAATTCATCATTACCCTCTGTGTTGAGTTATCATCATTCTCAACCAAGTTTATCATGTTTTCCATAATTAGGGTCCAATGATTATAACTGCTTATGGGCAGATCATTGCACACTGCCCCACCTGCATTTCTCAATGATTATAACTGCCTTTGGATAAATCATTGTGTTATCACTACTTTACTTTTTATACCTATACAAGGGCATGTTGTTATCTTGTTTTTCTGTCCTAACTAGGTAGCTCCATCTTCTCAATGATTATAACCACCTTTGGGCAAATCATTGTG
Organism: Torreya grandis; assembly: GCA_037957365.1. Lineage (NCBI taxonomy): Eukaryota > Viridiplantae > Streptophyta > Pinopsida > Cupressales > Taxaceae > Torreya > Torreya grandis. The sequence continues at coordinate 9,994,013 of JARHVA010000003.1, forward strand.
TTATCATACCACATTGCCACTATCAGGGTAAAATATTTATAACCACCTTTGGGCAAACCATTGTACACCATCCCACTTGCATTCTCAATGATTTTGACTATTTTTTCAATATCATTATGTTTTCACCCCATCATCTTTCTTTTTTTTGCTCCCCTTATTTCACTTCTTTCTTTTCGAGGGATCGTTTGCCGACTTGCTTGTGTTAACCATTCCCTTGAGGGGGCATCATACAGTTAGTTTATAATCATTGTAGTTGTAGGCATACAAGACCTTTTCATTCTTTGAGAAGATGTTACTATGCTTATAGCTTATAATGCCTTCCCAAACAGGGGCAAATTGTAGACACCTAAAACTGGCCACCAATAACCTTCAACCAAGCTTTTGGCCAATTTCCAATTAAAATACATAATTTGGCCTAAAAACACTAAAACATACAAAATGATGAGAAACTGATATATGCAAGTGCCAATTTTGGCCAAGGTATCACTAAATGGGTCAATGCAATTTATAGGCCAACTAACTTTGATCAGTTCATTTTGAGTCAAAATGCCAAATTTGCACCTAGGTGCTCTGGATTGCTCCACTATCAAATCTCTTGCATGAGAAATGTGCCTTTGTTATTTTTTGTTGGTAACATCCTAAGTGGGAATACAGTCCCAATGCATTTGACATTGCCTTTCAATTCCAATTCAATCAAATTTTGGACCAATAACAAGGTATTCTTATCCGTTTGAATAATTTGTGCACAAAGTGCTTAAACATGCTTAAGAGCTAATTAACCGAAATTAAGGCCTAATTAATAATTCCATAGAAACTTGTTGAATAATTATTTTTGGAAATGAATATTGATTATCTGCATCATCAAGTGACCTCATTTCTTGGGAAGACATCCATAGGCCATAAATGCCACAAATATCAAGATTCATGCCCTCCATGTCTTATTAATGCCTTCCATGATGCACTCTATGCCTCTTAATTTCCCATTCTTCTAATGCCATGATGAGGATAATAGAAAACTTAATTCCAAAAATCTAATTAATCCTCAACCACATATCTCAATCTTGAGATGGATGGTTCAGGTTGATTCTAGACATTCTCAAAAATATATAAATAGAGAGGCCATGAACATCATTTCTAATCTTTTTAGATGCAAAGTTATAATACCAAATTGGTTCCAAAATATTTAAGAAATTAGTGTTACCATGCCAAATTGATTTCAAGCCAAGCCAAGCCACAAGCCAAAGGTGCCAAGGAGAGATCAAGGTAGCTAAGCTTCCATTGCCAAGGACTTCATGAACACAAGCCGAGCAAGCCACCACTACAAAGGCATTTGGAGCATCCAAGGAAGGTGAAGGAATTCTTGTGTTTGATTCCTTTCTTTTTTGTTGTGTTTTTCATTTGATTTTGTTAACTAAGCTCTCCCTAGTGTCTAGGCCTAGAGATGTTATGTTATTAGTGTGTTTATTTCATCTTATTTTCATTTTAGAACTAACACCATACTAACCATCCTCTCTTGAGTCAAATTCCTAGATCACACTTTTAAAATCATAGAAACCTTTATGGATGCAACCATACAAAAATTGAAAATGAATAATTGATGTACTTTTGTTCATTGAGTGGTATGTAAATTTAAATTGTGCTAATGTCATATCCCATGATTTTGTCTTGTCTCTTACCAAACATCTCAACAAGTTATTAATACTTCTATTCAATACTCTCATTTACCCATCCATTTGAGGATGAAAGGATTTAAACTAAAACATAAACTTGTGCCCAAATTTCTCCACAAATTCATCCAAAAGTGCCCAACAAATCTTGTATCTCTATATGATACTATGCTCCTTGGAAATCCATGTAGTATTACTAATTTTAAAAACAAATTTGTAACATGTGTGGCATCACTTATCTTCTTACATGCTATAGAGTGTGCCATCTTGAAAAATTTATCAAGAACAAAAAAATGGATTGAGTGCTTGACAACCCAAAATTGAAATCCATGCATATCTCTTCCCATGGCCTCTTTGGAGTTGGTAAAGGTTGATACAAACATGAAATCTAAATTTTTTTCTCAATATGTTGTACAACTCTACATCCTTGTATGAACTTATTTACATCCACACTCATCCTCAGTCAATAGTAAGTCTCCTTTAAATGTCATAACATTTTATCAACACCAAAATGACTATCTAGTCCTTATTATGATTTTATTTCAACAAATTATCCCTCATTGAACCTTGAGGTATGAAAAATTGTTGTCCTTTGAACAACAAACCACCCTACAAAAAATATTCCAACCATGGAGTTCAATCAATGCTAGTTTAATTCATGCATGTTGACCATGCATCTTGGAAATCCAAATCCTCTTCATATAACTCCTTCATTGACTCAAAACCAGTGACTTCTACTCTCATCTCATTCAATAAAATAACTCTTATAGATAAACATCCATAAATTTATTTGATTAACCATTTATATGCTTCAAAACAAATGAATAACTTTGAGTAAATTCAATCCACTTCATGTGTTTTTGATTCAACTTACATTGGAATTTTATGATTTGTAACGCTTGATGATTTGTGTACAACTCAATGTTATTGTGAAATAAATAATGCCTCTACTTCTTGAAATCTTGTATCATAACATAAAATTCTTGATTATAAAAAATATACTTCCATTTGTATTCATTTAAATTATCACTGAAATAAGCTATGGGCTTATCTACTTGGCACAAAATAACTCCTATGACTATCCCACTTATCGAAATATGATAATACCAGTAACGACTATTCTGACATTATTGTCTTTAATTTTTTTCCATTGTAATAGTCCACTCAAACTTATTTTCATCACCTTTCATAGTTTATTTTATGGGTGTACATATACCATTAAATTTTCTAATGAATTACCTATATAAACTTACTTACCCATGAAAACTTATAGCTTCAAACATGATTTTAGGTGATGGCCATTCAATAATAAATCTTACCTTTTCAGGGTCCATTTATGACCCTTCACATGAGATCATAAATCCCACATAAATTAGCTCCTCCTTCAACCTTTGAAATACTAATCTAAATTATAACAAATGCTATTCTTTGATAGGACTAAAAATGAAAATGTTATCTAAATAAATAATGAAAAACTTACCCAAATTAGGTTTTAACACTTCATTCATGAGTCTTATGAATGTGCTAAGTGATTTTGACAATTCAAATGGCATAAATAGCCACTCATACAACCTATCCTTCATTTTGAATGTGATTTTCCATTCATTATCCTCTCTAATTATGATTTAGAGGTATGCACTCTTTAATTGATATATGGAAAGTACCATGCTCCACTCAAACAATCCATCAAATCATTCATCTTTGGAAATATAAATCTATACTTGATAATGATTTTATTAATTTATCTAGAATTTGTACACATTTGCTAGTCTGACCCTTCTTAGGTGCCATTATTATTGGAAGGTCGATGCACAAAGTTGGGAGACAAAAAATGTGACATTCCCCCAACTTTGATTTTTTTTACAAAGGGCACATGCCTTTTTTTTAAATTATCAAGGCTCAGGCTTGTGCCCGAGCCTCAAGGGCTTACGTCCTTTTCAAAGGATATATGCCCTTTGTAAAACATAAATGACATGCACCCTTATTTTTTTCATTTCATTTTCTCTTTAGAGCTCAAGCCTGCAACCAATTTTAGTATTTTTATTTGCCTTTGCATTTCCCTTCTCTCCACTATGTGCTTCAGATTTGCATCCCACCAATGAAACTCAACATTCAAGTTGCTACCTTAGGTATGTTGATTTTTAAATTTTAGTTTTTCCATTTATATTTATATTTATTTATGAAAGTAGGGTTTTGCATTTAGATTTTCATTAGATTCTCTTGCATTGCCTAAAAAAACATGTTTTTCTATTTAAATCTAGATACATAATTAAATAATGGATCCATTGTATGAAGAAAATGTTAGACAAAACCCCAAAAAATTTGATTTTGTATAATAAGAAGTTTGATTATATGAATAATACAATTCAAAATGTCAAAAATTACAAATAATCATTAATGATTTGCATCACTCCTTAGCTAATAATGCACACCTATTTTTAATGACGTGCGAAATGTAACTTTATAACCTGATGCAATGTTACATTGAAGAGAGGTCATGGAACAATTTTATTCTAAAAAATTATCATGTGAAGATGTTAAGAAAGAAAAAAAAAAAGCTATGTGCACTTTGTTTATTAAGCTTGGAACTAACCAACCTCCACTGATAAATTACAAACATATTAGTATTGATTGGTGTGCTCATGAGGAGATGAAAGACAACTTTTGGGATAGGGGGTGGATGGTGTTTGATGAGCCTCCATGTGAAAATAATGAGGTTCCATTATAATTTTTGAGAAAATTGTATTATGAGTTTGTGTTGCAAGAAATTTTAAACTATTTTGACATAAAGGCCTCCCAAGGTAGGGGAAGTGGGTCTTCATTTGATTAATCTGGTGCAAAGCAATACCAAAACTATCATAACCGAACTCAAATAAATATAAAGACAATAACACATTCCTCTATTCCTATAATTTTACATTGTAACATATAGATGGCCACCCTTGAGGTAGTTATGAGTTTGACATACGTTATGATTGAGCATGGTATGCATACATTGAAGACCTATTACTCAGCCTATAGGTGGTGCTTGTGGTGTTGGTGTAGTGGTAGTGGTGGTGGCAGTAGCAGTTTTTGTGGTATTGGTATAGGTTCTAGTGTCCCTCCTCCTACTCATGTTATAGTTCTTATGAATTATTACACATCATGTGGGAGAAGTGTACGAGACCTCATGTTCAGGTGTGATATACATAAACTACATCTATGGAGACTAGCATGCTAGAGCATATGCTACCTGTAGATGCTTTAAGAGTTCAGGAGACTAGCATGATAGAACATATGCCACATGTAGATGATTTAACAACACATGATAATAACATGTCAGAAATTATGCCAGATGTACTAGCTTCACCATTTGTGTTTGATACACATGTTTAATTTTAATTATATTTCATTTATGTTGGTAAAAGAATATTAAATTTATTTTCTAGTATGTGTTTACTTAATTGACTAATTTATTTGACTAAACTTATTATTTATTGCTTGTATAGATGATTGATGATATTTTGGGTAGCTCAACAGGCCTTGAATTTATTGTAGAGGCCACAATTGGTAAGGGTGTACGCTATACACAAGTTTAGAAACTTTTAAATTACATATTTATTCATGTATGTTTATTGTCCCTTGAACAAAAAACTATGTTTTAAGATATATTTTATAGTCATAGTTTTTTATCATGTTTATTGGATTCACACATTATTCATTTTTTAGTTTTATAGATGATGAGGGATGCTATGGGCAGCCCTCACGGATGAAAATAAAGTTTTCTTAATGTTACAGCTACATCTGAGGATCCACTATCTCTGTAATAGGTCATGATTCAGGGATGGAGACTGGTGAGAACACATAGTAAAATTATTTTTTAGCTTCAAGCAATGATATTCTATTTCATATTTACATAAATGTATACACATCTAGATCTAAATGATATATATATGTTCTATAGGCTTCTCCATCATGGGTGTATACGCAATCTCACACCCCTAGATAACCATTTAGATGGAATACAATGAGTCTAGAATTATTTTGAAAAAAAATTTCTTAAAAAAATTATCATTTTTATTATATAATTTTAATGCATTAAATTTTATATTTCATATTTTATGTAGACATAATAATTTTCAGAGGTTGTGGATGAAATAATGGATGAATCACATGTTGGGAGGAGAGTCTCTCCTTGTATCTATGCATCCAACACACTTGACTCTATGTCTATGCCAATAAAACATAATTTATTTGGAGGCGATTAGGAGCAGGAGAGCTAGTTATTGTGCTAGGGGTCTAGTTGTAGGCACAAATGATTTTGTATGTTGATATAGCCATATTGTATGCCTATATGGTGCATTTTGTCTATGTACATGTTATGGTCTACATTTTTTCTTGATATATGTCTTATTGTTTATGTTGAATTATGGCATGGAACTTTACATATACACATATGTACCATTTGATAATATGATTCATTTACCTATGCATATTTTCTATTTTGATCATTTAATGTTTACAAATATTATTGGTTAATGATAATTATTACTTCATATGGGGATAAAAAATCCACATTTCCCCCTAAGTTAGATGCTTCATCATAATGTATATTTACATTTACATGTGATATTTACTATTTACATGTTTCATTTACATTTAATTATATATCAATTTTCAATTGTGATGTAAGTGGACTTGTGATCAATTTCAAGGATGTAAATATTATAAGTTATACTTAATCATAGTTTTTATGAGGTCTAGTGATGTAGGAACATCATCCATCAAGGTGTATATAGTGTGTTTTTGGTAAAAGCAGCCTATCATGGATTAAAGTTATTTATAATAGATCAATTAGGGGGTGTTATATTTATAATAAATATTTTGAGAAGTGTTGTCAATGATGTCAAGGTTTATGTCATTTGATGTCAAGGCTGATGTCATTAATGTCAAGGTACATCTGGTAAAGATGCATGGTGAGTGGTCTATGGGATATGAACTATGTGATAAGAGAGAATTTATACGAAAACTAATGTCTCTCTAATAACAGAAAATTTTAAGGAAACCTAATGATTCTTATGAGGTTGATGTCAAGTTTCAGGTCAAGGTAATCATGTTTTGAGTACTAGTTTGTGAGTACAAGGTGTATTGAGAAGCCTAGTCATAACAAGCATAGTCATATCATGAGCATGTACATGATGAAAATTAATAGGCATGTGTAGAGGTATGATATTGTCTAATGATAATTAAAGACATGTAAACAATGTGTAGAATCATCAAGGAGTGTTTTAAGGTCAGTTGTCAAAATGCTTGAGAAGCCTAGTGATGACACTAGTCATGATATGTAAAGACCCAATGAGAAGGTTTGAGCATGGTGAGTTGATGAGATGGATGCATAGAGGCATAATATATTTTAAAAAGTTACTTAAGCATGCATATGAGGTATTGGATCACTCAAGAGAGTTTTAAGATGAGATTAGAGGGGTGAGACCTTAAGTCCAAGTCTGCAACTAGACTAGTTCTAGTCCCTACCTGACCTAATGAGGTGTCATGAGGTGTTGTCAAGGCCTATGAAGGATATAAATTATTTTTTGAGCATGAGAGTTATTAATTGAGATTGTATATAATGTGTTGAGATATTGGACAGTGGTTAGAAGGTTAGTTTCAAGGCCTAATGTGACTTGTAAGTCAAGGCCTAAAGAACAAAGAGAGAAAATATGTCCAAATAGGGTATCAAGATCAGTTTATAAGTAAAATGTGAATATGTGAGAATGGAAATAGGTAGGATATGTTTTTTCAAACATGTTCACAAGGTTTGAGTTCATGGTTTGTAAGATAAGGCAACAAAAAGTGTTTTAAGGTCTCTCGAGTGCATAGAATGAAGGGTTCTCAACCTAAGAAGGTCTTTCAAGTGTTCATTAGTATGTGTAACCTCTACATGGGGAATTAAGATATAAAGGAGAGATGGGAAAGGGTCACAAATAATATCTTTAGGCATTATTTTTATAAATGAGGGATAATCCTTTATGAATAATCATTAACACCATAAACATTGTTAACCCTCTCTAAAACTTTAATACTGACTTGATGTGATAGGTATTGTTTTAAAGTGGTCCTAATGGATTGGTATGGATATTTAATTAATTTGATGTTGTATTCAACTCTCCCATACACCTCTAGGTGTGATTGGTTTATTAGGTGAGTGAGTGGACCTTTTAGGAAAGGCCTTGTTTCTTGAAGATTTATTGTATCAATCAGAGTTGACCAAGTCAAAGTTGATAAATGATGGAGGAAAAAGCTTGAAAATTTTATTTTATGTAAATGGTAGTTTTTATTAGTTTCTATCCCTTAGGTTTTCTAAACTAGTCATCCAAAACAACTTATCACTAATAGGCCTAATGGTGCAAATAGTGAGAAACCCAAGTATAAGTGAGAAGTTGATTAAGGTTGTGTTATCATGGATTAGGGATGAATAAAAGTGCATGAAAATAGTTTTTAAATACTTTAAGATATGTTAATTTTGGATATAATTTTTTAATGTCAGTGAATATGATGAAAATGTTGCTCATAAGTTGACCTGTCTAGTGCAAATGAGATAATGAAGTAGTAAGGTTATGAGATTGGTCTGCAAGATAAATATTTCCATTTAACCATGTTATATTTGTATCTTATAATTGTATAATTTCATCATAAGATCATATAAATTCATTTTAAGTCTCTAAAAGTGGTCATACAAGTGTTGAAGGTCATTTTTACCATGATTGTGCTTTAAGATAAACTGACAGTTCTGGGTAAGCAAGCTACAATGGTGAGTTTGAGGCTCTATGCCCTAAGTTGAAGTTTATAATACACATGATTTTGTTTTTTTGGACATTTTTTTTGACATGAAGGTTTGGTACTCAATGAAATTAGTGAAAATGTTGAAACCAAAATGGCTTGTCTAGCATTGAAAGGTCTGTGAGAGAGAAGGTTAACAAACTGGTATGCATAACCGATAATTGCCATTATAGATTATGATATTTTTGTTGGAGGATTTTATAAATATATTATAATATAATAATAATGCATTTTATGTCCTTTATTATGTTATTTTAGGTATCAAAATTTCAAGTTTTCATGACTGTGTTTTAAGGCTAGTTAATAGTTCTGAGTGGCTATTTACAGAGAAGAGTTTGAGTCCTTTTGCCCTGAGTTGTGAAGTATAAATCACATGGTGATGACTCTAAGGTCATTTATATTCTATATATATTATTTTTTTCCATGTTTTTTTGGAAAAATTGTTCAAAACAAACTTTCTGACTATGCACAGGCCTAATTGTGAATAGTGCTAATGGTGTGCTTCAAGTGATGGTTGAAGATAAAAAGTGTTATAAATACTATATGAGATTATAAAGGGTATATTTGAGTGGTATATTATGTTTTTATATCATATTATGTGTTTTAATGTGTTCTAAGGAAAGCAAATTATAACGTGTCCTAAGTAGACCTCATGAGATTAAGTCTCCTTAAGGCCTAAAGATGAGATAAGGCCTAATAGAGGTAGGTCAGACCTAAAGGGAATAAAATAAGATTTTATCCATGTCTATGAGATGTCATAAGATAAATTACATGTCTAAATTAAAAGGGTAATGGTGTTTGGTTGACCAAGAAGAATATGTACAAGAAGGCTTGTATAAATACAAGGTAATTTTAGGCCTATTGGTGTGTGTAAATAACAATCAAACAAGATAATAATTTGTTGAGTATAATAATGTATTATAAAACATAATAAGAGTATAGAGGATAAGTGATGAATATTTAAAATAAGTTCTATGTATAAGGATGAAGGTCATATGACCTAATCAAGTCAAGAAGAGGGCTAGTTGAATGAAGAAGGCTAGAGGCCAATTTGAGAGGGATAAAAGTGTGTGAACAAATGAAGAAGGATATCATCATTTATTGTATGATAAAAAAGTGTTTTTAAGGTGATCAATGTTTCTAGGTGGCTGATTTGGTGCTGAGTCATTTAGAGGGTTGGTGCCTTTTTGCAAGTTGGTGCTTGCTAAAGCCTAGCTGAGTTGGTGCTTAGATAGGTGGGGTTGGTGACCCAAGTGAAGTTGGTACTTCACTAAAAATTATTATTTTTATTATAAGACTTTATTCCATTTGAATATATCAATGGGTTTTCTTTCCCTTGAGGGTTTCCTATATATATGATGTTTTCATGTGTTTTATGCTTATGCAGATAGGTGTTTATGCATACTTGATCTATATATTTGTTTTAATGGTATATGATTGATTAAGTGAAATTGTTAAGAATTTTTTAAAATAATGATTCACCCCCCTCTCAGTCATTTTTATTCTAACATTTGGTATCAAATCTTGGTCCTTTAAAGTAGGTCTAAAAGCCTAAAGAAGATCCTAAAAGCAAGGATGGCTAGTCACCAAGCTCAAGGTGGTTTCTCTACCACTACAGATCCATTATTAAATGGATCTAATTATGATTTTTATAACATTAGGATGAATATATATTTTATGTCTTAATGTCATTATATTTGGTAGTCAGTTTTGGTTGGCTATACAGCTTCTCCTATTCCACCAACTAATGCAGTAGGTAAGAAGGCTAGTGAAAACAACTCCAACGTAATGAATACCATTATTCATGGCCTATTAGAGGTAGATATTGTGAAGGTGATGCATTTTGTATCATCTAAAGAGATATGGGACAAATTTTAGACCATCTATGAAGGATACACCAAGGTAAATATGGCCAAGTTGCAGATCCATCGAAGATAATTTGAAAGTTTGAAGATGAAACCATTGCATCCTATCTATTGAAGGTTGATGAAGTTGTCAATGTCATCAGAGTATTATGAGAAGAATTAAAAGAGTATAAAGTTGTTCAAAAAGTGTTGAGATCACTAAATCTTAAGTTTGACTCGAAAGTGTATGTAGTGGAAGAGATGTAAGATTTGGACAAGGTAGAGATGGGTGGGATTCATAGCATATTGACTACTTATGAGATGAGAACAAATGAAGTAAGACCTCCAAAGAAAGAAGAAACCTTAAAAGTTGAGAAGAAGTCAAAATATAATAAGGTCAAAGATGAGGTATGTTTAGATATTGATGATGATGAACTAATAGCCATATTTGCTAGGAAGTTGAGGTTTGGATCTAGTAAGTACAAGGGAAAGTTTCTCTTCAAATGTTTCAACTATGGTAATATTGGTCACTTTGCATCTAAGTGTCCTAACAAGTATAAGACTAAACATAATGAATAACATGATGAACATCATGGATATGATAAGAAGATCTATAAGTCTAAAAAAGATAATGGGTTCATGGAATATGAAGGTACGAAAAGAACATTCAAGAACAAGAAAAAATTCTATACCAAAGAAGATAACTCATCTGATCTAAGTGACACAAGCACATCTGATAGTGATGATCATAGTAATGAACCTAAACATGACAATAATGAAACCTTTTCATGGCCATTGAATCATACAATAAGGGCTGCTCAAATGGGAAAGGCCTTATGGTTGATGTAGAAATAGATGAAGAAGCTGAAGTAAAATTTGAAGTAGAATTGGTAAATGCTATAGAGGAGTTGAAGTTATAAAGAATAAAGAATCAAAAACTAATATCATTAGTTAATGACTATGAGGAATAAATTGACTTGTTTAAAGAGAGACTGAGTAACACTTCCAAGGAGTATAATGAGATCATCAATTATATTGAAGCACATATGGAGATAGTCAATGTAAGTCTAAAGGCTAAAGAGGAAGAATGCTTCGGGTATGAAACTGAAGTGGAATCTTTGAAAGCTGAGTTGAATCAAGCATATATCAAGTAGAGGACCTTTGTGAAGTTTGAAAAGATCACTGAGGCTCTAGATGACATCTTGAGTAGTCAAAAGTCTGCAAGTGACAAGATAGGTCTTGGTTTCAAATAAGATCAAAAGGAGGAAGTTCAAATCAAGGAGAAGGATATTGAAGATAAGAAGGTCAACATGAAAAGACCTATCAAACAACCTAATGCTATGGGGTATGCTAGTTCATTTAATGGTTACTATTTTGTATGCAATCAGTTTGGTCATAGAGCAAGAAAGTGTAGAAGACCCTCTAAGAATGAGTACTTATGGGACTATGGAAGGAGTCAAAATTAACATCAATCAAGATGTATGTATGAATTTATTTGCTATAGGTGTAGTAATGTGGGACACATTACAAGATTTTGACCTAAAAGAGTTAGAAGATCATCAAGTCAAAAGAAGTGGTTTGAAGCCCCTAGAATACAAGAGAGAATGCAAATGAATGTGTGGAAACCAAAGATAGTAAAGTTTAGTCACGATTAGTCTAAAAACTCAAATGGGATGTTTTCTATGGTTGAGCATACTTCAGATGTGAAATCAAGTCAAGAATGCATGTTATCAACCCACACTAATGATCTAACATTTGATGAAGAGGTCAAGCTTATAATGCCAATAAAGCCTAAAAGGGTACTGAAGGATATTCAATATTTTGAGATCATGGAGATCTGGGAATATCCTAAACTTGAGTTTTTTTAGTAATTGATGGAAAGAGGTAATTCCATCAGGCTCCATGGAAACACTATTTAGTTAGCAGAATCATGGTGAATGCTTGGTTTGAGGGGGAGATATTCAAGTTGTTGATTGAGTTTGATCTACATTGAGAAGTGGTCTTGTAATCTAAGTTCATTCAAAGGAGGTATGCATGAAGTAAGGGGGATAATGTTGCATTAATGTTTCATATTCTTTAAGTTGAAATTTTATTGCAAAGAAGCTATGATTCTAGATGCCATTTGTGGAAGACCTTTGTCATTAATGTCAAAGGGGGAGAAAGTTCAAGAATGGAGATGAGAGTGATCATATTGAAGAATTTTTTTCCATGAATGACAAAGGGAGATTTTGTTGAGAAGTGTTGTCATTTATGTCAAGGTTGTTGTCATTGATGTCAAGGTACATATGGTAAAGATGTATGGTGAGTGGTCTGTGAGATATGAACCATGTGACAAGAGAGAATTTGAAGGAAGCCTAATGTATATCTATTGAGAGATAATTTTAAGGAAACCTAATGATTATTATGAGGTTGATGTCAAGTTTTAGGTCAAAGTAAGCATGTTTTGAGTACTAGTTTGTGAGTACAAGGTGTCTTGAGAAGCCTAGTCATAACAAGCATAGTCATATCATAAACATGTGCAAGATGAACATGAAGAGGTATGATATTTTATAATAATCATGAAATTCATGTGAATAATGTGTAAAATCATTAATGAGTGTTTCAAGGTCAATTGTCAAAGTTTCAAAGTGCTTGAGAAGCCTAGTCATGATATGTAAAGACCTAGGGAGAAGGTTTGAGCATGGTGACCTAGTGAGATGGATGAACTAAGGAATAATAAATATATAAATTTAATTGAGCATGAATATTAGGTATTGGATCACATAGGATAGTTTCAAGATGAGCCTACAATGGTGAGACCTTAAGTCCAAGTCTACAACTAGACTAGTTCTAGACCTTGCCTGACCTAATGAGGTGTCATGAGGTGTTGTCAAGGCCTATAAAGGATTTAAAGTAGTGTTTTATCATGAGATAGGTTTATTAATTTTTTATATGAGGTGTTTAGATCTTGGATAGTGGTTATAAGGGTAGTTTCAAGGCCTAATGTGACTTGTAGGACAAGGCCTAATGTGACTTGTAGGACAAGGCCTAGAGAACAAAGAGAGAAAGTATGGCCAAATGGGGTATCATGATTAGTTTTCAAAGAAAATGTGAGTATGTAAGCATGAAAAAAGGTATGATATGATTTTTAAATAATTTTCACAAGGTTTGAGGTCATTGTATTAAAGATAAGGGAAGACAAAGTGCTTTGAGGTCTCTCGAGTGCACATAATGAAGGGTTCTCAACCCGAGAATGACTTTCAAGTATTCATTGGTATGTGTAACTTCTACATGGGAACTTGAGATATATTTATAGATGGGTAATAGTCCTAGCTAAGATATCTAGGCATTATTTTTGAAAATAATTCACAATCCTTTATGAACAATTGTTAACACTAGAAATAGTGTTAACCCTCTCTAAAACCTTAACAATGAACCAATGTGAAAGATCTTGTTTTATAGTGCTCAGAATGGATTGGTATGGATAGTTAAGTTATTGAAGGTTGTATTAAACTCTCCCAAGAACCTTGAGGTGTGATTGGTTTTTTAGGTGAGTGAGTGGACCCTACAAGAAAGGCCTTATTTCTTAGAGATTTATTGTAGCAGTTAGAGTTAACCAAGTCAAAGTTGATAAATGCATGGAGGAAAAATAATGAAACTTGTTTTTTTATGTCCATGGTGGTTTTTTAGTATGTTATATCCATTAGATGTACTAAACTAGTCATCCAAAATAACCTATTTATAATAAGCCTAATGGTGCAAATAGTGAGAAACCCAGGTAGAAGTGATAAGTTGATTAGGGATGTGTTATCATGGATTAGGGATGAATCCAAGTGCATGGAGAAGTTTTTAAAGAATTTTAAGACATGTTAATGTTAGATATAAGTTTTTGAGGTTAGTGAATATGATTAAAATGTTTCTCATAAGTTGACTTGTCTAGTGAAGATGAGACAGTGAAGGAGTAAGGTTATGAGATTGGTCTGCAAGACTAATATTTCTATTTGACCATATTATATTTGTATCTAATAATTGTATAATAATATCATAAGTTTTAGATAGTTTTAAATGAAGTCATGGTGATGTTTTTGAGGTGTCCAAGTGAGTATATGAAGTTCCTTGATAGTCTAAGTGATAATGACAAAGTGTGCAATGTGTTTGTCCTAGTATGTTTGGTTGATCTTTAATTTTGGCATGGTTTGAGATGATTAGGGATGAGTCTAAATTATTGAGAATATGAGAGAGGTCCTATAATAATTTTTATATGCTTTGAGTATTTGTGTGCATGAGTGGATTTCATCTATTTGATCATTGTTTTCATCTAGACTTTTTCGGTCTAGTGGCATAAAATTTGAGTGGGCAGTTTGTTGATGTCATAATTGCCATGTGTATGAGTCAAGGGGAGTTGGTCATATGGTTGTGATCAAATTAGTCCCTATTTAATATTTTATAAATCTTAGGTCATGTGACTAAGTGTGATAAAAGATATGTAAGTGTAAATTTGGGCTCCCATGCAGTTTGACAATGTTTTTCCATACTTAGCCAAATTTGCATGTGAAAATAAAAGCTAAGCAGGCATTTTTATGTAGTCATATTTTTCACATGTGATAGTTTTAAAATTATTTGATCATATGGGTTTATTAATTTTTGTGCCTAGTTATTATGCACTAAGTTTTAGGTCATACAATAAAATGCATCAAAAGATATGCATGTACAAAGTTGGCCTTTCTAGATAGTTCTTGACATAGTTGGATCTATGGTGCACATGTGAAGGTTTCAGGAACTACTTAATATATGGTTGCTTTCCTATTTAAAGGAAAATATATGTTTGAAATTTTAATAAAATAATTTAAACAAGGAAAAATTTATTAAGGAGAAAATATGGCCTTCTAGGCAGATTGCAATGGTCCCCATACTTAGTCAAATTTACACAAGGTAAAGATCAACAGAGTGTGTTTTCTCCAAGATGTCAGGAAGTAGTGAGATGAGGACAAGTGTTCAAATTTTTATGTTGATCAGAGGTAAAGATTAGGATTATTCTAATATCTAATGGTGAGTGAATGTTCTTATATATAGATAAATGGTGTGTATTAAGCAAATTTCAAAGTGTCCAATGTTTAAACACAGAGAAAGATTGAGCTACATACAAGAGATCAATGATGCATATGTGGTCAAGATTGCATGAGATAAGGTAAATTATTTTAAGTTTAATGTTTGGGTAGTGATGAATTATGAGTTAAATTTTGAAGAATATTGATAGTGCATGTTTAATCTGAGATGCAAAGACATGAGATGAGGAATAGGTGTTCAAAGTTTAACTATGACCGTTGGGTTCCGAATATTTGAATTTTGCAAAGGAAAAAACAAGTGCTCTATATTTTGTCCATAAATTTTGATCCAGGATAATTTAAAGGTGAAATAAAAATCAAAGATGTAGAGGAATCCAAGGTACATCTAGTAATATATATTTGAAGGTCTGAAAGTGTGTACAAAAAAATATATTAAGCTCCCAATTTGATTGTGTTTGACTATGTCCTTCAAGTAACTCAAGAAGGTTGTTCAAGTTTGTTTTGATGTTATTTCGATATCTCATGATGAATTATCTATTGGGAAGTGTTTTATATTTCATGAGGATGATCTATGTGGTATTTAGAGGTGTGATCAATCTATCTTGAGTATGAACAATGCTTAAGAAGTTGACTGTGTGTTTATTTATGGTGTTCTTGTGTACAAGGTCATTGCTTGAGTTTATTGATCACATGTAGAGGTGAGTAGAGTTAATTTTTATCATTTGAAGATGTCAAAGGGATCATGTAGAGTGGACCTATGCATCTGGAGGTGGTCTTATGTTCTTTTTTTTCTCATTGAAGTTCTAAATGGGTGAATAGGTCTTCATGAGACCTATAAGAGCTATAAGGGCCTAATTAAAAGGTGTATCTAATTAAGGGTGACCCATAGAAGATATGGCCAACCCATGTGGATGGTATTGAGTTGTGTCTTGATGTGTTAGATACAATAAGAGTTAAGGCATACCTATTGGCTAATCAAGATGGTGATGATCATGAATGCTCTATAAATAGTGAAACTAAATACGATGGTTTCTAAATGTGAAAGAGGTGGGTGAATGTGAGAGTTGTGGAGTGAAGGAGAGGGAGAGTGCCTAGTAGATGATTAGAGTAGATTGAGGATTGTGTGTAACTATGGATCATGTTTTTGATGTTAGAATAGTGATCTTGTAGGTTGAGGATGAGCGAAAAAGTCTTGGGTGATCCAAAAGGATGTTTTGGATGCTTTGAATGTGTAGAGTTGAATAAAGTTGATATAATTTATATCCCCATTAGATTGGCAAGAAATTAGTGTTCAAGAGATGTTATGATCATAGGTGTTGTGATGGTTACTCAACATCTAGGGGGTTATAGTCTTCTTGCAAGGTGAAGCTTTATAAAAGTCTAGTTATGGTTGCTCAACTAGACAGGTGATGTAACACCTTGTGGGATTGTAATCTCACTAAATAAGGGATGATAGTTCCTTGCTTAGTTGTAATTGGTATAAATTGGTTCTTTTTATTATAGGATAGTAGTCCAATTGTAGGTTCCATTGAGTTTTCTCCCCTAAGAGGGTTTCCCCCATATATCATGTGTTATATGCTTGATCTTGCATTGTCTCTCTTGTTCATTGCTATGAATGATATGTATGCTTCATGAAACACTTGTGGTAATTGATTAAGAGTTTGAAATGATTGAAATTCAATTTGGATTATCTAGGCTCACTGATACAAGCCCCTTTCAGTGATTGTACCTCTAACAATTAGTCTCAGAGGAGGTTCTTCTTACAAAGTTTAATCACTTGAAGGTGATCAAAGGTACAATGGTTGAAAAAGAGGTTATGGATTATATTCAAGACAAACTATTATGTGTTTCATCAGAAGTTAATGCAAATATGGGTGGTATGAAGACACAAGTGCAAGATCTAGAGGCAACAATCAAGAATATGCAGGTCATGATGAATAAAGATCTCAATCAAAAGATGGAACAATTGGAAAGTAAAGTCATGACTTACTCAGATGTGATATTATCTAAGGATAAAAAGGATTCCATCTCTACCAAAAGGGTTGAGAATGAAAATTCATGGATCAGTGATGATCAAGAAAAAAGGAGGTCAAATATGAACAATGTCTTCAATGGTTATTACTTCTCCTACAATTAATTTGGTCATAGATATAGGGTTTGTGCTATCTCTCTAGAAATAAAAAAGGATTTCATATGATATAATTTTAACCAACAAGATCATATAGATAAAAAAATGCAAAAGATCATTTTGGAAAAAAAGATATACAAGTCATTGACACCATCAAATGGTTCAAGGAGACTAAGTCTAAAGAATAAAAGAAGTAAAATCCAAGTAGTTTACCAAAGGAAGAGTCATTGTTTGTTCAAGTAGCCTTGCATACTCAAGAAGATGAGAACAAGAGATGGTTCATAGATAGTGGATGCTCAAATCATATGACAACAGACAATATCAAGTTTATCTCTCTCAAGAAGACCAACCTAGGTGTAGTTAGATTTGGTGACAACAAATTTGCTAACATAGCCAACAAAGGTACTGTGAGTTTGGATAAGGGTCCTAATAGGACTGAGAATGTATTATATGTAGAAGGTTTTTAACACAAGATTTTAAGTGTGATCCAAATGTGTAAGCAAGGAAATGTTGTAACTTTTCATCATGATGTATGTGAAGTAAAAATGGAAAAATATAGTAGATTAGTTGAAAATGTTTATAAAATGGATAACAACATGTATGTATTCCATGAATCCAAGGAAGAGTGCTTCATGAGTTAATTGGAATAAATTTGGCTTTGGCATAAAAGTCTTGGACATATAAATTTTGATAATATGGTAAAAAATAACTCAAAGGGGTTGGTAAGGCATATGTCCAAGATTTCCTAGATTCCTCATTCTCTTTGCAAGGCATGTCTTCATGGGAATCAAACCAAGAGAAGATACAAAACTAAGGAATTTTACACTACTAAACCATTGGAGTTGATCCACATTGATCTATGTGGACCTATGAAAACTCAAAGCATTCAAGGTAATAGGAACTTCATGCTTCTCATTGATGATTTTACTAGGATGACTTGGATATTCTTTCTTAAAGAAAAATCAAAAGCTTTTGCAAGGTTTATGGCATTCAAAGCTCTTGTGGAAAATGATAAAGGTTCAAAGATCAAGTGTGTAAGATCAGATAGAGGAGGTGAGTTTTGGTCTCATAAGTTCAATGATTTCTGTGAAAAAAAAGGGATAAGAAGACATTATTCTACTACTAGAACACCACAATAGAATGGTGTTGTTGAAAGGAAGAATATGACTGTTGTATAAATGAGTAGAACCATGATTCAAGATGAAAAATTATCAGATGGCTATTGGGAAGAGGCAACTAACACTTTAGTTTACATCCTAAATAGGTGTCAAATTAGAGTAGATGGTGATAAGACTCCGTATGAGTTATGAAATAATAGAGTGCCTAATGTCAAACATTTTAGAGTATTTGGGAGTAGGTGCTTCATCAAAAGTTATGAAGAGAATCTTGTTAAATTTGATTCAAGATCTAATGAGGGCATCTTCTTAGGTTACTCTTCTATCATTACTTCCTATAGGTGCTTCAACAAGTAACTTCACAATATTGTTGAAAGTTCAAATGTAATGATAAATAAGACTAGAGTCAAGAAGCCAAAATCGCAGGTAAGTGATTCAATTCAAAATTCTATTCCAAACAATGATGAATTATCTATTCAAATAGATGATGAAGATGAAGAGGAGGAATAAAGATGAGACTCTAAATCCCCAACCAGAAGAATTAAAAAAAAACATCCAATCTCTCAAGTTATTGGAAATGTTGATGTAAGGTTGCAAACTAGAAAGATAATGTTGATAAATCAAAATCAATAAGACTCGGCTCTATTATCCATGATTGAACCCAAAATTTTTATAAAAGATAGAAAAGATGAAATTTAGAATGATGCAATGGATGAAGAAATTGATCAAATAGAAAAAAATGAAACATGGGACTTAGTTCCTAGGCCAAAAGATAAAAATGTGATAGGTACCAAGTGGGTTTTCAAAAACAAGATGAATGAGAAAGGAGAAGTCACAAGGAACAAGGCTAGATTGGTGTGTAAAGGATATGCTCAGGTTGAAGGAATAAATTTTGATGAGGCTTTTGCTCCTGAAAAAGGTACTTATTCTACTATTTATTTTTAAATATAATTTTAAGTTTTATTATTACAAATAGATCCACTTTTGAAGTTTCCTTGTATGTCCCTAGTTGATAGCCAAGTGAAAAAAAATATGTAACTCTTTGAAATCAGTAAAATAAGGAAATGTTTCTATGTTGAAAATTTAGGATTAGGAGCATATAATCCTTGAAGAAAATAACAACCATTTTTTTAGAAATGAATATTCCAAGGCAAGAAAAATACTTAGATAACTTTACTACTTATGTTGATGATTTCAAAATAATATTTCTTAAAAGTCTTTTCATTTTATATAGCCTAAAACAATAAAATAACTTGAAAAAGAAAAAGAAATGAAAATGATTATCTACAAATAGGGAGCCAATATCCCCAACCAAATTAAGATGGGTTTGAAAATACCAAAGTCATTGTCCAAATAATGACATAATGCAAAATAGATTGATTGGATAGATTTTCATAGAATATGACTTGAGCATAATGCTAACATGACTCAAAGTTAATAACATCAACAACATCATGTATGAGGACATGCATGAACTTAAGTGTGGGAGAGATGATGAGGCCATAATATGCTTCATTATAACACTATTTTTCCTTTCATAAGTTACCTATAAAGTGGATTTAAATGTAATACTTAAAAATTATAGTTTATTTTAGGTGAAATATAGGATATTTATCTTTTCAATTATTTTACAATATTTGTTATCTACTTTTTAAAATATTTTGTAGAAAAGATTCACAAATCTTGTATATGCAAGCCATAATAGTCTATCAATGTAGACATAAGATTTTGAGCACTCAAAGTGCCAAGTTAGGAATAATCTTGGAGAGGCTTGGAAGTATTATAGAGCTCTATAAGTCCTATTTGAGTTAGCTCCTAAGTTCCTTAGTAGATATAGAGGTCGCCAACCTAGCTCTGAAGGGTACCATCCTAGCTCCGAAAATCACTAGTCTAGCTCCAGAGATACATAAAATCATCTCAGGCTATCTAAACTTCTAAAATATGAAAACAAATAGCTCTAGAGATGATTACCATCTATTCTTGGAAAAGTAAATCTATGACATATATTTATAGTATTTCTAAAAATATGTATTTAAAAAAATAGTAAGATATTTATAGTGTTCTCAAAATGCTAAGAATACTCAGTCTTTTGTTGTTTGAGATATTAGTGGAAACAAAATGTCAATATTTAATTTGATTCTCTCCAAAAGAATAGAATTTTTTGGAAGGAAGTCAAAGTTGATCATGTTAGATTATCTACAACAAACTAGAAGGTAGTGGATTTGTGACTCTAGTAATTTCAACTATTTTCACCTTGAATAATAGGGATCCATATTATTCTCCAAATAATGTATGAATCTAATCTATTAAATTATCAGTCGAGAATAAGAATCAATTGTAAATTGATTTGTAGGTTGTTAGAAAGTTGTTGACAAAATTGTATTATAAATACAACCTTTTCATTTATCAAGAAAAAAAATATGAGAATTGCAAGAACCAGAAAACCAGATTAATTTTTGAATAAAGCATTTTAGTAATTTTTAAAATTTATTATTTCTAGTCCTATTTAAAAGGTGGAGCAAGGGCCCACTAAAATTGAGGAAGGACATATTATATTGATATTTATAGATTAGATTTATTTATATTTCATTTTCATTTATGATTATTTATTTTATTCTTAGAATATCATATAACCTGAAAACTAATAGAATCCATAGACCAACAACTGTTTAGTTTTCTTTCATGAAACATGTATTTCAATTCCTTTAATTGGATGTAAACCAAAAAATATCTAATTAAAATTATTCCAATTCCATAACAATAATTTATGAAGTGAGGGTTTAGCAAAGTATATTGATTTTTGGGAAATCTAAAAAAAGTCATGGTGATTCATCTATAATGTTGTGACACATGCATTTATCCTTTGCAATATCACACAAACAATATATACTATCATTTAGTATGTATGGCTCAATGTACAACATAGTCCAATAACACCTCATGTTTATAACTACAAAGTTTCCTTGTGTTATGTCATGCCAACTAAACAATACTACAAAACATTGATACTACATAGTCTACTTTTGGGAAAATCACACCACATTGTGCCATGTTGCATGCCCTCCAAAACTACACAACTTCCATGTGGATTAATCCTTCCAGATCACATTCTTTTTTTAGACCATATGGATGACACATCCACATTTTGGATACCTTATGACATATCAAAGACCACTTGATATCTTCAATCTATCTCCAATAGATACCACACACACTCCTACATTATCATAGTTCATATGAAGATCATATTGTAACACCTGAACATGCATTAAACCTTATGCAATATCTAATAGGGGTTCCTTAAGGTCCTAAACACTTTCATGCAACACCACTAAGGTCAAATCCCATGCAGTTCTAATAAACATGCCAAAACACATTCAAGATGATCTCTTATGTAACCTAATCCATAGATGCAAGATTAATATACAAAAAAAATATTTTCACATTTGTCTACTTTTTTCTTAGTGACACTAACAATAGCCATTATATTTTTAATAATAGTGCTCATATATATATATATATATATATATATATATATATATATATATATATATATATATATATATATATATATATATATATATATATATATATATATATATATATATATATATATATATATATTGAATGGAGGAGAGGCAAAAGTGTGAACATAGCCACAAATGTTGCCAATTTTAGCTAGTCCACTGTCCACTTGGTTTCAAATTCCTACCAATATTTTCATTCTATCTCAAAGAGATATGGTGGTTCAATGTATTATAATATATTATATAGTAATATGGTATATATTATTTACAATAAATAATAAAATATTATTGTATTTTAAATATACTTATATATAATATATAATATTTTATATTTTTCTAATATATTATTATTTAAAGGCACTTGATTTTATAATATTAATTAGCAAATATGTAATATGTATACTAATTGGCCATGAATATTATAGGGTTAAATAAAAATAAGTTATAACCTCAAATGCACACCATAATGTCAAGGAATTGAAGGATGTGTTAAATAATTCAAACCATTTTATAGGCATTATATGTTTAATATCAAGATGGAGCAAAACAGTATTGAAAACAAAAGTAAAATTTCCCTTAATAATATATTATATAGTATGGTATGTATTTATTATTCCTTCCAAATCCCAAAACATTTGATAAATATGCACTGTTCTATTGGGTGGTGTATTGGCTTGTTCATCTGGTGAACAAATTTAATGTTCTACTTGTCGATGGTTTCACTCCCCCTGTAAATAGTCATATGCCTATTCTCTATATAAATATAAATGTTATCATTAACATTAAGTGGATAATTATGATGTCAATCAAAATAAAGTGTGGATGCATATTCATCAAGATTCTCATAGGGAATACCATCACCACATCATTAATCCTTTGGAGTCTAGAGGTTAGCTTCATGAAATAAAGATTGCAAGTTTTTCCACATCAAAAGCTCATGAGTGGAACATATTATTTTTAAGTTACGTAGGTAGAAAACAATGTTATAACTATACAAGTTGAATTTAATGTTTTCCATTATGAGGCCATATTCCACCCAACACCAAACACATTAGAGCTTAAATTACCTACATAGTTTGATCCAAATGACTTATGCCATAACTCAATACCAAAAAACATGAGACTAAACAATGACATATTAGTAGACTTAGGATAAAAAACCTTTCTCAATCAACCATGTTCCTAGGAAAACATTTTCTATCATTATCATTTTCATCTTAGATTCATCTATGTGCATTGATACTTGAGTTTTCCTTTAATTGATAAAAATAAATCATAAAATATAAACTTTTGTAAGTGCATGAATTTTAGTCGTAATAAACAAACTCAAGATTTTATATGCCATTCACCCATTGTAGAGGAGTTTGTGCTTACTTAGAGTCATCATTTCTGATTGTTTGTTTTCTATTGTCAAGGGTGGATGAAGACATCACGAGGGTTGATTACTATCATTTATTGTATTATAAATAATCACACCTTTATAAATGATTTTGTGTATCTACATTGTATCTTTAATTGCATATTTTAAAGTTCATACTTGTGTGAAACAAAAGTCTCTCTGAACATATCCTTCTTTATTCATATCCTAGTTGTGTCCTTCTTTGCATAGACTATTATGTGTCTATTTAAATTGCTTCCTCTAACACAAACATTATTGAAACCACCTTCTCCTCTAGACTGGTCATTGTGAACTCATAGCTTAGGTGAACACTCAATAAATTCATTCTTTTAGCTTGTGAGAAATAAATAAATATTCTCATTGGGCATAATCGATATCATATCTAGGATGATTACAATAAATTCTTTGAGGATTGCATGAAAGAGTGCAAAAAATGATATTTGTGTCTCATGAAATATCCATGACTGCTGATCCATTTGTAGGGGAAGGGCAAAGCCATACAAAACATGAAAGTGATGAAATATTTCAAGGTGAGGTGGGTGATGATAATGAGAGGAGATGATAGGGTATTTCAAGCAATAGAATTGAAGAATCCCAACTAACACATGTAAAGCTCAATGACATGTCACATATGTAAATGTAATATGCACCTTCCACCAAACTATTTAAGTTAATACATGATTGAAATAAACATCATCTCTATGAATACTTATGTCTCTTTGAGGTGTTTTTTCAACCATATATTATTATGACAACCATGTGTTTAAGAGTTTTTTGTTTAGATTATGTTTCATTATGAAGTGAGAGATTAGAATGTCATAGTTTTGGAAAGAGCATATATAAATTGGTGTGTATTCAAATCCTCATCCAAAAATCTACCCAAGATTGGTTGCACTTGTGGTCCTCGTATAAATTATACCTTTCTTCTATTCCCTAAATGAAGAGAGATAAACACTATTGTTATAAATACAATAGTTGTTGTTAGTGTTATGAGAATATAAAAGGATGTAAATAGATATATTCATATATATTTGCATATGGCATCCTGCATCACTCATATAGATTATATAAAGGGCATCTTTCATTGAATAAGTCTTTTCCATTTTTTATCTAGTTGATTTTAGAGTTGTATAATTAGTTTTTATGTAGTTAACACAGTTACAATTTCAGTCAATTTAATTTTAAAATTATCTAAATTGACACATGGTACATTCTATGCGTATTTAAAAAAAGTCATTGGATATCTGATACTTGTTTCAATTGTGTCTTTGGTAATTGATAGCTACATTTAAATTGTCAAATGTGACCTACCATTTAACTTTGTACATGTATTTTCCTAGGTTTCTTTGAGTCTCTTATTAAAATACTTTGTCATTTCCCCTCACCATCACTGCCGAACTCACCTTGATATCTTTCACCACTTGCATGTTTTGTATGGGCTTACACATCCCCACAAATTCACCTTGCTCAAGTTCATTGTAAAAAAAATGTCTCCTCCTTGCATAACACATTGCACTCCATATGAAGAAACACACAACCTCATTTTTCAATGTTGCCCTCACAAAAAATATTAAATTTTCATTTCATAATGCTTTGTGACCAAAATGTTTAACAGGGTCAACGGTCATGAGTTTTGAGTGCGATATGATATCAATTTACACTCTTTCACTTTAAAAATACTCACTTTACTAATATATTATTATATAATATAAATTATACTATAGTTGTATATTATATATATATATATATATATATATATATAATAATATATATTATAAAAAGGGTTGCATAGTGGCTAGTCCCTGCCTTTATGGGAAAATGTTTATGGTTGAATTTGCATATAGATTTGTATTGTAAGCTCACAATAACAATGAATGATACACAGGTATTAATTATGATTAGCTAGAGTTAAAATATTATTATTTGGGGTGAAATCCATACTTTTTGTACTTTAGTTGGGACTAACAAGATGTTTTAAACTTTTGTAGTTTGTTAACTTGTTAAAAGCTATATTTGAATGTAACCTGTATCTATTTTAAAACTAAAAAAATGGGGAAACATTAATTTCAAATAGAGAAGATGAAATTATACATGTATTGAACTAAACATGACAATAATAATTATATTTGAAAATGATTGCAACATTTTTTGGAATGTAGATAAGTTAAATTCAAAGGTATTGAGATAATAGTTGGGTGACATACATTGAAGATGCATTTGATCCTCACTAAAACATAATATATTGGTGTAATATCACTTTTAGTCAATTGGCCATTCTTGGTCTCTATTAGAGGGTAAGTGCAAGGAGTTGGGGGACAATTTCATAGACATTTTTCATAATGCGATCACCTTATTGACATAACATAATCACATTATTTAAATTATGACTCAATAATTACCGATCCATAACATGATCACGTTAATGTATAATTTGATTGCATTAATATATAATGCTATCATGTTAATAGATAACACAATCACGTTAATAAATAACATGATCACATTAATAGATAATGCGATTACGTTATTATTAAAAAAATAACATGATCATGTTACTATTGTTTTACACATCAAAGCAATGAACATGTAGATGAAGCAAATGTTGGTTAATATATAACATGATCACATTATTATAAAAGTAATAACGGGATTGCATTCCTATTATTTTACACATAAAAGCATGTGGACATGAGCATGAAGACAACTTTGACCAGAAGCTTATATTTACTACTCTAAATGTTAAGTATAAGTTTAGAAATAAAAAATTTATATTTATTTTAGTAAATATAATAAATTAGGGTCACTTTGCATCTGATAGAGTTGGTCTCACAGTTGCATGCTTTACGATATGGAAAATAGTTTTTCAAAATCCAATCTGGTGAGTACTTAGGAATTTTTAGGGTCTACGTATTAAACCTAGGGATTTAAGAACATAATTTTTACAATTGATGTCCATTTTTGGTAAACATATAGTCACTTTTTAGGTCTTGTGCCTTTTAGATTGATTCTTGGCATTTCTACGAGTCTTAGGTTTGTAAAAATTAAAGTTTACAAACCACTCTATTATAATGGATTAAACAATATATGATTGAAATTAAAGATATATTTAGAGTAAATACTTATGTCGGATGATGAGGGAGCAATTAGGGATGTTGAGGGTCAAAGATGGAGTGATGAGGGATGGTGAGAGTTAATGAGGGAGTGATTAGGGATGATGAGGGATGGTTATAGTTAATGAAGGAGTGATTAAGGATGATAAACCTGAGTGATTAGAGATGATGAGAGATAATGAAGGTCAATAAAAGAGTGATTAGGGATGAGGAGGGAGTGAATAGGGATGAGGAAGTGATTAGGGATGATGAGAGATGAAGAAAGAGTGATTAGGGATGATGGATGATGGGGAGGGAGTGATTAAGGATGATGAGGGATAGTGAGGATCAATGAAAGAGTGATTATGGATGATAAAGGAGTGATTAGAGATGACTAGGGATAGTGAGGGTCAATGAGGGAGTGATTAGGAACACACATGAATTGATCTAGAGGATTTGTCATCCTTTATTATTTACAAGGTTTCTTGAAACTATTTCAACATGGAAGAAGACACAGAGAGCTTCTGATGCCTATTTGAGCATGCAAAATAGAGATCATATGACCAAGTTGCTAGATTTAAAAGGTTGTTAGGCAATGGAAATAAGAGTGACACTAGTACACTATTTTTGGTTATTTGACGAGTTCTCATCTAGGTGAGAAAATGGCAAAAGGTGGAAAAATGTGGTTTGGGTATCTCCAGTCTTCGACGGTTGACAAAAGGCCTACTATGAAGACCGTAGCTGGTAGAGCCCACTTTTATAATGGAGGGGGACTCCACTACCATGTATGGTAATAGTGTTTTTAATTTCACAATTACACTATAATTTATCAGACATTAGTTGGGTGCGTATTGTGTTAACAAGTGGCAAGATGAGGAGCGCTGAAGTGGTGATATTGGGGAAGACCACATGGTGGGACCTCAGGTCACCATGTGGCCTACCACCTCATTTTTATCATAGTTTACCTCACGTTACATGCTTAGTTTGAAGTAACTCAACTTGAGACCCAACTCAAGATCACATTTGAGTGCCAGCTCATAGTTTGAGTACCAAGTTCCACTTTCTAACAAATTGCTAATCCATTCAACTGACATTGATTAAATTTGGTCAAGATTTCATTTACCAACCAATCTAGGATTGTTCAAATTAGAATCCAACTCAAGAAAACCAAATACAACCAACTCACAGTTAGATTGAAGGCCGAGCTATTTACAATAACAAAATGCTTAAGACGTGGCCAAAACCATGAAGAAAAGAAAAGCTTTGGGCTATATTAAGTCCATAAAATGTTTCTATCCACAGAATGTGGGATTTATTCCCAAAAATAAAATTCTACTATGAAATAAGGTTCTAACCCATGACCTTTAAGTAGAGTCTACAGCTTGACTATTAGGTTATGGCCTTTAATCGAATGCATCAATGAAACATCTAATTTTTAGTCAATTAGCTGAGCCTATGTTGGGAGAGGATGGTGGAGGATGGTTCATTTTAAAGACCATTAACCATGGAGGGTGGTGTTTTTATTTTGTAAGTGTATATTCACATTTATATACAGTCCCATATGTTTTTGAGGATTTAAAAAAAATAACATAGCCCAAAGATGGATGTGGCAGATATTTTTCCTTCATCTTGAATGTAATGGTCTTAAAGGTCCATGCGGTGAGGGATATCTCTTGGCCATGGATATATAGGTGTCTATGTTGTAATGGATGCATAATAGATCTATAGAGAATGTAGACCATCCCATAAGGGGTAGAAGTCAAGGCATCAAGCCCAGGGAAGAACTGTATGCAGGGCTAGTAATAGATATATAGTCCTGAGAGGATGAAGACATTTTCTTCCAATTCCAAGATAGACCTGAGAGAGGAAGGGGATTACTAATTTTTTGAAGGCTTATTAAGCCATGTGTGAAGGAAATTCTTTCTATTTGTAGAATTCTAAATGAGATAAGAGGTCACTATGTCTATTTGGTGAAGGCCTAGGGGTGTATGATGAACCTAAGCCAAGATGGTATGTATTCTAAAGGCGTATGCAATGGTCACATAGAACAAAATCTAAATGTGTGAATGTATATACTCAATTTTGAGAAAAGATGAACATGCCTCTTCTGAAAGGTGTCTATTATGTAAGGATTTAAGCCAAGGATGCAAGGTGCCATGTTTGTAAGGGAAAAAATACATAGTTCTAAATCTTACAAGTATTGGTAATACACATACCTGAGTCTCATGTTAAATTATTTTCTTCTATTATCTAATGATAGGCAAGGGAGAAATGTATGTGTGACTATGTAATAATACACAGCAAGACCTAAGACTTATTATTATTAATCCTTCTATTTTTGTAAGGCTTATAGCTAACGAAGGTTTAATAATGTGGTTGAAGGGTTATATCAAGAGTTACAGGTCTATAATAACTAGAGGCACTCTTATTTATTATTATGTCCATTTTAAGAGTTTTACAAATACTCTGAATGGAGAAACCTGCCCGTATTTACGGAGATGAGATATAGATGCTGCTGACAAAGAAGGATGTTTGTTGATTGGTTCAGAGGTTTCACTATCAAGTTTTAACATTACATTATAAGTTCTCATAATACATTTTGTGATGTAAGTCTATAAAATATTGATATTTACATCCTATTTAAATGGATCAGTTCGTAATTATGAACCCAAAGATGTAGCCCAAATGGGTGAACTACATTATAAATTTTGGTGTTATTATACAGTTCATTATGAGTTTCAGTTTGATAAATGAATTAATGGAACAATAGAATGAATTATAAGAAATTAGAAAATGACATAAATCTATAGTTTTAATTCAGGAAATGAGTTTATAAAGTTTTTTATGATTACTTTATTCATTCCTAGAATTCTACAACCAATTTTTATTTCATTTAAAGGGAATTGATAATTTTAGTATTCATTTACAAAAAACTATTAACCCAGTTTATAGATCAGTTTGGTATCAGAGCAGGAGATTGCAGGATTAGCTTTAGTTGCTAGATGTACTTCATTTGAAGTTTTTAGATATCAAATTCTTGCTTTGTGTTTTTATATTTAATTGACCATATAGGAAGGCTAGTGCAAAGGAAACTTAGAAGGTGTTTCAATTCGCTAGAAGAAGATAAACTTATAATAGCCAAGGTTTTGGAAACACTAGCCCTACATGATCAACATGGATGAAGAACACATCACATGGTCACTTGACATGTGAGATGGTGTTGTGAAAGGAATAACCTTTCTATCTTGGGATGCATTTAGATAAAATTCAAGGCATTTTCAGTAATGCACATCCAAGAGAAATCAGTTGCAGTCCTATTAATATTCTTACACAGAGGGCAGATTGAGGTATGGTTGTGGTCTGATTTCATACTGGTATTGACACAATATTTTGGTCTTTGATAACTAATTATTTATCCTTTATATTTTATATTACTAATCATATTAAGGATGCATATGTCTTTGATTATAAGAACAAGTGAAAATACCATTTCCATTGTAAGATATGGAAATCTCACACAAGGCATTGTTCAAGAAATTGAACAGGTTTTTGCACTTTATGGATTGAGTTGTTAATTGGTTCATAAGATGGTTTATGTTCATAGCTTTTTAAAGATTTTTAGGAAGCAAATACGAATCTTTTTTAAACACCAACAATATACTATCCAATACTCAACAGGTGCACTTTACATTTCTTAAAGAGGTATAGGTTATTTTCAATGTAACTATGTTTGTACAATTTTGGTTTAAATCCAAATAACCTTTGTGTGGGTTGCATTGGAAGTAAGATATACCTTGATTTGAAATTGTTTTCTAAAGCCTTTTGAAAGTGAAAAGGATCATCTAACTTTCATAAGATAGAGTTTTAAATAAGATAAAACCACTTTCTATTCAATTATTGGAAACTAGGAGGGAACAACCTTTATGGATAAAATGGTTTGATTGAATAGTTTGGATAAAGCATAACTATAGTATTGGATTAGTATGATTTTATTCCATTCAACAAATTATTTTTAGAGAATTCCTAACTACTGGATCCAGGAAAGGAATTTTGATAAAGTTGTGTTTTGAAGGAAACCTTGAGACAGGTTTAAAATTCTTGGTTTTCTCCTCACCTTTATATGATATTTTGCTTATAGATACTTGCAGAGTTTGTGAGTTTGTAAAGAATTTCTTATTTGTGAATTATGTAGTTATAACCTTAGGATGTACAATTACTTGCACAATTTTATACTTTGCATATACGTTTAAGTCCCACAGTATTATGGGATATGTTTGTATTACAAATTTTTTGTACACACATGTATGTTTTTCATTCACATCATAGTGATGTATTTTCAAAGACCCATAGATGGGAAATGTTTGTAAAAATGAAAGTATACAGGTGTGCAATTTATTCAAAGTATTATAGGGATATGCAACACATTTTGATTTACCTTGTGTAATTTTGATAACAAGGATAACACCTTACCTTTTATGTAGTGTATAGGTTGAGAGAAGTCACTATATATTATGAATATTTTAGGTGACATGTCATTTTGGCAGAATGGATATAGAGTTTGTTTTAATCTCCATAATCAGGTTGCAGTTTTAGTTGGACAATTGACTTCTTACAGGGAAGTTTTGATATCATCTTATTTTATTGATGTAAACTTGGTGTTTTTCAAATGGAGTTTATTGTATAGCTTAACTCCATAACACTTTCACTTGTTATATTTTGGTTTCTGTATGTTGATGTGATACAAAGAGCTGTTTAACAAATCCAGTTAGATTATTAGAACTTTTGGAGACCAAAAGCCTCTTTTTGGGGAGGTTTGATTGAGAGGCTTTTTTATCCTTTATTGTTTATAAGGTCTCCCAAAATTACTTCAGCAGGGAAGAGCAATCAAAGAGCTTTTGGATGCCTATTTAAGCACGTAAAATAGAGCTCATATGACCAAGTTGATAGCTTTACAAGGTTGATAGGCAATGGTAACAAGAATAGCACTAGTGCACTATTTTTGGTTATTTGACGAGTTCATATATGGGCAAGAAAATGGCAAAAGGTGGAAAAATGTGGTTTGGGCATCTCTAATATTTGATGGTTGATAAAAAGGCTAGTTATGGAGACCGTAGTCGGTGGAGCCCACTTTTATAACAGAGGGGGATTCTACCACTGTGTATGCTAATAGTGTTTCTAATTTCATAATTACACTATAATTTACCATACATTATTTGGGTGTGTATTGTGTTGACAAGTGGTAGGATGAGGAGCAACAAAGTGGTGATATTGGGGAAGACCACATGGTGGGACATCAGGGCACCATATGGCACGTCACCTCATTTTTCTTATATTTCACCTCATGTTGCATGCTGAGTTAAACTCAACTCGAGACAAAGTTTGAGTTATTTCAACTCGAGACCCAACTCAAGATCACATCCAAGTGCTAGCTCATAGTTCAAGTACCAAGATCCATTTTCTAATGAATTACCAATGCATTCAACTGACATTGATTAAGTTTGGTCAAGATTCCATTTACCAATCAAGTTGAGATCATTCAAACCAAAATCCAAATCAAGCAAATTGAATACAACCAAATCATGATTAGCTCGAAGGTCGAGCTATTTGCAATAACAAAATGCTTCAGATGTGGCTACAACCATGAAGTAAAAAAAGGCTTCAGGCTATATTAAGTCAATGGAATGTTTCTATCTATGAAATGTGGGATTTATTCCCAAAAATAAAATGCTATTGTGATATAAGGTTTGAACCATGACCTTTCAACAAAGTCTACGACTTGACCATTGGGTTACAAGCTTGGATCAAATGCATCAATGAGACAACTAATTTTTAGTCGGTTAGCTGAGCCTATGTTGGGAGAGGATGGTGGAGGATGGTTCATTGTAAAGACCATTGACCATGGTGGGTGGTGTTTTTATTTTATAAGTGTATATTCACATATATATATATATAGTCCTATTTGTTTTTGGGGATTTTTTAAAAAAACAACATAGCCTGAAGATGGACATAACAGATATCTTTCCTTCATCTCGAATGTAATGGTCTCAAAGGTCTAGGTAGTGAGGGATGTCTTTTGACCATAGAGATAGAGACATCTATATTGTAAGGGACACATAATAGATCTATGGAGAATGTAGACCAACTCATAAAAGGTGGATGTCAAGGCATCAAGGCAAGGAAATAACTGCATGTAGCGCTAGTTTTGATTGATAGATATATACTCTTGAGATGATGATGATGTTTTCTTCTAATTCCAAGATAGACTTGAGTAAGGAAGGAGATCATTATTTTTTTGAATGCTTATCAAGCCATGAGAGAAGGAAATTCCTTCTGTTTAAAGAAGTTTGAATGAGATAATAGGTCACTACATCTATTTGCTGAAGGCCTAGGAGTGTATGATGAACCCAAATTAGGATGGTATGTATTCCAAAGGTGTATGCAATGAGCACACAGATCGAGCTCTAAATGTGCCAATATATATACTTAGTCTCAAGAGGAGATGAACATCCCTATTATGAAAGGCATCTATTATGTAAGGCTTCAGGCCAAGGATGCGAGGTGTCATGTTTGCAAGGGGAAAAATACATAGTTCTGAATCTTGCAGGTATTGGTAATACACATACCTGAGACTCATGTTAAATAATTTTCTTCTATTATCTGATGATAGGCAAGGAAGAAATGTATGTGTGACTATGTAATAATACACAGTGAGACCCGAGACTTATTATTTTTAATCCTTCCATTTTTGTAAGGCTTATAGCCACAGAAGGTTTAATAATGTGGTTGAAGGGTTATATCAAGAGTTGCAGGTCTGTAATAACTAGAGGCACTCATATTTATTATTATGCCCATTTTAAGAGTTTTACATATACTCTAAATGGAGAAACTTGATCATATTCATGGAGATGAGATATAAATGCTACTAATGAAGAAGGATGTTTGTTCATTGGTTCAGAGTTTTCACTATTAGGTTTCAACATTACATTATAGGTTCTCATAATCCATTTTGTAATGTGAGTCTGTAAAATATTGATATTTACATCATATTTAAATGGATTGATTCGTAATTACGAACCCAGAGATGTAGCTCAAATGGGTGAACTCTATTATCAATTTTGATGTCATTATATAGTTCATTATGATTTTTAGTTTATAATTTAGTTTGATAAATGAATTAACAGAACAATAGAACGAATTATGAGAAATTAGAAAATGACATAAATCTAGAGTTTTAATATAGGAAATGAGTTTATAATTTTTTTAATTATTTTATTCATTCCTAAAATTTTCAACCAATTTTTATTTCATTTAAAGGGAATTGAGAATTTTAGTATCCGTTTACAAAAAACTATTTACCCAATTTATGGATTAGGAATGATAAGAGAGTGATTAGGGGTAATAAGGGATGAGTAGTAAGTGATAAAAGATATGGGAGGGATGATGAACAATTGAAATTAACACAAAGTGGTCATTTGATGCGTGTAGATCATCAATATGACATACACTATCCAAATCACACCACTTTTGATCAAGTTCAAAGGGAGTAGTTTTCAAACTTCAATTTTGACAAACCTAAAACTCCTATAAATGCCAAGAATTAATCTAGAAGGTGTAAAAACTTAAAAAATGATTATATGTTTACCAAAAAAGGATATCAATTACAAAAGTTATATACTGAAATTTTTAGGTTTAATACTTAGACCCTAAAATTGCCTAAGTATGACTAGATTAGATTTTGAAAAATTATTTTTTACATTATAAGACATGCAACTGTGAGACAAACTCTATCAGATGTAGAGTAACCCT
Source organism: Torreya grandis (assembly GCA_037957365.1). Classification (NCBI taxonomy): domain Eukaryota; kingdom Viridiplantae; phylum Streptophyta; class Pinopsida; order Cupressales; family Taxaceae; genus Torreya; species Torreya grandis. The sequence continues at coordinate 10,028,449 of JARHVA010000003.1, forward strand.
AATTTATTATATCTACTACAATAAAATTTTAACATTTAGAGTAGTAAATATAAGCTTCTGGCCAAAATTGGCTTCATGTACATGTTGACATGTTTCTATGTGTAAAATAATAGGAACACGATCACGTTATTGATTTTATATTAACACAATCATGCTATCTATTAACCAACATTCGCTCTGTCTACATGTTCACCACTTTGATATGCAAAACAACAGTAATGCGATTGCATTATTACTTTTAAAATAACATGATTATGCTATCTATAAACGTGATCACATAATACATTAATGTGATTGTGCTATTTGAAGTTAAATTCAAATATCCTGAGCCAAAGGCTTGGACCTATCAATCTACAACCGAGTTTGAGAGTTATGATAAAAACAATAAAATTCAACTTCGATCACCAAATACACTACGAATATAAATGTTAAAATTCAAAAACTTAATACCATCACAATGAACATGCTCTCCTCTTTCCAAAAATATGATTTTTATAATTTTTGGACTAATTTAAGGTTTCAAACTATGTTGATTTCTAACTATACCTTTTTTAGGCCACTACATGTCGTAAACATACATGCCTATACATATTCATGTAATTTATCTTTCATTGATCCAAGTGAAAAATAAGTTATATGATCAAAAACTAGGCAAAATTCTATACATATAAAAAACAGAACTAATTTTTATTTTTTTGAGGTAGTTAGGTGCATCGCACGGATGACTCTCCATTTTTTATCAGTTTTCAAGATCTTTTTACTTGCAAAATTCATAAAAAAACGTATTCACTGAAAAAATATAAAAAAGTATAGGTCACAAACTATAAGATCTTATCTAAATTTTTACCGAAGTATTTCAAAAATATTAAACACTGCTCAAAAAATAGTGCGCCACACGACCATCTATCTACTCTATTTTCTTAAAAAAATAGGAGTGTCTCTTCAAATTTTAGATATTTAACCTAGTTATAGTCAACCATTTTAATTTTTTTTAGTGTTTTGAAAACTAGACTCGAAATGCTACATTTCATGTTCTTACACCATCTTCAAATTTGGAGTGTAGATATCTCAAATTATCTAGATAAGTTCAGATTTCTAAAATTTCAAGAAAATCATATCCCACAGATAGATCACGTTTTGTCCCCAACTTTGTGGACTTACCTTAGACATTAATATCTAAATTAAATTATATATAATTGACTATATGTTTTATACAAATTAAAAAGAAGGCCATAATAGGCTCTTCTAGTTGCTTTTTAAATTTCATCTTGTCATTGCCTCTTTACCTCACGTAAATAACTAACTATTAGATTTGTTGTGAAGGAACAAACATTTAGGGGTTTTTGTTCAATTAGTTCATGTTGGAAGAAAATTATACAGTGGAAAGCTCCATTCATGCCCAACTAAGTGATTTTAGAAGGGAAAATTGATGAATTGAAGGAATTTATAGATAAAAACAATATCATCATCAAATTATTTACATTCTACCAACACCATCCATGTGTATTTAGAAATTTATAATAATTTTGAAATACAAAATATAGAAGTGATTTTTGGATTCATAATATTATAAACGTAAAGTTTTTAGAAAGACTTGTGAATAGTTTATAAAACAAGAGCCGCGTAGCAGCTAGTCCCTGCTATTATATTGATAATAGTTTATAGTTGAATTTATATATAAATTTTTAATATAAATATTATAATGCTCACAAGTTTTGAGAAGCTAAGGATATTTATCACGAATCATTATATTATACTCTTTATAATATATGCTTACCATTAAATCTTTTGATATTATAATACTTGTAAATGATTGAATATTTTACATAAAAAAATAAAATATGAAAGACATTTAATGTGTATAGTTCTAAAATAATTTTGAAAATAATAAGGGAAATGTCTAAAATAAGACATGGCTACCGATGTAGTATGAGGCATGGAAAAACTACATGTTTAGTGGAAAAAGCAATGCAACAGGGGCTTAGTACATGGGAAGGACGATAAAACCGTAAATAGTTTTACAAACCATGTATCAGATGAGGATGTGCCATGTATATCTAAGTTTAATATTTTTAAGAATAAATTTAGGGTATTTTCAAAAATCAAGACTTTTCTATTTTATGACATGCATGAATCATATTAATTTAAATAAGTAGAGTGGATATAGAATCTTTCATACCCATAACTCTCCTTAATTAGTATCTATATTTAATAATCAAATTACTCTAAATCATGGGTGTATATATTTGAATACATTTGAATATATCAAGCCTTGAAATTTAAAAAAAAATATTTTTAAAAATTAATTATAATTTATGATATTTTTTTAAAATTAAAATATAATAAAATACAATATATTCATAAACAATCTTTAAATTTATTTTGCAAAGAAAATTAAATCAAAACTCTTAATTATATAGTTTAAACTAAAATTATTTCATTATACCATAATAAAGAAAATAGTTAATGATATTAATTCTCAGTAGAAAAAAAAATTAAAACCACGACTAAAGACAATCGTGACATTACGAAAATGGGATTGCCTTCAACACTGTAAAAACAAATGGAGGGTTGCAAAAGCAGCAGAAGTAACAGGCATGGATTCCCCCAAGGTAGGCATTGAAATTTGGTAGATATTTAGATTGGAACATGCAGAGAATGTAGGCAGGGAAGTTTTATTGCAGCACACAAAAACGCTGTGTTAAATAGCGGAAACGATCAGGTATGTAGGCAGATAAATAGCTGCAGGCATTGACATTACTTGTTTTAATTTTATGATGAGATCTGTGTTTGTGTTATTTTTCAATGTGAAACATATCTGTAAGTTGCGAGATCTAACTTGCGTACGACGTGAGAGAAGATGTCCACGAGGAATTGAATTTTTAAAATGACAGCTAGATTTATTAAGGTGTTCGGATATGAATTAATAGAAAAGAGAGACAATTTAAAAATAGTTTTTTTAATTTATTTCAATGAACAATAAATGTTGATAGCTGCATTAAAGTTGTAAGCATATTCTTATCTAACTTGCGTACGACGTGAGAGAAGATGTCGACGAGGAATTGAATTTTTAAAATGACAGCTAGATTTATTAAGGTGTTCGGATATGAATTAATAGAAAAGAGAGACAATTTAAAAATAGTTTTTTTAATTTATTTCAATGAACAATAAATGTTGATAGCTGCATTAAAGTTGTAAGCATATTCTTATCTAACTTGCGTACGACGTGAGAGAAGATGTCCACGAGGAATTGAATTTTTAAAATGACAGCTAGAATTATTAAGGTGTTCGGATATGAATTAATAGAAAAGAGAGACAATTTAAAAATAGTTTTTTTAATTTATTTCAATGAACAATAAATGTTGATAGCTGCATTAAAGTTGTAAGCATATTCTTATCTAACTTGCGTACGACGTGAGAGAAGATGTCCACGAGGAATTGAATTTTTAAAATGACAGCGAGATTTATTAAGGTGTTCGGATATGAATTAATAGAAAAGAGAGACAACTTAAAAATAGTTTTTTTAATTTATTTCAATGAACAATAAATGTTGATAGCTGCATTAAATTTGTAAGCATATTCTTATCTAACTTGCGTACTACGTGAGAGAAGATGTCGACGAGGAATTAAATTTTTAAAATGACAGCTAGATTTATTAAGGTGTTCGGATATGAATTAATAGAAAAGAGAGACAACTTGAAAATAGTTTTTTTAATTTATTTCAATGAACAATAAATGTTGATAGCTGCATTAAAGTTGTAAGCATATTCTTAAATGACATTTGAGGAATATGTTAGTATTATATGTTAAATATTAGGTAAAATTGTAATTTTATTTTATTATAATATATATTTAAAGTTATTTTATTAATTAAATGAAAAGTTGATAATTGAAAAATGATTATATTATTTGTTTTGGTAGGGATTAATAATAACAAAGGTCGTGTAGCGGTTAGTTTTTGTTTTAATTGTGTCTATAGTAATAGAAATTGTATTTAGTTTAGTTAAGGAATTTCAGTTTTAATTTTAGTGGCTAGTTTTTATTTTTAGTTTCTCAATGTGGTTAGTCGTTGCTTTTAGTCTAACGATATAGCTAGTCTTTGCATTTTTGTTTTTAGTCTTCGATTGTATTGGAAATTATAATATTACTTCTAAGATAATTTATATAGTATAATAAATATGCAAAAACTAATAATATTTGGGAAGTTAAGTTGTAAATTAAAAAAACATGAATTTTAATATTAATTAGAGTAATATTGTATTTTTAAATATTATTAAATAAATATAAATAATTTTATTATATAACGTGAAAATTGAACTAAAATAATAATTAAAAATAAAATACAAAGTATATAATAATAATTAAAACTGAATCATGTTGATGCTTTTTTTAAATAGTTTATTTTAGAAAGTTGAATTTCTACTAGTTAATTTAGAGTTTTTGGATGATTTTTTTTTTAAATTTTAATAAATAATAATAAATATAAAGGTTGTTATGTAAGTAATTAATAATTATTTTTTAAAATAATATGAATGATGTACAACTCATATTTTTTTGGTTATGCATGTTACTTAAAAATAAATCATGTTAATGTTTTTATGAACTAATTTTTTTAGAAAGTTGAATTTCTACTGGTTAAATTAGAATTTTTAGATGGAAAGTTTTTAAATTTTAATAAATATAAAGTTGAATTGTCACTAACAATAACAATAAGTGGTGGTAATAAATTTGAGTACAATTTTAAAAGTATATATATATTTTAAATATATTAAAAAATCATCCAATCATTAATAGATAAATGAAATATTTCCTAATATCATTCTAGAGAATATTTTAAAATATTTCACATAAAAATTATCATAATAATATGTTAAATCTTGCAATTTAATTAGGTGGAATGAAAAAATTAATTGTTTAATCGATTCCTATAGTACTCTGCATGGCAGGGACGAATAATATTATATTTTATTTATAAATACTATATATCTAAATATATAATAAAAATAAAAACAATAACAATAATTAATATCTTTAATTTTTAATGATATAAATCTTAACTTGATATGATGATAAAAATATATTGACTAATTTCTATATGGTTATTGAGTTTTTATTTTGAAAAGTTCACAAATTACTCTTGTTGAAGTCTTGTGATTAGATAGCTAAGAGTATTATCCATTAAGTACATGATGTGGCAAGTAAATTTGACACCCATGACTGAAACAATTTTTTAATAAATCACATGTATGATATCATGCTAATACGTACCTTATTTTTAAAGTCTCACAATAATGAGAAAGCACTGACTTATTTTGTTTGGTTACTAGTTTAAAATGAGAGTTGATTTGAAATTATAGCTTCCAAAGAGTTGTAGAAGTTACAACACATAACATTAATGCAATCAAGGGAATAATGTCAACAAGATGAAAATGATAAAGTTGAGTGTAGATAACAGAGATTATCATGTTACAACAATATAAGCCTTGTGATAGCCAAGGGAACATGTGAGCTATTTAATTCATACTTTTTTCTCAAAAAAATCTGTTTCTATTTTTGTTGAATCATTGTTAGCACTTTGCAAATGACAAAGAAGTTAACAATGCATACAAAATGACTGACCTCTCCATCACATTAAAAAAAGGGCGCAATACAACATTCAAATGCTATTTTACCTCCAGTAAACATTAATATCTAAATTAAATTTAAAGAAAAAATCACCTTTGTGTTGTATTAAATCTATGTAGTTATGTAATACTTTCATTACAGTGTCATCTACTAGGGTTTTATAGAGTAATGCGAAGGAGATTTCGACCAAGGCCACTGCAGCTGAGGACACATTATTGGAGGTAGAGGATAAGCAAGGCATGCTGCAGAAGACAAGCAAGGCACCTATGGTGGCAACGACTGATGACAAAGCTTTGATTGGGGTAAATATCCCAGCAATGGCTGCTGCTAAATTAGAAAACAGGTTGAGTTCCAAAGCAACGGCTAGGGGATGAACTATGGGTGGTCGACCGAAGGAAAATTCAGGGGTTTATGTCTTTGGTTTGGGGAATAGATTGGCTAGGGTTCGGTCACGAATAGGGGAAATAGGGGAAAGGAGTTTACCCTTGCCTATGTCTTCCATGACTTGCGACCCCATCTTGGTGGAGGCAAATACAAGGGCTCAGATCAGATCTGAGGTTGATGGCGGTTTGAAAACAGGGGTTTTGGGAGAGGTGGCTGATAGGCCTTCCCATGTAGATGTTGTGGTTTCAATAAAAGACTAGAAGCCCTCAACCCCTACTAAAGGCAACCTAAAAATCAATTTTAATGAACGAGTGATTGAGAGGATTATGGAGAATGAAGAGTGGCTCTCCAACAAGGGCATGATTTGCAAATTCAATGGCTATTGGGCAAGCTTCCCAGATCTCCATGGTTGATTCACCAGCGATTAGCAAGCTTTCATTGAAACTAAGATTGAGATTCGACCTTGTACAAGAGGTATTATTATTATTATTATTATTATTATTATTATTATTATTATTATTATTATTATTATTATTATTATTAAAGATGCTATTTTTAATGAATATTTTTGAGAATGGGAGAATCACATGTTTTTAGTGAAACCCTAGCATCCGACTTTCAACTCCCATATTGAAACGTTCAATACAAAACCCATATGGTTATGGTTACCTAATTTACCTCTCCAATTCTGGGACTATTCTATTTTTTAAGCCATAGGCAATTATGCAGGGAAATTTTGGCATTAGGATCCCTTAATAGAAGAAAGGGGTCATTCCACTTATGTCAAAATTTTGGTAAATATGGATGTTACTAAGAGCCCCTGGATCAGGGGGAACTGAATGTTAAGGATCAGACTTAGGTGCAACATATAGATTATGAATACTTACCATTCAGATGCTAAGAATGTTTTCTCCCTAGTCATTTAGTTAACGAGTGTCCAAGCATCAAGTATAAAAAGGAAATTCTTGGTAGAAGGACACATGAATAGAACATATTATAGTCAATGTTGGTTTAGAGAGTGAGGATGGAAGAGAAGATCCATACTTAGTACCAAAAACACCTATAGAAACTTTAAAACCGGTTCTAGAAAATGTTGATCCAAGTGGGGTAATCATATCCAAGGAGGGTTTGATAGATCAGTGTCCATTGAAGTGCATTCAAGTTGTCAATTTAGAGGATGATTGTTTGGCAACTAGGACCTCTTGTGATGCTCTTGAACACTCCATTCCTATCTTGCAAAATTCAGGGAAGGGAGATAATTGGATAGTGGTGAGTAACAAAAAGAAAGGGAAAGGTAAGAAGGGGTCAGATCTATTAAATATGACCCTCATATCTTATAAGAAAAATGTTATGGAAGGGTTTTAGCTTGTTTTCTTGTGTGTTTGTATCGTTGGTTGAGACATTCTTTATAAGCTTTGTTATATCTTCTTTCTCCTTTATTTATAAGTTGTGGACCCTGTCAACACCCACTCTTTTACCCTTAATAAAAGAAATCTACATACTTAAGCTATATTTTAGATTTTTTTTTTTTGACGAAGTAACGCATTCTTTATTATTATTTAAGAACATAAAAAATAATTATTATCACAAGCATTCTGACAGAGCACTTACCCTCTTTTGAAAAGGATAGACAACATTATTATAGCAAATAAGATCAATGCACATCATATGGAAGAAATAATACGTTTTTCAATTATTGACTCTACAACCACAACCATCCCAAAACATACAAATTTGACTTTAATATTTTCTTAAAAATTAAAAATGATACAACTTATTAATTTAAAAAAATACATAAACAAAAAGTTAAATAAGTTCAAAATATCAAAATCTCTTTTTTAAAAAAAAGAAGTAAATAATTACAAAACAACTCCATAAAAATAGACTAAAACAAAAATGAGACGATAACAATGAGACTTTAATTTTGCTGATGTGATAGACCTACAAATTAAAATGCTGTACAGAGATTTCGGCAACCTTAAATGTACGCTCCTCTCTGATACGGAACTTAGAATTTGGAAGTGACAATAATGGCATCCCTACATCCTATCTGGAACTTAAGTTCGGAAGTGATAGGAATAACATACCTTACGTGCCACCATTCTTAACAAATTTCTTAAATAAAATCGAAGACAATTATAACATCCAACTTAGAGGTATGAACGACCGTCAAGTTTGGAAGTGACAGGAATGGCATCTTTACATCTCATACGGAACTTGAGTTTGGAAGTGACAGGAATGACATACCTTACATGCCACCATTCTTAACAATTTCCTTAAATAAAGTCGAAGACAATTATAACATCCAACGGTTTTAGAGGTATGAGCGACCATCGAATTCTGCTTGCAGGACCATTGTTTCGCAGCACGATAAATAAGAACAGTGCACAGCTTTGTTTTCACAGAGATGGATATCATAAGCATATCGGCTTTAGCCATATCATGGCTGCTACTTGTTTTCATTTTTATCAAGGGTTGTAGAAATACTTGTAACCGACTTCCTCCGGGTGGCCGCTAGTGGGAGAAACTCTGGATCTTCAAAAGCTTACAAGGGCCAACAAAACCCACCAATTTTTCGAGCAGAAAATTAAGCGACACGGAGGACACATTATTAAAACTTCCGTGCTCGGATCTCCCACGGCAATCTTTTACGGTGCTAAAGGCAATCGATTCCTCTTCAACAATGAGAATACTCTGGCTATCAACTTTTGGACATCTTCCGTCGCCAGGCTATTAGGAAATGCTTCCTTACTGAGCAAATCCGGTGACGAAGCCAAAGACCTGCGGAAGATGCTAATGACTTTCTTGGAGCCAAAGGCGCTGCAGAAATTTGTCAGCGCAGCGGACTCCATGGTAAACAACCACCTGAAAAGATACTGGTTTGGGAGGGATCAAGTGCAGGCCTATCCTCTCATCAAGCGCTGCATGTTTTCTATAACCTGCGGTCTGTTCGTCAGTGTCGAGGATGAAATGCGACAGGCCGAACTGTATCATCATTTTCACGACGTGTTAAGAGCAATGATACAAATTCCTCTGAATCTGCCCGGAACCCTGTATCGCAAAGGCAGAATCGCCAGCAATCACATCCGCCATATACTTCAAAAGATTGTCGATCAGAAGAAAAAGGATCTGGCAAACGGATGCACTTCAGGCGATCAGGATCTGCTGTCTTACCTGCTTTGCAGCGCAGATGAGCGTGGAAGTAAATTGAGTGATGAGGAGGTGAAGGACAACATCTTGCTGCTTCTGATGGGCGGCCACGACACCAGCGTTATTGCCGTGACGTTTCTCCTTAAATATTTGGCTCTAAACCCACGCTGCTACCGCCTGGTTCTACAAGGTATATAACATTACATCTGCTTTTTTGTCTCATTTTTATATATAAATATTTATCAAATTTTTAGGATTGTCCTTCAAATTTGATCAGTTGTTAGTTATATATTAAAACTATTAATAAAAAATAATGCAGAGCAAATGCAAATTACACGTAAGATGGAGTAAAGTGAAAAACAAGAGCTGGATTGGGACGACATTCAGAAAATGAAATACTCGTGGAGAGCGGTGCAGGAGACGCTGACGCTTCAACCACCTGCTGGAGGGTCTTGGCGGAAGTCCATCACAGAAATATCTTACGATGGATTCACCATCCCCAAAGGATGGAAGGTTAGACTTCTTTAATCTCATGATTCTTATACAATTGTTTAATATATTTTCATGTTTTGAGTTTTTTTAAAAAATTAGGAGAATCGAAGTTTCATTCGATGTACCGCAGCTTATTCAGTTCTAATTTGATTAAAGGTAAAACCCTTTATAACCCTTAATCAACTGTGTAAATACAAAAATAACCAGTCCCTTAGAATAGTGTTAAATCATATATACATTCAATATACCATTCATTCATTTTGCTAATTGTGTGGTAACACAATTACAGCTACCATGGACGGTGCATTCAACGCACAGGGACAGCAAATGTTTTGGGGATCCAGAGAAATTCGAGCCGGAAAGGTTCGAAAGGGCCCTGCTCCGTACACGTTTGTTCCATTCGGAGGCGGTCGCCGAGGGTGCCCAGGAAACGAGTATGCACGGATGATAATTTTGGTGTTTCTCCATAATATTGTTAAAAATTTCGAGTGGAGGTTGGTAGATGCAGATGAGGAGGAGATTGGTGACCCACTACCGACCCCTGCTGATGGTCTGCGGATCAAACTCGTTCCGCTGCCTATACTGTGTAATCAATAAAAACATATCATTATGATGATTGTAGTTCAATAGATTATGAAGCATAGAAAATGTAAACTGTTTCATTGAGTCACAGGTTTGAGTAATATCTAAAGTACATAGATTAAGCGCATATTTATGTCTTGGGGATGAAGATCACAAACCTCCTTTATTTATATATATATCGAAAACTTTCTAATCATATCATAATCTTGTCCATTATAATATTTCTAAGATTTATATGATCTGTGGTCAAGTAGTTTTTGAAAAACATTTATCTCATAAGATTTGCAAAAGATTCAAAATTTAATTTTATTGTCACATATTTAATATTCTATATTTTGACAACAATTTTTTCTTGATATTTTGTCGACCAATTCATTACCTTTCTGCAAGCTAAGAGAAGCCAAACACCTTTTTAGCTTCTCTAAAAAATCTGGTTTTGTGAACATGTCAACACTATTTTCCTTTGTGTGAACCTTTTCAAGTGCTACTTTTCCTTGAAAAATCCCATGTCTAACAAGATGGTACTTTGCCACAATATGCTTTGTCCTACTGTGATAAGCTGGATTCTTGGCCAAATAAATTTCACTCTGACTATCGCATAATATCTTCATTTTGTATTTCTCTCTTCCAAACTCTCCTAATAGGTCCTTTAGCCAAATTGTCCCCTGACAAGCATGATAGGCAGCCACATACTCTGTCTTAGTAGTTGATACAATAATAGTATTTTGAAGATTCAACATCCAACTAATAGATCCAACTACAAATGTAAAAACATAATAAGATGTTGATCTTCTTTTGTCATGATCTCCTACAAAATCGGAATCAACATATCTACAAATAGAATCACTAGATCTATTGTAAGTGATGCACTAGTCACTTATGCCCCGCAAGTAGCTAAACACCCACTTCACTGTTGCCCAATGTTCTTTATCTGGTTTTGCCATATATCTATTGACAACTCCAACTTCATGTGAAATGTCCAGCCTTGTACATAACATAGCATACATTAAACTTTCTACTGCACTAGCTTATGGTACATGAGACATATACTACTTTTCTTCATCACTACTAGGACATAAACTTGAAGAAAGCTTGGAATGGGAAGCAAAAATGATACTATTTGGTTTCACATTCTTCAAACTAAATCTAGGTAATATCTTTTCCAAATACCTTTGCTATGATAACCAAAGCTTACCATTTTTCTTGTCTCTATGTATCTCCATGCCTAAGATTTATTTTGTTGCTCCTAGATCCTTTATATCAAATGTCCTAGTTAGTTGAGCCTTTAAACGATTGATTTGTGCCATGTTTTTGCTTGCTACAAGCATATCAACACACAATCCAATATAATGAATAAGCCACTATACAAAAACTTGAAGTAAACACAATGATCATACTCACTCTTAAAAAAAAATTGGCTCCCCATGAAGGAACCAAACTTCTTGTACCATTGCCTAGGTGAGTATTTCAGGACATATAATGATTTTCTGAACTTGTAAACAAATTCTATTTTTCTATCTTGTACAAAACTTTTGGGTCGTTCCATATAAATTTTGATAATATGGTAAAAATTAGCTCAAAGAGGTTGGTAAGGCATATGCCCAAGATTTTCGAGATTCCTCATTCTCTTTGCAAGGCATGTCTTCATGGCAAACAAACTAAGATAATATACAAAACCAAGTAGTTCTCCACTACCAAACCATTAGAGTTGATCCACACTGATCTATGTGGACCTATGATAACTCAAAGTATTCAAGGTAATAGCTACTTCATGCTTCTCATTGATGATTTTACTAAGATGACTTGGATATTCTTTTTTAAAGAAAAATCAGAATTTTTTGTAATATTTGTGGCATTCAAAGCTCTTGTGAAAAATGATAAATGTTCAAAGATCAAGTGTGTAAGATCAGATAGAGGAGGTGAGTTTTGGTCTCATAAGTTTAATGATTTTTGTGAAGAATAAGGGATAAGAAGACAATATTTTGTTGGTAGAACACCACAATAGATTGGTGTTATTGAAATGAAGAATATGACTATTGTAGAGATGAGTATAACCATGATTCAAGATGCAAAATTATCAAATGGTTATTGGGAAGAGGTAATTAACACTTCAGTTTACATCCTAAATAGGTGTTAAATTAGAGTAAATGGTGATAAGACTCCTTATGATTTTATGAAAGAATAGAGCGGATAATGTCAAACATTTCAGAGTGTTTGGGAGTAGGTGCTTCATCAAAAGAGATAAAGAGAATCTTGGTAAATTTGATTCAAGATCTGATGAGGACATATTTTTAGGTTACTATTCTATTAGTACTATCTATAGGTGCTTCAACAAGAGACTTTAAAAGATTGTTAAAAATTCAAATGTAAGGATAAATGAGACAAGTAGAATCAAGAAGCCAAAATTGCATGTAAGTGATTCAATTCAAAATTCTATTGCAAATAATGTTGAATTATCTGTTCAAACAGATGATGAAGATGAAGAGGAAGAAGAAAGATGAGACTCTAAAGCTCTATCTAGAAAAATTCAAAAAGATCATCCAATCTCTCAAGTTATTGGAAATGTTGATGCAAGGTTGCAGACTAGAAGGATAATGTTGATCAATCAAAATCAATAAGACTCAGCTTTGTTATCCATAATTGAATCCAAAACATTTATGGAAGCTAGCAAAGATGAATTTAGAATGATGCAATGGATGAAGAAATTAATCAAATAGAAAAAAATGAAACATGGGACTTAGTTCCTAGGCTAAAAGATAAAAATGTGATAGGTACCAAGTGGGTTTTCAAAAATAAGATGAATGAGAGAGGAGAAGTCACAAGGAACAAGGCTAGATTGGTGTGTAAAAGATATGCTTAGGTTGAAGGAATAAATTTTGATGAGATTTTTTCTCTCGACAAAGGTACTTATTCTACTATTTTATTTTTAAATATAGTTTTAAGTTTTATTATTACAAATAGATCCACTTTTGAAGTTTCCTTGTATGTTCCTAGTTGATAGGCAAGTGAAGAAAAATATGTAACTCTTTGAAATCAGTAAAAGAAGGAAATATTTCTATGTTGAAAATTGAGGATTAGAAGCATATAATCCTTGAAGAAAATAACAACCCTTTTTTTTAGAAATGAATATTCCAAGGCAAGAAAAATACTTAAAGAACTTTATTACTTATGTTGATGATTTCAAAATAATATTTCTTAAACAAATTTTCATTCTATATAGCTTACAACAATAAAATAAAATGAAAATTATTATCTACAAATAGGGAGCCAATATCCCCAACCAAATTAAGGTGGGTTTGAAAAGACCAAAGTCATTGTCCAAATCATGACATAATGCAAATTAGATTGATTGGATAGATTTTCATAGAATATGACTTGAGCATATTGCTAAAAAACATGACTCTAAGATAATAACATCAAAAACATCATGTATGAGGACATGCATGAACTTAAGTGTGGGAGAGATGATGAGGCCATAATATGTTTCATTATATCACTATTTTTCCTTCCATAAGTTGCATATAAAGTGGATTAAAATGTAATATATAAAACTTATAGTTTATTTAAGGTGAAACAGAGGATATTTATCTTGTCTATTTTTTGAAAATATTTTTTATCTACTTTGTTAACTATTTTTTAGAAAATATTCAAAAATCTTGTATATGCAAGCCATAATAGTCTATGAATGTAGACATAAGATTTTGAGCACTCAAAGTGCCAAGTCAAGAACAATCTTGGAGAGGATTGGAAGTCTTAGAGAGATCTAGAAGTCCTATTTGAGTTAGATTATAAGTTCTTTAGTAGCTCCAGAGGTCACCAACCTAGCTTTGAAGGGAACCATCCTAGCTCCAAAAATCACTAGTCTAGCTCTAAGATACACAAAATCAACTCAAGCTATCTAAAATTATAAAATATGAAAGCAAATAAATTTAGAGATGATTACCATCAACTCTTGGAAAAGTATTTCTATGACATCTATTTGTAGTATTTATAAAAATATATATTTACAAAAATAGTAAGATATTTATAGTGTTCCCAAAATGCTAAAAATAGCTTAGTCTTTTGTTGTTTGAAATATTAGTGGAAATAAAATGTCAAAATTTAATTTGATTCTCTCCAAAAGAATAAAAGTTTTTGGAAGGAAGTCAAAGTTGATCACATTATATTATCTACAACAAACTAGAAGATAGTGGATTTGTGAATCTAGTAATTTCAACTATTTTCTCCTTGAATAATAGGGATCCATATTATTCTCCAAAAATGTATGCATCTAATTTGTTAAATTATTAGTCAAGAATAAAAATCAGTTGTAAACTAATTTTTAGGTTGTTAGAAAGTTGTTGACAAAATTGTATTATAAATACAATCTTCTCATTTATCAAGAAAAAAAATTGAGAATTGGAAGAACCAGAAGACCAGATTAATTTTTGAATAAAGCATTTTAGTATTTTTTAAAATTTATTATTTCTAGTCCTATTTAAAAGGTGGATCAAGGGCCCACTAAAATTGAGGAAGGACATATTTTACCAGTATTTATAGATTAGATTTATTTATATTTCATTTTGATTTTCATTTATGATTATTTATTTTATTCTTAGAATATCATATACCCTGAAAACTAATAGGATCCATAAACCAACAACTGTTTAATTTTATTTCATGAAACATGTATTTCAGTTATTTTAATTGGATGTAAACCAATTCCAATTCCATAATAATAATTGATGAAGTGAGGGTTTAGCAAAGTATATTGATTTTTGGAAATTTTGAAAAAGTCGTGGTGATTCATTTATAATGTTGTGACCCATGTATTTATCATTTGTAGTAGCACACAAATAATATATAATATCATTTAGTGTGTATATCTCAATGTACAACATATGCCTGCAACACCTCATGTCTATAACTACAAAGTTTCCTTGTGCCATGTCATGCCAACTAAACAATATTGCAAAACATCCATACTATGTAGTCTACTTTTGGGAAAATCACACCACATTGTGCCATGTTGCATGCCCTCCAAAACTACACAAATTCCATGTGGATTAATCCATCCACCTCACATTATTTTTGTAGACCATATGGATGGCACATCCACATTTTGGATACCTTATGCCATACCAAAGACCACTTGATATCTTCAATCTATCTTTAATAGATACCACACACACTTCTACATTATCATAGTTCGAAGATCATATTGTAACACCCAAACATGCATTAAACCTTATACAATATCTAATAGGGGTTCTTTGAGGTCCTACACACTTTCATGCAACACCACTAAGGTCAAATCCCATGCAGTTCCAATAACCCTGCCACAACACATTCAGGATTGTCTCCTATGTAATCTAATCCATAGATGCAAGACTCAATATACAAATAGATATAAATACAAATATTTTCACATTTATCTATTTTTTTTCTTAGTGACACTAACAATAACCATTGTATTTGTAATAATAGTGCTCATTTCTATATATTTTTTGAATGGATGAGAGGCAAAAGTGTGAACAAAGCCACAAATGTTGCCAAGTTTAGCTAGTCCACTGTCCACTTGGTTTCAAATTCCTACCAATATTTGCATTCTATCTCAAAGAGATATGGTGGTTCAATGTATTATAATATATTATATAGTAATATGGTATATATTATTTACAATACATAATAAAATATTATTGTATTTTAAATACACACACACACACACACACACACACACACACACACACACACACACAATATTTTATATATTTTTTATTATATTATTATTTAAAGGTACTTGATTTTATAAGATTAATTAAAAAATATGTAATATCTATACTAAATGGCCATGAACCTTATAGGCTTAAATAAGAATAATTTATACCATCGAATGTACACCATAATGTCAAGGAATTGAAGGATGTGTTAAAAAATTTAAACCATTTTACATGCATTTTTTGTTTAATATCAAGATGGAGCAAAACAATATTGAAAACAAAAGTAAAATTTCCCTTAATAATATATTATATAGTAGGGTATATATTTATTATTCCTTCCAAATCCTAAAACATTTGACAAATATGCATTGCTCTATTGGGTGATGTATTGGCTCATTCATCTGGTGAACAAATTTAATGTTCTACTTGTCAATGGTTTCACTCCCCTTGTAAATAGTCATATGCCTATTCCATATATAAATATAAATGTATCATTAACATTAAGTGGACAATTATGATGCCAATCAAAATAAAGTGTGGATGCATATTTGTTAAGATTCTCATAGGGAATACCTTCACCACATCATTAATCCTTTGGAGTCTGGAGGTCAGCTTCATGAAATAAAGATTGTAAGTTTTTACACATCAAAAAATCATGAGTGAAACATATTATTTTTAAGTTTCGTAGGTAGAAAATAATGTCATAACTATACAAGTTGAATTTAATGTTTTCCATTGTGAGGCCTTATTCCACCCAACACCAAAGACATCAGATCTTAAATTACCTACATAGTTTGATCAAATGACTTATGCCATAATTCAATACCAAAAAACATGGGAATAAACAATGACATATTAGTAGACTTAGGATAAAAGCCTTTTCTCAATCTCCCATGTTCCGAGGAAAAAAATGTCTATCATTATCATTTACATCTTAGATTCATCCATGTGCATTGATACTTGCCTTTTCCTTTAATTTACAAAACTAAACCATAAAATATAACCTTTTGTAAGTGCATGAATTTTAGTTGTAGTAAATAAACTCAAGATTTTATATGCCATTCACCCATTGTAGAGGGGTTTGTGGCTTACTTGGAGTCATCATTTTTGATTGTTTGTTTTCTATTGTCAAGGGTGGATGAAGACATCATGAGGGTTGATTACTATCATTTATTGTACTAGAAATAATCACACCTATATAGATGATTTTGTGCATGTACATTGTATCTTTAATTGCACATTTTAAAGTTCATACTCATGTGAAACAAAAGTCTCTTTGAACGTATCTTCTTTATTCATATCCTAGTTGTGTCCATCTTTGCATAGACTATTATGTTGTCCATTTAAATTGCTTCCTATAATATAGTCATTACTAAAACCACCTTCTCCTCTAGATTGGTCATTGTGAACTCATAGCTTAGGTGAACACTCAATAAATTCATTCTTATAGACTGTGAGAAATAAATAAATATTCTCATTGGGCACACTCGATATCAGATCTAAGAAGATTACAAGAAATTCTCTAAGGATTGCATGAAAGAGTGTAAATTGATAATTTTTTCTCATGAGATATCCATGATTGTTGACCCATTTGCAGGGGAAGGGCAAAGCCATACAAAGCATGAAAGTGATGAAATATTTCAAGGTGAGGTGGGTGATGATAATGAGAGGTGACGATAGGGTATTTAAAGTGATGGAATATAAGAAGCCCAACTAGACACACATGTAAATTTCAATGGCATGTCACATATGTAAATGTAATATGTACCTTCCACCAAACTATGTAAGTTAATACATGATTGAAACAAACATCATCTCTATGAATACTTATGTCTCTTTAAGGTGTTTTTTCAACCATATATTATTATGATGACCATATGTTTAACAGTTTTGTATTGGCTCAAAGAGTTTGAGAAAGTATTTTTAAAATGCTTTTTGTTCAAATTATGTTTCATTATGAAGTGAGAGATTAGTATGTCATAGTTTTTGGATAGAGCATGTATAAATTGGTGGGTACTCAAATCCTCATCCAAAAATCTACCCAAGATTGGTTGCACTTGTGGTCCTCACATAAATTATACCTTTCTTCTATTCACTAAATAAAGAGAGATAAGCACTATTGTTACAAATACAATAATTGTTATTAGTGTTATTGAGAATGAGAATATAAAAGTATGTAAATATCTATATTAATATATATTTGCATATGGCATCATGCATCACTCAAATAGATTATATAAAAGGCATCTTTCATTGAATAAGTCTTTTCCATTTTTTATCTAATTGATTTTAGAGTTATGTAGTTAACACATTTACAATTTTAGTCAATTTAATTTTAAAATTGTCTAAATTGACACATGGTGCATTCTATGGGTTTTTTAAAAAGTCATTGGATAACTAACACTTATTTTAATTGTGTCTTTGGTAATTGAAATAGTTCAATGGAAGCTACATATTAAATTTTCAAATGTGCCCTGTCATTTAACTTTGTACATGAAATTTCCTAGCTTTCTTTGAGTCTCTTATTAAAATACTTTGTCATTGCCCCTCACCATCACTGCCGAACTCACCTTGATATATTTCACCACTTGCATGTTTTGTATGGGCTTACACATCCTCACCAATTTGTCATTGCTCAAGTTCACTGTAAAAAAAATGTCTCTTCCTCGCATAGCACATTGCACTCCATATGAAGAAACACACAACCTCATTTTTCAATGCTGCCCTCACAAAAAATATTAGATTTTCATTTCTTAATGCTTTGTGACAAAATTGTTTAACAGGGTCAGTGGTCATGAGTTTTGAGTGTGATATGTTTGCCAATTTACACTCTTTCACTTTATAAATACTCACTTTACTAATATATTATTATATAATATAAATTATACTATAGTTATATATTATAATATTATATCTTATTATAATTAATATATATTTTATATATTTATATATGTAATAATAATATATATTATAACAAGGGTCGCACAGTGGCTAGTCCCTACCTTTATATTAGAAAATGTTTATGGTTGAATTTGCATATAGATTTGTATTGTAAGCTCAAAATAATAATGAATGATACGCAAGAATTAATTATGATTAGATAGAATTAAAATATTATTAGTTGGGGTGAAATCCATACTTTTTTTACTTTAGCTGGGATAACAAGATGTTTTTAAACTTTTGTAGGTTGTCAACTTGTTAAAGCTATATTTGAATGTAACCTATATCTAGTTTAAAAATCAAAAAATGGGGAAACATTAATTTCAAATAGAGAAGATGAAATTATACATGTATTTAAGTAGAAATGACAATAATAATTATATTTGAAAATGATTGCAACATTTGTTGGAATGTAGATAAGCTAAATCAAAGATATTGAGATAATAGTTGGGTGACATACATTGAAGATGCATTTGACCCTAACTAAAATATAATATATTGGTGTAATATCACTTTTAATCAATTAGCCATTCTTGGTCTTTATTAGAGGGTAAGTGCAAAGAGTTGGGGGACAATTCCATGGACAATTTTCATAATGCAATCACGTTATTGACATAATGTAATCATGTTATTTAAATTATGGCTAGATAATTACTGATCCATAACATTATCACATTAATGTATAATTCAATTGTGTTAATATATAAAGTGATCATGTTAATAGATAACACGATCACGTTAATAGATAATGAGATCACATTAATAGATAATGCGATTACATTATTGTAAAAATAATAACTTGATCATGTTACTATTGTTTTGCACATCAAAGTAGTAAACATGTAGATGAAGCAAATGTTGGTTAATAGATAACATGATCACATTATTATAAAAGCAATAACATGATTGCATTCTTGTTATTTTACACATAAAAGCATGTGGACATGCACATGAAGACAACTTTGACCAGAAGCTTATATTTACTACTCTAAATGTTAAGTATAAGTTTAGAAATAAATACTTTAGATTTATTTTAGTAAATATAAGAAATTAGGGTCACTCTACATCTGATAGAGTTGGTCTCATAGTTGCATGCTTTATGATATGTAAAATAGTTTTTCAAAATCCAATCTGGTCAGTATTTAGGCATTTTTAGGGTCTAAGTATTAAACCTAGGGATTTTAGGACATAATTCTTACAATTGATGTCCATTTTTGGTAAACATATAGTCATTTTTTAGGTTTTGTGCCTTTTAGATTGATTCTTGGTATTTCTAGGAGTCTTAGGTTTGTAAAAATTAAATTTTACAAACCACTATATTATAATGGATTAAACAATATATGATTGAGATCAAAGATATCTTTAGAGTAAATACTTATGTCAGATGATGAGGGAGTGATTAGGGATGGTAAGGGTCAATGATGGAGTGATGAGGGATAGTGAGAGTTAATGAGGGAGTGATTATGGATGAGGAGGGATGGTTATACTTAATGGAGTGATTAAAGATTATAAAATTGAGTGATTAGAGATGATGAGAGACAATGAAGGTCAATGAGGGAGTGATTAGGGATGATGAGGGAGTGAATATGTATGAGAAAGTGATTAAGGATGATGAGGGATGAGGAAAGAGTGATTAGTGATGCTGGATGATGGGGAGGGAGTGATTAGGGATGATGAGGGATAGTGAGGGTCAATGAAGGAGTGATTATGGATGATAAGGGAGTGATTAGAGATGATTAGGGATAGTGAGGGTCAATGAGGGAGTGATTAGGAATAACAAAGAATTAATCTAGAGAAATTTTTCATCTTTTATTGTTTACAAGGTCTCTCAAAACTACTTTAGCATGGAAGAACACACAAAGATATTTTTGATGCCTATTTGAGCATGCAAAATAGATCATGTATGACCACATTGTTAGCTTTACAAGGTTGTTAGGCAATGGTAATTGGAGCAACACTAGTGTACTATTTTTGGTTATTTGATGAGTTCGTATCCAGGTGAGAAAATGGTAAAAGGTGGAAAAATGTGGTTTGGGATTTTGTGGTCTTCGACGGTCGATAAAAGGCCTACTACAAAGATCGTAGCTGGTAGAGCCCACTTTTATAATGGAGGGGGACTCTACCATCGTGTATGATAATAGTGTTTTTAATTTCATAATTACACTATAATTTACCATACATTATTTGGGTGTGTATTGTGTTAACAAGTGGTAAGATGAGGAGTGGTTATATTAAGGAAGACCACATGGTGGGACCTCAAGCTACTATGTGTCATGCCACCTCATTTTTATCATATTTCATCTCATGTTGTATGTAGAGCTCAAAGCAACTCAACTCAAGATCAAGTTATGTCAAATTGAGACCCAACTCAAGATCACATCTAAGTGCCAACTCGTAGTTTGAGTACCAAGCTCCAATTTCTAACAAATTGCCAATGCATTCAACTGACATTGATTAAGTTTGGTCAAGATTTCATTTACCAACCAAACTAGGATCATTCAAACTAAAATCCAACTCAAGCGAACCAAATATAACCAAATCATGGTTAGCTTGAAGGCTAATCTATTTGTAATAACAAAATGCTTAAGACATGGCCACAACCACAAAGAGAAGAAAAGGATTCAGGCTATACTAAGTCCATAAAATGTTTCTATCCACAAAATGTGGAATTTATTCCCAAAAAGAAAATACGACCGTGATATAAGGTTTGAACCCATGACCTTTAAGTAGAGTTTATGGCTTGATTGTTGGATTATGGCCTTGAATCAAATGCATCAATGAAACATCTAATTTTTAGTTGGTTCGATGACCCTGTGTTGGGAAAGGATAGTGGAAGATAGTTCATTTTAAAGACCATTGATCATGAAGGGTGGTGTTTTTATTTTAGAAGTGTATATTCACACACACACACACACACACACACACACACACACACACACACACACACACACACACACACACACACACACACACACACACACACACACACACACACACACACACACACACACAGTCTCATATGTTTTAGGGATTTAAAAATAAACAACATAGCCTAAAGATGGATGTGGCAGATATCTTTCCTTCATCCCGAATGTAATGGTCTCAAAGGTCCATGTAGTGAGGGATATCTCTTGGCCATGGAGATAGAGGAATCTATGTTGTAAGGGACGTGTAATAGATATATGGAGATGCAGACCAACCCATAAGGGGTAGATTTCAAGGCATCAAGGCCATAGAATAACTATATGTAGGGTTGGTTTCAATTAATAGATATATAGTCTTGAGAGGATGAGGATGTTTTCTTCCAATTCCAATATAGACTCAAGCGAGGAAAGATATTTCTATTTGTTTGGAGGTTTATTAAGCCATGAGCAAAGGAAATTCCTTTTGTTTATAGAATTCTAATTGAGGTAAGAGGTCACTACATCTATTTGGTGAAGACTTAGGGGTGTATGATGAACCTGATCTAGGATGGTATGTATTCCAAAGGTACATGCAATGGGCACATAGATCAAACTCTAAATGTGTGAATGTATATACTTAGTTATGAGAGGAGATGAACATGCTTATTATGAAAGGTGTCTCTTATGTAAGAATTTAAGCCAAAGATGCAAGGTGCCATGTTTGTAAGGGAAAAAATACATAGTTCTAAATCTTATAGGTATTGGTAGTACACATACTCGAGTCTCGTGTTAAATTATTTTCTTCTATTATTTGATGATAGGCAAGGAAGAAATGTATGTGTGATTATGTAATAATACACAACAAGACCTAAGACTTGTTATTTTTAATCCTTCTATTTTTGTAAGGCTTATAGCCAGGGAAGGTTTAATAATGTGGTTGAAAGGTTATATCAGGGGTTACAGGCCTGTAATAATCAGAAGCACTCCTATTTATTATTATGCCCATTTTAAGATTTTTATAGATACTCTGAATGGAAAAACCTACCTATTTATTAGATGCTGCTGACAAAGAAGGATGTTTGTTGATTGGTTTAGAGTTTTCACTATTAAGTTTCAAAATTACATTACAAGTTATCATATCTATTTTGTGATGTAAGTCTGTAAAATATTGATATTTACATCATATTTAAATGGATCGGTTAGTAATTATAAACCCAAAGACGTAGCCAAAATGAGTGAACTCTGTTATCAATTTTGGTGTCATTATACAATTCATTATGAGTTTTAATTTATAATTCAGTTTGATAAATGAATTAGTGAAACAATAAAATGAATTATAGGAAATTAGAAAATGACATAAATCTAGAGTTTTAATGCAGGAAATGAGTTTATAAAGTATTTTTTATTAATTTATTTATTCCTATGATTTTTCAACCAATTTATATTTCATTTAAAGGGAACTGAGAATTTTAGTATCCGTTTACAAAAAAACTCTTTACCCAGTTTACAGATCAGTTTGGTATCAGAGTAGGTGATTGTAGGATTAACTTTAGTTGCTAGATGTACTTCATTTGAGGTTTTTAGATATCAAATTCTTGCTTTGTGTTTTTTTGTTTGATTGACCATATGGGAATGCTAGTGTAAAGGAAAGTTGGAAGGTGTTCTAATTCACTGGAAGAAGATAAGTTTTTAATAGCCAAGGTTTTAGAAACATTAGCCTTGCAGGATCAACATGGATGAGGAATACATTACATGGTCAATTGAGATGTGAGATGGTATTGTGAAAGGAACAATCTTTCTATCTTGGGATGCATTTAGATAAAATGCAAGGCATTTTCAATGATGCACATCCAAGATAAATCATTTGCAGTCCTATTATTATTCTTACACAGAGGGCAAATTGAGGTATGGTTGTGGTCTGATTTTATATTGGTATTGAAATAATATTTTGGTCTTTGATAACCAGTTGTTTAGCCTTTATATTTTAGATTAATAATCATATTAAATATGCCTATGTCATTGATTATAGGAACAAGTGAAAATATTAGTTCCATTATAAGATATGGAAATCTCAAACAAGGCATTGTTCAAGAAATTGAACATGTTTTTGCACTTTATGGATTGAGTTGTTAATTGGTTCATACATTTGTTTATGTTCACAGATTTTTTAAGAGTTTTAGGAATCAAATATGAGTGTATTTAAAATACCAACAATATACTAGCCAGTACTCAAAGCTGCACTTCATAGTTCTAAAAGAGGTATGGGTTATTTTCAATGTAACTATGTTTGCATAATTTTGGTTTAAATCTGGATAACTTTTGTATGGGTTACATTGGAATTAAGATATACCTTGATTTTAAATTGTTTTTGAAAACCTTTTGAATGTGAAAAGGATAATCTAACTCTCATAAGATAGAGTTTTAAATAAGATGAAACCACTTTCTATCCAATTTTTGGAAACCAGGAGGAGGGAACAACCTTTATGGATAAAGTGGTTTGATCAAATAGTTTGGATAAAGAATAAATATAGTTTTGGATTAGTATTATTTTATTCCCTTCAACAAATTATTTTTAGATAATTCCTAACTATTGGACCCAGGAAAGGAATTTTTGTTAAAGTTATGTTTTGAAGATATTTGCTATCTCCTATTTTAGTTTTCTGTTGTGATAAACTTTTTGAGAAAACTAACTCAGTTTGGATGAGTTATGGAGGTATGAATCAAGGAGTAGTTAGATGGTGAAAAAAACCTTTTGAATGTGAAAAGTATAATCTAACTCTCATAAGATAGAGTTTTAAATAAGATGAAACCACTTTCTATTCATTTTTTGGAAACCAGGAGGAGGGAACAACCTTTATGGATAAAGTGGTTTGATCAAATAGTTTGGATAAAGAATAACTATAGTTTTGGATTGGTATGATTTTATTCCCTTCAACACATTATTTTTAGAGAATTCCTAACTATTGGACCCAGGAAAGGAATTTTTGTTAAAGTTATGTTTTGAAGATATTTGCTATCTCCTATTTTAGTTTTCTGTTGTGATAAACTTTTTGAGAAAACTAACTCAGTTTGGATGAGTTGTGGAGGTATGAATCAAGGAGCAGTTAGATGATGAAAAAAACCTTGAGATAGGTTTAAAATTCTTGGTTTTGTCCTCACCTTTATATGATATTTTGATTATAGATACTTGTGTAGTTTGTGAGTTTGTAAAGAAGTTCTTATTTGTGAATTGTGCAGTTATAACCTTATGATGTACAATTATTTGCACATTTTTATACTTGGAATCTACATTTAAGTCCCATAGTATTATGGGATATCTTTTTATTGTAAATGTTTTTTACACACATATATGTTTGTCATTCACATCATAGTGATGCACTTTCAAAGACCTATAGATGGGCAATGTTTGTAAAAATTCTAGTGTATGGGTGTGTAATTTATTCAAAGTCCTATAGGGGTATGCAATACATTTTAATTTACATTGTATAATGTTGATAACAAGGATAACAACTTAGATTTTATGTAGTGTAGGGGTTGAGAGAAGTCGCTATATATTATGACTATTTTGGGTGACATGTCATTTTGGCAGAATGGATGTAGAGTTTGTTTTACTCTCCATAATTAGGTTGTAGTTTCAGTTAGGTAATTGACTTCTTGCATGGAAGTTTTAATAACATCTTATTTTAATGATGTAAACTTAGTGTTTTTGAAATAGAGTTTATTGTATAGCTTAACTCCATAACACCTTCACTTGTTATATTCTGGTTTATGTATGTTGATGTGATACAGAGAGCTATTTAGTAGATCTAGTTGAATTATTGAAAATTTAAAAGACCAAAAGCCTATCTTTGGGGAGGTTTAATTTAGAGGAATTTTTATCCTTTATTATTTATAAGGTCTCCCAAAACTACTCCAACATAGAAGATCACTCAAAGATCTTTTTGATGCTTATTTGAGCATGTAAAATAGAGCTCGTATGACCAAGTTGCTAGGAAATGACAATAGGATTAGCACTAATGCATTATTTCTAGTTATTTGATGAGTTTGTATCTAAGAGAGCAAATGGTAAAAGGTGGGAAAATGTGGTTTATGCATCTTTAGTCTTTGACAGTCGACAAAAGGCTAGCTATGAATACTGTAACTAGTGGATCCCACTTTTATAACGGAAGGGGACTCTACCACCTTGTATGGTAATAGTGTTTTTAATTTTATAATTACACTATAATTTTCCATACATTATTTGGGTGCATATTGTGTTGACAAGTGGTAGGATGAGGAGCAACAAAGTGGTGATATTAGGGAAGACCACATGGTGAGACCTCAGGCCATCATGTGGCCTGCCACCTCATTTTTATCATATTTAACCTCATGCTGCATGTTGAGTTCGAAGCAACTCAACATGAGATAGAGTTCAAGTTATTTCAACTCAAGATCCAACTCAAGATCACATCTGAGTGCTAGCTCATAGTTTGAGTAACAAGCTCCTCTTTCCAATGAATTGCCAACACATTCACTGACATTGATTAAGTTCGGTTGAGATTATTTTTACCATTCAAGCTAAGATCGTTCAAATATAAATCCAACTCAAGCGAAATGAATCAATGTCAAAGGTTGAGCTATTTACAATAACAAAATGCTTTAGATGTGGCCACAACCATGAAGCAAAGAAAAGGCTTCAGGCTATATTAAGTCCATTTAATGTTTCTATATGTGAAATGTGGGATTTTTTCCCAAAAATAAAATGCTATCATGATGTAAGGTTTGAACTCATGACCTTTCAACAGAGTCTATTACTTGACCATTGGGTTACAATCTTGGATTGAATGTATCAGTGAGACATTTGATTTTTAGTAGGTTAGTTGAGCCTGTGTTGGGAGAGGATGGTGGAGGATGGTTCATTGTAAATACCATTGACAATGGAGGGTGGTGTTTTTATTTTGTAAGTGTATATTCACATATATATAAAGTCACATATGTTTTTGGGGATTTACAAAAAAATAACACAACCTGAAAATGGACATGGTAGATATCTTTCCTTCATCCTGAATGTAATGGTCTCAAAGGTCCAGGTAGTGAGGGATGTCTCTTGGCCATAGAGATAGAGACATCTATGTTGTAAGGGACATGTAATAGATCTATGGATAATGCAGACCAGCCCATAAAGGGTGGATGTCAAGGCATCAAGGCCAGGAAAGAACTGTATGTAGGACTGGGTTCAATTAATAGATATATGGTCCTCAGAGGATGAAGACATTTTCTTCTAATTCCAAGACAGACCTAAGAGAGGAAGGAGATCACTATTTTTTTGAAGGCTTATCAAGCCATGAGTGAAGGAAATTCCTTTTGTCTGTAGAAGTCTGAATGAGATAAGAAGTGACTACATCTATTTGGTAAAGGCCTAGGGGTGTATGATGAACCCGAACTGGGATGCTATGTATTCCAAAGGTATATGCAATGGGAACATAGATCAAGCTTTGAATGTGAAAATGTATATACTTAATCTCAAAAGGAGATGAACATGCCTACTATGAAAGGCATCTATTATGTAAGGCTTTAAGCCAAGGACGTGAGGTGCCATGTTTACAAGGGAAAAAATACATATCTCTGAATCTTGCAGGTATTGTTAATAAACATACCTGAGTCTCATGTTAAATCATTTTCTTCTATTATCAGATGATAGGCAAGGAAGAAATGTATGTGTGACTATGTAATAATACACAATGAAACCATAGACTTATTATTTTTAATCCTTCTATTTTTTTATGGCTTATAGCCAGGGAAGGTTTAATAATGTGTTTGAAGGGTTATATCATGAGTTACAGGTCTGTAATAATTAGAGGCACTCCTATTTATTATTATGCCCATTTTAAGAGTTTTACAGATACTTTAAATGGAGAAACCTGATTGTATTCATGGATATGAGATATAGATGTTGCTGATGAAGAATGATGTTTGTTGATTCATGGAGTGAAAGTCATTGTTGTAATTAATTTTCATGAATTGGCAAATTAATACAGTCAATTCTCATATCAAATTAATTACAACAATGACTTTCACTCCATTCATTGTTTATTCTTTTCATTTGATTTTTATAATGCTGAATTTCATGACTTATTTTACCATGTGGCTTCTTTTACTTTCTCTTGGATGGTTATTCATCCTAATGTGACAAATGTCTCTTTTTTCTCTTCAAGTTTGGCATTTGTGTCTTCGTTATTTGTTTACATGGTTAAGTGGGCATGTGTCTAAGTATCATTATTCCACTCATATCTTAACTATGGCTTACTATACTTTGATCCTTTTGACCTTGGGTTAGTAGGATGATGATGTGGATGGCTCTTAGTGATTTTATTTCCTTAGATAGTTCATACATGTAGCTATGCTAACATCACCTCTAGTTAATAGGATGATGACATATGAACAACTCTCAGTGATTTGCTTGATCAGGATAGTCCATACATGGAATTATGCTGATGTCACCTCCAAGATAGCGAGATGATGACATGTGGATGAATCTTGGCAATCCACTTTCCTGAGATGGTCTGTACATGGAATTGTGTTGATGTCACCTTTAGGTTAGCATGATGATGACATGTGGACTGCTCTTGGTGACTGACTTACCCAGGATGGTCCATAGATGGAACTATGTTGATGTTACCTCTAATTTAGAAGGATGACTCTTAGAAATTTGTTTGTCCAAGTTTGTTCATACATGAAACTATGCTAACATCACATTGGGTTAGTGAGATAATGACATGTGGATGATGTCACATGTCATGATCTCATTGACTTGCTAGCTCAGAACTTTCATAATATGAAACTTTGATGTGTCAGTATCTATAAGATCTAGATTATGACACTTGGTGATATTCCAGAGACATGATTGCCAAGGATAATCCAAAATAATTATAAGTACTTTAATGGTTGTGGATTAGGGGATAAGTGATACCTATCATAATTTTGATGAAATGGAATGAAGTGGTGACTTGGCTCATCACTAGGAGCTTTGGGTGAGTGGGAAAATGTTGCATTGTAGAGTTGACTGAGTTGACAGATGTCTAGGTGTAGTATAGGAAAATTTTCAAGTGCAAAAATGCTTATGTGAAACAAAACAAAGAGAACAAAATTCATGGGAATCATGTCATCCTGATTAGTCATTAATATTGGAAACTTGATATATATAATATTTCAAACAAACACATGATCTTTGTTAACCACTAGAATTGAAAACCCATTATGCACATACATAAGCTATTTTTGAATTAAAAGAAAACCAAAAGTGATAGATGAAACATGAGTTTGGCCTAAGCATGATTTTGATTTACTTTTCCTTGTAATAATTTTGAAGTGTAGATTTAGAATATGGAAATAACCTTAGGCTAATACTTTAAGAATCAAAATAAAAGCCTCTTAAGGTTTTGTGATTGAAATTGGTCTTTGTTTGAATTTTTTTAAATGGGGTATATTGGGGTACAATAGTTTGTTCTTTTAGGGCATTTTAATTTAATTTTTTGTAAGTTGTTTGATTATTTAAATAGATTTTTGGTTTATTTTCTTAATAATTTTGATCTATTTTTATGTTAAATTTTACCAAATGGTGACAAGTGTCACAATCCTAGAATCCAAGAAGCCTAGAGAACCTACAAACAAAAGAAAGTTCACGATGCCTAATATGATGATGAGTGTGACAATGTTGGAGTCCCATAACCCCAAAATACCCATAGATAGAAGAAAGGTTCAGAGACCTATGATGGTGACAAATGTCAGGGTCCCAATGTTTGGGAAACTTGGAACATAGAACATTTGGGCATTCTTTAAGTGATTTAAAGAGATGGTGGAAGCATGCAACAATGTTTGCACAGTAGAAACATAATGGTTAAAGATCAAAAACTATAGACACGACATAGTTAGGTAAATAACATAGCAAAAAAATGAAAACTTAGTTTCAAATGTGGGGCATTGATACATAGATGGATCTGAACCAATGTATAAACAACAAGTGGTTTAGAGCTTTTTTGTAGAAAATTATGGGAAGCCTGAAGTGTGAAGAGTAAATAGATGTGAAATAAAAATCAATTTTGTGACAATTATGAGCAATAGAATATGCCATATTAAAATTAAATTTGGGGGTGATTATAAATACCAAACTACATTACTACACTTTTTTTTTTGAGACAAAACTCAAAGCTTGTCAAATAAATGAATAGTGTGGGCACAATTTTGAGCAAAGTATCAAATGCATAGAAATTTATTGTATAGCAATTTAATGCATTCAAACAATTCAATATCTATTTTAAATATATGATATCTATTGCAATGTACAAGTAAATATAGGAATTAAATGTAATATTAAGTACCATACTAAGATTGTAATGTACAAGCATAACTAGGAAGTAAATCTAATCTAAAGTAAAATATCATGTTCAATATGGAAAATAAATGCAATTTTTAATAAATAAAGGGAAATATTTTAAATAGGGAAATTGTAGTTTTTGTGGCTAGTCACTATTTAGGCATATCTATTATCTATGGGTTGTAGAAGTTGTTCATTTTTCCTGGCAGTTAATTGCCTTTGGTTTGAGCTCAATAGTTCACACGTGTCAGGGAATAAATTATATTTTGTAGAAGTTTATATATTAAATGTTTATTGATGTTATTTTCAAACAATGTTTTAATCATTCCATTTAAATTGTGGATTGTATGTTAATATATATTTTTTAATTCACAAAAGACAATCAACCCAAACAAGTAACTATTATGTATATATTGTTTTATTTAGTTATGAATAATTCATCAACCTTATTTTATTCTCTTCATCTATTCTTATGTTTTCTTTCCAAATTAATCATTTATCTAGCATGTTAATAGGCATATACATTTTTATTTAATATTTTAATCATAAGGTTTGTGGTCTTTTGTTAGGCATATATGTGTATATGGGTGTAGTATTAGCAACATATGTGCTCGTGTAGCATCCACAATCCTCCTGTAACACATATATATAATTGAGATTTATATGAAATAAATTATTACCTTTTCAATTATATAAATATTTTAAATTTAACATGGCCTTGACAATTTTATTTGCAACATGTAAAATATACAAGATACCTGGGAAGCTATAAATAAGGGGTTTAAACCAAATGTAGATGACTAAAACACATCATTGAGATTAATATCATATAAAACCCTGTAAAGACCACCATGATTAGAATTAAATCCTCCTCATCATCCTTTGATTCAGTACATATAGCACCACATGATCTGCAATAGTGAGGTCGTGCAGTAGCACTATATAAAGCCTCCTCATGTCCTCTCTCTTCAGTAGCAGTATGAGAAACCTAGATCATGTGATGAATGAGGGTGTCAATAAACACTATAATCACATGCAAAGTATCAATCTCTATAATATCCTTGGTTGTAAAGGGTAGTGTCTCAAATTGATGTAATTTTTGGATAGGTGTTCTCCCAAAGTGATTAAGTGCATGACATGCACCCGACCTATTCTGTGTAGATAATTTTCCTCTGCCATGAAAATATGATAAATAAAATTAATTTAAAACTTTTTTAAGGACAAAATTACAATATATTTTTATCAAAAAAATATACGAGGGCCTCATTATTGTTATAATTTGTGTGATCAAAGACTCTTCACCATCGATCTCAAAAAAAATGTTTAATCGATTTGTGGGTGCACCAGTGGATTAGAATAAATTTGGATATCACATTTAACTTCACATCAATTTTGGCATCATTTAATAGTACACAAATTTGGGATTTTGTCATTTTTTTGTGTCACAATGGTCGCAGACACTTTTTTAGAATAGTATGCCTTGCATCTGTTTGTATAATACCCCATATGCCTATTTGACCCATTAACAAGTCAACTTCACCTATTAATCTCTAATGTATTTGATATAGAAGTTTGGTTGGGGTCATTTTAATGGGGATCCCTCATTCCCTTAATTATACTCATAATTTTAATTTTGTTTTTTTGTTATGTGAGCTGCCAACTCCTCCTGACTAACCTGGGGGGCTTGAGGAACTATAGGAGGGTTATGAGGTTTTTTCGGGCTAGAAGGGTTTTGTAGGATAGGAGGGTTAACTTGTTCATTTTCACTTTATACATTTCCCTCTGCATGTGAAGGTGTATTATGTGTTGAAAAACAAAAAAAAATAAAAAATAAACAATGGAAATGCAAGAATATTCACCAAATTTATTTGGAACTCCACTAAAGTTTGCTTGCATACCTTTCCTCTTACATATCATTTTTATTTGTGAGTTATTTTCTTGTCTCTAGAAAACATGAATTCAGGTATTTTTTTGTGTTCTCATGGTTTACATCAATGCCAAACAGAAGGCATGGATGTTTTTCTAATTTATGTTTTCAGTACTATGTGCGTAGGTTTTAAGCTTAAAACCACATATGTGACCTATGTCAGTAATTATTGATCCTATGTGACAACACCACATATGCACTTTTAAAAATGATGTGTTTTTTAAAACTGCATATGTGGAATTGTTCAAATTAGTGTAAACACAAAATTTGTCCACTTTTATGCCCCCAACTTCGTGCACAACCCATATGTATTCCCATTGCATAATGATTTAACCTTTTAGGACTTAGATGAATGTAAATCATATGTTGTTAAAGCACTAAGTATAGTAAAATAGGGTAGAAATATGTAACAAATACAACCACTGATTTGTTACAAAATTGATTAAATTTGACATTTCTAAAAATAGCAATAAATAATGCAAACAAGAACTTAACCAAAAAATAATTGAGATGGATGATATGGAGGCTAAAAACTCAAGTAGACGTTGATCTGATTATAATAAATCAGATCTAGGTGTCAAAACCCCTTATGGATAGTAATGCCCTAATTAGATAGTAGCACCACGTGGTGCTAGTATCCATGTGGTGCTAGTGTCCCTAATTTTGTGGTAGTGTCCTTTATGCAAGGTTGTTCTAAACTTCTATGTGCACTTGTGTCTGGGACTATAGGGCTTATTCCCATGTGCATGAGTTTGAAACCCTATAGATGGCTTGTTTTGACTTATTTTATTAGCAAACCCTAATCCTCCATGTTTCTAAGGCATTTAGTTGATACGAGCAAAAAAGTGTGTTTGTTAGTGGGGTAGGTTGTACAACCTCAACACCCTATAATGATGAGATTTGTCTACATACCAATACTCTGAAGAGGGATCAACCCCGATGTAGTTCTCCCCATCTAAGTGTTGGTGTAAGTGTAAGTGAAGCTAGAATGATGGTTGACTTGAGTGCTTTGAATGTGCTTTAGACTAGAAATCTAAGTAATCTAAGATTAGGAATGTTGTAAATGGTAGTATGTAGAACTAGGGCATAATAAGGATTGATAATCTTAATTATACACATCTTGTTCTGAGTTTGCATATGTAATTTGCAATTAAATTACATCTAGTTTGATGAAGGGCTAAAAGTCATGTATTTATATTTTTTTAATGCTTGTGTGAGTGCTAAAAGA
Organism: Torreya grandis; assembly: GCA_037957365.1. NCBI lineage: Eukaryota > Viridiplantae > Streptophyta > Pinopsida > Cupressales > Taxaceae > Torreya > Torreya grandis. The sequence goes on from JARHVA010000003.1 coordinate 10,061,732, forward strand.
GGTCTAGGCCCACCCTAAGAGGTATATGATTTGAAAATATATTAATTTTTAGAAAAAAGAGGGAAAACACAGTAGCGCTAATACTAGAAAACTAACACCATGTAGTGTTACTATCCCTATTATGGAAGAAATTGAGGAATGAAAGGTTAGGATGCAAGAATGAGGGTCTGGGATTGCTTTAGGGATGACAAGGGATGCTTGTGGCCCACACGAAGGTTGGATAAATGTGAAAAGAGGTCCTAGGATAGGTCTAAGGCTAAGCTAGGGATAAGTGGTCTCAGTTATCACTCTTAGCACTCAAATGCCATTTTTTAGGTGATTACATTTGCTTTCCCCCTTTATTTTAGAAATACAGTAAAGCAAAATGAATAAGATAAAGGAAAAATAAGTATACTTAAACTTACCTAAGAGGTGAACCCAATGAGTCTAAATCTGAGTATGTGAAACATGCTCTAATGTGTATCCTGCAAATGAAACATGCATAGATCAATCCTTACTTAAGAGATATCAAAACCAAAGACAAAATTGAGTAAAGGGATAAGAGAGAGGAAAAGAACGAACACACCTCACTAAGTATGCAAACTAATGTATAAATATGGTGATACACCTCACTAAGTAACGACAAAGAAGTGATGTACTTAATGGTCTAAGGAGACCGCAAATAAGGGGCATGTTTAAATGCCATAAAATCTAATGCACAAGACTTAGTCAAATGTCCAAAAAGAAAGGAATGACATATTTAAATGTCCATATAACAAGTAATGACATATTCAAATGTCCAAGAATTCCAACATAGGCATAGGGGGTGCATATAATGAAGCATAATCAAATGCTCAAACAAGCAAGATAGTAACAAGGTAAAACACTCAAATAAGTGTATAAAGGAAAATCATAAACAACCAACATAATCATGTCATAGTGACTAGTGGATCAATTGTGTTAGAAAAAAATGTCAAGTACATACATATCAAGTACTAGATGCAATATATAAGCATGGATAAGGAATGTGTAAGTACATATTTAAGATCAAACATGATAATGTAGAGTCATTATCAAATTATATAACTTGTGTGTTTCAAGATCAAATAAATGGATGCCCCCAATATCCATATGACATGAGTAGAAGGAAAGGCCAACATCCAAAATATGAGTGTATCATGTATTTGTGTATACCTGTATATGTGTATGTAGGAGTAAATAATATATTATCCCTTAACATGGAACTAACACAGAGATGCCAAGGAACCAATAGAACATGTAGGTGTTGAAATTGTTTTTGAATTTTTGAATGTTTTTTATTTTTTTCATTTTTTAGTATTTTTGGTATTTTTGATGATGAGGAAAGATCATCCTATGATGTCATCCAATAGATGGTCATAGATATCTCCCCCCACTGCAAACCTTACAACATTAAGTTTGATATTTTATATTGTTTGCATCATGATTGGATAGGTTGAGAAGGTACATAGCATGTTCCTCCTCACATTTTGCATGTGTAGTAGAAGATGTAATGCTATTGTTTGAAATAGTATTAATTTTCCCTCATGACAAAAGGAGATGCCTTGTTGATTTTGGTCAATTATTTATTCCATTTGGTATAGCCAAAGATTTCTAAGTGTCGATACATATGGAGATGTGGTAGGCATAACCCAAACCCGTGTTTGAATAACTTTAGGACCACAAGCAATTGGTATTGTTATGTTTCCCAATGAATCTTTCCAACCTTTTTTATTTTTTAAGTTTGTTAGATTGAATCCCATTCTTTATAAACATCTTACATTACAAGAAATTTTTTATTGTGTAGGATCAACATGGTTATGTCAAAAATAATTGCCACTTGTGTATAATTTAATTATTAAATTTTGTTGGCATGGATGTTTTTTGTTTTATTAATTTTGAGATTCTTGCATAAGATATGGATCTTGTATTGGTCCCATGTTAAGTAATTTTTGTGCAGTAGTCATATAGAGATTAGGAATACCACTTTTTTGCTCATAATGTTCCTTAGGTAATTGATCTTCCTCTGTTATGTGAGGGATAAAAATTTTGTATTTGAAGGGAGATATTTTGAGCTCTCTTGAATGAGTAATGATAAATGAATCACATCTATGCACATCATTATGTAAATGGGTAAATGATTCATATTATTTATGCGGATGCTCTTTTCTTAAATGGGACAAGAAGGCCTCTACTAAATATAAATTGTAGTTTGAAATCATAGGATCTAAATGATAGCTCATATGATATACTTTTAAATCAAATAGTATAATCTTGAAGGGACTCATCATCACGTTGTTTGAAATTGTGAAAATGTTCTAATGTAAATTTTGGCACCTTGTGAATATTGAAATCCATTAATAAAACATCTTCCAATTGTGTAAAAGTGGTTAAGGAACCCTTTGGTAAGATATAGAACCAAATATGAGCCTCATCAAAAATTCACATATGAAATACCTTTAATAATAGTTTGTCATCATTTTCCCATTGACCAAAATAATGTACTTAATTTATCATGTGCTTAAATGGATCTTCATTGTGCCAAAAGATAGATAAATGTGGTAATTGAAAACCATGTGGATAAGTATATTCAAGTATACATTATACAATAAGTTGATTATCGAATGAGATACCATTTGTATTTTAATTATGGAAAGACACTTATATTTGAAGTATAGAGACCTATTTTTGAAGATCCTTAATAGGGCTCATCATAGACATAAGATAATCCAAGGGAATGGTGGTGTTTATCATTGTTTCTAAACCACCACCTGTTTTGAATCTAGGCATATGAGTATCATCATCCTCATAAACAATAAGTGTAAGTTCATAATCCTTGAATTTTGGACACTTTGGTAACGGTAATCGATATTTGAATTTTGGTACCCTTGGTAAGGATATATAAACTGGAGCTTGTAGAAGTATTGGTAAAGGCACCTCTTCTAGTGTGGTAGGAATTTGAATTGGTTGAGACACCTTGATTAACATTGGTACATGTCTTTTATTTGGAACATTAATATTATTTTGTTTTATAGATATATAATGCTTCTTTTTTCTTGATGGATTAATATGACTTGGTAAAGATGACATAATTTCTTGGTTAACCTTTCAAAAAAAATTAATACCAAATGAAATCCAAGGATCATCACCCTTAATAAGGGGAATATTGTTTATAAAAGTTGGAATATGAGGGGTTTTGATCAATGAACTTGAAGGAACATCCCCTTATAACTAATTTTCAAATCCTCCATGATTTTTTTATGGAGTTGATGGAGATTGCCATGATCAAATGAAGGTACATTTTCTCCATGTGGAATCAATTTTAGTATAGAAGAAAAGGGGAAATTTTTTGGATCCTATTTGGGATGGATCACATTATGTCTTGAAAGGATGGGATCATGGAACTGATTAAAGGTATAGTAGGTACCACCATTCAAAGATTTGATATTATATGCCTTAGCACTTGGAGGAATTCAAGAGTAACGGATTTTGATCCCTACTTTGAGAGATTGTTGAAGGGTTTCATAGTCATAATCATCAAAGTAATCAATTTCATTCATGATGAAAGAGAAAAAGAAAACAATAATTAGGACAAGGTAGGAAATAAACATCTACAAGAGAATGCTTATACAACAATGATGCTTAAATGTCAAGTTCACTAAATGTTTAACCCTAATTTGGATGTGGACCCTACTTGGGTAGATAGGGTTAAGGATATAGAAATGATAGGGCACAAAAGTGGATATCAAAACTACACCAAGCTAATAAATATGCTAAACTAAGATATATCATAGACTAAATTTATTAAATTAAGAATAGGTTATTAATAGAAATTACAACTATGTTAGATATAGTAATCACAAAGAAGTGATGTACTTAATTGGTTTTGATTTCACAATATGGGAGCTACTCCATCCAATTCCATAAATCCATATATATCAAAGTTAGAGGATTTGATGCTGACATAGTGTTGGATCTAAAATAGGTATAAAGTAGGTGGTAAGATAGTTCTAGAATAATTCTCTGATTCTAGATCTAGTTTATCTAGCTCTTTAGACAATTGCATTAGCCTAGGATGGTTGCATCGATGCTACTATTTGAGTCTAATGCTAGCATCTTATATGGAATATCAATTAAAACAAGATGCAACCCCCTGAATGATTTTGGGTTTGGATTCATCTTCACTGTGCTGTATTCAAATCTAGGTTATGGACTATTACTCCTAGTGAAATGATAAAATCTTATATTTCTATCTTCAATGTGACCTTGGTGAAAAATGGGTTGATGGTCACAAGATGTCGAGCCAACCCGTAATGACCCCACTGTCAAAGATACTTCCTACATATTTAGTACTCCATAAAAGAGTCGTAGACTCACGTATTTCTCCTCTATGTGTTGGTTTGTGTGTGAATCATGTAATGTGTGTAAATCAAGTACAATAATAACCTAACTTTTAACTTTAAAAAATGATACCTTATGACTATTCATTTAATACTTCAAACCTGTATTTGGGTTATTCCTTTGACTTATATAATAATAAATTAGAATAGGAAAGCTTTTGATAATTTGAGTGCGTCTTGAATGCTCTTTTGGTCTAATCGTTAGGTGTTCCTAAGTGAAAAATGAATTAGGATTGATATTATATTTATATCAATCCTATCTAGAAATAACTCACATTAAATCACTTAGACCGACCATTGTGATATGTTTCATTTGTAAACTAAATGGATTTAAGGCACTGGATATCTGCATCAAGTAGGATAGTAATATCAACGCTACTTTCTATCCCAAATGTTAGTTTCCATGAAGTAGTAAAAGAGGTATAGGATCAGAACTTGTAGAGGTGTAAGATAAGTACAATTTTAAACATTCTTAGAAAGATAAGATTTTTGTATCATTAATATAATGCTGGTCAGACTAACAGATAAGCCAAGGGACACAAGATAGAGTAGATGCGAGACCTTGTGGAAGCAAGGCATGTGTAAAACTAAAAGAAAAAACCAAAATGTGAGTTTTCCAAGTGTACAAGATTGAAGTGTTATATAATCACAAAATCTCATCTATAGTATTTGATGGATAAATTGGATGGGACATCAATGGACTTGAAATTGAGAATCCCAATACACAAGAACTATACAAGAATGAGCGTGGCAGTAGGAAAAAATTACTAAGACAATAATCCCAACAAGAATATGACCAACATCAATGATTCATGGATGAAGCATAAAATAATTTGACCCTCCAATCTCCCAAATAACATCTTCAGGGTTAACTTCAAATAAGAGCTATCAGACATTATAATTATTTTCAACCCTGTAGTCGACAAAGAAAACATCATGAATTTTTATGGCTATGAACATTATTTGTAATAGAAAATAATTCATTGAATAGGAGATAATGAATCTCTTCCTCAAAAACTAATCAATGTGGAGTCATCCAAACATTTTTTATGACTTCATACTTAGTATACTCACTGGCCTCCCAAAGAGTGTACCTTGGTTTCACTCAGCTATCCAATGTTGATGCCTCCACCCAAGTATAAAAATTTTAGTCTCAATTTGTTTTAGAAGAGAGCAAAAACCGCTTCACGAAGATAAATATAAAATTATATATATATATATATATATATATATATATATATATATATATATATATATATATATATATATATATATATGTGTGTGTGTGTATATATGTATATGTGTATATGTGTATATGTGTATATATATATATATATATATATATATATATATATATATATATATATATATATATATATATGTATATATCTTTATATATATTTATATATATGATCTCAAAATATTTACATTTTTTTTCAAAATATTTATATATTTTTTGAAATATATATCTCGATATATATATTTCGATATATATTTATTTTGAAATATATTTTTCAAAATATATATATATATCGATATATATTTATTGATATATATATCAAAAACATTCAAAATATAAATTATTTAAATTAAAAATATGCATTCTATGTAAAGTATATATCTCTATATAAATAAGGATATATATATATATATAAACATATATATAAAAATACATCGTATATTTTAAAAGTATTTAAAATATGAATTAAATAAGAATATATATATATTAAATATAAATATATATGTACATCGTATATTTTAAAAATATTTAAAATATGAATTAAATAAGAATATACACATATTTTGAATAAGTGTGTATATATATATACATATATAAATATATATATACATATTTTGAATAAGTACATATATAAATATATATACATATTTTGAATAAGTATACATATATATAAATATATATACATATTTTGAATAAATATGTACACATATATAAATATGTATATATGTATATATAAATATGTATATATGTATATATAAATATATGTATATTTATGTATATGTATATATATTTATTCAAAATATGTATATATATACATAAATATATATATACATATTTTGAATAAGTATACATATTTATATATATATATAAATACATACATATAAATATACATAAATATATACATATATACATATTTTGAATAAGTATATATATTTATATATATATATACATACATATAAATATACATACATATATTGAATAAGTATAAATATACATACATATTTATGAATATATACATACATATTTATGAATATCTACATACATATTTATGAATATCTACATACATATTTATGATATTCAGAATATAAATATACGCACATATATTCAGAATATATATATACGCACATATATTCATAATATATATACGCACATATATTTAGAATATATATATACATATATTCAGAATATATATATACATACATATATTCAAAATATATATATTCACACATATATTCAGAATATATATATATATACACATATATTCAGAATATATATACATACACATATATTCAGAATGTATATGTATATATATATATTCTGAATACATATACATATATTCAGAATATATATATACATATACATATATTCAGAATATATATATACATACATATTTATGAATATCTACATACATATTTATGATATTCAGAATATATATATACGCATATATTCAGAATATATATATACATATATTCAGAATATATATATTCACACATATATTCAGAATATATATATTCTCACATATATTCAGAATATATATATACATATATTCAGAATATATATATTCACACATATATTCAAAATATATATATTCTCACATATATTCAGAATATATATACGTACATATATTCAGAATATATATATACATATACATATATTCAGAATGTATATGTATGTATATATATTCAGAATACATATACATATATTCAGAATATATATATATTCTGAATATATATATGTATATATATACATATACATATATTCTGAATATATATATGTATATATTAATATGTATATGTATATATATATTCTGAATATGTATATGTATATATATATTCTGAATATGTATATGTATATATATATTCTGAATATATGTATATGTATATATATTTTGAATATATATATATGTATTCAGAATATATATATATACACATATATATTTTTTGAATATATATATATTCTGAATATACATATGTATATTCTGAATATATGTATACATATACATATATTCAGAATATATGTATATGTACATATATTCTGAATATATATGTATATTCTGAATATATGTATATGTATTCAGAATATATATATATTCAGAATATATGTATATGTATTCAGAATATATATATATTCTGAATACAGAATGTATATATATAAATATATATATGTATTCTGAATATATATAAATATATATATGTATTCTGAATATATACATATATTCAAAATATATATATACATATACATATATTCAGAATATATATATACATATACATGTATTCAGAATATATATATACATATACATGTATTCAGAATATATATATCTGAATATATGTATTCAGAATATATATATATCTGAATATATGTATTCAGAATATATATATATCTGAATATATGTATTCAGAATATATGTATATCTGAATATGTATATTCATTCTGAATAAATAAATGTATATTCATTCTGAATAAATAAATGTATATTCATTCTGAATAAATAAATGTATATTCATTCTGAATAAATAAATGTAATTCAGACTCTATAATTAATAAATAAAATTACGTATATATACATATATAAAAATATATATTATAAAGTTAAATATATATGAACATATATAAAAACATATACATTATATGCACTTCAGTTTATATAAAATATATATTATAAATATATTGATGTCTCCGTATAAATAGGGAGATATATAAATATATCGTATATTTTAAGAGTATTTAAAATATAAATTAAATAAGGAGATATATATATAATTCGAAACATATTTTATATATATATATATATATATAATTCGGTGTCTCCCTATAATAAATAGGGTTATATATATATATAACATATATATAAATACATCGTATATTTTGAGAGCATTTAGAACTAAATTAAAGGAAGCGTCTGCGTTCATTATAACTTTGTCACACTAATTAACAGTATGGAAAATTAAGGAAAAAATGTCTGCGTTCAGGAAAACTTTGTGACACCGATTTGACTAAATTAAAGGAAGCGTATGCGGTCTTTATAACTTTGTGACGCTAAATGTAAATGCTATTACACAATTTTGCAGCTGACAAATTAGGGAAAAATTGTGCTGAAATAAGATCTAAAAGTTTGTCGAACAATATATTATAGCAACCACCCAAAAAAACAAAATGAAATGTATATCTTCTATTTTTGAATTGAAAAATTAAAATAACATCCAAAACATTCGAGAGAAAAAAACAAATATTGGTTAAAAGAATTAGTATTTCCACCCAAGCCCTTTGTGCAGTTCCTGTGGTCCAATAATTTTCATAGTCTATAGAATCTTGACTATGATAAACACAAAATATATCACTTATCCAAAGTTATATTTGTACACACATTTTCTCTACATCTTCCATCGGAAAAGCTTACATTCACAGGCTAACTACGCTCTACTGGTGATGATTGCATTAGGTCGTGTTCACAGAGTGTCCAAAAGATGTATTTACATAAATATATAACAAAATATTGGCTACCGGAGAACGTTAAAGATTGCCTGGTTCATTGATCAGAGCAGCGGTCTCCATGGTATCTCCCACCCCACCTGGATACGGCTGTCCGCTCACGCTTTGCCTCGCCTCGCTCTCCCTTATTTTCTGCGCGTCCTCCATCGTCACCGCCTTGTCCGCAGGAAGATCCCTCGTGGCACTCTGCATTACACGAGCAGAGAAAAACTCAAAATCGATTCACAGATGGAAATAAATATATATATATGAAGGACAATATGTGAGGAGGAATTAGGCTAAATTACAGAAATAACATCTCCTAATGTGGTTTCCTCCTCGTAAGACAAGCGAGGATTGACATCAGCGGCAGACTGGGCTGCGGAGGCGACGACCCCCGGCAACGTCTCAGGGATCCCCGTCGCCCGTCGCTCGGCCGACTGGATTGCGGCGGCGTCGCTCTGTTCCACGGGCTTATCCCACGCCCTCAACGCCGCCGCCTCCAGCGCCTCGCCGATGGTGACGTTGGCGGAGGCCGCGGTGGCGTAATCGGTGGGCGCGGGAGTGGTATCCGTCACAACGGGCTGCCCTCCGACGTACTCGACGGTGACCTTCCTGCCTGTAACGACGGTCTCTGTCACGGCCATCCCCTGCTCAGCGGCGAGAGTAGTGGTATCTTCTCCGCCCTCGACCGCTCCGGCTCTCTCGTTCATGTCGGCCGCCGCCTGCATGAGCGACGCCGCGCCGCCCTTCTGCGTCTGCCCCAGCGCCCAAGTCTCCGCGCTCTGCATCAGCGCTGCATCCCCCGGGGTGATGGGCTGCGCCGCCAAATTCCCACCTACATTGAACATGTCTCCGTACGTGATCGCCTCCTCCGACACATCGCCCCTCCTTGGCTGTCCTTGGCTCATTTCTAACACTGCAAATTTCACAGACTCGAATTCTTTACTTCAAAGGTCCTGTCAGGAAGAAGATTGCTTTATAAATATCCGGCGCGGCCTCCCCACGACATGATTCAGGATTGAAGTTCAGAAGATACGTGTTAGACGGTTGGCATTGCTCCGTGGCATGGATTACACACGTAGTATTACAGAAGCCCTTATGTGGGAAGATGAACTGCGGACATGTAAACACGGCTGGATATACGACAGGCGTCTTCTCCGAAATTAATTTAGGGTTTGCATTTGTTGAGTTCAAATTTTAATGGGCTGTTTTTAATATTCGCAATGTTGTTAGTAGTGTGTTAACCTGATCTTAGGGTTGACCTCTGTGTATCCCCTTGGACTGTATCTAAACAACTCCACCAGGGCACCGCCAACTGGTCCGCTGATTCGAAGCTTTCCATTCCAGGTAAGCAATGGATCCTTTAAATTTGATAGAGTCTAGAAATTTCTAGAAAATTTTATAGTTCTAGTCCCTGTCAAAGTAGGGTAGGATAGTATAGAAATTTTCAGAAGATTTTATATTTTTAGTGCATTAATAGGTGGCGGAACTGCGTTAAAAGAAAATTAAGCCCTCACTCTAGGGAAGATATGATAAAAAAGGACATAAAGCTTAAGCAATATATACAAGTTCCCACATAATAATAAGTGGTTAAAGAGAGTAAGTGATATTAGATTCATTCTTTAAAAAACGGGTAATAGGTCTCCGATTTATGTTAAAATTCCAGCAATCATTTTTGTTTAAATTAAATAGTTTTTTCTCAATTTCGATAGTTTCACCCATTTTTTTTAGGTAATAATTTTTTTTTAGTAATAATTTTAATTTTATTAATGCATATATGATGATCCGTGTTATGAGAGTGTTTTGTAATGGTAGATTTTTGGAATAGGGTATGAGTGAGGTCAACATAATGATCTTTGAGTCTCACTTGAATAGAACGAACAAATTCACCGATATAAATCTTTTCATAGCTATAAAGAATAGAATAAATTCCTTTGTGTAGAAACATATTTAGTCTTGTCTAATATAATAACCATGAATTTTTTAATTTTTAGTGTATGTTAAAATAGGATATTATAGATTTCGTCAAAATAATAATTTTTTCATTTGAGTCAATTAAATTTTATGATTTAATATATTATTAGGATAATGTTATAATTTTGTATATATTATTTTAAATAATATTTTATTTATTTATTGACGATTAGTTGAAATTTCATTATTTAAAAAAATGTATTTTCTAAATAACATTAGCTCAATCATTATTAAATTTTTATTCTTAACTTACTATTCTAAATCATTCATGTTAATTGTCATAGTTTAATAATAAATAAAAAGGTACATTTTTATTTTATAATTAACATTATTTTACTTATTAATAAGTTTTTATTTTTTAACTGAAAATAATTTTTTATTATATAATATTTTTGAACCATAAAAGTATAAAATATTTTTTTATTGAAAGCATATTTACAATAAAAAACTATTTATCACCAAAATTTGGTTTTTTTAATGAAATATATTTATATATTTATTTAATAGAAATATATAAATAATTCACAAAAAAAAAATATAGGCGATATAAGAGTATGTCACACAATCACATTAGACAAAACCTAGGAGCAATAAACAAAAGTATCACCAACAATTAGGTAAAGCCTAAGAACAAGTCACATATAAAAAAAGAACTTTAAGAAGCAAAAGTAAGGTCAGGGGGTGACGGATCCATATCATCCAGACCCAACTCAAGCTTGACAAGTCATTACCATCTTGAATGAGCTCCCAGTCAATAGCTCGAACAGTATTTTTTGATTACAAAAATTTCTAAATATTAATTTTAAATTTTCTATTTTTTCAAACCATAAAACTTTCTAAATACTTATCTTAGATTTGAAATATTAAACCAATATTTTCAATAGAACTTCATAATTTTTTTTATTACTTTCCATAAAATAATAATATTTTTCATTTTTTTCTACAAAAATTATATTCTCTATTTGTTATTATTCTACTTAACTATTTAAAGAATGCAATCTTTTTAATTTTTATTATGTTAAATAAACACTAATAAACAAATTTATATAAAAAAAACAATGTTACTGAATAAAAGTTGACAAATAAATATCAAACAAAAAATTATTCTAAATTACATGTCCATTGCAAGATAATGATGGGGACATCACTTTATTAATACACAATCTCTATCTTAGCCTTCAAGATCCATAACACTTTACTATGCAATCTCCATCTTAATTTCTAAGATTCACAATCAATACAATATAGACAGGGACTCGTTCCTATGTGACCCTGTGTAAGGTAACATCTCGTTTGCTAAATTCATTAAGGTTTGGAGGAGAATTTTCTCATTGACTAATTATAATTTTTATTCTGACCCTCCCCACTGCTTTCTTTTTTCTTTTCTTTTTTTAGTTACAATGGAAATAGTTACAATCTTTTATTGTCTCTGTAAGGGTCTGGAATTCTATTATAAAAATTATTAGCGATTTTCATATTTTCCTTTGATTGACTCTTGTGTTAAGTTGTGGAGCTAAAAGCTTCACCAGGGTGCTAATCAGGGAGTTACTGAGTGCAACCAATAATCGGCATCGACAGTATTGCCGACGTCGGTCAGGGAGGGACCAGGGATCGGTCGACGTCGATCAGGAACAGACTGACAGCGACCGACGTCAGTCACATGTGCGTGTGCATGCAGTTGCATGTGTTTACAGAACGCGTTTCCAAAATTAGACTCGTCTAATTTAAGAGGTCCGAGAGTGTTTGCATGTTAAAGACTAATTTAAGTTTTGAGTCTGTGTTTCTAATTATTGTAATTAGAGGTCTAATTATTGTATGCATGGGATCCTATTTAAAGACCCATGAGGCATGTATTGTAATTAAGACAAGTAAAGCATTGAAGCAAGAAAGCAAGGTCAAAGAGATCTGCAAGGTGTAAGGTCAAGGAGATCAGCTAAAGCATTCAAGGAGGGGATAACAACTCAGGTTGTTGAGTTGGTTGTGGTTGAGCAAGAGAGAGAGGAAAGAAGTCCTTGAGGTGTGGCAAGCCTTAGAGGTGGAAGAAGAAGTGGCATCTTCTTTATTGTATTTTTTTCTGAAGAGTATTTAATACAAGATTGTGTATTGTCTCTCAAATTCTTTGCTGTTTCAAGTTTCTAGTTACTTAATCATTCTGGTATAATTCCGTGTTTAATTGCTTATAAGAAAAGTAATCAATTGTGTTTCCTTGGAGGGGTTCCTAACATCTTGCCATGTTTAAGTTTCTATTCAAAACTGCATCCATTATAACCAATTCTCATCCCAATCAAACCCAACCAAAATGACTGAGACCCTGGAAATATAGAATTTGAACCGCTGATTTCAAACTGATAAACGCTCAACACATGCCAACCATGCTACAGCCACGCCCATTCTAACCCTCAGCTCATAAAAACCATGGTTCAATTCTCAACGAAGGGATTTGCCGTAAATTTTTTCCGAGCTTGAAGGGTTTGGCTTATTTTTCGTAGTGGAGGGCTTCAAAAATAAGACCACGCAGACTCCAGAGTGGATGGGGTTGCAGTGCGACATTAGGACCCATTGTTTGTACCCCAAGCTAATTTTCTGTCACTGAACCATTACCCTTTATTCATCTCTCAATATCCATGGCAAAAACCAAGTAGTGAAGTTTATCACTGTGACAATTATTTAGTAATCACGTATATCTAATTTTTCCGTACTTCTATTATCTATAATGCATATATAGTAATTTTGTTTCTATCATCTACTCTGCATGGTTAACCTTTCCAACAGGCACAATAGAAACCCTTGGCAAAAGCCAAGTGACTTGGCTCTGCAAATGCCGCTGCAGAGAGCTGGAGAGATGGGAGAGGCGTCTCTGAAGGGAAGTGAGCCATTGGATCAGCTCTCGATGGCCTCTTATTATTTTAGTTATTTCTTAAATTTTGTCTCGGTTCCCTATCTGTTATTCTTTGATTGACGTGCACCCCTTCTTCCACCTCTTTGAAATATCATTTCCAGTCTGGAAGCATGCTAATTGGATTGGTCTCATGTTTTGTTTACGGCTTATGAAAGCAACATTACAAGGTTACAGCATATACTAAACTTGTTTCAAAATGGTTGTTAAGATTATCATAGGTCTGTAAAGACAATATAACAACATGGTAACCAACTAATACCCCCTGTGGAAGATGTTTAAATATTTATTTTCTTAAAGCCTATATTTAATTAACTATGATGCAAACTTAGGAAGACACACTAAATCAGACAGCCATATAGATGTCTTTTTTTTCTTAGTGACATTCCATGCTACAATAGATGTTATGGTGAACTCCAAAAGTGCTAGAATAAATAACTGGTAATTATTGAAAAGGTATAAGTTATGTTGTAAATAATGATAATTTTTTGTTTTGGTAAAGTGGGGTTTTGTGAAGTGAAAGAGTATAAATTGACAGTTATGTGTTACTTGAAATTTATGATCACTTATTCTATATCATTTTTATTAGCAAAATGTTAAACAACAAAAATCTAATATTTCTCATGTAATGATGGTGAAAAATGTTGTTGTGTGTTTATTTATATGAAAATGAATTGTGCAAGGAGGAAACATTTTATTTCATAGTGAGTTTGATAAATGAGAAATCATTGAAAAAAAGCAAGACCATATAAAACATGAAAACTGTAAAAACATTTAAAGTGAGTTGAACAATGATAGTGAGAAATAATAAAAACATATTTTTTAATAATAAACTTGGAAGAACTCTATACAAAAATGTGTAAATTTACAAATTTTTGTGACATATATAAATAAAATAAAATAGTTCAAATAATGAACTTGAAGAATCCTACATAAAAACATATGAAAATGTGAATTTTTTTATGACATACTAATATATTATATTAATATTAATAGTATAATCTTAAGATTATATATATATAATTATAATATAAACATTAATATAAATAAAATAATTTTTTTATTTTAATATTATAAATTACATATAATAAATTATAAAATATTATATTAAATATAACTTATATTATTTTATATATTTTAACTTTAAATTATAATAATATTTATAATATTATAAATTATAAATATTACCATAATCTTAAACTAAAATTATAAAATATTATATTAAATATAAAATAAATCATATCATTTTATATGTTTTGGCCAAAGACTCTAATAATATTTATAATATTATATATATTACCAGAGCCTTTGGCCAAAACATATAATCCAAACATATAAAATGATATGATTCATAATGCTTTCGATTTCTCCTCATCTAATATTATAAAGAATGAGGAAGGAGAGATTTGGGAGAATGTAAATATTTATTTTTGAAAGTAACACCATTTTTAAGAAATGATAGTGTGAGGAATTTAAAAATGATATAATTTGAAGGATAAATTTGGATACAATGATACCAATGATATTGACAAAGGGCATAATTTATATTCACTTGGTAAATTATTTTGTTGCAATTTTAATGAAAATGTGGTCATTTTGTAATTGAGGTAATTTTTTGATGAGATATAATTTTCAAATAGATAATGGCCAAGGATATTCAAGAGTTTAGAGCTCAGTTAAATAAGAGCGAATACGATCATTATGAAGTTGATAAGGATTACATTAAAATTATAAATTTGATGATATATTTTTTAAGAGTAGGCCAATAATATCTTATATGTAGGTGTTTATAGGTTGTAGCATGTATGTTATAATGGTAAGCGCAAATTTTCCCATATGTTTGTTCAAGAAGAGAAGGTACTTTTTATTGAGTACACAATAGATTAGGGTACCTATCACATTATAATAATAAAGTATGTTAGATATTTGAACTAATTTATAGGGTTTTTTTTAGAGTATGTTATTTTCACATGAATCAGTGTCAGAAGGATAGGTTTGATGTTTGAAAAATTGGATGATGTCTTTCTACCATGAGATTAGTTGAGTGGTGACAGCTTCAATGTGTAAAATAAGAGATTTATTCTTAGATGCTAGAGTATATGGATATTTCCTCATGTGGACAAGGAATTATGAGTCATGCAGTCCCTGATGAGAATGAAAGAGAGAGGTTGAAGAAGCAATAGAGTAACCTATATAACTTTTCTCTCATGGAATTTACTTCAATGGTGAAAGATGAAAATATTTGGCAAGAGTAGAAGAGAGTTTATGGTATGAAATAAGGTTTACACTTTTACATTGATAAGCACTGCCAATCTAGTGACATATAAGTTGTGAATCACCTAAGGAATGTAAATATGTTATATATAGATATATGGTTGCTTGTATTCCAAGGATGAGAGATTCATATTTATCCATGTTATTAGTAACATCAAAGTTCAATAAAAAATATATAGGAATGTTTTTTTCATAAGGATCATCTAGGACACATGTTACCTCAACTCCCTAAGGCACTTGGCTCTGACAAAGTGGAGCGTCCAAGTGTCCTCATGTAGATCAATGGTAACTTCAATTAATTACTCTAAAGTAGATTTTGCAGATGATTTAAGCTTGGATATCACTATTTCTAACTCTTCTAGGACATAGACCTCAATATCAACTATGAAGTTGTGGAATTAAACTTTGTGAGAGATAGCTTGATCAATACCTTTAATTAAGAGGTCATCTTTGTTTAGAAGAGTATCTTGAAGGTGTTGTTATGCTAGTAGGGGTGTCTCATAGTTGATCAATGATAACTTTGCCTTTGATTTATTTTGAGTGATGATCCTAAGGTCCAATTCCATTAATAGCACCATCCACTTTAAGATAATTTCAAGCTAAATGGTGAAAGGGGTCAGAGTAAACTTGATGTAGGTAATCTAGTAAATCATATAGTTCCAAAGCATTTTGGCATTGAATCATATTGTAAGATAGTCTTGCTCCACTTTCGTGTAGTAGGTCTCATAATCTATCAAGCCAAGACCGATATAGTAAATGGCATATTCTTTGCCTAACTCATTTTGTTGTGCAAGCATTGCCCCAACTGATATGGGGAGAGATGACATATACAAGATAAGAGGGAAATCATTTTAAGGTCTTCGTAGAGTAGGAGGATGAATTAATGATTTCTTCATGTTATCAAAGGCTTTTTGATAAACATCAATCCATTCAAGCACAAAACCTTCCTTGAGAAGGGATTTTACTGCATATGTACAATAAGTTAACTCAGGAACAAATATGTGGATTGTAGCAATTTTTATAAGGTAACCATGAATATCGAGAATGGATTAAATTATAGGCATGTTAATAATAACATTGATTATTTTTCCACGTATGTACAATAAGTTAACTCAAGAACAAATATGTGGATTGTACCATGTTTTACTAGGTAAGTGTGAATATCAGGAATAGATTAAATTATAGGCATGTTGAGAATAACATTGATATTTGAAGGATCCAAGTCAATCCCTCTTAGTGAGATGAATATCCTAAGAGCTTTCCATAGGTAACATAGAAAATTCACTTTTGAGGATTGAGCTTAACTTTGTAAATAAAAATGTGATCAAAGATGATAGTTAGGTCATGAAGATGGTTTTCAAAATGCTTGGATTTGGATATAAGGTTGAATCCACATAGGTTTTAACTATTTTTTGGATGATATCATGGAAGATGTGGGTCATTTTGTGTGGATAAGTTGCGCTGACATTTTTAAGGATGAAAGGCATCTCAACTTAGCCACAAGTTCCCCACTTGGTGGTAAAGTTATTTTTATGTTGATCCTCAAGTGTGATATGAATCTAATTATACACTAAAAATCCATCTATGATGAAAATCATCTCGTATCCAATTGTAGAGTTAAGAATAACATCGATTGAAGGTAAATGAAAGTTATCCTTGGGACATGCTAACTTGAGATTATGAAATTTGATACAAATGTGAATGACCATAGTGACTTTATTTTGAATGGGTGATATGTTTGATCCCCATTTTGATTAATCCACAACTCAAATGAACTTAATATCTATGAGATAAATAATTTATTTTAAAAATAAGGTGGAAACCTCAAGAGGGAACTTTCATTTCTTTTGGTGCATAGGTTTCACATCTAGATATGTCACTATTTTATGGAAAACTATTTTAGGGTCTATGTCAGGCAAGCCCTCGTATAACCATGTAAATAATTCAAGACATTTGTCTTAAAACTTGTTGTAAATTTATTTTGATTTAAGATAAAGTTCTTAGCAAAAAATGGACTTAAGATTTACAGTTGTACCAAAGTTAACTACTTGATTTTATTTGATAAGTATTGTGTTTCTATCTTGAAAATGATATGGAGTAGAAGAAAGCTTAGAAATAGGGTCAGGATTAAGGTCAACACTAATGATGAAATAAATGAAGTGAGGATCCATTTTCCTTAAATGTCCAAGCATGTGATGTTGGAGGAGAAGTTGAGGCTCTATGGCATGAATTAATTCTAGAATAGCTTTGTCACTAGGGAACATAGGTAATGGACCATAATATTTGTTGTCTACCTCAAGATCAATAATATTTTTACCTTTGTTGTCAAACTTTGAATGGATTTATCTTACAAGAGTGGTATTATCATCAAAGGTAGTTTTTGGATATGAATTAGAATTGGTTAATTTTTATTGTACATTATTCACCTAGTGCTTTTCCCTAATTTCATCAAATTTGTAATTCAGCTAAGAAAGGAACAATGTCAAAATTTTAATGTAAAATTTCTTCAAAGTTGAGTTTTTAAAGAATAAGTCAGCACAGGAGTGCATTTTCACACCCCATGTGTTTAAGATGCCACATCTATCATGAACTCTAAGATACATAAATGCGTGTGTTGGGGTTCTCACCTCCTCACACCCTGTAATCATGAAACTGGATTGTGCATCCCCGTGGATGAGACTAATGCAAGTTTACACCTACATTCATCAAAATTCATGACATCAAACCTAGTGCACCCATGGTGATGTGTAGGCCAAATGCATGATCATGTGGTGTGTGCATGAGTGAAAATACATGTTTACCACCACGTGTCAAAACCTGCACTAAAACTCTAAAAAATGCCTCAAAGGGATCATTTCAATCCACATCTCTATCCAAATGTAACACTAATATCCACAAAAATCTCATTCTCTCCCATGAAGATAGTTTTACAAAAACACTATCAAAATCTCTAGTTTCATGAGTACTTCCCATTGGTGTAGCTTTCAGTGGCATTGGTTCATGTTTTCAATAGTTTTCATCCAGAGGGAGAATTTGTTTTGCCTAGGGCCCTATAAAATTATGTTTTTTCATAAAATAATATTCCATGATCACTATCATTTACTCCTTGCAACCGCATTATCACTTCTTACCTCTTGATTTGCCCAATCTATGGGTTATTGCTAAAGCAACCTCTAATTTTCCAAATCAATGAAAAATGAAGTACAAATATGTGGGGTTCAATCCCTTACTGGTGCTAAATAGAAATATCCCTAACATTGGGATTTCTCATATTGGCCACATGGACCTATAAGATGTTCAAAAAATACTTAACACAAATAATTCAATTTCTTTGATTATGCATCTTTTGTAAAGTGGTATATATGAAGCAGTTGGTTCTCCTATCTCAGTGCAATGCTTGTATTTAGTGTTCAGTGTGCTAAACACTATGATCCAAAGATAAAGGAGATAAAATCAAGTAGTGGATATCTATTTAACCCTAATTTGGATGTGTATCCTACTTGGGTAAATAGGGTTAAGGATATAGAAATGATAGGGTACAAGGGTGAATATTAGATGTAAAATAGGTTAATTAATGTGTTAAACTAAGATATAACATATACTAAACTTATTAAACTAAGAATAGGCTATTAGTGTAAAGTAAAACTATGCTAAATATAGAAATGATAAATAAGTGATGTACTTAGTTGGTTTTAATTCTAACAAAGTGTTGGATCTAGAACAAGTAGGAAGATAGTTTTGGAATAGTTATCAAATTTTGGATCTAGTGCCTCTATCTATCTAGATAATTACGTCAGCCTGGGATAGTTACATCAATGCTATTATCTAAGTCTAATGCTAGTGTCCTATATAGAATATTATCTAAAATAGGATGTGACCACCTAGATGCCTTTGGGTTTGGATTCACCTTTGTTCTTGTGCATTCATATCTAGGTCATAGACTATCACTCCTAGTGAAATGGTAAAACCCTAGCTTTACATATTTAGTGTGACCTTGGGGAAAAATGGGTTAGTTGGCACACAGTCTTGAGCTTACCTATAATGATCTTATTGTCAAAGGGTGTTGCCTATATAGCCAATGATATATAAAAGTGCCTCAAACTCATGTAGTTCTCCCCTATGTGTTGGCTTGTGTGTGAATCATGCAATGTGTGTAAAGTAGGTACAACCTTGACCTAGCTTGTGACTTGGAAAATAAGACCTTATGGATTCTCCTTTAGTAATTCAGACCTATAACTAGGTTATTCCTTTGAATTATATCATAATATGGCATAATAGGAAAGCTTTTGATAACTTGAGTGCTTCTGGAATGCTCTTTTGGGTTGATTGCCAAGTGTCCCTAGGTGAAGAATGAATGAGGGTTGATATTATATTTATACCCAACCTATCAAGAGATAACTCATTTTAAATCACTTAGGCCAACCATTTTGATATGTTTCATGTATAAATTGGATACTTTAGGGCACTCAACACTTATGTTGGGGTAGGACAGTAGTGTCAATGCTACTATTTGTCCCAGACATTAGTGTCTAGGGAGTAGTAAAATAGGTATAGGATCAGAACTTGTAGAGGTTTAAGATAAATACATTTTAAGAATTTTGGGAAAGATAAGATGTATATGTCATCAATATAGGGTTGCTCAGACTAAAATATAGGTTAATAGGCATAAGATAGAGCATATACAAGGCCTTGTGGAAGCAAGACATGTGTAGAACTAATAAGAACAACCAAGGTCTAAGTTTTCTAAGTGTACAAGATTGAGGTGGTACATAATCACAAAATATTATCTACATTTCCCTCCCCCTTTAATCTAGTAATGAAATTTTTAGTTTAAAAAAAAGGAATAAGTACTTGGGTGTGTATGTGCACCTTGTCTTTGCTTGAGTTAAATTTGAGTGTTTTACTAGATTTGAATTTGAGTATTTTATTGGTGACTAACCTATAACCAAGAACATGTTACAATGTAAAATTAGTGTGTATAATCTAGGTTAAAAGTACTTGAAATACATTCAAATTGAAAGAGTAAGGTTTAGGAGTACACCTGTGTGTTGATGTAACCACCTTGTCTATTGATAAGTTATTTTTTAAAAAGATGTATAATTTTAAGGATCTAAGACTAAGACTAGGATAAATATAAATAAATATTTAAAGTGCATATATCTAAGGAGAGAGAGAGAGAGAGAGAGAGATTGGAAGGCACATGCCCCTAATTTTGGAGCAAAAGTGAGTTGCCACCTAGCAGTTGAGATTAACTCAACCGTGTAACCCAATGATACTTATGACCTAGTGAGGTTGGTTTATATAATCATATCCAACCTAAAAACTTAGAAATATTGAGTGATTTGATCACCTCAACCATACCAAAAGGTTAACCAACTACTGTAGTTGATTGATTTGCTAAAGTTCATAAAATTTGATGGGGTATTAGTACATGCAATAGTTTTGAAATCTAAAATTCATTTGGATTTAGAAATATTAGGCACATTTTGCATAAAATATACACCTTAAATATGTCTCATGTTAAAACTAGGTATAATAATGGTACCATGTATAACATTATACCACAACTGTGAATTTGAATCATATAACTGTGTGTTTTGGCCAATTTGGATAACTGTGTAAGTGCAAATACATGCTTCCAAATCATGCCCCCACTATATATGGATAAATATGAAATTAATATAAGTACCAATGTGGAGTACATGTTTCCAATCATGCCCCCACTATAAACTAAATATGTTGAATACTAAGTGTGGAGAACGTGCTTTTAAAGCACGCCCCCACTCAATCTATGAATTGACGTAAATACCATACTAAATGAATGTGGAAAACATGATTCCAAATCATGCCTCCACTAAATTTGAAAACTGTGAATGTGTGGAATCCATGTCCATGCCCTTATTAAATTTACAAACTGGTATAAATATCATAATACTAAATGAATGTGGATAACATGCTTCCAAAGCATGTCCCCACTGAATCTAAAAATTATGAATGTGTGAAACCCATGTCCATATGACATGCCCTCACTAAATATACAAAGTGGTATAAGTAATGAATATTAAATAAATGTGGAGAACATGTTTCCATTTAGCATGCCCCCACTATAATCTGAAAACTATGAATGTGTAGAAGCCATGTCCATATGACATGCCCCACTGAATCTGAGAAATGTGAAAGGTATGGAGAACATGTTTCCCAGGCATTTCCCCACTAATATATTCCCCCCCCCCCACTTGAGGTGACATAAAAATAGTACCTAAATTTTACCTCACCTCAAAAGGGTAAGACAATTATAAAATTTGTGAATGTAACCATGTAACATATAGAAGGAAACATGTCTAGGTAAATATATCATTGAAGTGTATAAAACCAATATGATCATATTTAGGCCTAAGATGCATGATAAATATCATGAAAACACCTAGATAGTAACAGGACAAGTTCAACAAGCAAACAATCATACACATAAGAGCACTCAAAAGTAAGTCAACAAGTAATGGTCAAAGGAGATCGCAAATAAAGAGAATGTTTAAATGCCATAAAATTGAATGGACAAGACTTAGTCAAATGTCCACAAAGCAAGGAATGACATATTCAAATGTCCATACAAAAAGTAATGACATATTCAAATGTCTAAGAATGCCAACATAGGCATAGGGGCCGCATATAACGAAGCATAATCAAATGCTCAAACAAGAAAGACAATAGCAAGGTAAAACACTCAAATAAGTGTATAAAGGAAAATCATAAACAACCAACATAATCATGTCTTAGAAAAAAATGTCAATTACATAACATATCAAGTACCAGATGCAAGATATAAGCATGGATAAGGCATGTGTAAGTACATATTTAAGATCAAACATGATAATCTAGAGTGATTATCAAATTATATAACTTGTGTGTTTCAAGATCAAAGAAATGGATGCCCCCAATATCCATATGACAAGATTAGAAGGAAAGGCCAACATCAAAAATATGAGTGTATCATGTATCTGTGCATACCTTTATATGTGTATGTAGGAGTAAATGATATGTTATCCCTCAACATGGAACTAACATAGAGATGCCAAGGAACCAATAGAACATGTAGGTGTTGAGAATGTTTTTGAATTTTTGAATGTTTTTTATTTTTTTCATTTTTAAGTATTTTTGATGATGAGGAAAGATCATCCTATGATATCATCCAAAGGATGGTAATAAATATCTCCCCCCACTGCAAACCTTACAACATTAAGTTTGATCTTTTAAATTGTTTGCATCATGATTGGATAGGTTGAAAAGGTACATATCATGTTCTCCTCAAATTTTGCATTTGTAGTAGAAGATGTAATGCTATCATTTTAAATAGTATTAATTTTCCCTCATGACAAAAGGATATGCCTTGTTGATTTTGGTCAATTATTTCTTCCATTTGGTATAGCCAAATATTTTTAAGTGTAAATACATATGGATATGTGGTAGGCATAACCCAAACCCATGTTTGAATCATTTTAGGACCACAAGCAGTTGGTATTGTTATGTTTCCCAAGGAGTATTTCCAACCTCCTTTATTTTTTAAGTTCGTTAGATTGAATCCCATTCTTTATAAAAATCTTACATTACAAGTAGTTTTTAATTGTGTAGGATCAATATGGTTATGCCAAAAATAAGTGCCACTTGTGTATAATTTAATTATTAAATCTTGTTGGCATGGATGTTTTTTTTTATTCATGTCAAGATTTTTGCATAAGATATGGATCTTGTATTGGTCCCATGTTAAGTAATTTTTGTGCACTAGTCATATAGAGCTTAGGAATACCACTTTTTTGCTCATAATGTTCCTTAGGTAATTGATCTTTCGTTGTTATGTGAGGGATAAAAAATTTGTATTTGAAGGGAGATATGTTGAGCTCTCTTGAATGAGTAATGATAAATGAATCATATCTATGCACATCATTATGTAAATGGGTAAATGATTCATATTATTTATGCAATGCTCTTTTATTTAATGGGGCAAGAAGGCCTCTACTAAATATAAATTGTAGTTTGAAATCATAGGATCTAAATGCTATCTTATATGATATACTTTTAAATCAAATAGTATAATCTTGAAGGGACTCATCATCACGTTGTTTTAGATTGTGCAAATGTTCTAATGTAAGTTTTGGCACCTTGTGAATATTGAAATCCATGAATAAAACATCTTCCAATTGTGAAAAAGTGGTTAAGGAACCCTTTGGTAAGATATAGAACCAACTATGAGCCTCATCAAAAATGCTCATATGGAATACCTTTAATAATAGTTTGTCATCATTTTCCCATTGACCAAAATAATGTACTTAATTTATCATGTGCTCAAATGGATCTTTATTGCACCAAAAGATAGGTAAATGTGGTAATTGAAAACCATGTGGATAAGGATATTCAAGTACACATTATACAATAGGTTCATTATTGAATGAGATACCATTTGTATTTTCATTATGGAAAGCCATATATTTGAAGTGTAGAGACCTATTTTTGAATATCCTCAATAGGTCTCATCATAGACATAAGATAGTCCATGGGAATGGTGGTGTTTGACATAGGTGTTATCATTGTTTCTAAACCACCACCTCTTTTGAATCTAGGCATATGAGTATCATCATCCTCATGGAAAATAAGTGCAAGTTCATAATCCTTGAATTTTGGACACTTTGGTAATGGTGATGGATCTTTGAATTTTGGTACCCTTGGTAAGGATATATAAACTGGACCTTGTGGAAGTATTGGTAAAGGCACCTCTTCTAGTGTGGTAGGAATTTGCTTTGGTTGAGACACCTTGATTAACATTGGTACGTGTATTTTATTTAGAACATTAATATTCTTTTGTTTTATAGATGTAGGATGCTTATTTTTTCTTGATGGCTTAATATGACTTGGTAAATATGCCATAATTTCTTGTTTAACCTTTCAAAAAAAATTAATACCAAATGAAAGCCAAGAAGGATCATCACCCTTAATAAGGGGAATATTGTTTGTAAAAGTTATAATATGAGGGGTTTTGATCAATGAACTTGAAGGAACATCCCCTTATAACTAATTTTCAAGTCCTCCATGATTTTCTTATGGAGTTGATGGAAATTATCACGATAAAATGAAGGTACATTTTCTCCATGTGGAACCATTTTTAGTATATAAGGTAAGGGGAAATGTTTTGGATCCTCCTTGGGATGGATCACATCATATCTTGAAATGATGGGATCATGGCCCTGATTAAAGGGATAGTAGCTACCACCATTCAAAGATTTGATATTGTATGCCTTAGCACTTAGAGGAAATCAAGAGTAATGGATTTTGATCCATACATTGAGAGATTGTTGAAGGGTTTCATAGTCATAAACATCAAAATAATAAATTGTATCCATGATGAAAGAGAAAAAGGAAAAAATAATTAGGACAAGGCAAGATATAAACATCTACAAGAGAATTCTTATACAATGATTATGCTTAAATGTCAGGTTCACCAAATGTTTAACCCTAATTTGGATGTGGATCCTACTTGGGTAGATAGGGTTAAGGATATATAAATGATAGGGCACAAGGGTGGATATCAAAATTACACCAAGCCAATAAATATGCTAAACTAAGATATACCATATACTTAATTAATTAAATTGAGAATAGGTTATTAATAGAAAGTATAACTATGCTGGATATAGTAATGACAAAGAAGTGATGTACTTAATTGGTTTTGATGCTGACATAGTATTGGATCTAAAATAGGTATAAAGTAGGTGGGAATATAGTTCTAGAGCTGTTGTTTGATTCTGGATCTAGTTTATCTAGCTCTTTAGACAATTGAATTAGCCTAGGATGGTTACATCGATGCTACTATTTGAGTTTGATGCTAGTGTCCTATATGGAATATCAGTTAAGACAAGATGCAACCACCTAAATGACTTTGGGTTTGGATCCATCTTCACTGTAGTGTATTCAAATCTGGGTTATGGACTATTGCTCCTAGTGAAATGTTAAAACCCTAGATTTCTATATTCAATGTGACCTTGGTGAAAAATGGGTTAGAGATCAGAAGGTGTCAAGCTAACCCGTAATGACCCCATTGTCAAAGGTGTTTCCTACATATCTAATACTCTATAAGAGGGTCATAAACTCATGTAGTTCTCCCCTATGTGTTGGTTTGTGTGTGAATCATGCAATGTGTGTAAATCAAGTACAATAATGACCTAACTTTTAACTTATAAAATAATACCTTATGACTGCTCCTTTAGTACTTTAAAGTTGTAGTTAGGTTATTCCTTTGACTTATATCATAATAAATTAGAATAAGAAACCTTTTGATAGCTTTAGTGTTTCTTGAATGCTCTTTTAGTCTAATTGTTAGGTGTTTTTAGGTGAAAAATGAATGAGGGTTGATATTTTATTTATACCAATCCTATCAGGGGATAACTCACATTAAATCACTTAGGCTGACCATTGTGATATGTTTCATTTATAAATTAGATGGTTTTTAAGGCACTGGATACTTGCATCAAGTAGGATAGTAATGTTGGTGCTACTATCTATCCCAGATGTTAGTGTCTATAGAGTAGTAAAAGAGGTATAGGATTAAAAAATTTAGAGGTGTAAGATAAGTACATTTTAAGCATTCTAAGAAAGATAGGATTTTTGTGTCATTAATATAATATTGGTCAGACTAATACATATGCTAAGGGGAACAAGATAGAGAAGATGTGAGGCCTTGTGGAAGCAAGGCATGTGTAGAACTAAGAGGAATAACCAAGGTGTGAGTTTTCCAAGTGTACAAGACTGAAGTGCTATATAATCATAAAATATCATCTGTAGTATCTGATGGATAAGTTATATGGGACATCAATGAACTCAAAATTGAGAATCCCAATACACAAGAATTATACAAGAATGAGTGTGGCAGCAAGAAAACATTACTAAGACAAAAATCCCAACAAGAATTTGATGACCATCAATGATTCATGGATGAATCATAAAATAATTTGACCCTCCAATCTCCAAAATAACATCTTTAGTTATGACTTCAAAGAAGAGCTATCAGACATTATAATTATTCTCAATCCTGTGATCAGCAAAGAAAACATCTTGAATTTTATCCATGAATGTTTATGGATATGAACATAATTTGTAATGGGAAATAATTAAATGACTAGGGGGAGATAATTAATGAATCTCTTCCTCAAAAACTAATCAATGTGGATTCAACCAAACATTTTTTATGACTTCATACTTGGTATACTCACTAGCCTCCCAAAGAGTGTACCTTGGTTTCACTCAACTATCCAATGTTGATGCCTCCACCCAAGTATACAAATTTTATTCTCAATTTGTTTAGGAAGAGAGCAAAAACCACTTCATGAGGGTAAATGACATCTTCACAATGTAAATAGTCAAAGTTTGGATTAAGATTTAGGGAAGAATAATATTTGATGAAGTAGCCAACTTGATTTCACAATATGGGAGCTACTTCATCCAATTCCATAAATTCACATATATCAAAGTTAGAGGATTTGAAGGATACCATCTATGACTACCTAGGTTAGCGAATAATAAGATCATACTAATTTAACTATGTAAATATTTGGGTATAGTGCATAACTAGTGCAGAGATAGGTATGTTTTGGGTCTTGCATTCCCAATTTCTTTGGGACATTTTTCATGCAAGAATTCAATGAATGCTAAGGATATCATATATAAAATTTCATAAATTACTTAGCATTCATATGCCATTCAATATTCTTTTGATAGTAAGAGATTTGTGTGAATTTGCCTCGGCATTTGTGCCTCTTATAAGCATGTTCCACATTTAAAGGATTAATGGGTAGATTGCATAGATGAGTATGAAGTAATAAGGCATGATTGACACTGAATGAGTTTAGAATAAATCATAACCTTCACCAATACATGGGTTTTATATATCATGATTGATGATAAGAGTTTCCTCCTTGACCCCATCTATGTCAAAAAGGTCATGGTTGCCCCATTTCTAACCATCCATTAGTTTGTCAAAGAGATCTCGTATTTGCAAGTGTGGATTAATCACATATTGGACTAATCCATGCAGCAACAAACTTTCATAATTCAATAGATTAGAAGAATCTAAAAGATCAAGGACTTCAGTACCTCTAAAATAAGTACATGTGACTACTCCTAGGACTCATGGAAAAGGTAGTGCTAGTGTTGCAATTTGGTCATCTAGCTCTAAAAGTTTTGATAAAGATCATAAGTAACCAAAAATTTTGGAAAATACTTACGAATAAATCCTTATGCTGGGTAAGAAGCTAAAAGCTAAAAGTCAATCATGTTGAAGTCATATTCCCCTCTTAGAGATCCATCTCTATTGATCGATAATATCACTCAATAATATCTTGCCTCTACTTAGGGAGTATTTTAATAAGGAGTTTTTGGTCATGTTGAAGTGTTATTTTTTGCATCTCCTTCTCCATTAATTCCACCACCTCCTAAATCTTAACCTCCAAAGTAACCACTGCCACCTTCTAGTTCTCAAATGACTAGTTTCACCCAAATGCCATTCCAATGGATACAACCCATACTAAACAAAATAAATAAGGTTTTTGAGGCTTAATTTTTTTATTTTGATGTGGTAGCTAATCTCCTCAAGAATCCTCCTCCTAATAAGTAAAATACAGCATAAATTTTAGTTTCAAATCCCTTAGAACCTCAACTTATGCATATTGTCGAGCCTAACTTTGATAAAAATGAGGAAGAGATGACTGCAAAAGCTTATACTCTTAAGAGAGTATCTCTTGGAGAGCCAATTTGAAAGAGTGATATTCATAACCTATGGGAGACCATATATAAGATGATCAACAAGTTCTAGTAAGATGAACTCACCCAGGAATAATTGAGGGATCAGGTTCGATAGTTGGTTGGATATGTGAAATATATTCTCAACCCAATTGAGACACCAATAGTTCCTCAGGTAGATGCCCCTACTCAAGTCCTTGGAATCATTAAACAGGCCATAGCCACAATCAACAAATACAAAACCTATTTCAAAACTCTTGAAGCTTAGGTTGAGGAATTTATCTTGAATGGTATGAGGTATATTGAAGAGGTGGTAAAGCTAAATGGGATAAATGATTCCAAAATTTTCAATATCAATCAAAAACTTAAGTGCCATGATAATGCGTTGAAGGCCTAGTAAAATGTGAAAGGTGATGTTCAAAAAATGATCAACATTAACTCTAAATTGATGGTCAAGGTTGGTATTTTTTAAAAGGTTGAAGATAACACCTCTTGAAAATGCTCAAAATGCATCCTTTAGAAGATTGAAATTTTGAACTAGGCTTTTGGTGAGTTTCAAGAGCAAGTTCAAATTGGAAGAGAGAAATAGAAGTATCTTTAATTTAATCTAGTAGAACTAATTTTTAACCTGATGAAGGAATATGGGACTAGTCCATTCACTAAGAAAGAAGTCAAGGATCAATTCAAGAAGTTGTCCAAAGAATAATTTTCAATAAAAATGCTTTCAATATAGCCTTGATGACTATGCTTAGTGAAATCCATGCTTCACTTTAAAAAATGAATAATCAATTGACCGAACTCATGTAAATACAAAACACCATGATATTGGTGTTTTTAAATGCTTAAATCTAGATTTATATGTTAAACTAGTCTTGTACACTTGACAAATATCACTCAAGGCTCTACCTTTCATTTTTATACCATGCTTGCATTTGATAGGCTTGCCTTCACCATCCCACTATGCCTAAATGATTATCTTTTAGTCTAAATCTGATACTCTGATTACATAAATCACTTATAGCCCAAAGTACACTTGAATTATGATATATATCTTTCATTGTCAGTTTCTAACAACTTTTTATCTTCCTAGATAGTTGCCTTTAGACTTGGACAATAGCATCAATGCTAGTGTTCCTAATCTAATGTAAGTGTCCTTGCCTTATAAACACTCAAATTTAAAAATCTTCCAATATGTATGTGTCGACATAATAAGTTTCATTAACCCTTTCAATGGGAATATTTTCAAAAGGTGTGGTATAAATACAATTTAAAACTAACTCATTATTCATCCAAAAAAGAACAAACAAAAATAAATCATGCTCATTCAATCAATTAAATAACTAATTTATATTTCCCTATTATTCCATGTTTATATATTAATCATATAAACATTCATGTTACAATTCTAAAGCATTCAAATAACATCCCATGAGCGTTATTTGTCAAGTTACAAGCTATATCACTACATGCACTTGCATATACCTTGTGCACACACAAGACAACACATAGGGGAGAACTATATATGTCTGATGCCCTCTTTAGAGTATTGTTTATGTAGGTAGCATTCCTTGATAAAGGGGTTTTTTAGGCTAGTTCAAAACCATGAGCCTACTAAACCATTTTTGGCAAGGTAGCCTAACCTAGGGTGAAGAGCTAGGGTTTTGAGTTATATTCTGATATCAAGAACCTATGCACGTGATATGAATACATAATTTGAAAGGTGAAATAAAACATAGAAAAACATAGGTGGAATTTTCAATCAACATTCAATATTTTCTATGGGAAAAATGCATTGAATCATAGATAGTATCATTAATGCAAGTGTCCCCATGGTGACAAGTGTTTGTGTTAGCCAAAGGCTAATTTTTAGAATCTGACAATTAGATCAGAATATTTAGATAGTTTATTTATACACATGCCTTACTTAGGTCTAATTTCACATTAGCGTGTAATCTAAGTGCAATTTTTTCTTCATATTGCTAATATTAGAATATTTAATATTGTACTTTCTAGGTTTGGCACATGCTTAGATTTAGTATTTCTTATTAGAATATTCATAGAATCAAAATTAATTAATTGGATCACTTTTAGAGAGTAACTTACTTCTTGTTATATTAGGCTACTCTCTCTTCCTTAATCCTTATTTCCAAAAATATTTCAACATTTGGTGAACCTGACCTCTAAGTTTTCTCATGTAACTACTAGCTTGCTCTAGGGTTTTCAACCTTCTAAGCTTTTTTCTTCTTTTATTTATTTAGATTTATTCTATATTTTACATGCAACCTAGGCATACACCTGGATTATGTGGTGTTCCTAATGAATATCTTGAGTTACCCTTTGGGCCAGCTAAAATGTGTCAAGCTAATACCATGTCAAATTTTGATAATAAAAAGAGTGCCAATAATGATAATGAGAAAAATAATGAAAAAAATATTATAGAAGATGAATATGATCATGAGGATAATGAAACACATGAAAATAATGAGCATGAATAATTATATCAAGATAAAATTAAATCTATTACAATATCTAGAGAATGCATTTATGAAAATATTTAATATCTCCACAAGAACCTTGATACTATATTGGAAGCTAAAAAATCAAAATGTATTAGTGAACAACCATTGCTCTCTATTAATGCAAATATTGAGCATAATAGCTATTACTATCATACATCATTTCAATGTCCCTCCCTTTGTGAAAAACATTGCATACATCATATAAGAGGGGCACGGGATATGTTTTCAAACCATTGTTCCCTGAGGATCAAATCATTATTACTACATCCTCCATGGGAATAATTAATACTTCAACTAAATTACCAGTTTTAATTCCTACATCAACATAAGTGGTGTTTTTATCCCCTTTGGTGACTTCTCACATCTCATCCAAATCCCAATGGGTCTACTATGCACACTCTTTTACAAGTTATGCAAGTTTTAGAAGTTAAGGTTACCAACATTGAGCAAAATTTTATGAAATCAGCTCATGATATTGATTCACAAGATGTATTACATAATCCTCTAACACCTAAAATATATTTTCACCTTTTTCCAACTAGTTTTGCGGCACCCAATTTCACACTTTATAATTGCAAGGGTGGTCCTAAACAACATCTTCAAGCTATCTATGCAACATGCCTTGATTATGTTTCAAATGATAAAATTTTGACCAATTTATTTCCAATAAATCTAAAGGACTAAGATATGATATTGTTCTATGATTTACCAATACAATCCATAATATCATTTAAGCATTTGGAATATCATTGTTTAGCACATTTTCAATCAACATTACATAAAAGATGTCATATGCACAAATTACTAAAATAAAACAAGGAACCAATGAGCCTATTGATGAATATGTCTTGAGGTATAAGACAATGTTGGCCAAAATGACAAATCCAATGGCAGATAAAGAGCTTCAAGATATATTTAAAAAAATTTTACTTGCTCCCTTACATGAGTATATTATAGATTATTTAGTTTTAGATTAGGCACATATATATGATCTTTGATAGCCTGACCAAATTAGTATACCATATGCAGAGTATATAGCACCTTATGAACATACCTTAGATCAGATAATCATCTAACACTCTCTTTTCAAAACATACCATAAAATTCACAACTTCAAAAAAAAATTCAATAAAATACAAAAAATCATTCAATTAATCAAAAATACAAAAATATTTAGCATCTCACATGTTTACTAGATTTTTGCATATGTTGTTTACTTTATGTTAGTATATTATATCATTTATTTTCATGCATATGTTTCATGAGTACTTGAGTATGATACAAGTGTACATTAGATTCATGATACATATATATGTAGATGTTGAGCCTTTCCTATTCCAACATGACACACTACGTTGGGGGCATCTTGATTTTATATGATCACAATCGATGTGGGTTATATTTTTTTATGATCATATATATTTGATATTCTATACTAACATTTACACATGCCTATACTCATGTTAATATCTTACACAATTTACTTTGATATGTTATTCTACAAGACATTTGTTGTTAGCACATGTATGCAAGGACTAGTATGGCATGTTTATCCTAGTTGATTCTATTTCATTTACTTCATCTCTTCACATGGATTACTTTAGTGTACTTCTTACTTTCTTATTTGTGTTTCTTGTAAAACATTTGAACATGTTCCTTGCTATTTTTCCATAGTTCCCTAAGTGATGCTTACTTCTTTGGTGTATGGACATTTACATCTGTCTTCATCTTGAGTGTGCAACATTTGAAAATGCCCTTTTTTATGGTCTCCTTAGACCCCTATTTTTGTGAATTTTAAGTGATCTTGTGCATGTGCTTTATTATATTTTGATCTTGGTATCTTATAAACATTTCCATGATCCATATCATGCTTCTTAAGGCTTGTATACATACTACGAGATTCATTGATACATCTACTTTGATGTGATACTACTATATGCTTCTTTACTACATGATTCACATAGATAAAAAATAGTCATCTTATCATTTGTATATAAGCTAACTATCACTTTTTCATTCCCATCACCTAAAAATGAGGGGCATATAAGTGGAGACATGTCAAAGATACATGACTCCATATACATACAGTTGACAAAATTGGTAAAATTTGATTCAGTTTACATGATTATGATATACACTTGGGATAAGATTTTATGCATTTGGGAAATATTTTTCATATTTTTAATAATTATTATGCATATTTTACATAGTAAAGTCTACATTTTTATAGATACTTCAGCTTGAAACACATTTTGAGGTGTATATCCCATGCATTGCACTAAATTACAAATACATTATTCATATTTTACCAATATTCATGCACTGACCCTACCAAGATGCAACATTTTAGGTTTATCTATTATAATGTTTAGCTTATTTGATTAGTGTGATAAATATTATACACTCTCGATGGCCTTGGTACTACTTCTATTATTATGGGTTGATATGGTTACACCATTTGACTTGGAAGAGATTGGCTAGATTATGTTACAATTGAGTTGTGTGATTGAGATTTTGAGCTCTTAATGGACTTGGCACAAATCACCCTTATTTTATATTAGGGGCATGATCACCCTAAAATTCCCCTCTTCATATCTCAAACATTTAGTTGTGAACCTCTCTCCAATGTTTTCGCAAGGAAGCATCATTACTGAAGAAAACTATCAAGGTAAAACATGGTTGCATTGACACACATGTACATTTTTTCTCTCTTTTCTTTCAAGTAATTTCAAAAATTATTCATTTTTATATTTTATGAATTAATTACACATGTAAAGTGATCCTGGTCATAGGGCATACACATACAAAAAATTCAAACAAGGCTCACGTAAATCAAGGTACATTATGTACACCACGCTATACATTTTATTTTCTTTAAACTAATAATTTCATCCTTATGCATTACTAGATTAAAGGGGGGAATGTAGATGATTAATATGGATTTATATGTTAAACTAGTCTTATACACTTGAAAAATATCACTCAAGGATCTACCTTTTAGTTCTATACCTTTCTTTTAGCAAATAGGCTTACCTTCGTCATCCCACTAGGCCTGAATGTTTATTTGGTAGTATGACCTTGATATTCTGATTACTCAGATCACATGTAGCTCATAGTACACTTGAATTATGATATATATCCTTCACTATCATTTATATCTCTAACAACCTTATAACTCCTTGGACAATTATGTTTAGGATTGGACAATAACAGTGACACTATTGTCCTTGATCCAACACAAGTGTCTTTGCCTTCTAAACACTAAAAAATTTAATTCTTCCAATATGTATGGGTTGACCTAATAAGTTTCATTAACCATTCCATAGTAATATTTTAAAAATGTGAGGTATAAATACAAGTTAAAGTCAACTCATTATTCTTCTAGAAAATACCAAGCAAACACTTATTCAAGCTCATTCAATCAATTACACAACTAAGTTATAATTCCCTATGCTTTCCTATTTCTATATCATTCATAAGAGAAGTCATATTACAAGTATAAATCATTCAAATAATATCCCATGAATAGTATTTTTCAAGTTAGAAGCTATATCACTACATGCACTTGCCTATCACATATTGCACCCTTGTGTACACATAAGCCAACACAAAGGGGAGAACTACATATGTCTGAATCCCTCTTTGAAGTATTGGCTATGTAGGAAGCACTCATTGATAGAGGGTTATTTAAGCTCATTTCAACACTATGATCCCATTAACCCATTTTGGCAAGGCACCCTAACCTAGGGTGAATAACTAGGGTTTTGAGTTATGTTTTGATATAGAGAGACTATGTGCATGATTTAAAGACACATCTGAAAGGTAACAAAAGACCAAAAAAAAACCAAGTGAAATTTTTAGTCAACAGTCAATATTTTTTATAGGATAGATGCATTTAAGCATAAGCAATAGAGTCAATGTGTCCCTAGGGCGATGTAAGTGTTTAAGCTAGCCAATAGCTAATTTTCAAAATCTGATGACTGGATCAGAATATTCAAACAGTCTATTTCTACACCTGGCTTTCTTAGATCCACCTATGCATCAATGTATAAGCTAAGTATAATTTATTAATTGTATTTATGTTATTATAATATTGAATGTTGTACTTTCTATATTTGGCACATGTTTAGATTAAGTGTTTCTTATCATAATATTTTTAAAATATAAATTCATCAATTGGACGACTTTCAGATAGTATCTTACTCTTTGTTTTATTATATCACTCTCTCTTCTTTAATCCTTATTCCCCAAAAGGTTAAATAGTGTCTAATATATGGTTGACATGTTGCAAGCATGTAGTGGTCCCTAAGGGTATTACAATCACTGAAGCAGTAAATAAATTCTAAAAATTCAAAGTTTCTCAAGCAAAATAACAATCTAGAAGCTTTATTATTTCTCCAATATCTTAAAACGCCAACTGTTACTCCAAAGAAGGTACTTTAGGATGCTCGGAATTGCTTTATATTTTTGTCTATTTTTCTATTTTTGGAAATTATATTTTTCTTATTATAAAAATTAAAAATAAAAGAATAGGATGAAAACGTGAATACCAAAGGTCACATTGTAATGTTATGGGTCAACCCATTCCCTCCTATCTATATAAATAGGATAATTATAAATTTTACAATGGTTGTTTGATATAGATTGTAGTTTTGCTTGAAAGGAAGGAGAAATAAGCTTTGTGTTCATTCTTCAAATCAAGAACACAAAAAAATTATAGAACTTTGTGTCTTGATTTTATCTTTGTGGATGTGTGTTTTTCCAATTTAATGCATATCTCTCAATTCAAGTAATACTTAAATTAATCTCAAACAATAATGTTAATTTTTAGAAACACTTTCTTGTCATGTATTGGATGAAATATGTGTTTTCTCATTTATGTGTGACATTCATCTTCCTTTCTTTTTTTTTCATTTAAGTTGAAAGTAGTACAATCTAATAATCCATTCAACCTATAGTTATTATAAATAGGTTTAGTTTAGATTTTCATATTTTTAATAAATGGATCCTCCCCTATGAATAGAGGAGAGACTTTTGTTTCCTTCACTATTATGAAATATCCTATTTGTCACAAGTACCAAATATTTTACCAATACCATGTGGATATAGTTTAGTATAGGAGAATAAGGTTGAATTGTATCAGTATGGTTAGTATAGTTAGTTGAGGTAATATTGATTTTAATTATATTAGTCTTGTTGATACAGTTGGAATAAACTGAGGATGGTAATAGAATTGTATTGGCCTTTAGTAATGACTCACCAACTTGTATTTTAGCATAGAATATTGAATTGTCTATTGTAAATCTGATTAATAGGCTTATTTGTATCAAGTTGGCTGACATAGTTGGTAACGTCAAAAAATTTATTAATGGTATTAGGCTGGCCAATACGATTAGTTATGTTGGGAAAATCAAAAAATTGTTGTACAACCCATGGAGTGTTTTCTAGTGGTGGGTTGATAGGAGAAACATAACCTTGAGGTTCTAGGCCATTCTCATCATCACTAAATTAGATAATATATGAACAAAATGAACGTCTTGATTGAAGGCATGCATGTTAGAAAGGGTTTTGTGATAATGAATTGCATCCAAGCTCTATGATTGGGCTTGGGCAATTATACAGTCATCATCATATGATGGATTGATGTTACACACATGAGTAATTTGTTAATAATTATCATTTGAAGTATCTTTGGTAGACACACCAATGTTACTAAACATTCGATGGGATAATGATAGAGAATCTTTAAATAGCTTGGCCACCCAAAAATCATTGTATACAAACTCATCTTATGTATATAAAGCATCATGAGCATTGCATGGGGTGGAATTTTTGTATCATCATTGATCAATGGAATTATCTTATCTATTGTTATAAGATATGGATGAATCCATAATGCTATGCAAGATGTAATATAATGGTAATGACATAATTTTAAATTCATTGGATTTGTCATTATGAGAGTCGACAAAATCAAATTTCAAATCAAGATGCATATTGGCAAACTCAAATAGAGGAGGATTGTTGATATGATATATGGTGAGGATTTGATAGTGTTTGGGATTAGGTATTTTGAGACCCCATAGTTTAGATCTCCATTATGATTTTAATATTTTACATCATGATTGAACTTGGTGCATTGGCTACCAGAAGAAGTAATACCTCTCATAATATGAATCCAAGTACGACATAAAGTGAGATTATAATAAAGTGGAATATTTAAAACCATCGGCTTAGTGTGTACTATTTTGGGTCCAATAGTAAGATGGATCCAAATGCAACAAAGAGGCTTTGAATTGGTTTTATCGAATCCACGACATGTGAGTCTTGTTTGTTTTAGGTCATCTTTGGATTATCAAAGTTGTTGGATTAACTAAAGGGAGGTAATGTTAATTCATGAGCCTTCATCCACCATAAATTTTATTATTAAAGTATGTTTTATCACAATCTTAATAAATAAAGGTGTGTCA
This sequence comes from Torreya grandis, assembly GCA_037957365.1. Lineage (NCBI taxonomy): Eukaryota > Viridiplantae > Streptophyta > Pinopsida > Cupressales > Taxaceae > Torreya > Torreya grandis. The sequence goes on from JARHVA010000003.1 coordinate 10,099,756, forward strand.
TCAACTCAAAAATGAAATTCAACATTAATCATGTCTTCTTCTAGAAACTCTACTAAAAGTTTATTAAAGGAGGAAGATTGAGAAATGGTTTCAATAGCATGGAATTTTATGCATAGGGGACCCTAAGAATCTTGCGTAGGTGATTTGAATTTAGTAAATAAGGGTTATTCTATGTCCTAAAATTGTTTCATGAGAAATTTTTGATGAGATGTTGATGTTATCATGAGTTCCATTAGAGGATTTTTTAAAGGCACGGAATTAAGTTCATCTATAAAGTTCCATTGTGATTTAGGGTCAGAGCCATAATTAGATGTAGCTTTATTATTAATAGTAACTTTAGTAGGTATTGTAGTAAGAGTATTGGGTGCACTAGGTTGAGGCTCCAATGGTGGATGAGGCTCATCACTACGTGGCAAATCAAAATATGATGTAGTTATGGTAGTAGTATCTTTAAGAATTTTTTATTAGACAAAAGGCTTCTTATATTTTATGACAAGATCTTTGTGAGTGGGTTTATAATGGTATTTAACCTTTACCACATTCACAAATTGGGATTTATTGTAATAATGTGTCATAGTCAACATCAATAGCAAAAGTGAATTCATTGGAATTTTGTGTATTGGTTGAGATGGTTTTTGATTTGTAGATTTAGGATTATAGGATCAATTTTTATAAGCTTTGAGGTATTCATTGTGGAATTATTTATGATGAGATCATGATTATATTTTACCCTAATATGGTATTTTACACAATTTTCTAGAGTGTACGACATGTTTCATGAGAGTGACCAATATCGGTTTGAAACTAACAGAACTTGTTAAGATCATATAATGATGGAGGGGTAGTAGAGTAGATGTATGGAATGCATGGAAATAACAACTTTTTAATTTCTTACATACTAAAGGAAGGTCGAGAGAAAATTTGATTATCTAATTTTGGTGCTCTCACTTTAGGTTTGGCAGGGTTATTTTGAGAAGGATTAGTGTTTATTACAGTGGCTAAGGTTTGAAAATATTCAAAAAAAATTGGTGTTTTGAGATGGTTCAAATTGAGACATATAGAAATCTTGTCTTTTTTCTTGATTGAAGGCCTCTTCTAAAATTTCAAAAGAGAATATCCTAACCTTGTATTGAAGAGGGGCTTTAATATTGGTAACAAAGAGATAGAAAAGGTTATCATCGCTCATATTATAGACCACTTTATGGGCAGATTAATTAGGAAGTTATTTAGCATTAATAAAATTGCTAAGCTTATTTTCAAGAATTTCATTATGTTAGAATTATGTCAGGATCTTGCTCCTCAATTAGAGCACATATGATTACTTCTTGTATTAGCAACTAAACACGGAATTATACCAGAATCAATAAGTAACTAGAAATATGAAACAACACAGGATTTGAGAGACAATACACAATTGTATTAAATACTCAGAAGAAAATACAATAAAGAAGATGCCACTTCTTCTTCCACCTCAAAGGCTCGCCACACCTCAAGACCTTCTTCCCTCTCTCTCTCGGTCCCAAAAATCAACTCAAATATAGAATTGATGTTCACCTCTCCAACCAGTCAGTAACACACTGCTAGTACACCAAGTACACAATCGTACTCCAAGTAGATCTCCTGCTCTCTGCTGATACCTGCAAATCACTAGACCTTACTCACCATTGTATATCTCCAAAAGAAGCCACGCACACCCGCTGACCAAGATCATACAAACATGAAGAACCCTATTGATTCTCCAAACCAGTACCCACACTTGGTACTGTGGCACTAGGAAGAACACACCATTGCTCACCTCTCTCTGAAGGAGCTTATTTTGCTCTCTCACTCTATAGCACTAGTTTACAATACAACCAATGAGTCTCTTAAATAGATCTCATGCAAACAATAATTAGACACCTAATTACAATAATTAGATCCGCAGCTTCTAGTCTAAATTTGGCTGTTGACATGCAAACACTTGGTTCGTTTGCTAACTGCCCGTAACATTCACAGTTCGAACCACATAGGTGACTGACGTTGGTCCCTGTTTGCTTGGGGGTGCCAACGCCGACCGATCTCTGACCGACGTCAGTTGCCTTCTATCTATACCCTACCGACGTCGGTTGTCCTGACCGATGCCGGTGACTGTAACACTCAACAAACACTCTACAACCTCTCTAACTCCTCCTATTCGCATCCTGGTGAAGCTTTTAGCTCCACAACCTAACAAATTCTTTAACTAGATCATTGGCTAAGTATTTTAGTTGAGTAATATAATGTCGAGGAACTTGATTATATCATTTGAGTACATCTCCAACAAAAATTTTGGCTAGACACTTGATCGTAATGTAAGTGTTGGTTTGAACCCATTCCTTATAGAGATTGTCAAAATCATTAAGATGTAAGGCATGATCTTTAATCCCATCATATGTGAAAGTTGGAGAAATATTTCCAATATGTATAGACACAATGAAGGGAGTTAAAAGTTTTGTTTGAATATTTTGAAGCATCTTATTGTGGGCATATCCAAGAGGAGGGATGTAATATTGATTTTTTATATTCATGATGACTTCAGGGCATTGATTAGCCATTTTCAAAATGTGGATTTGCATTTGGAGCATTTTATTGCTACTAAAAATTTATATAAGATTTATTTACTAAATCATTTGTGTAATGACTTGTGATGAATCTAGAGGAGAAATAGAATTGATATTTTGATTGGAGTTGGTTGGAGAAGGATGAGAAGTAGATGGGGGATTCCCAACATTAGTTTTACGATGAAGGTTTCTAATATTGGTGTTGGTTTCCTTAACTATTGTAGTCGATGGTGGAAACTCGTTAATGCTTCCAATTTTGAGTATAAATGATCTTATCATCAAGAATTTTAATAAGTTAGGTGGGATCCTCTACATCATCAGTTTTGTTTATTTCAACCATGTTGCATTTGATAGATTTAAGATGATGTTGAGATAAATTTCATCATGAGGGATTTTCCCCAATTGTGTATAAGGTTGGGATGAAATATCATCCCATATAGGATCTAATTTCAAGGAATATTCTAAGAGGTGACATCATTTTTAAGGGAATTAAAAATCCGATACAAAAAAAGGTAGTTGGTTACAGGAAACTAATGGTATCGAGCAGGCCCATACATTTAGTTATTAAATATGAATAACATATTTTATTGGATTGGATGATACATTTTAGAGATTGAGTCTGAAAATATACTATATCAAGTTGATCGATGTAGTTGAGTGAAAAGGTAGTACTACTAGTAGCTAGATAAAAATATTGTATCAAGTTGGACATTATAGTAGGAAATAAATTAGGTTAATTTGGTCAATGTATTTTTATATAAATTTAAAATTGTGGGTTGTCCAATGCATTTGAAAAGACACATAAAATTGTACTTTGCTAGCTAATGTAGTTGGGAAGACACACAAAATTGTAACAGGATGGTTGATGTAGTTGTCAAAAACATAATGGTATCAAGTTGGTTGATACTATATAGAAATAAAATAAGCTAAGAATTTAACAAGGGAGGTATAACTATACAAGGTGCATTTGAATTTTAGGCTCTCAAACATATTGATCCCAAACATAATAATGAACACGACCCAAATGGCACTATGGAGTATTCCATCATCTTGTAGTCACATTATCCTGTCTCTAAGGTACGTCAAGAGTAACTTCATGTAACTAACCACTTACCAGTGAAATAAAAAACCAAACAGATGAAAGGCTACCTATAGGCAAAAAACAAAATCTATGGTCATTCATAATATATGATGAGGTACATGGAAACTAAATTCCATATATAATGTTATCCAATGGCTTGAGTATTAGGGCAATATCCTCACACCATGACTCAATTAAAAGTGATGACTACTTGGGTCAAAAAAACAGCTCATATGAGTTTTAAAACTATCAAAACATAGTTTTAGGAAGACAAAAAATAAAATAAAAATAAATATGATTTGATCAAAAGTGGAATTCACAACATGCAATGAAATGAACAAACATTCAAAATAGTATTAGATTGGTCGATAGAGTCAAAAGTAAAAACTTATCAAATAAAATTTATTGGGTTATTCAATATAGTCAAAAGCACATAGAGAATTATATTAGCTGCTATAATTTGGAAAGACACTGAATAATATCAGGTTGGCCAATATAGTTGACATGAAAATAAGAAATAATATCAGATTAGCTGATACAGTTGCTAAGACTAATAAATAGTATCATGTTGGCTGATACAGTTGGATTGAAATATATTTGATGTTTTAGTGATGTCACTAATAATATAAGAGGAAAAACATGAAATTTATCCAACAAAATAAGGAATAATTTCCATGGTGGGTTCACCAAAATACATGCACAGGGTAGGATGATTTTTAACTATCCTCTTTCTCTCAATAGACTAGAATTCAAATAAGGTCAATCAAATATATCCTATATATACTTGGATAAGTGGATAAGGACCTAGGATATCCATATATCTAGTAGATCATAACTTACAACTCAAATTTCAAGAAGAATTGGTTCCAAATCCTAAGCTTGTGACATAAAGATATAGCTCTCATTAAACCTCAACAAAGGTAAATGATTGTAACTGTGATTGTAAATATTTAAGTAATGTAAATTATTATGAAGGGGTAAAAGTAAATTAAATCATAGGTACATTATTGTAAATAAGGTAAGGTGCAATGGTCAACCAAATTAAGGTTTATGAAACCAAAGGTTATAAATTGCAAGTCTAAGCAACTCTATATATATACCTACATATTATGTATAAGGAAGATCTTAAGAAAGGATACACACATACATACACAAATTAATAAATAACATATAATATACTAAGTAAACTAAAGATTTTAGGGATAGAAATACTTACCTTAGGGTGGACATGTTGACACTTTGATTTTCTCATTTAGCCCAAGTGGAGCTTTACAAGAGATGTTGTAGTTTGAAGACCTCAAATGGTTGTATGAAGACATATATATCCTTAGTTAGGAACTCTCAATGACCTCTCCCATTGAGCTTCAATGACACCTCAAGACAATACCTCTAATATAAGGTTCTAAAACATTAAATTTCCCACATACTTATTAAGTTAGAAATGTGAGCATAAGTAGAGTGTATGAATGTGATATATATTATTAGAAATGAAATATGACCCCTATATATTTTTTTTCCAATATTAAAACCAACCCTAAACTCCAATCTGATAGTATTTCCCATGCCCATATAGTTGGAAGATATTGGTTGTCATGGTATAATGTCGACAAGGCTGATATAGTATAAATCTTAGAAGACATGCAAAATTTATCAAGTTGGTTATATAGTACAAGTAATACTTAATCATGAAACAAATTCTATCAACCAAGTTGATGCAATAGGATATAAGGAAGCTATAAAATATGGATGTAAAGTAGACAGATACATATGATAGATAGAGACTTAGAAGAGGTTAGACTGATAGTAGTGATAGTGTGATAGAATAGTATGAAAACATCTCTCATAAATTACCATGAGCATATTCCACCCCATTCTTGGTGCACCCTTTGAGGTGTGCACTCAAGGAGATTAATGCATCAACAATTCATTGCAAGAAAAAGCATCAACAAAGTGATAAAAATAAAAATATTATGTGTATACATGATTTATCCTAAGACTTGAAATCTTCTTTCTTAATCTTTAGTTTATCCTTTGCTACAAACTTAAAATAAAAAATTTAAGCATCTTTGATGGAGGAGATCTAGAGGAAATCCATATCTAACTGGATATATGGTCTCAAGTCTAACTTATAATTGAAAACAATATTTTTATCTAATTTTTAAACATTTAATTTGGACACAAAAGTATATAAATTATTTTTATATTCCTACATAGATTAATCATTACCTTGGCATAAATTTGACAGAACTTAATGCACTATTCATCATAGTTTCCAAAAAGATAATATGTTTATTTAAGTGCTCCTACAAAACCATTCTAGGTATTTATAGGTGTGTCTAAGTTAAGGTCCTATTCATGGTTTTTACATGCAGACTAGTAGTTTTTTTTACCATTTATTTATTGATAAAGAAACTTCTAGATAATAAAATGTAATATTTTATTGGTTAGAGAAATGATTAATAGTATAATATTAACTAATAATTTAAGCCCTTTATTCATGGTGTCTACATCTATTTTACCTTCAAACATAGGGATGTCCATATTGACTTATACCTTGTAGTGTGTCTGGCCACCAAAAGGTCAATGTGATTGAGGTGTGTTGGAAGAAGTTTAAACATGCTTAATGAGTTGAGTGAACTAGTCGACAATACCCATTTACTCATGTGCATGGGGTTATTCTAATTATTCTTAATTTCATTGCAATTCATCCTCTATAGTTTTCTTGAACATGTCTGGATTCAAATTCTTTGAATTCAAATTATCTGTCATTTAAGGATGTGAAGGATGATGAAGTGTTATGAGTTTGAATCCCTAACTTCCTATAATCAGACTTCATATGAGTGGGAATACAAATGGTGAAATATTTTAGATACAACTATTAGTGTAGGCTTTTTCCCACCTAGTGGTTTTACCTACACATCTTTTCAGCTTACTTAGGTTACTTAATTAAGTCATTAGGGGTCATTTACCTTTAAGTGGGTTCTAATTGTGAGTTAGGGTTTTACCTTTTTGGTGGCCTAATCTCACCCTATATGTACTTTATTTTTTCCTAAAGTGGCTAATGCAAATAGTTCCTTTGTGTAATTTTCTTTTTTTTGGAGCTCTCAATCTGCCTATATAAGAGTTCAACATTCATCGCATGGTCGCTATTCAAAGATCTTGGCAAAATATATCATCGTATCAGAGCTTTCTTGATAGCCTCATGCATTTGTCTCCTTTGGTAATATCTTCCTACATTCAAAAAAAAATCATACTATACGACTGCCATTTTTTACCTTGGAGGTGTTTTTTGAAAACTGCCTTGAAACTCAAGTCAGATGGACTTTGATGAAAAATTTATTTGCATATATTTTATGAGTTTTTTGAGATCAAAAATGGATTGCTTTGATATTTTTTAGAAAGTATGTGGTTTTTATAAAAAAAAGTATTTCTTATATCTATCGTCATTCGTACGGTCGAAGTAATCCAGCCTATAAACCTTAAACAAATTAGGTTTTCAAAGTGATTTTACGTGCTCACTAACCAAATCAGGTTTTCAGAGTGCTTTTACTTAATCATGTTTTTGGAGTGCTTCTACTTGGAAGTAATCAGGCTTCTCCAAGGCAATTACTTATAAATTAATCGAGCTTTAGTAGTCAGACTTCACAACCTTGAAATACACTACTTGGAAGTAATCATCTTTTCGAAGGGCAACTACTTCAAAGTAATCAAGTTTTCCAAGGTCGACAACTTATAACTTTTTATAAGTTGAAGTAGTTCAAAAGGCCGAAGTAAAGCAGTTGGAAGAACTCAAAGTAAAGCAATTGGAAGAACCTGAAGTAAAGCAGCTCAAAGAACCCAAAATACACTGCAAGAAGTATTTAGGTTTTCCAGGGTCAACTGCTTATAAATTTTTATAAGTTGAAGTAGTTTGAGAATCCAAAGTAAAGCAGTGTTGGAAACCCATGTGACGTTCAAGTGCGCATTAAATTTCAGGTGAAAGGTAATGAAGTTTTTGGATTTTTGGTTGAAAAAACACAAGTTTGAAAAAAAAAATTGGAAAGGGTCCAGGAATATGTCGAAGTAAGAACTTGTAAGTGCCATAAATTTTGATCGGTAACTCCTTCAAAAGTGCTTGTTTTTTATGCTCTACACATTGGGCCATCCATTGGGCCTTCTATGGCTACAAATATATTTCACATTTTTTGTACACTTTTGGATGCATTATCAGTTGAATTCAACATCTCTCTAGTTCCTTGTACTTATGCACTTACTGCTCAAGATGCATTTTTGGTTGATTTCAATGTCTATATGAGCATGCTTGTATTTGAAACATTCAGGGGGGTTCATTGCTGATAGTTCTAATTGGGTATTGTGTTGTGTTGTGCATTCTTTTTTTTTTTTGCATTACTTCTTTACTTACTGCAACAATCTTTACTTTTTCACTATGGATTCACTCTCTATTAGTCTGCTTACACCATTTAATTATCATGAATGAAAACCTAGAATGGAAATCATCTTTCAATCCAAGGGTTACCATCAAATTATAATGGGTACTAAGATTAAACCTACTGATGCTAGAGCAAAAATCAAATGGTTTAATCATTGTGACAAAGTCTATGGACTAGTGTGTCTCTCAATCTCCCTAGATCTACTCTTTCACATTAAATCTGCCAAAACACCAACTAAATTGTGGACCACACTGTCCAAGCTCTTTAGAGTGCAAGATGTGATGAGAGGACATGAGCTAAAAAATGAGCTCATCAGATTGAGCCCAGTGACTTCGACACTCTTCAAAAAAATTCACCAAATTTAAACTTTTGAGATTGTATTTGAAATCATGTGGAATTGACAAGAAAGATGAACAAATTGTCAATACTCTCTAAAATGGGTCCTAAATATTCTATATTTGTGTCCACTTTTCATGCTACTAAGAGTGCTCTTGACATCGCATGGAAGATGCCTAATTTAGATACCTTTGTTGCTAACCTAATTCAAGAGCAAGATAAGTTGATACATATGGGCATAGTGAAGTCATCTAAATCTCATGCATTGCTTGCTGAGAAAGATAAGGCTTCTAACAGTAGAGAGAGAAAGTAGAGATAAAAAAATGTTGAGAAGGGTGAAAATATTTCCACCTCCAAATCAAACAATGTGACCTCTTCTTCCAATCATAAGCCTAAGAAATATTGGATCAAATGTGGTCATTGCTCAGGTAAGCATGATGAGAGTAAATGTTTGAAGAAATAAATTGACCACCTTACTATCCTTCTTATTCAAAACAACATAGGTGTTCCAAATTCTGTCAAACCATCTTCATCAACCCATGAATACACTAAGGGAAACAAATCTAAAAAATAAAAGGTAAAAGAGAATAACAAGGGGAAACATAAGGGTAAATCCTTAGTTGTAGTTGTGTCTCCAACTCCTCCTACATGGGTCATCGACTCTAGTGCTTCACATCACATGGCCTCTTCATAGATTGAGTTCAGTTCCTTAGAACCATGTGACATGTCCTCTATACAACTGGGTGACAACAATTCTAAAAAGTTTCTTGAGAGAGGGTTTATTGAAGTGAGTGGTGGAACATTCAATAATGTTATAAGTGTTCCCTCACTCTCAACTAATCACATGTCAATCTACCAGATCACTCACCTTGGTCCAGGCATGTGAGTTGAATTCACTCCAGATTCAGTATACTTTAGGGAGTTGCATAGTTATACTATTTTGGATATGGGAATGGTCAATCATCAGACTCATCTATATAGCTTCTCACACTTTACTCCTGACTCTCCTTCAGATTCTTCAAATTCCTCTTAAAATTTCCCTGTACCTATTGACACCTCAAAGCTTGAGCTTCTTTCTGATATTGACAACTCTTCTTCTGTAGATGATTACAATAATGAAGTGGATACACCTTCACCATCTCCTTATCGCCTTCCAGATATTCAAGAGTTAGTTCTTGACCCACCTACCTCTAGTCTACTTATGACACTATAGGGTAACAGTCTACTGATCCAAGACACATCAGACATCGAGCAGTCTATTCCATAGTTACAAAGGATTTTGTAGACCTTCTTCACCTCTACTTCTATTACACCATCTTGACATAGAGCAGTTAGGCCACCTACCTTGCAATATGTGGATCATTCATTTCATAGGAATTACACCTTGGTTAAAGATCCATCAAGCACTTGGTGGACAAACTCATTGTTCCAGGTTAATCCACTCTTCACTGCATCTAATTCTAATTCATAGTCACTTCTGAGCATTCCTTTATGGGACATTGGATGGATACAATCAATTGTAGACCTTAGTGGGGCTTTTTATCCCTCTTATCTTCTTTACTCTCTTTTTAGGGAGGAGTTTTGTTCCTACAATTTTTCTCCTTTACCCTGCTTTATGGGAATTGCATTGTACTTGGGTACCTCATCAGCCCTCATTGTCAGGACCCAATTCTTCTACCCACCTAAGCTATGCTTCAAGGGGGGTGTTAGTTTAGGCTCTTTCCCACCTAGTGGTTTTATCTACACATCTTTTCAGCTTACTTAGGTTAGTTAATTAAGTCATTAGGGGTCATTTACCTTTAAGTGGGTTCTAATTGTGAGTTAGGGTTTTACCTTTTTAGTGACCTAATCTCACCCTATATGTACTTTGTTTTTTCCTAAAGTGGCTAATGCAAACATTTCCTTTGTGGAATTTTCTTGTTTTTTGAGCTCTCATTTTGCCTCTACAGGAATTTGACATTCATCACATGGTCACTATTCAGAGATCTTTGTGAAATCTATCAACAACCACATACCATTTTAATATGATATCAAGTGTGTATGGGCTAATACCACTAATATGGGGGCTACGAGGAGACCCAACGGACCACCTCAGTAAATTAATTTAACATGTTACATGTGGAATCGTATATGAATGATAAATTCCAAAAGGTATATCAGATTGAATATGATGAAAGAAATCTAAGAGAAGAATAATGACACTAGATTTAGAACTATGATAGTAAACTTTAAGTTATATACAAGATCTGAGAGATCAGATGTGTGATGTCTACATACTCCTATTATATCTTTGTATCACTTAAAATAATAGATATATAGATTAATATACAAATGAGGAAGATGAATCATTGGTTAAAACATTAAAATGTTTGGTGGTAACCATTTAGTAACCAATCATTATTCTAAAGACTTTTGTTGACATTACAATTGGGTAAAATATATATTATAAACACTATAGGAGATACAATATATGACAAAAGAGGAGTCAATATTTTGGTTTTGAAAATGTGTGTTGAAGATGATATTGAATCTAAAAATAGAGTTACACAAGTTATTGGATAACACCCAAATGGCTTAAACCGAAGTGATGACTCAAATGCTTTCAGATCAATGAGGATCCCTCTTCCTTATAATGTTACCAACCATGCCAATAAATCCATCAAGTGTATTATCATTAGTATCTTTTGCTTTTTACCTTTGATCTTGTTTATAAATCATATGATCATTTCCTTAGTCCTTTGGTTAAGTATGATTATTTTAAAGAGGGTTTATAAATATTTTCAAGGTTTGATTTTGTGAAGCCATCAATTCATTCAAATTTTTGTTTATACCTTCCACTTGAAATTTTTTTTCAATGATGTTTTCAATCTTATGCTTCAAAATAATGAATTTATTTGAATAATTTCATGTAATTTTTATGGTAATCACTAAATGGTTTTACATCATAGTTCTTCCTAAATTCCCTTAAAGGATCCAATAATATAATGGGAGGGAAAGTAATCATATCACACTCAAGTAATCTCTTCAATGCATTTTTTATAATTCCACTTAACCTTGTCAATTATTTTTGCTCCCTTTGTTTAGATAATATGAGATTATTATGTTCTTGTTATACAGTATTAATCACATTCTTTGCATTACTCATAGGTTGAAAAGCATTCTCATTACTTATAGCCTTGACATTTGTCTTATTTTCAAATTTCATACCACTAGAAGTTGAGCCATATTTAAGCATATTTACATCTAAAAGTTTGAATTCAAATTCCATAGCTAAATGACAAAGCTCATTGAAATATTTATAAGTGATGAAAGCCACATTATCTTTAAAAATGGGAATTAAACTATGGGCAAACAGACTTTGAATTTCACTATCTGGTAGTTGATGAGTCATCTTAGTAACCATAGTCTTAAACCTAAGCACATACTCATTAAAATTCTCATCAAATCCATATTTAGTTTGAGATAATTTTGAAAAGGAAACATTTTATGGGTGTCATTATCCCTTGATTTAATCAACTCATTGGTTAATATCATTAAAACCAAGGTTGGTGTCCAATGACTATCTGAAATAAGGTAAACAATTAGTTGCTAACAATTTGTATTTTTAGGGGGGTTTTGTGAAGTAATTAATCCTAAATTTCTGACCTAATCAATTGGAATTGAATCTATCTAACTACTTGAAACCAAACTTGATTGGAATTGAATCTATCTAACTACTTGAAAACAACACACTTATAGAATTAGGATGCTGAAAGAAACACACTTTCTTTGAAGGAATTACACTTTGCTTGTGAAAGGAAAATACACACTTGATGATCAAAATAAAGTAAACATTAATCTAATTGCAAAATTGAATTAACTTGTATTGAAATTTTAGAATTGAATGTAATTGTAATTAAATTATGGATTTAAATTTACTTGTAATGAAATGAAAGTGATAGTAATATTGTAAAAAATAAATAAACACACACAACTATAATGAGACATGCAAGTTAAAACACACCACACTTTGTAATCTAAAAATCATTAACATAATTAAATAGAAAATGACATGAGTACAAATAAATACCAATAAGAATTATGGCTCCTTGGGTGAGTGGGTCCTTGCTCTACATTGGATAGGATTTGAATCAACTTTGTCTTCAAGGAACTTGAAAAGATTCATTAATTGATGAAAAGATTACAAAACATAGATTTGTTGATTACAATGCCTCTTTTGTTGACATTCACTAATTTCCAAAATATTCTCTCTTTAAAATATCTAGTCACAATGCTTTCTAATTATTACCCCAAAATACTTAAACAAACTAACAACCTAACAGGGTCACGACTATGATCCAACTTATTCATAAAATAGACAAGGTGTTAAAACTCCCTACATTCCAAGGAGAAATGTTAGAAAGGAAGAGGCATAACTCCATACTTAGTTGTGAGTTGGTTACATCATTTTGTCTTTATTTTAGATCTAGTAACCCAAAAATACCTTTACAAATATAATGGTAATTTACAGTCATGTCTATAAGAGGAAAGACTATAAATATAATGTTATAAAAAGTAAGTGTATCAATGACTCAGATAAATGACCCATAGACATCTTTGAAATATGGAAACTTCATCAAAAATGCCTTTGACAAGTTTTGAATGATGATGAGATTAATTCTTAAGCTCTGTTGATGTGCTCTAGAACTTCGTGGTATATTCTAGAACCTATCTTTAGCACTCCATAGCTTCACTATCAAACTCTAGAGCTTTATTGTCGAACTCTGAAGCTTCACTGACAAACCCCATAGCTCTGATGGAATGCTTCATCACACTCCAAGCTTGTCTTTAAGGATCAATTTGTTTTGACAAAATATTAACATTTAATTATAGTATATTATCTCTTTTTTACATACAAATTTGAATAACTAACCATGTCAAAAGTCAGAACATAATGGTAAAATTAAAAAACATAGACTCACATATACAACTAAGATATAATTACATATCTTCTATTTCAAACTAGCCATAAGTCATAAAATGTATACAATGTCCAACGTAAAAATGTAGGTTAACAGGTGTAACAAGGTCAAAATATGTATATAAAGAATCATAAAATAGACTCATCTTTTCCCTCACACTTTACCTTTTGTAAGTCCTCTTGCAAACTAAATCCCTCTTTCCTCATAGTTGAAGATTATTTTCTCCATATTCTATCTAACATCATAAACATCATAGTGAGAACTCAAAGTTTCTTCAACTACAAGTATGAATCCCATATCTTGAAGAAAAAATGTTATCCACATCTGAAACTATTTAGTGGACTAGGGTGATGCATTTTTCCATGGTGGTATGGGAGTGAGAAGGAGTGGTCGCCTAAACCTCATACCAACCCAAGGTTTGTTTCCCCCTTTATTCATGACTTGTGAAATGATATGTATAACAAATTTGGCCCTATAAAGACACCATCTAAGATTCATGGGGTAGATTGCTTCTCTTCTCTTTAAATGGATGGTTAGTGATTCCCATCTCTTCATACTCACTACTACTATTTTTTCAAAACAATGTTGAGTAAATCTCTCAAAATCCTCAATGTTTTGTTGCAAGGTATATATGTAATGATCTCACATGTACTAGAAGTATTTAACTTTCAATGATTTTAAATTTTTAAATGCATTAGTACACTAAGGTCTCATGCAAATTTCTACAGACCTTATTGTGTCAAAATACTCAACAATCCTCTATTCCCATGCAAATTGATTTCTAAAGGTAGAAAGGAGATCTTTGATTTGAATCTCTCCTATGAAAATATTGATCAAGAATCCAAACACATTCCTTAAAATATAATTCACAAAATAAATCTTGATGATATGGAGTGCTATGTGAAAAAATGTCCAAGAATTCTTGCTCATCTGCTATTTCATGGTTTTGATCATGAAAAATTATAAACAAATGCCAAATAATAAATCTCTCTTGAAGAAACAAGTTGTAGGTAGAGGAGGGTTTCCTACATGCTAAATTTTTTTCACCCATCTCATAGGCTGTTTGAAGGGTGGCTTTAGTTTGCTATGTTTGTTGTTGTGCCTCCTCACATTCCTCTTTTAATTTTTTGATCTCCTCCTTAAGTTTCATATTTTATTCCTCGATCTCCCTAAATTCATTACATGTCCTATCCCATATAGACATGACATCCTAAGAAGACAACAAGGTTTATACTTCTTTGTACACTTGTTTTTTGGTATGTATTTGAACATGTTGGTCAAGTATTGCTTTTAATTCAACTATATTTTATTTGAGTACCCATTTCTCCTTATCTTTTTCCATGCACTAATTCTTAAGTTTTTCAAACTCTTTTTTCAAAGAAGAGATATTATTGTCCCTACCTTAGATTTGCAATCAAAGGAAAAAAATCTCCTCTACATGTTTCTTTATTATAGCTTCAACTTTATAAATAAGAAGGGATTACTATAGATTTGTTTCGTCATCTAAGTTGGAATAATGGACTTTTATTTTTCATTCATTGGAGCTTTGCCTTTATCAAGAGGTGTCTTAGATGATGAAGGTGGAGGAGAGGAAGGTGAAGGTGATGAAGGTGAAGGTGAAGGAAATTTTACTACATATTTTTCCAAAGCATCTATCATATCAACCAATTCTTTAATCCCTACTGTATGTTCCTCTTTAACTTTGGCATACCTTTTATCTTCTACCTTAATCTCTCTAATTTTATGTTCTTCCCCCACATTTGGAATTTCCATAAGGGTTTGTTGACTAAGGGTTCTAAGTGTTTCTAAAGCATCTCTTTGTAGATCCTCATCCCCTTGAAAAATCAAATTTCTTCTCCTCCTTTTTGATGGAGCAACAGGGCTAGGTTATTTTAGTATAGGCCCTCTTTTTATTTGAGAATACCTTCTTAAGATTTTGGGTGAAGGAATTTTGGTATTATTTCTTACATCCTCTAAATTAATTATAGATTCTTGAGTAATAGATGGCTTCGGGGTGACTATAGAACTTACCTGTGGAACCCTAGGTTGTAGCTTCCTTATTTTTACTGTCTTTGGTTAGCTCCAGAGTGACCTTAGAGCTTCCCTTAGATACTTGTGTTCTCACTTTCTCTATTTGTCTTGGCTTCAGAGATGGTTCTGTAGTAGAGGCCCCTTCCTTTGAACCAAACCTTGTTGTTCTAACCATATAGAGGATTATTTCTTCATTTTTTCATTTTGTTTTTCAAAAAGGGTACCCAAATAGCTTCTCCATTGGATTGTCTAATGAAGTGGTGTTTGAAAATAAGTTGTATGATCCCATGGTGTCTTATGGAGGTTGAACTTTTCTTATGTTTTAATGCCATAACCTTTATGGATCCCAAATAATATACGGGTAAATTCACTATATGCTCAAGTTTATGTAATCCTTACCTTAAATGGATGACAAATTTCATATCATCACAACCTAATGATCCATATTTCCCATCACAAGTTAGATATTTAATTACCCAAAAAGCACTTTTTTCCATGGTTCTTGTAATCTTCCCTTCTAATGCCTTAAGCCACCCCTTGAGGGCTAAAAATCACCTTAGGATTTGGTTTGTCATCTTAATGAAATATTTTGATAAATTAATTGAAATTAGACCTACCTATACTTCTTATTCCTTCCTCTAAAATGCATGATAGCTCACTAATAGCTTGAATAGTTATAATAATATTCACCCTTACACCATGGTGTAATTGTCTTCAAGATTGGTAATGAATTAGTTCACCACCCTTTCATCATAGACTTGAAATTTATTGAAGAATTTGAGCCACCCAGCTTCTTCAAACACCATAGTTATTGCTCCATCATTGATCAATAAATTTGTATACTCAAGCTCAAATTTCTTCTTTTGACCATGGAAAAATTTGTACAGGTGTTTTGGATGTAAGAACAGAGTATGGAGAGGCTGAAGATAGAATTAGGATCATAATAAGGGTTTCAAAGTTTGAATAGAATTGGTGAATTAATGTTGGCACATGTAGTATTTACCCCAACACTTTATCAATCTTTGTGATTTGGTTGGATCTCACCAAACATATAAGATATGACCATTATTGGGTGGTAGTAATCATTACTGAGTGTAAAATGCCTATTTTTATGATTTGGAGTATACCTTCATCCTTTCTATGCGTCATCAAATACTAAGTTTATTTCCCAAATTTTTTAAGTTTGATAGCTGCAATGATTACTACCAATCATACATTTCTACTCATCACATTTTTATAGGTACAATCACTGAGATGAGGGGGGTGAATTAGTGAGCCCAAATAATCCAACTTCAATTTCAAAACACTTTCAAGTTATTAATCAATTACCATAAGCATTCATGAAGCATACACGTCATTCATCATAATGAGTAAGAGAGACAATGAAAGATCAATCACATAATGTAGAGAGGATTACAAATAAATTTAGTCAAACATTAGTCAAGAAATCATGAAAAATGCATTGAAGACATAACAAAACTTGGCCTATCTATTTATACGGGGTTTGTTAATGACAATGAAAGACATATGAAAAAAAACAAGAAACCTATACCTTCCAAAGTGAATCCACAATCCAAGAGAAGCTCATAAGTATGGTCTCCCCTTGATCAAGAGCTCTTGTCTTTGTCAACAATGGTGGTCAAACTCCTCCAATGCCTCAAGAATTGTTTGCATAACCTAGGCTCAAAGTAGATGAAATCTCTACTATAGCCTATCAAACGAAGCTTGCCAATGAAACATAATGATCAACAAAAAGGGTTGTGGAGACAATTTAGCATTATAACATTGCATAAATCAAGCTCAAAAATGATGTTCATGGCTTTTCTATTTATAGATTTTCAAAATGGTTCAGGATCAACCATGACCATTCATCTCAATATTAAGATGTGTGGCTATGGATTAATATAATATTTAGAATTAAACCCATAAATATCCTCATAATTATTTAGGATAAAGAGGCATTAAAGAGGCATGGGAGACCCATAATCTTGATATTTTATGCATTTATGGCTTATGGATGCCACCCCATAGATGATGTCACTAGGTGATGTAAATATTAAGAATCAATTTCCAATATTGAGATATTCAATAAGTTCCATGGCATTCTTAATTAAGCTTTTAATTTGGATTAATTATCTTAAACAAGGTTAATCAATTTTAGTGTAATTCTTTAGAAATTGGCCCTTAATTAATCAAAATGGTCAGAAAGTCATATTACTGGGTCATAATTTGAATCGAGAAGGATTAGAAGGAAATGTTAGATGCGTTGGAACCATATTCCCATTTAGGATGTTGCCAACACAAAATAACAATGGTACATAGCATGTACTAATGAATTATAAGAAAAGAGTGATCCAAAGCACGAAAAGGTGAAATCATCATTTTAACTCAAAATGAATTGATCAAAGTTAGGTATCTCATAAAATGCATTTCCCCATTTAGGGATATTTTGACCTAAATCAGCACTTGTAAATGACAAGTTTGAACCTATTTAGGGTGTTTTAATGATTTTGACCTAAAATGTGCATTTGAGTGCAATTCGAGTAAGATTGACAATTTTAACATACATAGTGTTAGGAATTGGATGTCTACATTTTGCCCTTGTTTGAGAAGGAATAGTGACACATTTAGGCGAAGTAACATCTTTTCAAAGAAAAGAGTTGTCAATAAGAAATAAAAAATGACCCATGATGCCCCTCGAGAGGACATACTAGGATGAAATAAAAGGATGGACTCTCAAAAAGAGAGGGACAATGAGTGATTAACCCATGGCATAGATCACATCTAAATGAGCTAATACTTACATGCATGATATCCATCAATGATAAAAATATAATTAGAGGTATAATGGGCCCTAAAGATGGGGGGAATGGGAAGGATTCATTC
Source organism: Torreya grandis (assembly GCA_037957365.1). Lineage (NCBI taxonomy): Eukaryota > Viridiplantae > Streptophyta > Pinopsida > Cupressales > Taxaceae > Torreya > Torreya grandis. The sequence goes on from JARHVA010000003.1 coordinate 10,118,060, forward strand.
CAAACATGTAAGGGACACACATGAAATGCACCTAATTTGAGAGTGTAAACTACACACTTATGGCATTGATCAATCCCGAGACACATTACACACTAAAATATTGCCATCATGGGCATTAGTGTGGAGAGCTTAGAATTAGAGGAAAAGGAGAACATGGTCCCCAAAAAGATGATAATAGGAAGTGCCCTAGTAGGGCAGATTTGATCATGATGAAGCAGATGTTCCCTAATAGGGCTAATTTTGATCACTAATAGAGAATAAATAATGGTTTACCCCTGTAAGGCTGATTTGATTCTGACATTGTTTAAATGTTGTGACCCAGCATGGGTGATTGGTAATCAAAATAGCTCAAGGAAATAACCTATTGTATAGATTAAAATAAGCGGATATAAATGTACATGCAATGGTAGAATGGCTTGGAAAGCCACAAGAAACCAAGCATATGATAATGCACAAAGTGATGAAAGAGATGAAAATAAGAATGAATATGATCTAGCTAACTCCAAATGTGTTAAACAAGTGGATGCTACATACATAGTTCTATGGACTCATGTTCCAACATGAACTTCAGGCCAATGTAGTTCACCCAAATTTGGGAGAGAATAGAATGAGGGATGATGAAAACTAACCAAGAATTGATTAGACTCATAATGTATGCAAAGAGATGCATGCCTAAGCATAGAGTTGAGTGTTAAAATGCACGATACCTAGATGCCCATTTTCATGTTATGAGCCTAAATTATGCATAGTGTTATTGAGAACTGTTCATCAAAGTGATGTTGATGTTAAGACGTTGAAACCTAAGCACAAAGTGCTTGATATAGAAAAATAAATTAAGCATCATAAGTATGAAAAACTTAGAATGACATAATATTTCAATTGTGTTGAGCTGGTTCAAATGTGAATACTTATAACTAAGGATAATGGTAAACAATGACCAGAACTAGAGATACAGTTATTTATATTTAAACAAAAAAGTAAAGAAAAAGATAAACATAAACATAAATGAACCTAACTTGATATCAATATATGATCAATCAAGACTTAAGTAGGAACAGAAAATGTTTAAAAATGAAAAGCAAGAAAATCTTAATGATATAGGATCAAGATATAAAGAATCAAGATCGATGTGAACTATTAAGACATTCTTGAACACAAAAAGAAAAGCAAAATCAAAAAAAAAAAAAAAACATCAATGACAATCAAATAAATAAAAAGGTCCAAGAACAACTTAATAAGATGAGATCAAGATATATATAATCAAGATCTATGTGAATCATCAAGATATTCTAAAACATGAAAGAGATAAGCAAAAACATATAGGGAAATACAAAACCAAGAAAAGACAAGAAGTAATAAAAAGAGAAAAGGAGAAGAAATACATGGAGAGGTGTGAAAGCAAAGGAAAACACAACAAAATACCAAGAAAACTCAAATTAACACACACAAACAAAAACCAAGTTAGTGTGGTTTAAATACAATTATTCATGTATGTATGGTAGAGGTGTTACTTTCCACCACAACATTACAAAGAACAATGCCACAAAATTTGTTCCATAATTAAAGAGGAACAATGGTAGAAGAAGAGGGGGAAGAGAAGAAAAAGGAAGGGGTTGGTTGATTTGACCCCAGATGTACAAGACAAGTGAATGTTGCCTACATAGTTCTATGGATGCATGTTCTAACATGAACTTTAGGCCAAATGTATTTCTCCTAGAAAGTGGGATAGAATACATTATGATGAACAAAAATATATGATTAATATTGTAGAAGAAAAGGGGAGACTTGAATAAAAGGATAGAAAATAATCTTTTAAAATGGTAAGTACGCCGAACAAGTTGACTTACATAGTGGAAAGTCAATAGGATAAAATGCTTGCAAAATGGTAAGAGCATAAACTTAATTTGCTTGAAAAAGAACAAGAGCATGAGGATCAAAATGTACAAAAGCGTAAGATAATATTTTTGTTCTTTTTTGGATTAGTTATCTAATGTTTTTGGTATTGGTAAAGTATTTCCAATGTTTTTGGTGTTTTTGGGATAAAATATGCACAAGGTGGGACTATCTAGTCAAGGAAATGCTCGTTTGAGAGTAGAAGTTTTAATAAAATAGATAAGTTGGATGCAATGGCCTTCATGGATATAAATAATGGACCAAGGAACTAACTAAGAGTTCTAATAACAGCTAAAATTTGAATGCAATGGCACATGCTTGCAAATCGATGAGAGAAAGGGTCCTGAAAAGGTAACAATGCCTACAAAGAGCAAAAAATGTAATATAGAATAGTGTGCAGTACAAAATCAGTATGAAGAACCATGCAGTAGGTAGATCCTAAGCTGAGAAGATATTCTTATTCACTTATCTATAGAAGAATCTATAAAATATTATCTTGGTTGAACTACTTTATAGAACTGGTGCTAAATGTATTCATAAGACATAATCAGGACCACAATTGGTCAAAGGATAAAAGTGTTCAAGCTTAAAACATGCCAAGACATAACAAAGAATATGGTTCTCCAAGAGAACAATCCAAATAATAGGGTCCAACACATGAACAATCTACGGTGGGATAAAGAATAGGGTTCTCTTTAGAGAATGATCTAGATAATATGGTTTTCAAATATAATGGTCCAGGATATGATAAAATGTGTTTAGAGTGCCAACAACTAAAATCCTTCGCTATCCAAAGTCGTAAAGAGTGGTTTAGGGTAGTATAAAATGCGTTCAGGGTAGGATAAAATTACTTCAGCACAAGTTGCCCCCAAGTCTAGGGTCTTATAAATAATGGTTTGAAGTTGTTCATGCATAAAACCTCTTAAGGTGCATGATGTTCATGGGCTCTAAAATTTATTCAGCATTTGGTTTAGCTAGCTGATATGCCCTTGATCCATAGTTTGTCATGATAACAAATGGTCCCAACCAATTAGGTTGAAACTTACCTTTCTTTTTGCATTTAGCATTTGTGTTCTTTTGGTTCTCTTTCAAAACCAAATCACTAATATCAAATTCCCAAGAGAGAATGTGCTTGTTGTAGCTTAGCCACAATTTGTTATGATAGGCCTACAAGTTTTCTAGGGCAGTCAAATGCTTGCCATCAAGAATTTCTAGTTCTTGTAGCCTTGAGACTCTTTAGTCCTCATCATCTTCAATATTTTCTAATGATACTCACAAGGATGGTAGCTCGATCTCAACCAGGATAATAGATTCATTGACATAAAAAAGGGAGTATGGAGTAGCTCCTTTTGGGTTCAATGATTAGTTTTTTAAGCCTAGATGATAGGAAATTTTTTTTAAGTGCTAATTACGGCTAGCGTCATTGACAATTTTATTTAAAATGGCTATAATGGTTTTATTTGATGCCTCGGCTTATCCATTGCCTTATGAGTTATATAGAGTTGAATTTTTGTTCTTGATCTTGAATTTTGCACAAAGAGATTTTACATATTGGTTTACAAAAGATCCATCATTATTGGATATAATACATGCAGGGATGCCATATCGACAGATGATATGGTAATGGATGAATTTGGTAATTTGCTTCTTGATAACATAAGTGAGAGGAATGGACTTAATCCACTTAGTCAAATACTTAGTTGCAATCAAAATGTGCTTATGGCCATCTAAATATGTTGGGTTAATTTTCTCAATTAGATCAAGGCCCCATGTTGAGAATGGCCATGGTGTTGTGATTGGTTGTAGTGGTAAAGAAGGTGCATATATCAAGTTGCCATGTTGTTGACAAGAGACACACTTCTTCACATAATTGCAAGCATCGATATCCATTTTAGGCCAATAGTATCCAATTTTGAGGTGATTCTTTGCTTATACTAAAGTATTGGTGTGGGCCCCACATATTCCTTCATGAACCTCTTTTAAAACTAGTTTGGATTCTCTTGAAGATAAACAACGAAGAAGCATTCCATCATAGCTTTAACGATAAAGTGTGTCTCCTAGGAGGGTATAATGTGTTAAGTGGTGATGGAAGAGTTTTTGTTAGTTATTGGAAAGGTTGGATAGGAAAACATGATCGTGGAAGTAGTTATAAAATTCTTTTAACCAAGGTAATTCAGGTGGGGGATTGGGACCAGCAATGGCACATACCCTCTCTAAATCCAACAAGACATGTGCTAGTTGTAGAATATTTTTAATTAAGACTTGATACTCTTTAGCATTGTCATCCATATGTCACATAGAACCAATCATTACCATTACATCGACATATCTATTATTTGCTCTTGAAATTTGTTCAAACTATAGATATTTAAAATGACCTTTGAGATTATCAATAATTTTCTTTTAAGGAACAAGATTTTCATCTCTGCTTTGATACTGGTCAGTGGTCTGATCGATGATTAATTGAGAATAACCATAGACCTTCAAACTCTAAATATCCCATTGTATGGAAAGGTGAAGCCCTATGATCAATGCCTCATATTCGGCCATATTTTTTGTACCATGAAATTGCATATGGAATGTTTTAAGAATCAGATCCCCCTATGGTGTAATCAATAATGTGTCAACTCTAGATCCATAGGATGTGAAGGAGCCATCAAAATATATATTTCATTATTTAATTTCCTATGATGTGTATTCTATTTACATAATAGAACCATCTGAGAATTCAAATTTGAGAGGTTGAGTATCTTCAATAGGAGCTTGTACAAGCTGGTCAGTAATCACTTTCCCTTTGATTACCTTTTGATTCTAGTAGTCAATGTCAAACTCACTTAGGAGCATAGACCATTTGGCCATATGTCCTTGAAGACATGCTTTAGATAAGAGGAACTTGAGAGGGTCCACCTTGGTGATGATAATAGTTTTTTTGTTTAGCATATAATATTGCAATTTTTGTATAGCAAACACTATATCCAAACACACCTTCTCAATAGGCATATAATTATGTTCACAGGCCACCAAAGTGTGACTTATATAATATACTGCATGTTCTTTACCTTGATCATCATATTGGGCCAAAAGTGTCCCTAGTGCATGCTTTATTGTTGATATGTAAGGAAGCAATGGATTTCCCTATGATGGCGGTCTTAAGACTGGTGGATTGGCCAAGTATGTCTTAAGCTTCGCAAATGCTATTTGATAATATTCATCCCATTGAAATGTCACCCCTTTCTTCAAGAGATGGGTAAATGGGTGGCAATTATCTACCAATTGAGAAATGAATCTGCATATAGATTGGACCTTTCTTTGTAGGCTTTGTAGTTGTTTAAGATTGTTTGGTGGAGGCATTTCCACAATACCCTTGACTTTGGTAGGGTCTAATTCAATCCCTCTTTGTGATACATGAAACCTAGAAATTTCTCTGATGTGATGATAAAGACACATTTCTTAGGATTTAGGCAGACTTTATATTCACAAAGCCACTCAAATATTCTTCATAGAACATCAAGATGTCCATCTTTTGTTCTTGATTTTGTGAGTATATCATCAACATAGTCTTCAACAATATTGTGCATCATGTCATGGAAGATGATATTCATGGCACATTGATATGTAGCTCCATCATTCTTCAAGCCAAATGGTATGACTTAGTAACAGAATGTTTCCCAAAAAGTGGTGAAAATAGTATTGTGTTGATCTTCTTAGGTTATCTTGATCTGATTGTATCCAAAAAATCCATCTATTAAGGACATCATCTCATACCCATCAGTTGAGTTGACAATCATGTCAATGTTAGGCAGAGGAAAATCATCTTTGGGGCATGCTTTGTTGATATCTCAAAAATCAGTATAAAGATGTATACCCAGGGTATTTTTATTCACTAATACTATGTTTTAGATCCATTAAGACTAATATAGTGGCCTAATAAATCCTACTCCTAATAAATTTTCTAGTTCTACTTTAACCAATAATAAAATACATTGATGCATCTTCTTTAATTTTTGCTTGACTCGTTTAGCATCAGGATGGACAATAAGGTGATACATAACCAAGTCAAGGTTTAAGCCTAGCATGTCTGAGTATGCCCATGTAAAGTTGTCAATATAATCCCTTAGGAGGGATATAATTTGTTCACATTTTGCTTCAGTAAGTGAAGCTCTAAGATAAAAAAAAATTGGGATCCTCATAGGTTCCCAATTTCACTTCTATCATGTTTTCTAAAAGGAGTGTGGATCCATCTTCTAAAATTATAGACAAGGTAAGATCATGATTATCTTTTTCTACCACATCTTCTTGTTGTTCCTCCCAAAGTTTTGGATAGTATGATGAATCAGAATCTGCCATCTCAGGTAAAGGCCAAGTAGCAAAAACCTCTAGAAACTTAAGAACAAGATGCTCAAACATTTGTTGTTGTTCTGAAGAGATGTTTGTATTATCTATGTAACTTGGGATAGATGGACCTTTTGTGTCCTGAGAGGATGAGAAAACTTTCTTTCCTAAGAGCACATGAAATAGTTTTTCACTCGAAGGCTTGTCTTTTTCTTTACTTTTTTCCTAATCGATGAACACCTCAAAGAGGTTTTCACCCAAATATATCAATGTTTGTTCTTTATTATGACCAAGAAAGTTTGCCTACTCTCTAAATTAGGTAGAAGGATCCGATGAAAAATCAAAGCCTTGTTTATGATCACTAATGGGCAATCCATCTCTTAGGCCTATGTATTATGAAAGTGATGCTTTATTCTAAAACTCATCAAGGCATATGACCAAATTTTTTTGGTCCTGATAAATGAGTTTGAGATGGCAAAGGCATAAGGAATAATGAGGGTTTGCTTCAGGATGGGAAGCTCCAATGGTAAAAATATGATGTTCTGCTTCAGGAAGGGAAGCACCAATAGAACAAGCTCTTGCTTCAGGATAGGAAGCTCCAATGGTTAAGGTTAAAATGGCATTCAAATCAAATAGGTTTATGTCAACAAGCTCATCAAAAAATCTATAATGGGATGATGTGTCACTACTAGGAGTCTCATCACTAGTCACTTTAGAAGAGTCACTATCAAAAATCATGAGCTCACCCCCAGGTAGTATATATCTGAGACCATGATTCCAATTAACCACTCCAGCTGATATGGGTTCCAAGATTCCTTGCACTCATGGGCCAAGGCCTTTTCCTATATAATCTAAATGATCCATGATCTAATTAGGGATATGATACTTTGGATTATGAAAGCAATTAGTAAGGCCTTCAAAATATAACCAATCTCCCTCAGTAAAAACCTTGTGATCTTTCTTTGGTGCAATACTAGGTACAAAAACCACTAGTGGTTTTTGTTTTTTATTCTTTGGTTACCAAATTTAGTTGGGTCTGTTAGGATTCTGTGAAGGTTTATGCTTACCATATGTTTTAGGGGATTTAGGAAACTTTGCAATATGGAAGGCATCCTTTAGATGGTACATGGAAATGCCCACATCTTCAATAACAACCTACTTTGCAAGAGTTGCAATAAATGGATCAGCCAAAGTGGAAGCTCGATCACTAGGGTCAATATAATTAGATGGAGATGGATGTGAAACTATGGCTTTGTTATTCTTTGTAATGAATTCAGAACCTGGGCAATAGTTATAATTATGGAATTCAACCTCAAGGTATTTTTAGTATTGATATGGCTACTGATCAATGGGAATAGTAACCTCGATCCCATCATGGGTAAACTTAAGACACTAGTGTAGGGTGGAAGGAATGGCATGTACTTCATGGATCCAAGGACAACCAAGAAGTATGTTATAAGTAAGTTCAATATCCACAATATAGAACAATGTGAGGTGAGAAATAGACTCAACCATGACTGGTAACCAAATTGTGCTTGAAGATTCCCTTTTGGCATTATCATAAGCCTTGATTATAATTATTTCTGGTTGAATGTCTTTGTTAGCATAGCCCAATCATCATACCAACTTAAGGGATATGATGTTCAACCCCAAACCATATCTATAAGAACTTGTTTGATCTTATGATCTGTAATGATTATCTCAATGTATAATGGATTATTATGATTTGGGCTAAAAATGGACATGTCTTTTTGGTCAAACGTGATTTACCAAAATAAAGACAAATGTCTGACTAGGTTCTAAAATTGATCAAGGTTTATATCATTAGGCACAGTGGATTCTTTCAAAAGGTTATTCAAAATAGTTCTATGGACATCAGATGTCTGCAAGAGTTCCGATATGGAAATACAAGTAGGGGTTTTGTTCAATTAGTCTGCTAAACTATAAGGCTTTTCAATTATGGATTGAATTAGTTTAGCTTTTGTTGGCACAATATTTGGATTTAGAACCATTGGCACAATGTTCTCATTGGGTTTCATGGAAGAAGTATGTGAAGGTCCCTAGATGGTGAATCGTGGATGTCTAATTGTGACTACATAACCTATAGGTACAAGGAGCCATTATAGTTAGAAGAGGAAGGCAAAGGACCTTGGATGGTGACTCATAGGCATCTAGCTATACTATTATAGTTTTGAGTCGATGAGGAGCCATTATAATTATAAGGTGTGGTTGTTCAGAAATAATAACCCATAAAAATAGAGTTGCAATTACACTACGTGAACTCGATGTGATATTAATAGGGGGAGGGTGTTGACCCTCTAATGATGGGTCCTATGCTATGAGGAACACAAGATTATCCATGTGGTTTCATAGTAATAGTGGTAATGTGGGCAGCATAAATATACCCCACAGTATTATTATATTCATATGGCATGTTTTTATAAGCCACATTATTAGTATGGGCATTATGATCTTGATTATGCTCATTACGATTATGACCTTGATGTTGGTTCTAATTCTACCTCTATCCTTGATTTTGACCTTGGTTTTGATTGTTTCTTGGTGGTGGGGGATTATGTTGAGAAAAGGGGTCCTTATTGATCTTCATATCTTGATTTGTGTCCTAATTAGGGGCCAAGTTAATCTCTAGTTCATCAATTTTAATGAAGTCTTTAATGATGTGTCATAATTGGACACAATGATATGCATCATGACCAGCTACATGATGGAAGTTGCACCACTCATTCTCTTTGTACCAATCTAGTTTTAATTGATCATGAGTAAATGGCTTTAGTACTTGTCATTTAATCAAATTTTTTGCTATGAGATTTTAAATCACTATTTTAATTGGCTCTCCTAACTGACTAAAGACTCTAAAATTGTTATGAAATGTTCTATGTGGAGGTTATCTCTGCAAATTAGGTGGTGTATTTTGGGGAGCTATTTTTACATTCTAGGGAGGTGGAGCCTACACTATTTGTACATGTTTTCTATTAGTCACCCCATTTCCAACCATGTTCTTATTCTTGTTAAATCCGTTAGGCTTATCTTGCACAACATTTTGTGTAGATGATTGGGCCTGACTTGAAGTTTGGCCTTGTGTAAAAATCTTGACAAGACCCTTAACAATAACAGCCTTCTTAATATTTACCCATTTGTCGATAATTTCCTTGAATGAGTTAGCACAAGCTAGACATAGATTGTGCATGACCTCAGGATGATAGTTTTATGCAAATATATCTGCTACCTGTTTGTCTGGCAAGTTATGAAGAAATCGACCCACCAATGCTCTCCATCTCTATAGATATGCAGTAAAACTTTCACCATCACATTGTTGGCTTTACATAATTCAACAACAATTCATTCATGTTCTATGTTGTAAGAGAAATGGTTAATAAACTTTTCTGAAAAGTCATTCTAATCTACAATTGATCCTTTAGGTAACTTAAGTAGCCAATCAAGAGCCTATCCCACTAAAGTTCATGGAAATAGTCATAGTAAGTACTCACTACTATAAGTAACCTCTTGGCATAAAATGAAAAATGCCTATATATAATCATGTGGGTTTCCCTTTCCTTTATATTTATTAAATTTTGGTGCCTCAAAATAAGGTGGAAAGGGGGTTTGGAGAATGGTCAAATCAAATGGATATGGACTTATCTCATCAAATTTATAATTCTTGACTCTGTTATTCATCTCCAATCATTGCATATTCTCCTTCATGGAGTTCCACTCTTGCATGTTTAGTGCATTCATGGATTGGTTATGATGTTGTTGGGGTGTTATGTTCCCCTAATTTTGTTTTTGGGTGGAATGTGCCCTTGATTTTGTTGTTGGGGTGGAATTTTCCCCTGTTATTGTTGTTGGGGTGGAATGTGACCTTGTTATTGCATGGATTTGTGAAGGATGTATACCCTATGTTCAATGACTTGGTTTTGATTTTCTCTTATATTCAAGTAGATAGGTCGTTAATTCTTGGATAGTAAAACATTTCCTGAATTTGACTATCTTGAATGACTAGTGTTTTGTTGATTTTGGGAAATTATTTATCTATTTACTAATTTTTGTGTTGGTTGAGATGAACTAGCCAAATTATATTGAGGGATCTCCTCAATACGAACTGAATATTTAGGTCTCTGATTTTGTAAAGTGACAAGAGGTTTATGATGGTTAAAGAATGTGTGTTCCATTTCTAAGGGAACATTTTGCAATATCTCTTGCATCTTTAACTTTTCATTTAGGTTACCTTGATCTACCACTATTATGTTCTCAACAAATTCTTGTTGTGTATTCTCAACCACATTTTCTTGTTCCTTCTAAGCATCATTGTGAATTGAAGTATCAACCAATGAGTTAGTTAAGTCTACAAGATCAACATATCATTGACTTATTTTCTTGATCTTCTCTATAAGATCCAGATTTATGGGTTGTGACTCTATAAGAATTTCTTTACCTTTGTTAGAAGAAGAAGGTATTTCTACTTATGCAAAATCTTTCTCTTTCCATTGTCTTCCTTCTTCTCTAATTAATGTATGCAATTGTTCCGTAGTAAAATCTGAAGGTAATCTAGAACTTGATTCTATCAACCTAAGAAGTGCTTCATCCTGGCTCTCTTGATGTTGATATTCATTGTATTCTTCCTCAAATCCTACTATTATATGGATGTCCTCAAAGACAACATAATTGTCTTGACCATCATAATATTACTCATCCTCATAGCTAGGTATGTAAGAGACCCCACTCCGGGTCAACCTTTGAGTCATTTCTAAAAAGAGTTGTTCTCTATGTTTGACTATATCTAGATCAATGTGTTACAAACATTATGAACAAGGTAAGGATTTGATTTTCTATTTCAACAAATGACTAAGGTACCAAAGAGACTATAAAAAAAGAGTGTGGCTAGGAACCACACACAATTAGAAGATTTGGTTCATGAATTTACTCAACTTTTGGCAAAGTTTAAATCATATATAATGGAAGAGGGTGTGATGACTCAAAAATATAGAGTGTGACTTGCACACTAAAATGTAAACCTTTGTGATACGTCAATACCGTAAAAACTAGTTCAACTTCGATGATTTGCTACTAGAAAACTAGAAGGAAGATCTTCAGATTACAAAGAAGACAATACAAACTAAGAAACTCATGATTTGAAAACATGCAAGAATTCCTAAGTATAAAACTATAACCAAATGGGTAACACAACGTTGCCACATGGTGATAGGAAGGGGGATAATATAAAATGTGTTCTAGGACTCAAAGTATGAGTGATGCACAAGATGACTTGAGTCCACCCAAGATGATAATGTGATGATGAGTCTACAAACGGCCCTCAATTCAAAAAATAGAAAATTAAACCCAAGTTAAAACAAGTTTAATGTGCAAATGGTGAACCCAGTTTAACACATCAACCCTTAGAACTTAGAAAGGTTCAATTTTGAATGTGAATTATCAATTAGGGACCTAAGAAAAATTGGAAAATGATTTAGACTTAAATGGACAACATAACTACACCAATTAGACCAATGATGACACAATGTTTATGATGACAAATTTGAATAAGAAAAAGATTGATTTTCACTTGCACAACATAAAACCTCCTTGTTCAATAAATTTAGGGATAATGTGTATTGGTTTATGACATTTATGTTAACAAGCATTTTTGACCCAAAATAAGACTAAGTAATCTAAGATAAAGATAAATCAACTAACTAATCATCTAAAGTCCTAAACTGACAAGGTATGGCAAAGTGGGGTTAACTAAACTAATTGTTTTTCAAACATTCTAGATGGATCAATTGCATAGGACTTTCAAATCCAATGTGTCAAAAGAAGCTCATGTCATTTAGGTCTGTGGTACTTGGCTTGTTACAAAAATGTCTTGCCCTTTTTACAACCACTACATTCATCACTCGTTCAGTGTAATATGATCTCCAATGTGTTCATACATCCTAAGCTTAGCCCCAGCACTAGGAGGTGGTTTAACCACTCAAACCTCTGATCTCAATGGGGTGATTCCAATTTATATACCTCCCTATGAAGAGGGGTTAAATATAATGTTGGAAGATGAAACCTTGGGTCAAAGCTTCCTTAAACAAATCATGGGAGATAATGAAGTCCCCCTCACAAGCCAAGATGCAATGAAAATAAATGACAAGTGAAAGAGATTTAAAGGTTTTTTGTAGATCACTCAAGTTATGTGGGTCCTTGGGGAGAGCCTTCCCAACATCTCTTTCATGCCTTTGACTAAGACATTTTGCAATAAAGATGGCACTTTTAATCCCAAAAGTTCCCTAAAAGAGATGAATGGGAGAGCATACATGCACAATCTTTCTTTTTCCTAAAAAAAATTAATTAAGCAATGGTCTATTTAATATAAAATTTGAAAATATGTTCAATTTTAAATCATTTAATTGAAAAGTGTGGTGATGTTCTTTTAGCCCCTTGGCTTTAAGTTGTGAACTTTGAAATATCAATAAAAAACATTCAATATAAACATGGAAAATTTTCTTTCTAAACCCAAAGTGAAAATTCCTAATTCATTTTAGAACATCTAAAAATAAGTGTGAAATTACTAATTAGGTTTGTTTGATCACTTGTTCAAGTAAATCCTACAATAAAATAGTCAACACTTCTTTTATTTTAGAATCATTTCTCCAAGTAAAACAAATAACTTTACAAATTAAGCTCTCAAGTTGGGTCAGGTTACATAGTTGAGTCAGGTTGGTAGCGGAGTTGGGTTGCGTCAGGGTACATAGTTGAGTTGGGTTGGCAATCGAGTCAGGTTGGCAGCTGAATCAGGTTGGCAACCGAGTCGAGTTGACAATAAATTTACAAAGTGAGCTCTCATGTTGGGTCAAGTTGGTAGCCAAGTCAGGTTGGTAACTGAGTCAGGTTACATAATCAAGTTAGGTTACATAGTCAATTCAGGCTACACAGCCTCGAGAACAAAATCATGACTTACAAAAAAAAATATTTTTGCTCAAATCTTCACCTTCTCTACTTCTACACTCTAAGATCTTGCATGAAAATGGTTAATATGTTGCTTGTAGGTGTTATTTGATCAAATTCATGGGGTACGGTCCCACTAGACATGCCAAAATGTATAGAGGATTACAAATAAAGTTAGTCAAATATTAGTCAAGAAATCATGAAAAATGCATTAAAGACATAACAAAACTAGCCTATCTATTCATGCAGGGTTTGTTAATGACAATGAAAGACATATGAAATAAAGCAAGAAAATTATACCTTCCTAAGTTAATCCACCATCCAAAAGTGGCTCATAATCATGTTCTCCCCTTGATCAAGAGCTCTTATTTTTGTCAACAATGGTGGCCAAATTCCTCTAATGCCTCAAGAATTCTTTGTATAACCTAGGCTAAAAGTAGATGAAATCTCTAATCTAGCCTATCAAATGAAGCTTGATAATGAAACACAATGATCAATAGAAAGGGTTATGGAGACAATTTAACATTATAACATTTCAAAAATCAAGCTTAAAATGATGTTCATGGCTCTTCTATTTATAGATTTTCAAAATGGTTCAAGATCAACCATGACCGTCCATCTCAAGATTGAGATGTGTGGCCATGGATTAATCTAATATTTAGAATTAAAACTATAATTATCCTAAAAATGATTTAGGATAAATAGCCATTAAATATTTATGAGAGGTATTAAAGAGGCATGGGAGACCCATAATCCTGATATTTTATGTATTTATGGCTTATGGATGCCACCCCATAGATGATGTCACTAGGTGATGTAAATATTAAGAATCAATTTTCAATATTGAGAAATTCAATAAGTTCTATGGAATTCTTACTTAAGCTCTTAATTTGGATTAATTAGTTTAAACAAGGTTAATCAGGTTTCATGCAATTCTTTGGAAATTGGCCCTCAATTAATCAAAATGATCAGAAAGTCATATTATTGGGTTGTAATTTGACTTGAGAAGAATTAGAAGGTGATGTTAGATGCGTTAAAACCGTATTATCATTTAAAATATTTCCAACACAAAATAACAATGGTACATGATGTGTACTAATGAACTAGAAGAAAAGAGTGATCTAGAACACAAAAAGGCAAAATCATCATTTTAACTCAAAATAATTTGATCAAAGTTAGGTATCTCATAAAATGCATTTCCCCATTTAGGGATACTTTGACCTAAATCAATACTTGTAAATGACAAGTTTGAACCATTTAGGGTTTTTTAAGATTTTAAAATAAAACGTGCTAATAATTTCAACATAAATGGTGTTAGAAATTGGATGTCTACACATAACACATGACATACGTGGGAAACCCTCTTGGAGAATAAACCCACTAGAACTTGCAATTAGACTACTATCTTATAATAACAAGAACCAATTTAGACCAGCTACAATTGATCAAGGAACTACCATCCCTTATTTAGTGAGAATACAATCCCATAAGGTGCTACCACACCTATCTAGTTGAGTTGTAACAATAATTAGACCTTTATCAAGTTTCACCTTGCAAGGAAGTTGTAACCCCCCTAGATGTTGAGTTGCCATAAAAACACCTATGAACACATCCACATATGAACTAATGTCTTCAACACCTAATGATGGACCTCTAATTATCACTCTTCAGCTTCACTCATACTCAATCTAAAAGAGCAATTTCTACCAACAAAATTATGACCTGCATGTCATATAAATAATCATTAATCTAATCTGCTCATCAACTCATCTACTGGGCACTCTACCTCTCCTTTACTCCATAATTCACACACACAAGCCTCTCTCAAATCTCTCACAAGTCTAGAAATCACCATCTTTGATTTCACTATTTATAGAGCATTCATGATCATCACCATCTTGGCCGGTCATTAACCATGCCTTAACCCTTAAGGCATCTATCTCATCAAGACACAACTCAATATAATATTCATAGGTCAGCCATAGCATCTATGGGTCACCCTTAAGTAGCTACACCTTTTAATAAGGCCCTTGTAGCTCTTATAGGTCTCATGGAGACCTATTCACCCATTTATCACATCAATGGTTAAAAAAAAAAAACATAGGACCACTTCCAAAAACTTAGATCCACACTACATGACCCCTTAGTCATCTTCAAATGCTTACAGTCATCATTGCACTCTTTTATGCAAGCTCAATCAAAATTTTGTGCACACAATCACCATGAATGAATAATTAAAATTCATATTTACATATGTTTCTTGGAATCCTCTATAATTTATCTTTTTACACCATGAGAAAATTTTGCATAGATCAAAAGATATAGCCAAAATATAGAGCACTAGTTTTTCCTTTGTAAATTCAAATATTCAAAAGCAAACGGTCACAGTTAAATCTCGAACACTATGCTCACATATCATGTCCTCACTACTCAGATTAAGCATACACAATAGATATTATTTTAATTAACTCTACCTTTACTTTTTATCACTCATCCTTGGATCTTCATCTTGACTATTTGACTTAATGTGCTTTATTGATCTCTTGTACGTAGCTCGATCTTTATCTCTCCTTGACGTTAAACATCAAACACTTGTCTTCATCTTGATACTTATAGAAATATTGGAATGAACACGCTCTATTTATCCTTTTATAAGTAACTTGATCTTTACTCATTTTAAGCATCAAACACTTTGACCCATTTGACTTACTACATACCATAGATCTAGATGCACAAAGTCCCGTGAAGCACTGATCCTTGGAAGAAGCTCAATATTTATCTCTGCTCAACATTAAGAATCAAAAAATTGGCACCATCTCTCAACATCCTAACATATTGGATAAAACACACTCCATAAATTTTTTTTGAACTTTAACTTGTGTAAAAATAACTATGGGAACCATTGCAATATGCCTGGAAGGTCAACTTTGCATAGTCATATCTTTTACCTCGTTCACTTGCATGTTCTCAAATTTAGACCATATAATATCCTAACATAGGAGAATCCAACCATGTGTCAAAATAATCATAAAACATTTAAATGTGAAATATATAATTCCATTAATATGCCTCTTCATATTTATCTATTCACAGAGCCAACAATGTCAAGATTTGCCTGGAAGGCCAACTTTGCACATGCATATATTTTGAAACACTTCATCGTATGATCTAAAATTTACCAAAAATAAATTAGGAAAAAAAATTTAAGAAACCCATATGATCAATGTCTCCTAAAACATACACACGTGTGAGATATTCCATCACCAAACTACTTACTTAGCTCTTTCTTACCTCATGCAAATTTGACTATGGGAAAACATTGTCAAACTGCCTGGGAGCCTAAATTTGCACTTACATATATTTTGATGACATTTGATTAATGATTTGAAATTTATTAAAAATAAAATATTTAATTATTTGATCACAAACATATGACCAATGCCCCCTGACTCATCCATATGTGATAATGGTGACATCATCAAACTACCTACTCAGATTTTATACTTTTGGACCCAAAGTGTCTAGATGAAAGTTATGGACTACTAGATGAATTCCACTTATATGAACTAGAACTAAAAGACTATAAAATATATTAAGAAAATATTTCACATCCTCAAATAACCATACTCATCCCTGAACATCTCTAACCATGCCAAAACTGAAGATCAACCAATCATACTTCAAGCATACTAAAACAAGCACATTGCACACTTTGTCATTGTCACTTAGACTATCAAGGATCTTCATCCACTCACCTATAAATCTTCATGTCATCATTAAAAACTCTCCAAAAATATATTTCTTTATCATTTATGTCAACAACCATCATATATAGCAATATACAACTCACCTTCCTTCTCTCTCTTCAAGCACTCTCACAATAGGAACTTTTGTCCCCTTTAACATAATGACAAAGTGGGAACAATTTAATCTTGTGGATATGAAAATACCATAAAAATGAGAGGACCACCTTATAAATATGATATAAACTCCCATTTACCTTGATCCTACCTCTTCTACCTTGACAACTTTTTCTTGCTCCATGCCAACACTCTCTTCAACCGAGCACTGCAACCAATGAAGAAAGAACGCACAAAACCTCTAAAATCTAATAAAACTCACCAAGAATCATCTGAGAGGGAATCCCCCAAATATATCTGGTCCATTTCATATCTTTATCATCTTCATACATCATGAATAACCACCATGCATGCTTACTAGCCTTCTCTCTCAAGCTACTGTTGACCAAAATCGACTTTTTAGTCAAATTGGGGCACTTATAGGTAAAAACTTGACTTTATAAGTATATAGGGGGTGTAATATCATGTCATGAGGTGTTTAATAGTCAATTTTATTCTATTCAATGTTATATTATCCTTGGTCACTTATTTTATTAGTCCCTCATGTCATCTTGGGTTATTTTAAGGGTCAAAATAGTGCATTTGATGCTTTGTATGGGTTTTTTGGGAAATGTGAAGGTGTAAAAATATTATTTAATGTCCCTTGTGTCCTTATAAGTCTTAATTAATTTACAAAACTGAGTTATGGTAGGTTATGTAGAAGAAAGGGTAGTTTTCTTGAGCAAAAGAGAGAAAATGGCACTTGTATGACTTCCTTGGTAAGTGTGTCACATGGGATAGTGTCAGGGAATGTCCTTTCATATTCCTAAAATTAAATCCACATTTGGAATGATATGAAAGTGACATTTCGAAGCCAAAACCATTCTACTCTATTTTTGTCTTTCTTGGTATACAAAAGTGACTTGCAGGTTTGTACTTGGTACAACTAGTAAAAAGAGTTTCAGGTAGAATGCTTTTGGGAGGTTTTTTTAGACTCATATACCTCCATTTTAATATAAATAATTTTTATAATGATCAACGTTACTTTATGAATCATCCATTTGAGGTTGATTTTGCAAATCTGCCTATCAATCTATGCACTCTTCAGGTTTTGCCTTGGTTTGAAAAAATTTATATGAACCACTTGTTGATGTTGGTTCAAAATGATCTTGGCTATGTACCCTCATTTTTCTCATACTTTTTTTAATTTTTTTTGGTGTTTGGATGAGCCAATAACCTCAAATTTATAGACTGGTCTCCTTTGAGTGCAATGGGCAGTTTTCACCATTTTCAAGAACTTTGTGTTTCTCCATGGTTTTAAAAAGTTGTGTTATGTTCATTTAAATTTTTCCAAAGTGATCTCATGGTTTCCTTCACATTTCAACTTCATTCTCCAAAAAATATTCATAGTTTACATGCATAGAGACACTTCACCCAGTCTACCATTGGAGTATACATATACAAGTGGTTGCAAGGATGATTGCCACATTGAAGGAGAAGGTTTGAAAAAAAATTAAATTTTTCATTGGTGTAAATTATGGATGTGAAGGTTTTACATTGAGTTTTTTTTTTAATTGAAACCACTCATCTACCCATGTTGCTTCATTTTGCATTTACTACCTACATACAGTGCATATGCACTTACAAGAGCCTTTGATGATGTCATGTTGAGAGGGTGAAGGCTTTTTACGGTTTTCAATTCTTAAAAATGCTAAAAGTACATTGAAATGCTTGGTGAATTCATAGAAGTGTCTAAAAACCTCTACACTTTGTACACTGTCCTTCCTTGTACTCACTACCTGTGTGAATTGATCACCTATAGGTGGTGTCAATATTAAGTTGAAGTGTCATATGGGAAGATGAAATAAGGGTGAAACCTTATTGGGATTTCCAACATGTTATGTGGAGCATGAAATATATTTTGAAGAGGTGGAGTGGAAAATGAAAGGACAGATTGCTCTCAAGCAAAAGAGGACTGTATTCAAGGATCTAGTCCCTAAAAGAGCAAAACAAAGGACCTAAGAGTTTTTTGGAAGCGCTACAACAAGGTTGCAAGTGAATTTTGATGAATCTCATGACCTTGTTTTGTAACCTCTAGAAAGGAAAATAGCATGGCAAAGTCTAAGAGGTAGAGGATTAAAAGAGGATATAAAATTGAGGAGCCCAAAATCACATTTTATGCACTAAAATCAATCAGTAAAACCTACAGGAATGTACCCCAAAAGAGACCTTTCCACCCAATGTCATGCCTTCATGTTGAAATGGCTTTGATGGTGGACAACAAGTATTACAAGGAGAATAAGTAACCATCATAGGAGGTTGGTATGAAATGATTGAGTTTCTTGATATCTACAAGTACCCCTTCCAAGGCAAAAGGTACCTACAATCATTACCAGTTGACTAAGGCAAACTATGAATAGGGAAAAGTTTCAAAAGGATAGCCTTAGATTAGGTAGGATGAAACCAAGTGAATCCAAGTATGTGTTAAGTGACACTAATGAATTATCAATGAGCCCTTAGACCATGTTTCAAGTTTGAATCATGAAAAGTAAACCTACATGAGTACACTAGGTAGAATATACAATCATTCACCTATGACTGGTATTAGTGAGTTTTTCAACCTCTAAGTGATGGTCTAGCTAGGTTGGAAGAATTAATAGGTTTAAATCATTGATAAGTATCTTATAATGTTATTTTAGGACTCATGACCTCTATCAAACACCACTACAAGTATCCCTTGTCTAAAATATGCACCTACAGCCATTTTAAGTGACTATGAGAAACAGTAAATAGGTTTGGGATTAAAAATGATAAGTTAAGCCTACATAAACATTATTTAAGGCCATTATTACATATATAAACCCTTATAAATACATTCCAATATTATATAGACCTATTAAGCCCCTAACATCACCTACAACCCTATATATGGAGATATAGGCAGTGAGTTAGGAATAGGGTATTCTTGGTGCTAAAAGAGAATATGTTTGGTGAGGTTTGGCATAGATAAGGTGGATAAGTGACCAAAAAGGACCCTATATGAGTTTATAAACATTATTTAAATCTTTCTTCATGACCAAAAAACCTACAGGGGTCCATTTTTAGGCAAAACATAATCACAGTCAAATGTGACTAAGCAGGCAGAGATCAAAGAGAGTATGAGTGATCCATGAGAGGCCAAAATGGGGAACAGAGACTAGAAAACATTCATAATAATTATTAAAACCTATATAGGCTATTTTAATCTCAAATAAAGTAAATTTAGGTCTTCTAATCATTAAAACATAGTTCGAAGCACAAACCTTGCACACAGTATTCTTTACAAAGTCTACCTTGGAAATTTAAGGAATTGAAAACTCTAATCATGCAATAAAGGGCTGATTTTTTGTTTAGATAATCATTATAACCTATAAAATCCTATAAAATATTTATATAGTTTGATAAAATATTGTAAGTACCCCTATTTTGTCTTAGATAGGGGGTACTTCCCCTTGTGCACAGATAGGCAGTTTGAAGAGAGGAGGTAAAAGGGATGAACTAGGAGTGGGGGAGACATTTTAGAGAGGTGTTAAAATTGAAATTACACTTAATAAATTATATAAAACTAAGAAAATAGATAATAAACTAGATATAATGCTCAAGACCTTCAAAGATATAGTGGGGCCTAGAAGCAAGGTTTAAGTCTAGAAGCCAAATGAAAGACCAACTTCTTTTCCAGTCTTGGAAGAACACTCCAATGCATTTTAAAATGTTTTAGGTCATGATAGAGATGTCCAAGCTATTATGATGTAGGTAAATCCATCAAATGCCAGTTCAGGCTTAAGGTGCAGTCAGGCCTAAAGGCAAGATTAAGGCCTAGAGGCCCAAACATGGAGTCATTTTCATTTCCAACATGAATAAAGAATATAAATTAATTGTTACATGTTCATGGGATGGATACAGATTTGTTCAAGCTTTTGGATGCCAAATAAATCATTATGAATCCATTTTTAGCTCAGAAAACCACTCAAACTTGCAAGAAAGAGGAAAGGAGCTCAATAGGGCAAGATTGGAAGCTTATATCTTTCATGACGCTTTGCATTGGGGCCAAAGAAGTTTTAAAAAGTTATAGGGGGTCTTTAAAAATAAACTTGTGATATTGTTTTGAAGGTTGGCCATCCAAACTTTATGAACCAACCTTAAGACCAAAATAGGCCTAAAACCCTACTAAACTCTTGTAGAGACCAGTTTGAGAAAATGAAGTTGTATAACTATCCAAATTGAATATTTTGACCCAAAAAATGATTATATTTTGTTAATTTCTCAGTCAATATACTCCCAATACCTTTTTATTGTATGAACTTGTATGGATGGGGGCAGAAACAGAGTTTTTATCACTATATTTTATCTTGTGAAAGCTACAAGAGGAGTTAAGGGATGAAACAAAGTTTGGAGAGAATATTTATAATTTTAATAACTCCTAATATTCATTTAATTCCCTTGAAAAACTTATAATTTCCCAAACTAGGTGATTCAACTCAGCCAGTCAAAACTAGCATATTGCACAAGCTAGGGAGAAGTGTGAAAACTTCAAGTGGGTGGATTTTTAAAGTGTACCTAATGATTATAGGGACATGTAGGGTCTTAACACATGTAATTAACTACCTAGTTCATATTTTCATGAACAACTAATCTCTTTTCTGAATCCAATTGTGAAGGGTGTATGGAAGAGTAGTTTTCTATACAACAGATGATGATGGCTCACTTTTAGAGGTTTATAGAGGACCAAGAATGAAAAAAATTATTATATCATGGCTCATTATTATATCATACATTTCCATTCCAATAATTTTTACTATTCCTCATTATTTATAGGATGTTCAAACAGCTCCAATCATGAAGGTAGTTTTTCTAGT
The DNA here is from genome assembly GCA_037957365.1 of Torreya grandis. Taxonomy (NCBI): domain Eukaryota; kingdom Viridiplantae; phylum Streptophyta; class Pinopsida; order Cupressales; family Taxaceae; genus Torreya; species Torreya grandis. The sequence goes on from JARHVA010000003.1 coordinate 10,139,970, forward strand.
CCAATTGAGGAGTTTTCTTGCCACTTCTCATGAAGTTTGTGACTTGAATTGACACTTTTAGATCCTAACCTTTCATGGTTCATCCCATAAATTCATCACATTAATAATTAAATACTAATATTAGCTTTACAAGTGTCCTTGTGACCCTTTAAATTCTCTCTTCTCCTCTCTCTCTCTCTCTCTCTCAAGTTCTATAAGAACTAGACATTTTAACCATTGTAAGGATGTTCCACCTAAGTATGGTGAAGCCATAATAATTTATATACCTTTTTATCAATAAAATTACTAATTTTTACCTCTTAAATTACTATTAATAGTGTGATTTACTTGAATTTTGGATTTGCTTAGTGAAGACTATGGATTCCTTAGCAAGTTGTCACATTTTCTAGCCTATTTGCAGCTTCTTCTTGCAAGGCATGTGATGTGTTCCAAGAAATTTCAAAGATTAAGTGATTTATTCTCTTCATTAGTTCCATTAAAGTCCTATTTTCTATTCCTCCTAGCTTTGCACATTCATCTATAACCTCACAATGTAACATTGATACAAGAAGACATAGATTAGAGAGTGTATGTTTAGTTTGTCCTTTGATTTGAAGTGTAATATGCATATGGTTAGATGTCATCAGTAAATTTAGTGTATAAATTAATTTATATTAGTTTTATTTTATTTATCATTCTCCCTTTTCACCCCCAAGTTTAGTATTAGTAGCAATCCAAAGTGGTACATCAAGGGAGCTAGCCCTATCTAGAGATTCACCTCATTCCTTAGGCTGCCCACAAGCCTAGAGGTGATTTCATTGTGCCACTTGGATGAGGAGAGATTTTCATCTCCTAAAAGGGTGCATATCTAAGTGAAAAATAGTTTTTTTCATGCTCGATGGGACTCTTATTCTAAGAGTTAGAGGATTTTTGGTGTTGTCCTTCAACACATCAGCGTTTAAATGCATCTATTCAAGCATCAATGGTGACTCCAAAGATATATTATCTAGTTAAAAATCCTAGGTTATCCTTTGAATATTTATGGTAACATGTTTCCTTTGTTTTCTTGCTTTCAATGAGGTTTCAAGGCTGACTTTGGTGTTGAGTTTTGTTCTCTACAATTTGGTGAGACATTTCAAGATTGTACCATTCCCTATCAATATGAACAAGTTATTGGTCAATATTTTCATGATCCTTATCAACCTCAATATGAATTTCATTAGATCCAATATGATCCTTTTCAGCCCATGCATGAAGTATATCATTTCTATAACTAGTGTTCTTAATGTTTTGCTCCTCCTAGTCAACGTAGCCACTCCTGAAGCCAACCCATTTCCACCTTCAAGAAGACCTCTTGGGATATGAGAGATATATATTAGATATTGATACTCAAATGGTATTTGGTATATAATATCCTAATAATTTTATTCATAAGGTGAGATAATCATTAGAGTTGATCAAAAGAGAGTGGGTACCTATTGAGAGAGCCAATTGGCAAAGGCTCATAAGTGAGATGCTTGATGTGAGTGGTCTAGTTTCTTCCTTAGAAGATAGGATAAGAGTTCATGAAAGGAAACTTCACCATACCTATCAACCTTCATATCCACTTCCCCAAGTTTCCTATCATCCATATATGACCCCTACTCATGAGCCAAATCAAAGATATTAAAGTCATCCTTTTCCCAATCAGTTGGAGGAGAGAGTTAAAAGGAGAAATCTTGTGTTTGAAGCTAATATTGATAGGCAAATTGAGTTGGATAATATGTATTTGTAGCATGCCATGTTGGCAGAGAAGGAATTTGATTTCAAGCCTTCACCACCCTCTCACAATGCATCCCCACCACCTCAAAAAGAGACTCATAATCTTAATGTCTTAAGTTGGAACAAGATATTAGAGTCTTGGGGAAAGAAAGAGGAAAAAAATATTGACAAAGAGTGTGAATTTGAGAAGACTCTTGATCCTATAAAAACTCCTCCTACCATTCCTCAATAAAAGGTTTATAATCCTAACATTCTAAGTTGGAGTAAGATAATGGAGTAATGGGGAAATAAATAGGAGAAAAGTCTTGACAAAGAGTGTGAAGTGGAAAATGGCGTTGATCCTTTACAAGTCCCTTCCACCCTTCCTCAAGAAGATTCTTGTGTTCCATGCCAGCCATCATGTATCCCTCATACTCATGATGATTCATATGAGCTTCAATTAATACTTTTCTAAGAGATCCTAGCCAAGCAAATTGAAGAGTTAGAGTTAAAGATGAGGTTGCTAAGTCAAGGTGAGATGGAAGGTTTAGACCCAAAAGAAGATCCTATGCCTAAACACACCCCATATAACCTTCCTCAAGAGAGTCCTCAAGCCAAATCAGATGTGAATGAGCTGTTGGTCAAGTAGAAGGAATAAAATCAAGTGGTTTTAACCCAAGGTCTGCCTCCCCTTCCTCAAGAGCTCTCAAAATAACCTCTTACTTTGCATTCTCAATCTGATTTTGAGCCCTATGTTCAACCTCCACCAACTAGTTCCTTTTGTTCTCATCCCATCACCCTTTGCCTTGATGGATATATGGTGTGATAACCTCAAGAAAATCAATTGGTTGGGAAAAATTCAGAACTCTTACCTGAAGAAGATGCAACTCCTTGGCAGCCTTATTGGGCTAGGTCACTGAATTTCAAAATGCCTAGTCTTGGCATCACTAAGAAGGAGATTGAAGATCTTACAGCCATTGACAAACAAGATCAGATTATGATAGATGAGGTGAAATTTGAAAACTCTCAATAGATCCTATGTGATGAAGAAGAGGTGAGTTCTTATGTTGAATTTCCTTGTTTGGTTGATGATGAAACATACACTCCTTGTGTTGAAGAAAAAATATTGGAAGAGGTCTTTTTGGAATCTAAAGAATAAGTTGAAGGAGTCTCTATTATTGTTCCCCTTAATGATGTTGATAAAATTGAAGATGATGACTTATGGCAGAGGTTTGAAGATGTTTTCAAAGAGTTTGAATCTCTCAAGGGGCCTACAACTTCTTTAGGGTTGATTACAAGTGGTGATAAGAAAGATGACATTGTTCAAAATGTCATAGATGAACAAGATTAAATTGTTCAACATGTCATAAGTGAGCAATAAAAAAATCCACATCAGCCTATAGAGGTCAAGACACACCTCTATTGGCCTCAATCTTTCAAAGAACAAGAAATCATTCCTTTTGAGACCATGCCTACAAAGAGAATTAAGGTTGATCATGAGAGAGAGTGGGCGGCAACATGAAGTATGTAAATAATGTAAAGAGGAATATATATACATTGGAGACTTGTTTGAAGATTATTTACTTGAAAATAAGTCAAATGAAGTGCCAAGGAATAGGTCTAGTCCATCAAGTGTTCAATCTAAAGAGCAACATGCTTGGCACCCTCATCCATCTCATGCAAAAGGAGACTCAAGAAACTTTCCCTTTGATCTTGGAAATGGAGGTATGACTTATTATTATTTGTACATAATATTTTTTTCTGATTCCCCCAAGTGCTTAGAGCACATGTGTATGTGTGTTGATTTCCTTGTTGCGTGTGTCTTTTGCTTTGTGTGGTTGAGGTAGTCAATTAGTTGGTCTCGTCTTGATCAAAGCTGGTAGTTAATGATCAAATTATTATTTTTTGTCTCAGATTTAGATGACTCCTAATCTCAATGGACTGATAAAGCTACTAGTCTAGTTAGTATAGCAAGCATACTACCCCTATCAGTCACCAATTTGTTGACCAAATTTGAATTTTTAGTTAAATTAGGGAACCTATAGGTAAAAAATTGACTTTAGAGGTCTAATATCATGTTATGAGGTGTTTCATATGTTATTTTATTCCATTAAATGTTATATTAGCTTTAGTCACTTATTTTATTAGTCTCTCATGTCATTTTGGGTCATTTTAAGGGTCAAAAAAATGTATTTAATGCTTTGTATGGGTTTATTGGGAAATGTGAAAGTGTAAAAATGTTATGTCATGTCTTATGTGTCCTTATAAGTCTTAATTAACTAACAAAACTGAAATATGGCAGGTTATGCAGAAGAAAGGGTGGTTTTCTTGAGCAAAAGAGAGAAAATGGCACTTGTATGGCTTCCCTGGGAAGTGTGCCATGTGGGATAGGGTCATGGGATTTCATTTAATATTCCTTAGCTCAAATACATGTTTTTAATGATATTAAAGTGACATTTCTAATCCAAAACCATTATGTTCCATTTTTGTCTTTCTTGGCATACAAAAGTGACTTGCAGGTTTGTACTTGGTACAACCAGTAAAAGGAGTTTCAAGTAGAATGATTTTGGAAGATTTTTTAACACTAATATAACTCAATTTTAACATAAATAATTTTAATAATTATCAAATTTTATTTATGAATCATCCATTTGAGGTTGATTGTGCAAATATGCCTATCAATTTATGTACTCTTCAGGTTTTGCCTTGGTTTGAAGAATTTCATATGAACCACTTACTGATGTTGGTTCCAAATGATCTTGGCTATGTAACCTCATTTATTAAATACTTGGTTTCATGTTTTGTGGTATTTTTATGAACCAATAACCTCAAATTTGTAGACTAGTCTCTTTTGAGTGCAATGGGTAGTTTTCACCATTTTTAGGAACTTTGTGTTTCTCCATGGTTTCAAAAAGTTGTGTTAGGTTCATTTAAATTTTTCCAAAGTTATCTCATGGTTTTATTCACCTTGAAAACACATTCTCCAAAAAAAATATTCATATTTTACATGCATATACACACATCACCCAATTTGCCATTGGAGTATACATATACAAGTGGTTGCAAGCATGATTTCCATGTTGAAGGGGAAGTTTTAAAAAAAATTAAATTTTTCCTTGGTGTAAATTATGGATTTAAAGGTTTGACATTGATTTTTTTTTGTTCTTGAAACCATTCATCTACCCATGTTTCTCCATTCTGCATTTACTACCTACATACAGTCCATATGCACTTACAGGAACCTTTGATGATGTTATGTTTATAGGGTGAAGTATTTATATATTTTTAAATCTCTTAAGACTAATAAAAGATAATTTAAATTATTATTTAAGTCATAGAAGTGTCTACAAACTTCTACACTTTGTACATTGTCCTTCCTTGTACTCAATGCCTATGTGAAATGATCACCTACAAGTGATGTCAACAGTAAGTTGAAGTGTCATATGTGAAGACGAAATAATGGTGAAACCTTATTGGTATTTCCAACATGTTATTTGGAGCATTAAATAACTTTTAAATAGGTGGAATGGAAAATGAAAGGATAGATTTCTCTCAAGCAAAAGAGGACTATATTCATGGATCTAGTCCCTAAAAGAGCAAAATAGGGTTGTAAGTGAATTTTAATGCATATCATGACCCTTTTTTGTAACCTATAGAAATTAAAATAGCATGGAAAAGTATAAGAGGTATATGATTAGAAGAGGATAACAAATTGAGGAGCCCAAAATCACATTTTATGCACTAAAATCAATCAGTAAAACCTACAGGAACGTGCCCCAAAAGAGACCTTTCCACCCAATGTCATGCCTTCATGTTGAAATGGATTTGACGGTGGAAAACAATCATGATAAGGTGAATAAATAAAAATTATAGGAGGTTAGTATGCAATGATTGAATTTTTGATATCTACAAGTACCTCTTCCAAGGCAAAAGGCACTTATAGTCATTACCAGTTGACTAAGGCAAGCTATGAATAGGGCAAAGGTTCAAAAGGATGGCCTTAGATTAGGTAGGGTGAAAAAAATTAAATCCAAGTATGTTTTGAATGACTTTAAATAATTCTCAATGAGCCCTTAAATCATGTTTCAAGTTTGAATCATGAAAAGTAAACCTATAGGAGTACACTAGGCAGTATATATAGTCATTCACCTATGACTAGTATTAATGAGATTTTCAACCTCCAAGTGATGGTCTGGATAGGTTGTGTGAATGAATAGGTTTAAATTATTTATAATTTTATGGGAAGACTCATGACCTCTATCAAACACCACTACATGTATCTTTTGTCTAAAATATGCACCTACAACCACTTTAAGTGACTATGATAAACAATGAGTAGGTTTGGGATTCAAAATGATGAGTTAAGCCTAAATACACATTATTTAATTCCATAATGACATATATACACCCTTAAAAATACATTACAAGCTTATATATACCTATTAATGCCTTAACATCACCTACAGCCCTGTATATGGAGATATAGGCAGTGAGTTAGGAATAGGGTATTCTTGGTGCTAAAAGAGACTGTGTTTGGTGAGGTTTGGCATATAAAATGTGGATAAGTGACCCAAAAGTACCATATATTAGTTTCTAAATATTATTTAAATATTTATTCATGACAAAACAACTTACAGGGGTCCATTTTTAGGCAAAACACAATCACAGTCAATTGTGACTGAGCAAGAAGAGATCAAAGAGAGTATGAGTGATCCATGAGAGGTAAAAATGGGTAAAATATAATTAAAAACATTAATAATGATGATTAAAACCTATATATTCTCTTTAAATCTCAAATCAATCAAATGGAGGTCCTCTAATCATTAGAACATAGTTTAAAGCACAAAACCTGCACACAGTATTCTTTACACATCTGCCTTGGAAATTTAAGGAGTTGAAAGGTCTAATAATGAAATAAAGGGATGATTTTTTGTGTATATAATCCTTATAACTTATAAAATCCTCTAAAATATTTAAATTTTTTTATAAAATAGGGGAATTACCCACTATTTTTCTCAGATAGGGGGTACTTCCCCTTGTGCATAGACAGGCGGTTTGAAGAGAGGAGGTAAAAGGGATGAACTAGGAGTGGGGGAGACATTGAAGAGAGGTGTGAAAAGTGAAATTACACATAATAAATCATATAAAACTATGAAAATATATATAATACTCAAGACCTTCAAGGATATAGTGGGGCCTAAAAGCAAGGTTTAAGTCTAAAAGCCAAATGAAGGACCAACTTCTTTTCCAGCCTTGGTAGAACACTCCAATGCATTTGAACATGTTTTTGACAACATTATAGAGGTTTAAAAGCTATTATGAGGCAGGAAAATCCATCAAAGGCTAGTTTAGGCTGAAGGTGTAGTCAAGCCTAAAGGCAAGATTAAGGCCTAGAGGCCCAAACTGAGAGTCATTTTCATTTCCAACATGAATCAAGAATATAAATGAGTTATGACATGTTCATCGGATGGATAAAAATGTGTTAAATCTTTTTTAGGTCAAATAAATCATCAATAATCCATTTTTAGCTTGGAAACCCACTCAAACTTGTAGGAAAGAGGAAAAGGAGCTTGATAGGACAAGATTGGAAGCTTATATCTATCATGATACTTTTCATGGGGGCCAAATAAGTTTAGAAAATTTATAGGAGGTCTTGAAAAATATACTTGTGAAATTTTTTTGAAGGTTGGACTTGCAAACTTTATGAACCAACCTTAAGATCAATATAGGCCTAAAACCTTAAAAAACCCTTGCAGAGACTAGTTTGAGAAAATGGAGTTGTATAGATATCCAAATGGAATAGTTTGACTATAAAAAGGATTTTTTGTTGTTAAGGACTCAGTCATGATACTCCCCATGCATTTTTATTATATAGAATTATACGGATTGGGGCATAAATAGGGTTTTTCTCACTATTTTATGTGTTGTGCAGGTTACAAGAGGATTTAAGAGATGAAAAAAAGTCTGGAGAGAATATTAAGACTTTTAATAACTCCTCATGTTCATTTCATGCCCTGAAATAACTTCTAATTTCCTCAACTAGGTGACTCAACTCAGCCAGTCAAAACTGGTAAATTGCACAAGCTAAGGAGAAGTGTGAAAACTTTAAGTGGGTGCATTTTTAATGTGTCCCTGATGCTTATATGTCTATGGAGGGTCTTAAAACATGTAATTCACTACATATTGTGTATTTTCATGAGAAAATAATCTCTTTTTGGAATCCAAGTGTGAAGGGTGCATGGAAGAGCAATTTTCTAGACAGCAGATGATGATGGCTCACTTTCATAGGTTTTAAAAGGATGAAGCATGAAAATAATTCATGTAGAGGCATGTTTGATATCCTCCCCTTCCATTTCAATAATTTTTAATTCTCCTCATCAGTTATAGGATTTTTAAATAGCTCTAATCATGAAGGCAATTTTTTTGAGCCAGTTGAGGAGTTTTCTTACCACTTCTCATGAAGTTTGTGACTTGAATTGACACTTGTAGCTCTTGAAATTTCATGTTTCATCCCATACCTTCTCCACATGCATAATTAACTACTCCTCTCATCTTTACAAGTGTCCTTATTACCCTTGAAATTCTTTCTTCTCCTTTCTCTCTCAAGTTATATAAGAACTAGCCATTTTGGCCATTATAGGGATGATCATTATTATACCTTTTGATCAATAAAATGACTAAGTGTTACCTCTTCTATGAATTTTCATAGTGTGAGTTACTTGAATTTTGGATTTTCTTAGTGAAGACTATGGATTCTTTAGCAAGTTGTCACATTCTCTCACCTATTTGTAGCTTTTTATAGGGAATGTGATGTGTTCGAGGAAATGTCCAAGTTTACGTGAGTTAGTCCCTTCATTAGTGGGAATCAAGGCCTCTTGTCTAGTCCTCCTATATTTTCACATTCATCTATAACCTCACAATGTAACATTGATGCAATAAGACATAGATTGGAGAGTGTATGTTTAGTTTATCCTCTGATTTTAAGTGTAATATGCATATGGTTGGATGTCATCACTCAATTTGGTATATCACCTTCCTTAGATTAGTTTTTTTTTAGTTATATTTCTCCATTTTCACCCCCCAAGTTTATTATTATTATAAATCCAATGTGGTGCATCAAGGGAGTGAGCCCTATCTGGATATTCACCTCTTTCCTTAGGCTACTCACAAGCCTAGAGGTGATTCCATTGTGCCACTTGGATGAGGAGAACTTTGCATCTCCTCAAAAGGTGCATATCCAAGTGACAATAGCTACCAAAAGGACCACCCTAATAACTTCATGCCACTCACCAAATATGAAACATGCACTAAACCAACTTAAGAACTCACATTTAAATACTCATGCCTTTCATTTTTGGAGAAACTGAATAAATGCACTGATCTTCTCACTGGACCTATCTAGTCTTCTTGTAGCCCTCCTTGGAACTTGCAAAGCCCAAAACCTTCATTAAACACACATTCAAGACCTAAAAATTCATATCTATATCAGTCTCATATTCCCTCTTAATCACACCAATTTGCATCACCAATCTCATCCTCTGTAATATACTTCCTTCACAAACTTATTAGTCAATTAGCCCTCCATATTGACAAAAACTTGAATAAATTAAGAACCACAAACCTTAAAATATTTTTAAATATTGATTTGAAAACCTATTTTTCCCATTCAACATATTAATAAGCCTCAGAGTTCAACTCACAAGGCAAACCACTTTTCTAGCATAGCCCAAAACCTTAGAAACTCAAAACAAACAAGGTCAACAAACCTCCTTCTAGTCAATGTACACCTTTGAAACTTCTTTCACACCTAGAGATGCCCATCACACACTTTTGGACCAATATATGAGCCTTCACACCTTTGGGATCCATGACTTTATATAACCCATTTTAGGCCCACTTGCTCTTAAGCCAAAAACTAAGAAAACCGAGAGCACTAAAAATCTTCAATTTGACTTCAACACACCTTTAGACTATAAAAATACTTGGATCACATCAAAAATAATTTCACATACCTTTTTTATCACCAAAATCTACTTGAAATTGCATCAAACTCATTATGCCATCTGGAAACACCCATTTTGGCCCTGCATAATAGCTCCTTCACAAATCTCTGGAGCAAGATCATGAACTTGTTACTCCCCCTTAACCAAAGACCTTCTAAGATCAACAAAAGTCTCTATTCGAATTGGAAATTTAATCTTTATCACACATACTTTCTTCTCCACAAGAAAATATGTCTCCTAAGAAGCATAGGTAGAGACACCCTACTTCACAATGTCCTAGAATAATGTGAAACTAAGAGTTGCCCAAAACTCCTCATATTCCTTTTCCTCCTTGGTCATATGATACTTATAGTTATTATTCTTATTATTATGCTTAAGATAAGCAACATGATCAACCACCACAACATTCTCCTTCTCTTTTAAAATTGAATTGACAATATATGGAGACAACAAAGATTCATGACATACCTTTTCATCTAAAGAATCCACCTTGTAGTTTGGAACCTCATCACTAGGCACAGACAAATGATGTTCTTTACATAATACATGATCAACAATAGTATAATGTTCACTTGGATCCATACACACCTCAGAACTAGCCTCAACTAGTATCTTGGTCTTCTCCTTAAGCTTGATCTCTTCATTCTCAACATGAGCAAATAATGAGACCTCTTGGCACTCTTTAACATTTTTAGCTTTCTTCACCATATAAAATAGATTACTTAGACCTGCAGACTCATCATAAATCACACTTGTCACCTTTGGCTTCCATGTGTTAACTTGCCTTCTTCCTTTCACTCTGGGAGCCTGATTGAACTCATTTTGACTTAATGGCCCTTTTTTACAGAATCTAGCAATGTGACTTCTCTGTTGACACTTGAAGCACACTATATCTTTTATAAGAAACATATCTTACCTTACCTTATTTGGATAGAAATTTTCAATATGTCATATGTCATGAAAATTTAAACAACCTCCTCTTTTTGAAGATTACTCACCTTGTTCAACCTTATGTGGACAATGGTTTGCAAAGTGTCCCACAACAAGAAAGTTAAATCACTTAACTTTGTTCACATATTTTAACTGATGACCCTCATCAGAGCTCCATGCAAACTCATTTATAATAGGTCTCTTGTATTCTCTAGTTTTATGCCCAAATTGATTACATGTGAAATAGTAAACATTGAAACTTGCATACCTCATGGCATTTGGTTGTCTGATCCAATTTGTCTTCATTATACCAGCACCTTCATTCCTTGTCTGATGATTTATCTTCAAAGTATGATTATCCTAGTTCACATTAGTCTTCATATTTTTTTGAGTTACATTATTTTTTTCTTCTTCATATCCAAGACTAGATTTATCACTAGCATGCTTCTGACCACTCAGAATGTTATCTAGATCACATGATCTCTTTTCAAATATCATAAATGTCTTCACCTTACTAGATGCCTTCTCTAACTCAGATTTCAAATACTTATTTTTATAAACATACCTTAAACATTCATCTTCTTTAGATTTTAGGCTTGTAGATATGATTTCCAATTGATAAATGAAATACTTGACCATATCTTCATGCTCCTTTATATCTTCATTCAATCTTGCTTCATACACACTGAATTGTTCCTCATAGTCTTTGAGTTAAGACTTATTCTTATTGATCCTCTTCTCAATCTTCAGTTCTTCAAGAGCATTTATCAATACAGTCCACCTCATCTTCATCATCATCTGAATCACTCTAAGTAGACACCTTATGATGTGATCAACTTCCTTCCTTAGCCATAAATTGGGCTTTATCTTCGATAGGACCATCATCTTCATGATCATATTCAAAGTCACTATCTTTACTCTCATCTGATGAGCTGAAATCTTCTTTGGTGTAGAGATTCTTCTTGTTCTTGAAGGACTTCTTGTTGTTGTTATACTTTCTAAATCCTTTCTTCCTATATGTCTTCTTGTCTTCATCTTGGCCTTCACCATGCTAATCATCATCATTCTTCTCATGCTTAGGAGGGTACTTATGAGTAAAATGTCCTATCTCTCCATAATTGAAACATTTGAAGGGTAGTTTACCCTTATACTTCCCTAATCTTGTGTTCAATTTCCTAGTAATCAAAGCAATTAGTTCATCCTCATCAATGTAAAATATGTCATCCTCTTTGGGTTTATTACCTTGGAACTTTTTCTTAGGCTTCATCTTTGTCTTGAATTTTGCTTCCTTATTTGGTGATATATCATCATTTAATCTCATCTCATAAGCAGTAAGGGTGCCATGCAATTGATCCATCTTCAACTAAGTAAGATCATGACTTTCTTTTATATCAGATACTTTTGGATCAACATTGAGGGATAAAGACCTTAATACCTTTTATATTGTAGTAGCTTCTTAAAGATTCTCTCCAAGACTTATGATTATGTTCACAGTCTCATCAACTCTCTACAAAAAGGATTCCATAAAATCTTCTTCCTTCATTTTGAGACTTTCAAATTGCCTTTTGTGAGTCTACAACTTAGTAAGCTTGACCTTTGAATATATTTCATTAATTAGTTGCATTTTTCCCCATATCTTTCTAGAAGATTTACAAGGATTAATTTGGTGAACTCAGTCTTTGTAAGCCCACAAATGATGACATTCATTGCCTTAGAATTATTCTCAAATAGCTTCTTATTTGTATCACTAGATGAAAGGGTAGTAGGAGTAACATAACCATCCACAATAGATTGTCATACATCAAACTCTAAGGACATAATGTATGTCCTCATCCTTGCACTCCAAAAATCATAATTAGATCCATTAAACATTAGAGCTTGCTTAGTATAAAAACAACCTTGATGACTACCCATATTGTAACTTAAATCAGCTTCAAGTTGTCAAGCCTTTACCAAATGACCTGCTCTAATACCAATTGTTAGAGGTATAATCATTGAGAGTGGGGGGTGAATCAGTGAGCCCAAATAATCCAACTTCAATTTTAAAACACTTTCAAGTTCTTAATGAATCACCATAATCATTCATGAAGCATACAAATCATTCATCATAATGAGCAAGAGAGACAATACAAAATCAATCACATGACATACATGGGAAACCCTCTTGGGGAATAAAACCCACTGGAACTTGCAATTGAACTACTATCCTATAATAACAACAACCAATTTAGATCAGATGTAACTAATCAAGGAACTACCATCCCTTATTTAGTGAGACTATAATCCCATAAGGTACTACCACATTTGTCTAGTTGAGCTATAATAACAACTAGACCTTTATCAAGTTTCACCTTGCAAGGAGGTTGAAACCCCCATAGATGTTGAGCTTATACAACAACACCTATGAACACATCCACCTATGAACTGATATCTTCAATACCTAATGATGGACCTCTGATTATCACTCTTTATCTTCACTCATAATCAATATGCAAGAGCACTATTATGCTAATAGAATTATGACCTACATGTCATAAAAATAGTACTCAATATAATCTTCTCATAAAATTATATATTGGGCACTCTACCTCTCCTTTGATCCACAATTCACACACACAAGCCTCTCTTAAATCTCTCACAAGTCTAAAAAACACCATCTTTGATTTCACTATTTATAGAGCATTCATGATCATCACCATCTTGATCAGCCATTGGGCATGCTTTGACCCTTAAGGCATCTATCTAATTGAGACACAACTCAATACAATATTCATAGGTCATCCATATCATATGTGGGTCACCCTTAAGTAGCTACACCTTTTAATAAGGCCCTTGTAGCTCTTATAGATCTCATGGAGACCTATTCATCCATTTATCACATAAAAGAGAAAAATAAAAACATATGACCACTTCCAAAAACATATGTCCACACTACATGACCCCTTAGTCATCCTTAAATGCTTACAGTCATCATTTCACTCTTTTGTGCAAGCTCAATCAACATTATGTGCACGTAGTCACCATGAATGAATACACAATCAACTTCTAAACCTTTGTTCATACTAAATATGATTTTTCAAACATTCATAATGCATATAGATCATCCTCATATAGTATAAAACACTCCTTAATATCCAATTCAGTAGGAGGTATCGAAACAATATCAAAACAAGCTCAAATACCCTTCTTAGGTTACTTGCAGAACATAGTCAAACACACAATCAATTTTAAACATTCATAACTTTGGATATAATAAAAATTATACCTTTAAATTCATATTTCCATATGTATTTTGTAATCCTCTACAAGTTTTCTTTTTACACCATGAGAAAAATTTGCATAGATTGAAAGATATATCCAAAATACAGAGCACTGGTTTTTCCTTTACAAATTCAAATATTCAAAAGCAAACGATCACAGTTAAACCTCAAACACTATGCTCACATCTCATGTCCCCATTTCTAAAATTAAACACGCACCATCAATCTTATTATAATAAAATTAACCTTTACCTTTTAGTGCTCATCATTGGATCTTCATCTTGACTATTTGACTTAATGTACTTCGTCAATCTCTTGTACGTAGCTTAGTCTTCTTGACGTTAAACATCGAACACTTGTCCTCATCTCACTGCTTCAAGACATATTTTAATGAACATGATCTATTGATATTTTTTTAAGAAACTTGACCTTTACTCATTTAAAGCATCAAACACTTTGACTCATTTGACTTACTGCACATCGTAGATCTAGATGTACAAACTCCTATGAACCATTGATCCTTAGAAGAAGCTCGACCTTTATCTCTGCTCAATATTAAGCATCAAAAAATTGGAATTATCTTTCAACATCCTAACAACGCAGATTAAACATGCTTTTCTGATGTGGCTCAAACTTTAACTTGTGTAAAAATGACTAAGTATGGGAACTATTACAATCTACTTAGAAGGTCAACTTTGCATAGTCATATCTTTTACCTCACTCACTTGCATGTTCTCAAATTTTGACCATATGATCTAATCACATAGGATAATCCAACCATGTGTCAAAATTATCCTTAAACCTTTTCATGTGTGAGATATAATTCCATTAATATGCCTCTTTAATTTTATCCAATCGCAGAGCCAACCATGTCAAGAATTGCCTAGAAGGCCAACTTTGCACATGCATATCTTTTGATGTACTTCAGCGCATGATCTAAAATTTGGTAAAAATAAACTAGGAAAAAAATTGAATAAAACCTAATGATCAATTAATCCTAAAACATCCACATGTGTGTTATATTCCATCACCAAACTACTTACTCAACTTTTTCTTGCCTCATGCAAATTTGACTAAGTATGGGAAAACACTATCAAACTACCTGGGAGCCCAACTTTGCACTTTCATATATTTTGATGTGCTTTAATGCATGATCTTAAATTTATAAAAAATTAGATAGCAACTAATGAGATCACAACCATATAACCAACTCCCCCTAACTCATCTATACGTGGCAATGGTGACATCATTAAACTACCTACTCAGATTTTTTGCCTTTGGACCCAAAGTTCCTAGATGAAAATTATGGACTACTAGATGAATTATACTAATGCATATAAGCACTCAAAGACTATAAAACATATTAGGGACCTCTTTCACATCCTCAAATCACCATACTCATCCCTAAACATCTCTAACCATGCCAAAACTAAAGATTAACCAATCATACTTCAAGCATACTAGAACAAACACATTACACACTTTGTCATTGTCACTCAGAATATCAAGGCTCTTCATCCACTCACCTAGATAGATTCATGGCATCATCATTACGTCATTTAAAACTCTCCAACACACATATTTTATTCCATGTTTGTATCCTTTTGACTACGTGGCATCTTACATGAAAAGGACACTTCTTTTTTGTAACTAATCCCCTTTTTAGCATATCTATTATAGGAAACCTCCTAGTTTTGGGTAACCATCCTTTTAAAGATGAAAAATCACACATTTACAACCTAAGTCTAATCCTAGATATAAAAATAGAATACAAAACACCTTAATTATTGTGGTGTTGCCCCTGCTTCAAACTACCACTTATCCTACCATAGTTAAATAGCATTGGTTAGTGAAAAGTATATATAGAAAGAATAGACACCATTATTTTATTTTTTTTCCCATTGAGAAGATGACATTGTTGGTTTTCATCTTCTCCCTTCTTTTTTATATTTTTATTTTATTTTACTTTTTAGGAGGACTACCATTTCTAGTTTTCAATTTTTCTCCTTTATGGGGTGGAAGACCACTATTTCTGGTTTTCAACCTTCCCCCCTCACTGCCTTCAATCCTAATCCTTTGGCTATGGAGAAAGAAATAAGTTCTTCCCTAAAGACAAATTCATTTTGGGATTGAATTTATCTAAATAAATCCACCTTGCTTGGAGGCTTTTGGTAAAGTCTTATCCTATGTCCATTAACCAAAATAATTTCCTGGTTTATATTTATAGGTAGTAACTAGACTGACCCATTGTCAAAGATTTTTTCTATTTGAAAGGGTTCAAACCTAGTTCTCAATTTCCCTTTGAAGTTTTGAAACTTAGAGTCAAACAATAATGCCCAGTCTCTTTATTTGAATCTTATTCCTTTGATGTGAGTAGCATGCCATTGTTTCCTTTGGTGTTAAAGAAGTTGTATGTTGCAAGGCTTCCATCCTCAGCTCATCTAACTCATTGAACTGTAAAATTATTTCATTTTGTGCCTGATCAAGATTTATGCCTATCTCTAATGTTATCATTAAATTTTGTAACTCAAAATCAATAGGAAGTACAGGCTTCATACCAAACACCAACTCATATGGTGAGAATCTAGTGGTGGTTTTCCAAGTGGTGTTGTATGTCCATACTATTTCAGGTAGCTTGTCTACATAATCTTTCCTGTTGTTTCTGAATATCTTGACTATAATATTCTCTAATTCTCTGTTGGTGACCTCTATTTTTCCATGTGCCTATGGGTGATAGGGTGATGATTTCCTATGGTTGATTTGGTAATGTTCTATGAAGGCTTTTATCATGTTTGACATTAATTGAGGTCCTTGATCAGATAATATTTCCTTTAGTGCACCAAACCTCTACATGGTCCTATAGTACAAAAAATAAACAAATACTTCTTCTCTTGCAAATGGAAGAGTTTAAACCTCATCCCATTAGATTGTGCACACAAGTAAGTATTTGTTTCCTTTGGATGGTGGATCAATAGTGATAACAAAATCCAGTCCCCATTTCTCAAATGGTTCCAAAACCACATGGGGATGGAGAGGAATTTTGTTGGTCGGTGTAGTTTTACCCATCCTTTGGTAAGGATCACATTGCCATATATTTTTTTTCACATTCTTATGAAGTGAGGTCTAATATTATCCAACTCTAAGGATCTTATGGACAGTCCTCATGGTTGAATAATAGCCTCCTCCTGGTTCATCAAGATAAGCTATTATGATATAACAAGTCTCATCTTCCCTTGCACACCTATGAAACACATGGTCAGGTCCACATTTAAATAATATACCATTAAGGAATTTAAAATAGGAACTATATCTAACTAGACGTTTTCTTTATTTAGAGGTAAAATGACAAGGAAACTTCCATATAGCCAAGTAGTTTTCCATATAATCAAACCATGGTGAATGTATTGATACTTTGAATATCTATTCATCAAGAAAATCGTCCTCCACTAGCTCTGCTTCACCTAAAACATTTAATCTAGATAGAAATTTAGCAACCACATTAGACTTCCCAGGCTTATCAATAATGGTAATATCATTTTTTTGCAAAAGTAGAAACCACCTAATGATCCTACCTCCTACCATTGGTTTATTCATGAGATACCTTATGGCTGAGTGATCTATATAGACAAAGATTTTATAACCAGTGATATAATACCTAAATTTATTCATTGTATAAATTACAGCTAAGATTTCTTTTTTAGTGGTTGTGTAGTTTCTTTTTATGGGGGTAAGATTCTTATTGATGTAATAAATTACATACATCTTTCCCTCTTCATCTTTTTAACCTAAAACTACCCCCATGTCATTTTTGGAAGCATCAGTATGAATGTGGAATGGCTACATCCAATCAAGTCCTCTCAATATTGGGGCAAAGATCAACTTGTATTTAATTGCCTTAAAAGTATGTTGGCATTGATTTATCCACAAAAACTCGTTATCCTTAGTAAGCAAAGAGAACATGGGTGTAGCTATCTTACTAAAGTATTTTATGAACCATCTATAATAACCTAGATGTCCCAAGAAAATTTTGATGTTAATTCGGTGTTTAGGATCATGCCAATTAATACTGACTTCTATCTTTTTAGGATCCACTTGTATCCCTTAAATTAAAATGTGATAACCTAGAAAAATTCCTTAATTTTCCATCATAATGCATTTCTCATGGCTTAGGGACAGTTGATGTTGTTCACACCTTATTACCACGTTGTCTAAATTTCTTAAAATTTCATTAAAAGATCCACCATGCATAATAAATTCATCCATATAGGCCTCTACACATTGATTGGTTAGATTAGCAAAGATAACCAAAACTGCCCTTTGAAATGTGGCAATGCATTACAAAGACCAAAAGGTAAAACTCTATAGGTTAAGTTCCCCCATAGGCATGTAAAGGTAGTCTTTTCCTAATCTTCTGGACCTACCCTTATCTGATTGTAACCGTTAAACCCATCCAAGAAGGAAAATCACTTTTTCCCAGCTAAGTTATCCAACATTTGATCTATGAAAGGCAAGGGAAAATAGTCTCTCGCGGTGGCTTTGTTGACTTCTTTGTATTCTATGTATATCATCCACTTGTCATTCTTCTTTGTAACTATGACAAGCGATGAGACCCACTAACTATCATATATTTGATAAATAAATTCCACCTCTAAGAGTTTTTCTATCTCAATTTTGACTATATCCCTTAGTGATGGATTGATCCTTTATTTGAGGTTATTTGACTAGTCTAGTATTTTTAGTATACATGTGATGAGTATACACACTTGGATGGACACCTTCCATGTCACTATAATCCCATGCAAAGGATTTTGTGTGGTTCCTTAGGATGTCAAACACTTTTACTTCATGTTCATCATTTATCAATCGATTTATAATAAACATTTTACCTGGTTGGATAGATATTTACTTGGTCTCTACATGGATGGAATTTATTGGTCTAAACTCACTCATTAAAGATTTTAAAGGGCATATATGTGGTAACATCATATGGAATTTGGTGATGTCCTTAAAAAAGTATCCTCTAGTGTATTTGCATTTGCTAATAGACAATGAAAATATGTCAAAAAGGAACCTTGATTGTTTTGTGCCCACGTAACAATGTCATACTAAAGGGGTATGTGGTCATATGTGACATCAGGAGACTTGAAGATAAATGGTTGGTCTTTAGAGGAGGATAGTATAAATTTTGGAGATATTCTATCAAACTCTAAACCTTCATTGTTAAACTTTGGAGCTGGTCTGATAGATTTTGGAGCTTCATTTTTGAGCTCTAGATTTGGCCTAATAAATTCTAGGGCATTACTAATGAATGCTAGATTTTTTTTTGACAAATTCCAAAGCCTCATTTTCAAGATCTAGAGCTTTACTATCAAAATCTAAAGCTTCACTATCAAGCTCTAGAGTTAACCCAATTTTTCCTAAACTCCTTATCAATTCATCGTGTAACTCTTCCACACGATCTTTGATAGTTACCATGGCTAATGAGGAGAGGTTATTATTACCTTGTTCAGATCATCAACCCACATGTGATCTAAGATATCTATATTTTTTTTTACAGGTGGATATAAATAAATTATTTTTTCTTTTATTCCATTTGAAATAGTCATGTCCCTAGATCTGCAATCTATTAAGGCTACAACTATGGCTAACCAAGGTCTCCCTAATATTAATGAATATCCTAATTTATTAATCTTAGGTTGGAGTATCATGAAATCCATGGAATATTCCCAAGATTACACTGTCACATGTATATCTTTTATGGTTCCTTTAGGTTTGGATATAGACTAATCTAACATCTGTAGAACTCTAAAAATTAGTTGCACCCCTATAAGGGACAAGGCTTGTAAGGTGTCTGTCATCATCATGTTGATGGTAGCTCCTAATTCCACTAATACATTGGGTATTTACTTCTTCCCTATGGTGAAAGTGATAATAGGGCTTTCCAGGGTCTCCATGTGTCTCCATATTTTGGTAGTAGTTTTCCTGCCAATAGATCAACAAGTTTCCCATCCACGTTTATAGTCTTAAGATATTGTTTTCTCCTACTTAGAGTTTTCATGCAGAGACCTTTGATAACTTTGTTTAGTTCTAGGATGTCTCTAATAGCTTGTAGTAATAGAATTTATATGTTTGACTTTCTTAGCTCTAGGACTAGATCAAATTCACCTTTATCCCTTGTTTCCTTAAATCTTTCAAGAAATAGAATGGTTGGAGGAACTATATTTATTTCTTGAGGCCTTTCTTTTTCTTCTTTAGATTGATCTTCAATTGAATCAATATAAGGGTCTGGATTTTCATTTAGGACTTATGTTATGTTGAATGGAGGATTGTTTAACATCTTGCTTGATCTCAATTGTATATTTCTATAATCAATAGCACTGACTCCCATAGTACCTTCTTATTGACCTCCATATACAAGAGATTCTTATCTATTTTTTGGGTTTGTTATAGGTTATGCAGGTAGTTGAGGTTGAGATACTTTTTCTATTTTTAGTGGTTGAGTGGTAGGTGGATCCATCAACACCTTCTATTGTGTAAACCTCCTTTACTAATTAAAGTTTTGTTGGTGAACCCATTGCTATTTTTCCCATGGTTGAGGATTAGGTTGGGTCATCCAAGGATGTTGGTGAGGCTGAGGTATCCATGACTATTGTGTTCACTCTTGTGTACCCCATGATGGAGGTCCCCATGGTTGTGGAGGTGCTTGTCTAGCCCATTTCATCATCCATGGGTTAGAAGGAGCTCTGGTACCAAAATGATTCTGATTTTGATTGTGGGAAAATTGGTTTCCTTAACTTTGTATATAGTTGAGCTCTTCTAATGGTTGGGTTGTTTATTTTGATTAATTTTTTAAGATAAATAGAAAGGTACAATTATTGGTATAATGATCATTATCATCACATATTCCACACATATTAGTCATATCTAAAGGGTGATCTCTAAGAGCATGCTTCAACCTACAGTTGGGGCAATACATAGCTAGTGGCTCAGTGGTAGCATTAGCCTCGGCTTGAAGGACTTCTAACTTAGTATTTAATTTCACTAAGATGCCTGTTTTTAGGTTGGATAATTATTCCATGAGTTGTCCTACACCAATACCACTCTTTCTTCTTTTTAGCTTCTTAACACTCCCTCTTGTTCTTGAGTAATTTCTATACAATTTGGCTATATCATTGAGATCAAGCTTATTGATATCTACCTTCCCCATAAGGTTCAAAGATTCCCTAGCATCATCATCAAGTCCTTTCAATAAAATTATTTTGAATATTTCTTTACTCAATTCATATCCACATTTACTATGAATGAATTGAAAATGGTCAAGGTGGTCTTCTAAGTTTTCATCCTCATTTTGCTTAATTCTAAAAAACTCTTCTTTTTTGTCCCTTTTTATAAAATAGTATTCATATTTATCTAATAATTCAATCTCTACTTCATCCCAATATTAAATGGAGTTTGGCTATAATCCCATGAACCATCTCATGGTTGATTCTTTGAGTGTAGAAGGAAACAACTTTAACTTTTGACTATCAGTTTTATAGTCATAAGTTTGACATAAAATTTTGAATTCAAAGAGAAATTGATTGATATATTTAGTATGTTTACCTCTAAATGTGGGTAAGATGAACATGGAAATGTTTTCATGGTAGTCTTATCATCATCCTCTAGTACAATGGGATAAGTTAAAGTCCTTCCAGGTGGATTAGCCCTATTTGGTGCATTTTCATCAAGGTTTAATGCATTCCCTATGTCATCTTCCATTTCTTCCAAAAACATTTTTTAGATGGTTTTTGAGTTATCAAATGTGTCTGGAAGTCTACTTGACTGAGACTTACTACTTTGTTTGACAACATTTTTTAACTTCAATTGTCTTTAGAGGGAGATCCCTTCCTCTAGAGAATGATCCAAAGATTCAAGTGAGACTAAGTCCTTATCTCTGACAAGAATTATAAAAGACTCTTTAATATATTATTCTAACTTATCCATTTTTTATTTATGATATTTTATTTGAGCACTTGTGGTATCCTTTTTAGATTTCTTTGGAATGAATCTTCCCTATGAGTCTCTAGGTCTGCTCATATATTTATGTTGATTTCAGGGAAGATTTTTCCTTGTTAGTTTATGATCTTACACATTACTAGATCTTAAATTATACCCAAAAATGGTGCCAAAAATGATGGGTCTCATTATCCCTTCATTTAATCAACTCATTGGTTAATGTCATTAAAATCAAGGCCAGTGTCCAACAGTTGTCTACAATAAGGTGCACAGTTGGTTGATAACAGTTTATGTTTTTGTGGGGGTTTTATAAATTAATTAATCCTAAGTTTCTAACCTACTCAATTAGAATTGAATCTATCTAAATAATTTAAATCAACAAACTTTCAGAATTAGGATGCTGAAAGAAACACGCTTGCTTTGAAGGAATCACACTTTGCTAGTGAAATTAAAATACACACTTGATGATCAAAATAAAATACACGTTAATCTAATTGTAAAATTGATTTTACTTGTAATGAAATTTTAGAATTTAATTTAATTATAATTAAATAAAAGTGATAGTAATATTATAAATAGTAAATAAACATGTATAATTGTAATGAGACCTACAAGTTAAAACACCCCACACTTTGCAATCTAAATATCATTAAGATAGTTAAATAATAAATTACATGAACACAAATAAATACCAACAAGAATCATGGCTCCTTGGGTGAGTGGTCCTTGATCTCCCTTGGATAGGATTTAAATCAACTTGGTCTTTAAGGAACTTGTAAAGCTTCATTAATTGATGAAAACATTACAAAACATAGATCTACTCATTACATTACTTCTAATGTTGACATTCACAAATTTCCAAAATCTTCTTTCTTTATAACATCAAGAATACACTATTTTATTCTCATAATGTTTTTTAACTACTATCCCAAAATATTTAAACAAACTAATAGCCTAACAGAATCACAGTTGTGATCCAACTTATTTAAAAATTAGAACAGGTGTTACAACTCCCTACATTCAAAGGAGAAACATTAGGAAGGAGGGGAGGCATAACTGCATACTTAGCTATGAGTCGGTTACATCATTTTATCTTTGTTTTAAATCTAATAACCCAAAACTTCTTTTACAAATATAATGGTGTTTTATAACCATGTCTATAAGAGGAAAGTCTATAAATAGAATGTTATAAAAAGTAAGCATATCCATGACTCAGATAAATGACCCATAGACATCTTTAGAATGTTGCAACTTCATCAAAAATACCTTTGACAAGTTTTGAATGATGGATGGAGTGATTCCTAAGCCTTGTTGATGTACTCCAAAACTTTGTGGTACATTCTAGAACCTTTCTATAGCACTCCAGAGCTTCACTGTCAAACTTTAGAGCTTACTATCAAACTCTGAAGCTTTATTGTTGAACTCCAGAGCTTCACTGATGAACTTCAGAGCTTTACTAGAAAGCTTTATCAGATTCCAAGATTGTCGTTAAGGATCAATTTGCTTTTAGAAAACTCTTAGCATTCAATTAGATTATATTATTTCTTCTATACATACAAAAAGAATAACTAACCATAACAAAAGTAAAAAAGTAATGGTAAAATTAAAAAACATAGACTCACACATACAACTAAGATATAAGTACTTATCTTCTATTTCAAACTAGCCATAGGTCATAAAATGCATACAATGTCCAATATAAGAAGGTAGGTTAATAGGTTTAATAGGGCCAAAAATTGTATATAATGAGTCATAAAATGGACTCATCAACCTTCATGCTAATAGTGATTTAAAAATGAGTTAAGAAATCATCCACTAATGTTGTAAAATAGTGCACATATCTAAGTGATAAAGCATAGAATCAATCAAATGCATAATCTTTCAAGTTCCTTGGATATAATATAGTTATAAATTTATCATTATCAGTTAAATATAAGAAATAGTCGAAGAAAGATCTAATATGATGAAAAGGGTCTCTTTTCTCAATTAAAAAATTCAAATTTTGGATAAACAAATCCTATGGGAAATGGGTATGCAAACACTTCATAAAAAAAAAAAGTTGATGAGAATATCATTAGAAAATTAATTTTAATTTTTAAGTCATGCAATCTATGCATCATGGTATTTATTTCAAGTTTTAAAAGAGAAGTAGTGGTAGAATATGTTGGAATAAAAAACATTTTTCAAAGTAGTAAATTGTGAAGAATTATAAGCGGTGGGTGGTTGAAAAAGAAGAATTTCAGAATTATGTTGACAGTTTTAAATACATTAAGAAGCGATGGGAGAAAGTGGAGAATGTTAAAAATGTCAACAATAAACCATAATATTTTGAGGAGAGAAAACTTTAATAATATTAAAATTAATAGAAACATGCATAGAAGTAGGTTCACAATAAGTTTGATAAATGACTACATTACCAGGCATAGAAGATAATCCCTTACATGAGACAATTACTTGATTTACATTATCATAACTTGTATATCCATTGTCTACCTTAGAAGGTATGTCTTGAACTTCAACTCCATTTTTGAAATTTTTGACCAATAGTTTTACTTACAACAAGCATTTGTAATATTAAAAGCAATATAAATGTGAGGAGTAAGTTCACAAGAAGTTTGAGAATTGACATCATTACCAAGGATATAAGGTAATCCATTACATGATGAAATTACTTAAACTACATTATGAGCACTCATATATCCATAGCCTTCTTTATAGGGTATGTCTTGCACTTTAACCCCATTTTTAACTTAATTACCTAGGGTTTTACTTGTAATAACTTTCAATACATGCATCAACTCAATTATATCATTAGGGTTTGCCATCATATTTTTCCTAAAACATGTAAATTTTATAACCCTTTCATGATCATCTAAATGAGCTTAGTGATCATTATCTAATTCACATTAATTATTAGCTTGAGATCCATTCACACCATTATCATTCAAAGGCACCCCATTGTCACTTGAAATGAAAACTCAATTTTGGGAGCAATGCTAACTACATTCTTATAGTTCATTATTTTTTTCAAACAAGATCTAGAATTAACCAATGGAATTCCAATTAGATCGACAAAGTTACAATTAAACCTAGCTCTCTTCCTACTTGGAATTTCATATCTAATAAAATTTGATGACATAAAGAGAGAACAAACACCATACCAATGCCTTTGGGTTTGAAAAATATTCAAATAAAATTAACCTTGAGTTTGGACTAACATATAGTGAAGTTCAACTAACAGATTTGAGAGAAGGCAATGAAACAAGGCCTGGATGTATCAAATTTACCCTAAAAAATCATAGTTACCCTAAAAATATTTGATCTACCACAAAAGAAACAAGATATAACCCTAGAAGGATACAAAACATGCAAGACAATGTGGGTTCACCTAAATGTAGTATGGAAAAGGGCACATCAAAATGCAATACATTTTCCATCAATAAATGACTAGTTAATGTAGGTATATCTGTGTAGAAGTCTATTTTTGTGAATTGTGGTCAATTTTGGTTGTGAGTAGTTGTAAGTTGTCTTGATATGTCCTTTTATGGGTATTCAAATCTTTAGTATTTATAAACATTGGTCTTTAAGGCTTTAAATGATTTTCCCACCAAAATCTGTATTTTAAAATTTTGAACTTGTTTAGGCCTTTTGGAAGGGTCTTTTCATCTCATAGTAAATTGTGAGGATAAGATCCTTCATGTGAGGGGTTATTAGGGTGAAATAAAATGTTTTAAAGTGTTTCATATGTTTTATCTCATAATGGATATGCTAAATTCATCTAAGGTTAAGTTCAAGCGAGTGGTCAAGTTAATCATCTTTACTTAGAGGGAGTTTGGAGTTAGTTGAGATAACTTTAGAGATAGTTTTTCATGAGTAAATATGAATTAAATGGTTTCTATATAAATCTAATAAGGTGGAGAAGATATTAAAATACTAATAATTCTAATATTGAAAAGGAGAGAAAATGTTATGTAAAGAAAAAGGGTTGGTTGGATTGTATCATACATTTACAATGAGAATAAAGAATGAATGTACTTTTTGAGTACTAAGTTTAAATTGTTATATTAATATACATTAATTGAATGTATTTATTATTTTAAAATCACTTTCATTGCTTTGTAATAGCGTTCATACCATTCTACAAGTTTGAATATGTAGTACAAGTTTCTTAACAATCAAGAACATGGTTTGACAGTCAAGAAAGTGTGTTTTTTTCATGTTTTTGGATTGTTCAAGTGATAAAAAAGGTTGAAAGATTAAGATAATGGTGGGTTAGACTTTTTCCAGCTGAAAATAATCAAAATTAGTTCACCAAACTCTAATTATCTATTTTAGAATACTTTTGGCCTATACACATGCCTGATAGGGTTTTGAGCACAAAAATCACTATATCTAGAAACATAACCCTTCAAAAATATAATTTTTTTTATAATGGTAGGATATAATGTATATTATTTTTTTCAAGTGATTTCATAGATTTTAGATTCTTGTATGGAAATATATTGAGAAAAATCAAAAATCAAACCCACATGCAATGTTCAGAAAAATCAGTCACTAAATCTTCAATATCTTGAAAACAAATTATTCAGTGTATATGAAATTTTATACAAATGTAAAATAGGATTTATTGGAGGCTCTATAAGTTATTTCAATTGATTTTAACACCTGTAGATAAAGTTATACCCAAAACACAATTAGTAGGCGTATAGGTGAGGGTTTTAGATGGGTTTATCATGACTAAAAGATACATATCTTATAAATGATAAATCTAAATCATTTGAAACTTTATGGAAAGTTATGGAAGATTATTTTTATTTTTTTTAGGTGTTTATAGTTTAAAAATATCTCTTTATATAAATTTATATCAAATACTCAATCTGCAAGCCTAAAAACTAGACTTAGAAAACCTTGTTTTTTGTTTTCTTATGTTTTTAAGTTTGAAAGAAGGTACAAATGAATATTTTGAGTTGAGGTAACATTAAGTAAATTTTAATAAGGTTTTTATAGCATTAAAACTCTTTGTTTGATCTTAAATTTTCATAAAGAAGATTCAAGAAGGTTTTAGGCCTAATTTCTCATACAAGCAAGTTGTAAGTTGATTCTTCCTTTGAAACCCTTCGTCATTTTGGTATCAGATCCCAAAATATATTTGAGTAGGAGAGAGAGAAAAATAAGGTGTTGGTTTCCATAGGACCTAATAAAAAAGAACATGTTGTGAAATAGAATCATGTTGAAGAAAGTTGAAGAGAGAGGGCAATAGGTGGTGAAACAGACACTTGCAGAAAAGTGAAAAGATAAAAATCAAAAGAAGAGTAAAGATGGAATTTAAAGAAAAAAATAGAGGTTAGATAGAATAAGTAGTAGCAACAGTATTGCTATAACAGTTCAAGAATTTGAATGCATGTTTGGATGCAATAGAACTTACTCATAAAATTGGGGTTGATATAGGTAATGTCATTGATAGTGAGAAGAAAGAAAGTTGGGAAAAACAGATAAAGGAATAAGCCAAGAAAGAAGAAAAAGAAATAAATTAGGATGATAATATTGAGTAACCTAAAGCAGAAGATTTAGAAATGCAGGTTTTAGGTAAAGTAGATAATGATGATACAACAGTAGAAGATAATACAAAAGTGTTGTTGATAGATGAAAAGGATAGAGGAAAAAAAATTGAATGTACATTGATTTCCAAGCCAAGGGAAATTGCTACAGCCTTTAAGATCACTAATTTACAATTAGACATTGAAAATTTACTATATGAATTTAATGACATAGTAGTGGATAAGTTGCCATGTGAGGAGCCAATTTCAAATTTTGAAAACAATATGAAAAAGTAGTTCATGGAGGAAGAGATATATGTTTCCATAGAGGGTATAATAAAAATAATGGAATAGGAAGAAGAAAGGGAAGCAATAAAAAATCAAAACTTCATATAGAGAAGGAATTAAATAAACTAGTTCATGCACTTGAAAAGATCAAGATTGTAAACTATCCATATGTGGAAGAAGAAAGAGACAAAAATAATAATGAGAAGAATAATGGGCCTCAAAGGAATGATGGATAAGTTGATGTTTTTAACATGTTTGTTTCATGTGCAAGTATAACTATAGAAAAGATAATGGAAGATCAATACGCAAAAAAATTAAAATCAAAAGTCTAGCTATAGAGAAGGTTGCAAAAAAGAGAACCATATGTGGTTCAATTATACATGTGCATATATGTGAGAGATAAAGTTAAGAAGACGTATAATAATAATTTCATTACATCATCCAAAGTAGTATGGAAGACTCATGAGTAAGAGCTCATGAAAAATTTTAAGTCAGGAAGTCTGATGTAGGTACATTTGTATAGAAGTCTATTTTTGTGAATTGTAGTCAATTTTGGTTGTGAGTAGGTGTAGGTTGTCTTGATATGTCCTTTTAGGGGTATTCAAATCTTCAGTATTTGTTAAAAATGGTCTTTAAGGATTTAAATGGTTTTCTCGCCAAAATATGTATTTTAAAAATTTGAACTTGTCTAAATCTTTTGAAAGGGTCTTTTCTTCTCCTAGTGAATTGCATGGATACGATCCTTCGTGTGAGGGGTTACTAGCATACAATAACATGTTATAAAGTGTGTCATATGTTTTATCTCATATTGGATATGTTAAATTCATCTAAGGTCAAGTCCAAGTGAGTGGTCAAGTTAATCATCTACACTTTGAGGGAGTTTGGAGTTAGTTGAGATAACTTTGGAGACAATTTTGCATGAGGAGATATGAAGGAAGTGGTTTTATTCGAAGATAATAAGGTGGAGAAGATAGGAAAAGATCAATAATTCCAAGACTAAAAAGGAAAGAGAAATTTTCTATAAAAAAAATGTTAGCTGGACTATGTCATACATTTACAATGAGAAAAAGTCATATCAAATGCTCAGTCTACAAGCCTAAAAACTAGAACTAAAAAACCTTGTTTTGTGTTTTCTTGTGTTTTTAATTTTGGAAAAACGTACAAATGAATATGATGAGTTGACGTTACATCAAGTAAATTTGAGTAAGGATTTTATAGCATTAAAACTCCTTGTTTGATCTTAACTTATCATAAAGAATATTCAAGAAGGTTTTAGGCCTAATTTCTCATACAATCAAGTTGTAAGTCAATTCTTCCTTTGAAACCCTTCATCATTTTGGTATCAAAGCCCAGAATATACCTAGAGAGAGAAAGATAAATAAAGTGTTGGTTGTCAGAGGATCTAAGAAGAAAGAGAAAGTTGTGAAATAGAAGCTTGTTGAAGAAAGTTGAAGATAGAGGGCCATAGGTGATGAAATAGACACTTTCAAAAAAGTGAAAAGATGGAATTTATAAAAGAGTAAAGATAACATTCAGATAAAAATGTAGAGGTCATATAGGACAATCAACAACAATAGCATTGTTAAAAGAGTTGAAGAATTTGAATGCACATTTAGATGCAATGGAACTTACTAAAAAATGGGGTTGATATAGGTAATGTCAGTGACAGTGAGAAAAAATAAAGTTAGAAACGACAGATAAAGGAAAAATCTAAGCACGAAGAAAAAGAAATCAATCTGGATGACAAGATTGAGGAACCTAAAATACAAGATGTAGAAATATAGGATTCAGTTAAAGCAGATAATGATAATACAATAGTAAAAGATAATACAAAAGTTTTGTTGATGGGTAAAAAGGAGTTTTTGCAATAGACATAGAAAAAGAATTTGAACGTACATTGCTTGCCAAGCCAAGGACAATTCCTACGACCTCTAAGGTAACTGATTTGCAATTAGACATTGAAAATTTATTAGATGAATTTACTGACATAGTAGTGGATAAGTTGCCATGTGAGGAGCCAACTTCAAATTTTGAAAACAATATGGAAAAATAATGTTATGATCAATCTGCAGAGGAAGAGATAAATGTTTCCATGGAGGATCTACTAAATATAATGGATCGGGAAGAGGAAAGGGAAGCAATAAAGGAATCATAATTTCATATGGAGGAATTAAAGAAAGTAGTTCAAGTACAAGTTCATGCACTTGAAAAGATAAAGATTATAAATTATCCATATGTGGAAGAAGGATACAAAAAAAACAATGAGAAGAACAATGGGCCTCAAAGACATGATGGAGAAGTTGATTTATTTAATGTTTTTTTTTCATGTATAGGTATAACTATGGAAAATATATTGGAAGATCAAATATGCAAAAATATTGAAACCAAAAGTCTAGCTATAGAGAAGGTAGCAGAACAGATATCCATATGTGGTTCGGTTCTACATGTGCATATATATGAGAGACAAAGTGAAAAATACATATAATAAGAAGTTCATTTCATCATCTAAGGCAGTATGGATGACTCGTGAGCATGAGCTCGTGAAAAAATTTAAGTCAAGGAGTCTGATGTAGGTACATCTGTATAGAAGTCTATTTTTATGAATTGTGGTTAATTTTAGTCATGAGTAGGTGTCAATTGTCTTGATAAGTCATTTTAGGGGCATTATAATCTTCAATCTTTGTAAAAAATGTTTTCTAATATTTTTAATGGATTTCTTGCCAAAATCTATATTTTAAAATTTTGAACTTGCTTAGAGGCCTTTTGGAAGGGTCTTTTCATCTCCTAATGAATTTCAAGGATAACATCCTTCATGTGAGGGGTTATTAGGGTAAAATAACATGTTATAAAGTGTGTCATATGTTTTAGCTCATAATGGATATGTTAAATTCATCTAAGGTCAAGTCCAAGTGAGTGGTCAAGTTAATCATCTACACTTGTAAGGAGTTTGGAGTTAGTTGAGATAACTTTGGAGACAATTTTGCATGAGGAGATATGAAGGAAGGGGTTTATATTCAAAGAGAATAAGGTGGAGAAGACAAGAAAATATAAATAATTCTAAGATTGAAAAGGAAAGAGAAAAGTTCTGTAAAAAAACAAGGTTGGCTAAACTATGTCATACATTTACAATGAGAATATTAAGGAATGAATGTAATTTTTGAGTAATAAGTTTCAATCATCATTTTAATATACAGCAAGTGTATTTATTTTTTGAAAATCACTTTCATTTATTTGGAATAGTTTTCATACCATTTTTCAGGTTTGAAGATGTAGTATAAGTTTCTTAACAATCAAGAGCAGGGTTTGACAGTCAAGAAAGTATGGTTTCTTCATGTTTTTGGATTGTTCAAGTGCTAATAAAGGTTGACATGGTAAGATAATGGTGAGGCATGATTTTTAAAATTGAAAATATTCAAAATTAGTTCACTAAATTCCAATTATCCATTTTTGAATGCTCTTGGCTTATGCATAGTCCTGTTAGGGTTTTGAGCACAAAAATCACTATACTAGAAAGATGCCCATCAAAAAAGTATGAAACTTTGTATAATGGTATAATAGGATCTTTATGAATTTTTACAGGTGATTTCAGAGCTTTTAGATTCATGTACAAAAATATATTGAGAAAATGCAGAAATCAGACATGCATACAACGTTTAGAAAAAATAATCACTAAATCTTTAATATCTTGAAAAAGAATTGTCCAATCTGCGTGAAATTTTGTACCAATGTAAAAGAGGATGTCTTGGAGGTTCTAGAAGTGTTTTCACTTTTTTTTGACACCTGTAGATCAATTTATACTCAAAACACAATCACAAGCCTGTAGGTGAGGGTTTTAAAAGGGTTTATCATGACTAAAAGATACGTCTCTTCTAAACGATAGAACCAAATCATATGAAAAATTTTATAAAGGTAGGGAAGGTTATTTGTGATGTGTTTAAGTGATTATAATGCCAAAATAACTTTTGAGAGAAATTTATATCAAATGCTCAATCTGCAAGCCTAAAGACTAGACTTAAAAAACCTTATTTTGTGTTTTCTTATGTTTTCAAGTTTGGAAAAAGGTACAAATGAATATACTGAGTTGAGGTAACATCAAGTAAATTTGAGTAAGAATTTTATAACATTAAAACTCCTTGTTTGATCTTAAATTTTCATAAAGAATATCCAAGAAGGTTTTAGGGCTAATTTTTCATACAAGCAAGTTATAAATTGATTCTTCCTTTGAGACCCTTCATCACCAGGAGAGGATTTAGAAGAGTATTTTTATTTGAGAGCAATTTGGAAATAGTCGTTGCAATGTAACAACACAATTAGGGTTTTTGTTGCAAGACAATGAAAACCTTGGAAACTCAACATGACCTAAGCACCTCCCCATAACCATACACTCCATGTTTATGCATCCCACTACCATGGAATCCATGTTTCTAACATATGACAGACAGTAAGAAACTAATTTTACAACTGCGTTCACTAGGTTTGGGACTCCAAAAACCTTGTTCAATATCCAAAACCTTCACATTGATCAATGGGATATTATTATTTTTCAAACCCTACTAGGGAAACTAAACCTACAAATATAAAAGAAAAAAAAAATTGGGGCATATGCTCTGGGTCAAAAGAGTGTTTAAGTCGTGACTACTTATCAATCCCTTCAATGATACACAATATTGAAGGCAACACAAGTAAAATGTAATTCAACCATGCAGTCCATTGTAATGCAAGTGTCAATGTTGTGATCTTAAATAATATAATAAATGCTCTCTAAGTACTAGATTTATTCTAGAATGGTCGATAGAATAAAGTGACAATACATGTCAGGTGCTCTTTCAAAATTTCCTATATTCTTGAATGTCTTCTCTATGTTTTTCCCTTGTTTCTTCAATGTTATAAATGCACTAATGTACTTGTGGATTTATAGACCCTTTGAATTCAAATTAGGACACTATTGGTGCATAAAGCGATATCAAACATGTTAAACATCCAACAAGATGGGACCACTATCTCTCGGGAAACACTAACTGGTGAAAAGGGCCCACACCCTATAAATGTAAACTATACGTTTATGGGGAAACCACCTGAAACAAAGGAAGAATGTGAAGGAGAGAGAAAAGGGTGGGACACAATAGAATCAACTACAAATGTACCAATAAAACATACTCTGGACCAATAATCGACAAGCGTGCATATGTACCCTAGAAAAATACAATTTTATGACTAATAAATGTCTAGGAGCCATTATTAAGTGTACGTTTACACTATCAATATAGTAGACATTAAATTATCATGTGAACCTTTTTTAATTATCAAGGGGGAAACTCTATGTATATCAAATCTTTCATTTGTTTTATCAACAAGGGATAGAATCAATGTATATTTTATCATAATCATGAAGTTCTCGCATAGTCCTACCTAGTTTCATCTATATACAATCTATAAGTAGAACTACTTAACAAGCAAAATGCAATAAGAGGAGGAACAATGACACTTTAATAGCCTCATAAGATAAAAGAAATAATGAAAACAATAATACAATGTGGTTCATGTAAGGAGATAAAATAAAAACAGAACATATTTTAAACTATGAATTCCATGGAACCAAAAAAATATAATAAGGCGATAACAAATGAGTAAAAGAATATTATGTTAGAGATTTTATGTTTTCATAGTTCATTATAATTATACAGAGGTTTTTAGATTAAAATTGTGTTCATGTTTTTTAATCGATGTTTTTATTACATTTTGTGATCTATCATCAAGTAAAAAATATATATGTCGGAATAAAGGATTAGACTTTTTATAGAGAATAATCATGTGTAGTACAACAATGTTTGATGGATAGACTATTAGTTAATTGTAAATAACTATTTTACAAATATTTATGTTGTAAAAAAATTATTATTATAAAAGGTTAAAAATCAAACCAATAAAATTACAATTGTAATAACAAATATTTTATTTATATTTCTATAATACTTTAATAATAAATATTGTTTAAAAAAAATTAAAAAAACAAACGAATAAAACTATAATTATAATAACATAAATAATTTTTGTTTTTACCTATAATTTATCTATATTTCTATTTCTATAATATTTTAATAATAAATTTATTTTATCAAATTTTGAATCATTTTAATATACACACTACTCATAAATTAATAATTACTATAATTATTGATAACATTAGACTTATAAAGACTTGTAATCCTACCACTTGGAGTATTAAAAAAAATTACTTTAAATTTAAATATTTAAAAGGTACAAATTATAACTATAAATTTATAAAATTAAATTATTTTATAATTTTTCAAGTATTTCTATTTTTATTGTTTTAATTGTAAAATTATTTTAACAAAATTTTAAAGACCTTTAATATGTGACACTACTCAAGTAGAATCATATATTACAACTTTTCAAAATTTATTTATCACGTGGTAGGAATATAATTTTTTATCAAAAAATTATAAATCTAAATTTATCATTAGTTATTAATACGACTAGAATCGCATATTTAAACTATTCAAAATTTATTCTTTATAAGTTTAACGTTATCGGTATTTATAGTAATTTCTCAACGTTCTTATGTTGAGAAGCATTCCTATAATGGTATCCAAGATGGTGGAAGACTACAATAACATCTGAAGTAGTGAAACGCTATAATGTTTATAAATCTATTCACTTTTAATGGTTGATATGATAAATTAAAATTCAATCCAAAAACTTTATACATATATATGTGTGTGTGTGTGTGTGTGTGTAAAGTTTGAAAAAAAAAAACAGATGAATTTAAAATGTACCCTTAGTAAGTGTTGAGCCAAGAAGTGCAACCCTAGCGATTGCTCATATTACAATACTATGAATTCATTGAATGCTTTCAAGGGCAATGTGATCATGTTTGCGATAAGCCAAATTTTTACTTATAATCTATAGATTAAAATAATTAATTTATTAGTACAATTGCATTAAAAAAAAATACATCTTTGAAATAATTAATTTATGGAGTTGCATATTAAAGCTTTTCAAATTTTGTTAAAATAATTTTACATAGAAATAAGAATACAAATTTATAAAATAATTTAATTTTGTAAATTTAAAAGTAGAAATTGTAATTTCTTAAATAATTTAAAATTGCAAATTTATAAAAATGTATTTGTTTACTGTATGTGATAGGAATATTAAAAAAATTATAAATCTAATTTTATGTTAATTAAAATAATTATTAATTTACAAATAGAATCGCATGTTAAAATCATTCAAATTTTATCATTTATAAGTATAATATTATCGATAGTAGTTATAGTAATTTATCGCTGTTTTTATGTCAGAAACATTCTCACAATGGCTTCCAAGGTGATGGAAGGCTATAACATCCATAAATGTGTTCACTTTTAATGACCAACATGATAAATAAAAATTCAACTATGATGATACTAAGAACTTATTAAATGCTTTAAGAAGCAATGTGATCAAGGTTGGGTTACCCTGAAATTTTTCTTAGGGCACTTATATAAATAACGGCAGGCATCATGAATCTTAAAAATATTATTTGTTAAAATCAATCAAAATAACTTTTAATATAAGATGGACTTTATCATATTATATTTACATAATGAAAGTCTTTACATTTTAAAGTTCATTGGGTTTTTTAGTGTCTTTACATTTTAAAATTCATTGTTTTTGTTGTAAACATAGACATTATACTAATATATTATCTTATTAATGATGTTGATATTAAACTAGCATACATTTTGCTTCAATAATTCAATCAAGTGAGGTGTGGGAAATGGATGGCATGGTACAATTGAAACCATATGCTTTTCTCTACTGTTATCAAGAATCCAAGAATCCACCATATTTTGTGAACATGGAAGAAGCAAAACACTGAACAATCTAGGCATTTTTTAAAACAGCTACAAAATTTATGTTTTGCGGGAACGCATCCCCGTCGCTGTCCCTGTCCGTCCTTATGTTAATTTTATATTCCAATATCATTTCTAGGATTTCTGCAATGCTTCTAAGCATCCCCTTTTCGCATTTCCACACGTTTCCTCATCCTGTCTCCTCCGGGAACACAGGATCACAAAAATTAAGATAAGGACAGGGACAGGGACAGGGACAGGGACAGGGATGGACATTTTCTCATCCTGTTTCCATAAGCACCCTGTTTCCATAAGCACCCTGTTTCCACACGTTTCCTCATCCTGCCCTCCCTTCTCCAACTCCCAAAACACAAAACAACACAAGGAGACTCAATGGAACACGGGATCACAAAAATTGAATAAAACACTGTTGTCCATATTCTACAATATGAAACCAACTTTACTCATTTGCGAAATTGCATGTTATTTTCCCTTTCTCAAGGAGTGACCTAACTATGTGGTGTTTCATGCATGGAAGTCCTCAAATACCACCATCCCAAATTGCAGAAATGCCAAGCCACAATGCTAGCTTCTGGTCGAAAACAATGTGATCCAGCGTAGAAACCATAAATAGTCATACCGGAAACCTTTCCATTCCTTCAAACAAAAAAACGAAGAAATTAATGAGAACCAACAGGTTTAATAGCATTTTGCATTCTCTGAAGTGCGACTTTGATGCGTTCCTTC
This sequence comes from Torreya grandis, assembly GCA_037957365.1. Taxonomy (NCBI): domain Eukaryota; kingdom Viridiplantae; phylum Streptophyta; class Pinopsida; order Cupressales; family Taxaceae; genus Torreya; species Torreya grandis. The sequence goes on from JARHVA010000003.1 coordinate 10,176,308, forward strand.
ATATTTTCATTATCACAAGCAACAGTATTGTTTGCAAGGTCCACTGTGGCCACAATCCCATCCACAGATACGATCAGTTTTCCTTCCTCTTCCTTAACATCTCCAAACAAAGAAGCAAACAACGATTGAATTATCTTCTTAAAGTCATCCTCTGCTTTGCCTTCCTTTGAATCTGAATCAGGTGTCTGTGTCTTTGGAGATTCTGGATTGAAATTCATCATCATTACAATAATGGAGTCTGATACCATGTCACTTATGGGATCAGACACCCACTGCAACACTACATAATCTGTTCCTTCTTGCTTCACTGTAACTTTGCCATGGACTTTAAGAGTAGGAACTTCATCATTTGAAAATTCTACACCTTCATACAAATTTTCGAGATGGTTCTTAAGTACAGAGAACACTCCCTTGTATGGAATTGATAGTCGCTGTGTAACAGTTCCCGTTGAGAGTTGAGTGAATACATGAAGATCTTCAGGAGCCATTATCTGGTATGTGAAACCTTTTCTCACCAATAAACCACTCACTCTATTGCCTTGTTCAGGTGTCTTCTCTGCTAACCTACCTATTGCCTTTGCCGTCTTCTCAGCATTAAAATGCATCTCTACTGTCTGACAGTTCTTTGGTGATAAAACCCTGATATTCTGGTCCGTAAACTGAGAAAGTAGCTTTTGTTTAAGGCGTCCCATCTCATTTGCTTCTCCATGCACAAGAATTATATTTGGTGGACGTAACTCATTTAAAAATGCACTTGTCTGGCTGAAATCAGCATGAGCTGAAAATGAAATATAGTGAACCTGCATGTTCAAAGGAGCCTGCAAACCATTCATCAGTGTCACTTCCTTTGGTTCATTCATAATAGTCTTTGCCAGCATACCCTCAACTACATATCCAGGAATCACACATGCATTCTTCCTATCGTGACACCAGATATCAAAGAGCTGCCTTGACAAACCACTCTGCAAGCCACCTGGACTAGCCATAACTACTGAAGGCCCATCGTCCTCAAAGTTCTCAATGCTTTTCAGAGGTAAGATGTGTTTAAAATCAAATGGATTTGAACCTTCAAATTGAGAACGAATCTTATCATTCATTGCATTGATGTATGTTTGGTAGACAGTCATGCATTTTTTTGCCAAAGGAGAAGCATAATAAATGGGAACATTATGGAGCTCGGGATGTGCTGTCCAATATTCTTCAAGAATCAACAGAAGCTCTTGAGCACGACCCAATGCAAATGCAGGAATGAGTACCCTTCCACCCTGAGACACAACACTGTGAACAACATCCGTAAATCTTTTCTCTCGCACAGCTCTAGGCTGATGAAGTTGCACGCCATATGTTGACTCAATAATGCAAACATCAGGGGAGAACTGTGGAGTTTCAGCAGCACGAAGGTGACGATCTTCTTCCCGGGAGTAATCACCAGTATATAATATACGCACCCCTGCAATATCAACCATGAACATTGCTGCACCAAGGACATGCCCTGCTGTGTAACACCAGAATCGGATGCCATTCACCTCCTGGGTCTGGTGGAAGTCGATTACCTGAACATAGAGCCGCTTCAGATTAACTAGCAAATAAATAAAAGCCCTAAAAGACTACAATTAAAACATAAAATCAAAAGCATTAGAAGTAAAATGTTAGCATAAAGTGGATAACGGCCAAGAAACCTGCACCTCAATCTTGTCCATTGATCGAAGAATGTCTTGTTCATCAAATAACATATCTTCAACCGAAACCTTGCTTACTTTCACATAATCGGAAAGTAGTAGTTTGTAAATAGCTTTGGTTGCATGTGTCATAAATACACGACCTTTGAAAGTTGTCTGTATATCACAGATTACTCAGTATGTTAAGGTGTATTAAATCTTAAAATTATATGGAAGCAGACAGAAAGCAATATATATTATCTCGATTACAGGGGTACATAAACAGCCTCACCTTCTCCAAAAAATATGGAAGAGACGCTGCATGATCCAGATGGAAACTGCAGCAAAGCACATCATATCAATCACAAGAAAAGTTCATTCATCCTCTTACACATTACTCAGTTGTAAAGAACAAAACTGAAATAGTACAGCAGGTAATTACTTCAAATATAACGTGTGCACTTGCACAAGGCTAAATTTCTAAAGAAATTATACCTTTTAACGTAGTATTCCAAGATGAAAGCAAGAAATCTAATTTATCAAAATAACACGATCACATTTTATTTTCCATCTAGTTTCAAAACATGACTTTACAGGTTACAGATGCTTTCTAAATAGTGTATCGATTAGTTACTTTGTGATGTTTCCTTGTGCCTAGAACTCGGGATTCAAAAGCATAAACTTCATTTCTTAACCATTGAAAACATCTTTTGTTCTGTAGAACATCTAGAAAGTTGCTCTGTCAAAGATTGAAAGTGAAACCTTTTTTTCTTAACCCACAACAAAATCTTATTCCTCAAGATATTATATGGATTTAAAGATTCCCTAACTTGCACATCTCCACGTCCTTAAAAAGTGGCACATGATTACCCTGTCACCAATGTCAAGTTAATGCAATCTAAGTCACTCCTCTTATAAGACATCTCTTATTAAATGTCGAACTCACCCCTCTTCTATATATGGGATGTGTACCAAACCAATAGGTCGAGTGCTCTCCCACCCCTATAGATATAGGCTAATACAGCCCGTCGCCATATATCTCATCTATATAGGGATAGGGGCTCAATGCTGATGCCCAAGATCTATCAGATACATGGGCACTACACTAAAGTGGAGTTAGCATCGGCACTTAATAAACTTGACTTAAGTGGCTCTCCCTCTACGGGGCTAGTGGTAGAGGAAATACCAATGCCCGATGAGCACTTATGCTTTATATCCATAGTGAAGTGGGTATCAGCACTCTATATGAGATACGCAATACCAATGGGCACTTCCATCCACTGATGCCCATCTCCCATCTCTATTATATATGTATAGGTACAATGTGACCCGATCACCACATCTCCACATGTCCTTACAAAGTGGCACATGTGACATTACCCTGTCACCAATCTCAAGTTAATGCAATCTAAGTCACTCCTGCTACAATAATTTTTTTGATTAAACATCTCAAAATGCTCTAAGGATTACTCTGCTTAAAAATTGTTCCAGTTTTCTTGCCTTATCAGGTAGGTTTCAATTCCATATGAAAGCAAAATCTTAGGAATTGCATTAGTTCTGCGAAATTGGACCTCAGTTTAGTGAAAAGAGATACTTCTTGTTATGGGTCTAAAACTACTATCAATCTCTCCAATCCAAGAAACCACAGTAGTATTAATAAAGATAAGTCTTTTTCCATTCTCTGTCCTTTGCAGTTAGATTTCTCATATTTAAATGTAAATTTTATCTAATAACTAAAGAACCATGATGTTGATTAACCGTGTCACCAGCATTTTGTCCAAGGAATGAGCCCCTAATAAAGAAGATATGGCATTTCCAAACATATCCCAAAATTAGGTGATTTAAAGGCAAGAGTACTGCAACACTCGTACACAAAAGTATTTCAACATGAGGACCTCAACCAGTCATGACAATTGACAAGGGATCTTGTAAAATAGAAGCTGGTGCATAAACAATGGAGTTGTATTTACATGATAATTACTCAAATCTCTCTAAGTAACATAGGAATACTCGTATGCTTTGAGATGGCCCCAGTAAAAGAGCTAACCCAAGGAGGTGAGCAAACATTTATTTGCTAGACATTTCAAATTTCTCAAAGTTTGTACAGTCGCATTACTCTCTACCCCATTATGTTACATTTTCCTCATTAGTTCTCTTTAGAAGATAATTTCAAGATTTGCATCTTATTCGCAAATACATATGGTTCTTTGTCCCTTGCATCTAGATTTTCAAATTTAAATATAAAGTGTTGTCAAATAACTAAAGAGCCATGATTTTGGTTAAGTAGATCACTTGGTTTTTTGTTCAATTAATGAGCCTTTAATAAATATGCCATCACCAACATATCCTGCAATTAGGGGATTTCAATCCAAGTGGACTTACCCCACACAATCATAAAAGTATTTCAGGGTATGCCTCTCAACCAGACATGACAGTTGACAAAGGATCTTGTGAAACAGATGCTGGTGAGTAATCAATCGGCTCAACTCGATGAGGCAAATAAACATTTACTGCTTAGATGTTTGAATATTCTCAAGGTTTGTAGACTCATTTTACTATCTCTATCCACAAATGTTCATTTTTCTCATTGGCTCCCTTTATAAAATAATTCCAAGCTTTTGAATACTATTCACAAAAATAGATATTGATTCAATGCAGTATTCTATGTACCTAAATCCTTAGGCTGATAATGGGCCCATCAACCCATATGGACTCTGTAAAGCGCACAAAACAGATAATCATCATGTTAAAGTATTTTAATTTCAAAATAAAAATCTAAAGGTAAAGGTAATTTTTAGGTACTAACTGAGCCTTTTGGGCATACAAGACCCCCTTGAAACAAGGTGAGGTTTTTTCAATTTACCTTTTTTCCTTCTTAGAAGACATTTTTGAGATGCTCATCTTCATCTTTCAGGAGTTATGGTTCAAGATTTTAAGAGCCTTAGTAAAGAGTGTTTATAACCACAAGTTTTCGCAATGGACGATGATGAGAATCACCTCTAATATACAAATCTGTATGTGTCCATTTATTGTAAACCTACTGAGAGATAAAACCATCACTGTTACGTGTGATTAATATGTTTAAGAAGGGAAGACACTTGTTTTCTTCTACCTCAATAGTGAATTAAGTGTCAAAACTAACTATGATTAATCCTAAATGCAAATTATGATACCACAACTGTTACAATATCAGTGAGGAAGGAAATAATGAGCATTCGCGCCTATAAAGAAGTTATCGCAGACTTCTACCTTATATCGAATCCTCCTCCAAAACACCCTAAATATCCTTAAAAGCATCAACATTCTAGCCATATTACTCTGGAGGTTGTTGATGCAGATCCAATGCTTGATCTGAAGAGGAAAAACTACAAGCATGCATTGTGTACTTATCAACTCAGGCACTAATTTGAAAATCTACGGGGACTTGGCCGTCCATGTTACCCTGTAAATGGATAAGCTCGTAAATTTACCAAGGTAGACTTTGAATTCATCTTTGGCACGTCAAAGGAGCATGATCAGATTTCACGAGAGGACCATGGTTCTTCTACGACTCCGGGCTAAGCATGCATCCGTGAACTTCATATTTTCAACTACAAATACATCAGATCTCTAACAGTCCTATTTGGGTAAAAATTGTAGAATCTTTCAAACAAGATTTAGAATCGTTATGTTTTGGAAAATGCATAGCTAAGGCAACTCTGAAAACCATAGGTACCTATCCCAAAGGTAGTGGTCCTGTGATCTTTCGCTTAGCAATGGGTCCAGAAAGTGGACCATGATGGCCTCCATCTTAGTTGTCATTCATGCCATGAACCAGGCCATTGGATAAAAATAGCACTCAACTTCCCAAAAATTTCTCAAAATCCCAAGCCTTCTCAGATAGATGGGAAGGCTTTGGAAACCACAAAATGACAAATAGATCCAGAAACACTTGCATGCCTAAAAATGTTGACGTTGAAAACTATCTTAAAATGTGCGCAAAGAGAAACAAATTGTGATTTTGGATTCTAATGAATCTTTATATGTTTTAGTGAATCTTAATAAGTTCAAGTAAAAAAGACAGCAGGGGTGCAAGACCTACAGGATCCTCATCTGATCAACGATGAGTAAACCAGCAATCCGGAAGACTCCTCATAAGGATCAAATGAAGTCAATGCAGAGGAGACTCCCTTTAATGAACATTAGGCTGACAATGTCAGTATAGAGGAAAGGTGAGTTAATCCCCCCTAACAGTTCAAGATGTAAACACTCAAGAAACACTTAATACTCTACTAGAGCCAAGGATAATGGAAAAAAGTTGAACAATTCTGATGTAGATAAACATAACCCAGATATAGTCACTAAGGGAAGGGGAAGACCTTTAGCAACAAAAGTTAATGGAGACCCAGACAAACACAAACCCTAGTTCCCAGCAACAAAAGTTAATGGAGGCCCAGACAAACACAAACCTTAGTTCCCAGCAACAACTATATATTTTCCCTTTTGAACTTGATTTTTTTGAGCTCCCTAGATTCTGATTTTTATTTTTCTCTTTGGTCTTTGAAACTTTTGCCTTGGTTTCAGGTGCATGTTCTTGATTCCCTATATATAATCTGATCTTATCCTCATGGGACAAGAGAGAACCCACTATCTCATCAACATGTATAGTGTTAATGTCCTTACACTCCTCAAGAGTGATCACAAGATGCAGCCATTTGTGAGTCAAAGATCTTAAAATTTTCCTTACTACAACTTTATCTTCTATGGTTTCTCTATAAACCCTCAGTCTATGCGCTAAATCATTTATCCTTGTGCAATATTCTCCACTCCTTTATTATCAAAAAAAATTTCAAATTTCAAATTGCATTTTAAGAGTTTGGAATTTTGCTTCTCTTACCTTAATAGATCTTTGATATGAAGTTTCCAAGGTATTCCATGCCTCGTGGGCATTTTTGCATCTAATAATTCTTAGATAGAGGCTTGGGTCTATGGTGCTCTGAAAATTGAAGAAAGTTTGTGCATCAATATTTTCTTCTTTTTTTGTTATCTTCTGATCATGAGACAAATTATTCCAATCTACAGGGGAAGTGTATCCATGGAGAACATTCTCCCAAACTCTCTTCCAAGCAAGTATTTTGTTCAACTAATATCTATTATTCAAAGTTGTCACATTTGAAAATGGAAATGTTCATAGAAACAGAATTCACTGAAGCCATGTTTCTCTTGATAATGGCTTAAAACTCTTTTGAACCTTTCTTGAATGAGGCTTTGATACCAAATGAAGGTTTTGAATGTGTAGGGAGTACAAATCAGCTATGATATAATTTTAAAATGAAACTATACATCGTCCAATCTGGTCCAAAATTACTCGTTAATCTAGTATTGTTATAAGTGTGATTAATGATTGAAAATACACTGAATTACTTCAAATTAAGCTACTAAAGCTTGATGGTTTTCCTTTGTGAATGCTTGCAATAAAAAATCAAAGATAACAATATGCAAAAATATTTGCCAAGAATAACTATGACACCACATTTTTGCACCATCTTTTATTAACAAGAAAAGCTAAAACTAACCAATTACAAAAAACTTGCATGACAAGTGAATGTTAAATTAAAACCTTAACAATTACGTTAACTAAAAATAGACTCTAAGATAACAAAAAATAGACTCAAGATAACGAATTTGATTCATTGATAAGATTTGGTCAACATGCAAGAAACATTTCTTAACAAGTAAGCAAAACATGCACACTAGACAAGCTAAGCGCTAAAAATCCCTTTGAAATAAGAAAATGAATAAAATAGCATTAATTTTAGTTAGCTCAGCTTTAAAAAGTGCGCCCCACCTCTTGGGGATGAATGGGTAAAGATTCGACCTCAGTTAAGTACACACTCAATGAACTTCACTCTAATTCACACTCTTATCTATTTTTTAGGAAATTCTCAATAGTGTCCAAAATTGGCAAAACAACTTATCTAGAACATAATTGAAGTGCATAACCCTCCCAAATTAATAAAACACTAATAAATTTAATTATACATCAACTATCAAGTGCCGACATTGGCATCATATTCAACATGGACTAAGGTACACTGAAGCAAAAGTCACCTTCCTTTGGTTGCCATTTTTAATGAAACTTCTAACCCTAGACTCTCTATCCAAAAGGGGCTATGTTGGACCCTCTTGTTTTGCATGTACAAGGAAGACACAAAATATGTTTTTCTTATCATTATCCACTATAACCTTACCAGGAAAGTATGGAATGCCCTCCTTATCAGATTTGATTTGGCCTCCATTGGTTAAGGATTTGTTGTTTCCCTAAGGCCATTGATTCTGAACATATGCCCTAAAAAACAATTTGGAAATCTCCCAAACTAAGATTGAAGCTACAATCTCAAAAGTGGTCAACTCTTGAGCCCCAAAATTTAAAAAAAGGGAGGAAATGGGAACAAATAATTCTAGCAAGGTGGACACAAGGAAACGAGCCCCCCTTCAAAGGGATTAGAGAAAAAAAGGTTGAATCCAAAAGAGAAATAGAAGTCACCCCATGGACCAAGGATAAAATCCAAAAATGATGGCTAACCAAAGGGAATTTTCATCAAGAAGGTGACATAGGTATATTCTAAGGCAATAAAGGGAATGCACTTGAATTTTTTTGCTTAGATGTGCATCACTATACTATTAATCAAACAAAGACCAAAGCTCTCCTCAATGCAAAACTCCCAAATCAAAATTGATAGATGAGAAGGAAGCTAAGTCATAATTGGAAGATGAACACTGTATTTGATTGAAGAAGAAAAGGTACCTTGGAGGCGGATCTGCACCTCCCCAAAGCCCATTTGCATCTTTTTGAGACTTCACAAGACATTCACAAGGCTTTGGCGCACCTATCGCCAAGTCTTTGTTGTGAATTTTTTCCTTTGTTGTGAAGCTCACTTATTCGTTGCAAAGCAAGTCCTCACATTTCTTCATTCCCAAGCAAGTCTTTCTTTGCGAAGTTCACTTCTTCACCAAGCTCACTTCTTCTTTGCAAAGCTCAATTCTTATTTGTGAAACAAGTGATTCTTTGCGAAGCAAACTTCTTATTTGTGAAGCTAGTCCTCCTTTTTGAAACTCACTTCTTCATTGCGAAGCAATTCTTTCTTTGAAAGCTTGTCTCTTCTTTGCAAAGCTCCTTTATTTGGCAAACCTCATACTTTGCACCATGGAAAATCTCTCCCTTGCAAAGCTCCCTATTTCACATTGTCGACAAAACAACACTTCTCTCGTCCCTCCTAATGGGATGGATTTTTGGCCATCAAATTTTGACATTGATCAGCTCAACCATTGGAAGGTGAAGAGTCACACATGGAAGTGCAATCATTCCAACTTCCATAAGGGTTCTTTAGCCTTCATGAATCTGTAATATATGCAACCATATTCATAGCATCAAATAGCAGAAGATAAATAACCATACATCTCCCTGAAGAGTATATCATGTACAAAACGCACATATTAATAAAAACGTATGTTTCAGTTCTATTATTTTTTTTATTCTAAACATTGTTAATATTGCTTCCACATGAGCATATAACACATCTAAATCCTCATTTAGAGTGTTTTCCCTTGAATAACTACTAGGATTGGAATCATTAGTATCAGAGCAATTCATATTTTGTGTATGTCCCATCGAACGAGGATGGAAGTATCAAAAGCTCAACAGTAAACCATGAGTCCCCTCAAATTATCTATTGTGTAGTTTCAAAAAAATTTACATTGTGCAAGACAACAAAGAACGAGATAAAGTCCAAGAGATTATCAATGATGCAATTGCAAAGGCGCTTCAAACGCAAAGGACGTTTTTGTTCACCCAATTTGTAGAAATCCTCAATTGGGTGCTTACATTCACTAACTCATCAGGTAAAGCTTTTGGTGTTTGAGCCCCCCTAAGTTTCAAGTGAATTTAGGCATTCTTATATTCGAGGGTTAAATCAATGCAGATGCAGTAGATAACTAGTTAGATCAGTCAAAGTCATATTTTTCTATAAGTGACTTCTTTGATGAAGAAAAGATCAAAATTGTACTTTTGAAAGTTTCTTCACCCATCAAGAACTGGTGGCAATCCCACACTCTGTGGCAAAAAGACCAGACATAGGAATATTTTGGACCAACACGAGAGAAGTGCATTGAAGCCTTTAAGAATGAATCCTATCCTAAAGATGTCTATCATGAACATTACATTTAGTGGCAACAACCACGCAAAGGACATGACCAACTAGTCCAAGCCTACACCGATGCCTTCCATGACATGTATGCAAAGCTAGGCTCTTTTGAGTCATAGAAACACAAATTTCTCAAGTATTGTAGCAGCCTATGATCATTCATTCAATCCAAACTGATGCTGACAAAGGTTAAGACAATGGGAAAATTCTATCATTTTGCCACACGTCAAGACATGTCGTCTACACCAAAAAAACACCTTCAAACAAGAAACCACAACCATCTAAGAAATGTAAATGGTGTTACAAACACAAAACCAACCACCACTCAAATTACGAGTGCCATGCTTAGAAAAATTGCTTATGCAAGCAGAAACAGAGGATCTTGAAGTCAGCCACTCTAATGGAATCATTGACTATGGTCCAAATGTTTTGTGTGCCACTACACAAGCTATGCCAACAACACAAGAGGATGAAGCCTATTCCATTCACAAATGTGGATGCAAGTGCAGCCTCTAGATATTCTACTCAATGGTGGTAGCATGAAGAATCTCATCTCTAAAGCAACCATCAAACGCTTGAATTTTCCAACCATGCCTCGTTCATAGCCTTCCAAATTGGGATGGCTTAGATCCTACAACAAAAAAAGTAAACATATCACTCACCAATGTTGTTTCTCGTATGCTATCCATCCTTTAAAGAGGAGTCAGTCTATGATTTAGAGGAGTTAGTCTATGATGAAGCAGGACGCCTATTCCATTCGCAAATGTGGGTGCAAGTGCAGCCTCTAGATATTATAATCAATGGCGACAGCATGAAGAATCTCATCTTTAAAACAACCATCGGATGATTGAATTTTCCATCCCTGCTTCATTCCAGTGTTACAAATTCAGATGGCTTAGATCCTGCAACAAAAAAGGTATACATATCACTCACCAATGTCATTTCTCATATGCTATCCATCCTTTCAAAGACGAGTTAGTCTATGATTTAGAGACATTTGATATTTGTGATATTATTCTTGGACATTCATACATGCATAGCCACCAAGGTGTGTACATACCCAATCCTCAAAGTATCATCATATCAGTGGGCAGCAAGAGAAATTGAATTCCTAAAGTGATTCCATGTTGTACTCATGCCACACCAACTCCTAAGAAGACTATGCCATGCAGTCATGCATATTCAACATTCAGAATTTCACCCTCTCCAACAAAGCAACCTACAATGGTAAATCAGATCAAATTCTTGAAACCATGCACACACATAACTATTATATGTTGTTATATAGAGTTGTTAGAAAGGATTGCTCATTCACCGAGGGAAATGGTTCACTGAGGCTCAACTAGAAGGCAGGTTCCCACACTTGCTTCCTAGACATAACACAATCGAGACTATTGCTTCTCAAAAAGGGGCAAATGATCCAGAGCACAAGTAACTTGGAGATGGATACACACTTTCCCAAGGCTAGTTCACATCTTTTCATGACTTCACAAGACATTTACAAGCCTTTTGTACACCTTTCGAAAACTCCATTGTTGCAAAGCTCGACGCTTTGTTGCAAAACTTTTCCTCTGTTGCGAAGCTCAACTCTTTGTAACAAACCTTTTCCTTTGTTGTGAAGCTCACTTCTTCATTGCAAAGCAAGTCTTCTTTGGAAAGCTCATTTCTTAATTGCGAAGAAAGTTCTTTACAAAACTCATTTCTTCTTTGCAAAGCAAGTCCTCCCTTGCGAAGTTCACTTCTTTTATGAAGCTCGCTTCTTCTTTGCAAAGCAAGTCCTCTGTGAAGATATACACTTTGTGAACCTCATACTTTGCAACACAACAAATATTTTTGTTGTGAATCACTTTGTTTCGAACCACCAACAAAACAACTCTGCTCTAGTCACTCCCACTAGGGCAGTTTTTTACTGTGATTTTTTATGCCAATCATCTCAACCATCAGAAGATGAAAAGTCACACACATAGAGGTTCCATGCTCCAACTTCCATAACAATTATTTAGCCTTCACAGCTCTGTAACATATGTAACCATATATGTAACATCAGATAGCAGAAGATAAACAATCATACATCTCTCCCAAGCATATGCCATGTACAGAACAAATTAATTAATAAAACTTTTGGTTTCAGTTTTATTATTTCCTCTATTCTAAATATTGTTCAATATTATTGCTCTTACACACACATATAACATATCTAAATCCTCATTTAGAGAGTTGTGCTCTTAATACCTCTTGGGATTAAGATCACTATTATAGAATTGCATCGGATATTTCAAGGTAAGGCAATAGAATTTCATACCACCAAACAAACCTAGGAATATATCTCACGGGGCTTCAAGGTAATGTGGTGCAATCACAATAGGAGGTCCCAGTGAAGGGATGCCCTTGTTCGTGTAGCAATTGTCACGCAATTGAAAACAACATACATTCTTTATTTATTAAAATCAACCTTTACAGCATCTACATTCATAGTGACTCTCTGTTGGCTACTCTATTCTATCTCTAGCTTTACAATCACACTCTTAGTTGCAGACTCTACAACTTTCTCTTCTAAGACCTCGCTAATCTCTATTATGGCCCCTATCTGTTTAATGGCCCCTCTCTTCCTCAAATCAAGACTTTTTCTCTTACTATTTAGGAACCTTACTCTTACTAGTGGGGAACCTTCTATCGGCCCTCTATTTGGGAACTTCTTCCCTAATCGGTCCTCTCTACCTAGAACCCCTTCTCTGTGGCAGTGATCCTTTTAATTTCCCCAGGGCCCATGTGCTTCAACTTCTGCATAATTGTTTCCCCCAATCAAGAGACAGTTGAACCGTCGTATGAAATGATTTCTTCATTTTTTTCTCGGCGAACAATTTCCTTTACAAGAGATCTCATGAACCGTGGCCACTGCTAATTTAAAGCTCTCATTCCCAACTTTCCAACAAGACGAAGAATGTCTCAAATGGTGATCCCAAGTGAAAGTTATGATCGCTTGAAATCCATTGAGTCGTTCTACATCGTTGTGACCATGTTTGAACTTGTGACCGTAGGTGGCCTGTGATTGTGCCACATTGCATGACCCCATGGTCTCTGCTCATTTGGTTTGAAGCCGTTCCCCATGATCTCTAAAGTCTCTGTGGACCCATGGAATTACCTACTTGTGACCACTCACACATCCACCCAGACACATGGCTCCATTAAATCTACTTATGATTTCCAACACATCTGCCAAAGCAATCCCACCTTCGACTTGCGACCTATGTAGGTTGTGCTTGTGACACTTGCCACAATCCTAAGCTCCCAGATTGCCTAACTGCTTTATGGAAGGAAATTGAGGCTCGTGACCATGAAGTTAAATTTGACAATTGTCGTCCCCAGCAAACCATCATCCCGTAAAACAAGCTCTTTGTGATGCTGCCATGTGTACATTGGGGATGCCCCATTCACATTGTCTTAAATTTGACACTTGCCCCTGCACATCAACCCATCACTAAGACTTAATCTCAATGAAATATTTGTGGTCGTTGCATAATCTATGAACACTTACGAATATATTTAATGTGGTTGCCTCCAAGCCCTAAGACCATGAAGTGGTTGTTTATAGACATAGGGACTTTGGTATAATGTGTGGCCACTGAGACACACAAAAATTAAGGCCCCAATGAGGCTCGCTAACACTATGACTGCCATAAAACCTGCAACTTGGAATTGCAGGCAGCAAAGTGCCCTGATAAAGGAATCCATGCGATCTTTGTGACCACTGTGAATTGAGAAATTAACCCTAAGACTTTGTATTGAAAACCAATAAAACTGTCTACCTGTTTTTGGCGATGCAAGATTGCCCATATGCCTTGGATGCTCCTGCATCATAATGCAACTAAAACAATAAAAGAGGGGGGCAATGATCCCCAAGGTGTGATTTTAATTCAACAAGATCTTAATGGTGATTAGGACCTCCCTAGTCACTCATTTTCTCACAAGGGAGATAGGTGATAATCATGCAAAGAACTTTGGGGTCGCATTCATCGAACCCTCTCTTCAGCTCAGGTGTATGAACCCAGTGATGACAAGATGAGGGATTACAAATTGATTAATGCGGAATGTTGATAGTTATTCAGTGCTGAGAGACTTTAGGATTGTTCTCTGGTTTGTCTTGTGTGGAAAGGAGTTTGGTGGTGTGAGGAGAATTCTGATCCATTTCTGTAGCATTTTCATTTTCAGTTTTGATTACTGCGATCATTTCTGTAGCTTTTATCAAAGAAAAATTTTCTGAAACTTAGCAGGTTGCTCCATTTTACAGTGTGGATTAATAGAACAGCAGTGGTCTCTCAAACCCGAGCTTGTGCCATTCTAGACAGTCTCAGTGTGTGAAATTGTTTCTTCTGCTTTGATGTTTGGCTAAGTCGTAGCATTTCCTGGTTTTAAAGTGTGGAATTTGAGGGGATTCAGTTTTCAGTGGTTTGGTCTGTTCATGAAGCCTGCTTCAATTGAGTCAATCATCTTCCAACCCAAGGCAATGGTACATTCTAGTTTTTAAGCAGATTATTGGATCTTCCAACACAAGGCAAAGGTACATTTTAGTTTTTATGCAGATTATTGAAGAAAGTGCATACAAGCTGAATCAGTGATTGCTCGCAGATTAAAGATTATCTAGAACAAATACATCTTTCAGACTCTTTTAATGCAAATAATGTGTGTAATGTTTCTCTTCAGCAACAGGACAACTCATCAAATGTTGCTAAATGTGTGGCATCAAGTCAGCACAAAATCAGAGAAGATATCCTGATCGGCACAGAAGATAATGTTGATTCTGATGAATGGGCAAACCTAAATTCAAATGGAAAATCTGAAGGGTCACTGCTCCTTGATCATAACATTAATACAGAGGAGTCCATTAATGTTGCTGATGTTAATTATATGAGAGGATAAAATGCATATAAATCCAGAGAGAGAGATAATTTTAGGCCCGGTGTCAACATTGAAAAGTAGTTATGAAAGCACTGGTGGTGCTGAATGCTCTAGTGTCAAAACATTGTTACTGATATCTGCGTTTCATCTCAACCAATGCGAGAAAATCTTTTAGCCGATGTTACATTCCTAGGTCTGAAAACAGATAATACACAGAAAAAACTACAGCAGAAACTGAAAAATCTAAAACATGTAGTTCAACTTTTTTCTTCATTTGACTGTAAAGTGAAATTTCTAGAAATATACATCCAAAACAGAAAAAACATGATTTTGAGTTTTGTCGTATTTACAATAGCATTTTCAAACAATACATAAAATAAATTTAACTTTCCTGAGAAGGTATGGATGCCAACTTATGTTTCCAAAAACGTGAAACGGAGAAACGCAACAGCAATGGAAACGTGACATAAACGGGATCGAGAGAGGTTGTGGTGAAGAAACAAATTTTCCATACAACATATAAATTTTATTTATATTTTTAAATCTATACATTCAACTATATTTTAGATTTTAATCTTTTAATTTTATCTTTTTTAATGTTAATATATTACTTTTCTTATTATTAGTCAATATTTTTTAATTTTTAATATTAGAAATTCAAACTTTAAAAATTGGAAAAATTAACAATTTAAAAGAAATACCAGAAATGGCCATTTCCATGGCGTAGCGGTTTGGGCACGTTAATATACGTGACGTCTTACAACCATCACATTTCTTGCTACAGGGGTGCCAACTCATGCCCAATCTAAGAGCAGTTTGGGTGCCAGATGGCCACAAACAGTCCTTCCATAGACTATCCACACAACAATTTGAAGACCCTAAGGCTTAAAGCCTTTTTAAATTATTCCTTTTGCACAAGCTATTTCATGTGGAAGTGCTTCAAGAACATACTTGGTGATTATACTTGAGAACCACTAACTCCATAGTACGTGTATTTTCATCACCTCTATTTGAATACCACATGGTCTCTTTATTATGATTTGCTATCTCAATCTTCCCCACCAATTCAGACTTTCCATCTTCATATCTCTAAAAGTTGCATCAGAAAGTTGAGCCATAGATTTTCTGTCTCCCATAGACGTTGCAGTCCCCATGTGTGGATCCTTAATCAGTACTTAGTTATACCATTTGCAGACTTCCTATTCTAGATCCAACCAAGTAATGATCTCCACATTGCACTCCCTTCGTATACAATGTGTTGACCGATGAGACAATACCACATGAGCTAGTGTATTTTATTAGTAATAAGTATAGTCACATGGTTAAAATTTTATTGAATGTTTCAGTCACATGGAGTCATTGTATACTCTTATACGTTATACATAACTTCATGTACATCTGATCTGAGCACAACTGTGTAGGTCCGTGCTCTCACCTTGACAGTCTTGTACGCATGTTTTGCACATCGTGCACAACCCTGCACTCCATACAGCTTCGCACTATTCCACACAACAGGATGTCCACGCAGTGCAGCATCCACACATCACAACATCTGTGAAACCCAACATCCGTGCAGCCCAGCACCTACACAGCTCAGCATCAGAACACAACACATCTGGAAGGTGAACCATCATCGGTTACAGAAGTTTGACCATTTTGTAACCATCTTCTTTTGTAATTGCTTTCTTGTGATGATATATATAACTATTTAACCCCAAAATACAAGGGATCATCAAATGAACCTTAGTTCACACATTTCAATCTAAGCCAATCAGTTAAGAAGCATTCACCCTTTCCAATTACGGGTATCCTCATTCGCAGCCTCACTGGCCATTGTACACATATGAACCATAACTGTTCATTTCTCATTGAATAAAAGAGTATTATCTTGTTGATCCCTTGCATTGAAGTGTGTAATGGTTTACTGTTGGTTTTTAATTTTTACTATTGCATGTTCTACAGCTCTATTATTTGCTGGATATATTGTTGGGTTGTCCTCTGTACTGCCATCCCAAGCTCCATGGCATGGATCATTGGTATCAAAGTTGAGCTTTTTACATGCATGTAAATATGCAAGCACTGCAACAAAGAGGACAGCAACTTGGTTTTGTATCAGACTAACCAGAAGAACATCGCCACAAGAGTAAGATGGTCGATTCCCAAAAGTAACTTTCTAATGCCTCCCCAGTCGTTCAACAACTCATTCGGGAAGCTCTTGAGGAGCAGCAAATTGCACTCTTTGACAAATTCTGCAAGCTCCTGATGCAGCTTGGTCCAGTACCATCACATTCTTTTTCCCAATATTCTAATCCGCCGATTCAGTAGTAAAGCACTTTAAAGGTCCAAGAGGCCTATTTCTCAATCAACTGATTCAATGATGCATTGAACATTTCCTTTGCAACATTGAAGATGTCCATTTCAATCGCACACTAGTGAGAAACCTACATCGCGTAGTGCCAACAAGACTTTGAGCCCGACAACACATGGAGCAAGTGTTTCAA
This sequence comes from Torreya grandis, assembly GCA_037957365.1. Classification (NCBI taxonomy): domain Eukaryota; kingdom Viridiplantae; phylum Streptophyta; class Pinopsida; order Cupressales; family Taxaceae; genus Torreya; species Torreya grandis. The sequence continues at coordinate 10,193,546 of JARHVA010000003.1, forward strand.
TGCCGTGCGAAAGGAATACCAGCCCTCAAACACTATGAGGATGAGTACATGATGTTTCAGCAGTTGTGCCAGCACAAGGAGCAATATGTTCAAGACTAAACTAACATGCTCTATGAATAAATTTCCACATGCATGAAAATACAACAGTATAACATAAGCTTTTAAAAAACATCAGCGAACTCACCTTATATAAATGCCAAGATGAATTCCTGACCTCCGATAAATTGGGGCAAGCATACCATAACAGCGCCAATATTGAGACTAAAGCCAAAATAAAGTTGAAAAATTCCTATTCATCTGACACCATGCGCAAGAGCAAGCTCGCACCCTATGCATCAAACTCTCATGCAGAAGAAGTCACCATGCCAAGAACAGCTGAAACAACAATCAACACAACAAAAGGCCCTAGTGCCATCAACATCAAACAAAGGCAAGAAGAAGCAAGGTGACAAGTGATACCACCAACATCGCATAAGCTCATATAATGATTGAGTGTCATGCACAACAATCCTTGATTGTGCAATATACATTAGGTCCCATGCAAGCAGAAGACATTGATCTAGATTCTACTTGTCTAAGCGCCAACACTTTTTCCATCGACACTTTCAAGGAACAAGATCGCATCTTCCATACAATGTGTCGGGTCAAGGCTCAGCCCCTTCATGTCATCATCAACAATAAGAGCCAAAAGAACATCACTGTGCAAGATACAATCCAACACCTATATCTTACCATTGAAGCACATCATCGCCCATACTCTTTGGGATGGCTACAACAAGGGAAGATATCCAAGTTTGGCGTTGATGCAATTTTGAGTATGGAATCAAGCCCATGCATGATTTAGTAACCGGTGACATCACAACATTGGAAGTGTGTGAAATTTTACTCAGCAACTCATAGGTGTATGACAGCAATGGTACATATAGAGCTAAACCACATCATTGGTCCGTTAAAGTCAGCGGGTGCATCTTCAACATACTAGAATTTCTTCCAAAGACCAAAGTCATTTTGATATTTGCCAAGCAATGTCACAAGCTCATTTCTCACATGCATAATTTCTTGCTACTCGTGGTCCATCCAAAGATACAAGAGTGCCAAAGCAAGCATGCATTGGCAACACACTTTGTTCCCTAAATGTCGCAACAACTCGACGACTTGTTGTAGCAATATGGATACGTATTTCAATAAACCAAAAGCCTTCTCGCACATTGCACAATAAAAAGCATCATATCAATTTGGTTCCTAGACACCCTCTTCCAAACAAAATGTTGTACCACAAATCTACTTTGGGAAATGAAGAAATCCGATGCCAAATCCAAAAGCTTATCAATCAAGGCAAGATCAAGCCAAGCTCTTCTCCTTGTGACAACCTAATAGTCCTCGTGCCAAAGGAAGATAGCTCATGGCACCTATGCAATGACTGACATGCGCTCAACAAAATAACGATGAAAATTTGATATACACTAGTGTATTGATGACCTTCTGGACCAACTTTGATGTGCGCAATACTTCACCAAGATTAACCTAAAATCATGTTAACATTCATGCATCTAATGAACGACATAATCAGACCCTTCAACTCCTTCGACATCATCTATTTGGATGACATTCTCATCTTCACCAAGACTTGGGAGGAGCATGTGGAGCGTGTTTCACACATTCTAGACACATTGCACCAGCACAAGTTGCAAGCTAACTTAAATAAGTGTAAATTCGACATTGTGCAGATCTAGTACCTGGGCTACATCATTAATCGCACGGGCATCCATGTAGATACAAAGATGATCAAGGTAGTCCATGATTGGCCAACTCTGCACAATATCACATAACTCGAGTTTTCTTGGACTTGCTAACTTCTACAAGTCTGTCCTTGGCTTCTCACACATATCTTGGTCACACAACCAGATCGTGTGCACCAAAGTTACATTCTTGTGGACATCCACCCAACAACGTGCATTTGAGGAGCTCAAGTAGCACTTATGTGTCACACTCGCCCTGGCAACACCTACATTGTCCAACCCTTTGAAGTCAATACCGATGCATCAAACTATGCCCCTGGCATAGTACTTACCTAGCATGGACATTTAGTCTCCTATCACTTGGAGACATTCAACATCATGGTTCAACAATTCTCCAACTATAAAAAAGAGTTGTACACCTTGGGTAAGGAGACCATCATTCACTCAAATCACAAGTTGCTTTAGTTAGAGAGCGCATGACACATGAAATGGATAACATATTTACAACACTTCCATCTATTGATGAAGCACGAAAAGGAAAAAGACAACAAGGCAACAAATTGCATTAGCCACCATCTTGTCCAGATGCCCATCACAATGCTTAGCACTCGTGCCCACAACTTCCCTAAATGAGGGTCTCCCTACTTAGCAGACCAAAGACTTCATGCAGGTCTACACCACCCTCGCACAAGGTTAACGGATTGTCAATTTCTATATTTCAAACCAACTTCTCTAGAGGCTCAGGAATCTATGTATTCCTATGGCACACATTTTCAAAGATTTATCTAGAAGGCACACCACTCCAAAATAACTAGACACTTTGGTGTTACCAAGACTTTAACATCAATTCAACAACACTTTTTTTGGCTTCATATGCACAAAGAAATAGAAAGCCACATCCAATCCTACATTATCATTGTATCGTCAAACCAACAAGCAAGAAGCTTGGGCTATACACACCTTTTCAGTTCCATCCAGGGCTTGGGAATCTATTAGCATTGATTTCTTGTCTAGACTACCTATGACAAAGCACTAAATTGACTTTGTGCTCATTGTAATGGATAGGTTTTCAAATATGGCTATCATTGTTGCATGCAAGAAAAGTATCACAACGCAAGACACTGCGCATTGCTTTTTCAATCATGTTTGGGTTCACTTTGGACTACCTTCATCTATCATGTTTTTTTGCAACCCAAGGTTTCTTAGTCACTTTCGTCATGCCTTGTGGGAGATATTAAATGCATAGTTGAACCGATCTACAACATTCCATCTTCAAATAGATGGGAAAGCAAAAGTTGCCAACCACACACTTGTCCATTTGTTGAGCATGTACAACAATGCACATCTACAAACCTAGGATGATAACCTGTCATTTAACCAATGTGCCTACAACAAATCTCTTCACAGTTATATGGGGCATAGTCCACTTTAGACATATATGGGGTTCCAACCACCCACAACCCTTGACATATCCTACCATGTGCCATCTGGCACAAAGTTGCGCTCACATGAAAAGGAAGTAGACAAGACACAAAAGTTTTTTGCAAAACACCAAATATGTACCAACAAGTTCAAATACTCTCACGCCAAACAGTAAAAATATGGATTACCACAAAGCATATCACACACCTCGTGAATTCAAGGTGAGTGATAGAGTCAGGTTGCATCTTCATAAAAAACGCTTCAAGGGTTCTCATAGTAAGATCAAGCCTCTATGGAGAGAACACATTTTTCCTTGATCTACCACAACACTTAGCTCTTCCTCCAATATGCAATCTAGAACACCTTGAGCCCTATTTTCCACCTTTACTTGAGCCAGCAGCAACTCGATATCCTTTGAATTTGGATCCTAAACATACATAGTCAACAGCTAAAGATCAGATTGTTGAAATCACAAATCCACACACCCACCAAGGCACACATCTATTGTTAAGAGTGATCAAAGCAGGACAATCCACTCATCAGAGTAAGTGGTACAACCTTCAATACCTTCAAGTTCATTTTCAGTAGCTAACCGGAGACTCAATGGAGGCCATCACTCCTCAAGAAAGGGCAAATAATTTGAGTGCAGTCTCACTGATTTGCACTCTCACCTTGAGTCTTGTGCACCCCACACGTTTTGTGCAGTCTAAGTAACCCTATGCTCTACGAGACCTCGCACTATGTTGCGCCAATCCACACAGTCCAACATCCACATAACCCAACATTTGCACAAATCAAGATCAACATACCCTGCATTTGGAAGGCAAACCATCACACCTACAGGAAGACAAACCGTCATTTGTTATAGAAATTGGACCGTTTTCATAACCATCTTCCTTTGTAATTTCTTTCTTGTAATGATAGTTACCATTCGACCCAAGGATAGAGGGGATCATCGAATGGACATTTGTTCACGCATTTGAGTCTAGGCAAATCAGGTTAGGCAAAGTTTCCGCCTTTTCAATCACAAGAATTCTCATTCGTAGCCTTGATAGCCATTGTACACATATGTACCATACATGGTCATTTTACATTGAATAGAAGTGCATTATTCAGCTAATCACTTGCATTTGAATGTGTAATGGTTTATTACTGATTTGTTTACTATTACATGTTCTATGACACAATAATTTACTAGCTAAATTTTTGGCTTGTCCTCTATACTGCCATCCTAGACCCCATGGTGCGGATCAACATATTTCTTCTCGTAGAAGCTTACTTCCTCTCAAAACTTCCTTGTTCATCCTTTGTAAGCATTACATATGTTATGAATCCTTTTCTATTCTAGGCCAGTATTAATTGTAAAGTACTGGGCTCAGTTCACATTTTTTATAATTTAAGTTCTTTTAGTCAGTTGAATGGGGATCCATTAGAAACATTTTTTAATTTTGTGGGTCCATTAGGTTTTTGGTTTATTAGATGTACTTTTTTTAGTAAGAATACTAATTAAGTTCTTGTGGGTTCATTTGGTTTTTGGTTTATTACATGTACTTTTTGTAAGAAGACTAATTATCCCACGTGCAAAAAGAAAAAGAGCTAAAGTGGGGAAAATGTTACAAATAGACTCTTTGAGAGGTGATTAAATCATGTATTTGGAGGAAAGAAACTCTTTTCCAAAGGTATGAAGGCTTTCTTTTGGTCAAGGCAGCACCCTTACAGTCCTGGATTCAGCCTGGTTCAGCATCCACACCATCTCAAGAAAGTAAATCTATTTCTGTTCTATACTGTTTACTTCTATTTCTAAAAATATTATAACCACAGATTAAGTTGTTCTTATCAGAAATTTATTTCAATTCTTAAGAAGTTTCATATTGTTGTTTACATTTGTTTTCAGATTTCACTTATATAACAGAGATTCTAGGCATTATATTAGTTCCAACATTATAGCATTGCAGTCCTGGATTTATAAAGATCTCCCAAATTTTCTGTTAGTTTCAAATTTCCATAACTTTTTAGTTCATATTTTGTAAGGTTTAGAACAGCTACAGCAGGTTTTAAGTTGAAGAACAACAGTATATACATGACACAGATGAGGGAACAGCATGTATAGTTGCAGCAATCTGTGATAATTGTTGGTAAATGTCTCAACTTTACATGGATCTGCGCAATAGTAATTATGTGCAAGCACTGATTGTGCAGGATGTTGTGCAAATTGTGCAAGCTTGCGTGGAGACTCCCTATGACAGTTGTGCAAGGTTGTTAGCGTGCAAGAATGATGGTAGAGTTGTGCAGGGCTCTTTGTATAGTTTCATTGAACTACAGCAGGTTGTGTTAGGTTGTGGAGATAAAAGCTTCACTCAGATGCAAACATGCAGGGTTGCTGAGTGTCACAGTCGCCGACGTCGGCAGGCCACACCGACGTCGGGCAGGGGTCGACAGAAAGCAACCAACATCGACAGGAGTCGGCCGACGTCGGTCATCCTCAGGTAGACAGGGACCGACGTCGGTCCCTTGTGCGGTTCCAGAACTAGTTGTTGACGAACAGTCAGTTAGTTGAACGGGTTGTTTGCATGTTAAAGACTAAGTCGAGTCTTGAGCCACTTGTCTAAATTATTGTATGCATGGGATCTATATAATAGACCCATGGGGCTGTATTGTAAAGTGTAGAACCAGAAGAGTTTTTCCATTGGTGGAATCACAGGGGTTCTTCCAAGTATGTAAGATCAGGGTTGATCTGCAGGTTGTTGCAAGATCATAGAGGAGATCTACATGGATAAGTAAGGTCGGTTGATCTGCAGGGGTGTGTGTGTGCGAGGGTCAAAAGAAGATCTGCGGGGTAGCAAGATCCAAAGTGACAGCAACACATCAAAGAGCAAGATCATGGTGAGATCTACTTGGAGTACCTATTCGTACTCGGTTGTACTGGCAGTATTGTACTGACTGGTTGAGGTGAACAACATCTCTGTATTTGAGTTGTTTGTTGTGACCTGTATTGAGAGAAGATAACTCTTGAGGGAAAGATCTATACATCTGAGAGGTGTGAGAAGAAAGTGTGATTTTTCTTCATTGTATTTCCTTCTGTAATGAGTTGAATACAATTGTGTGTTGCCTCTCATATTCTGTGCTATTTCTTATTTCTAGTTACTTGTACTTCTGGTATAATTCTGCATGTTTAGTTGCTTATACAAAGGTAATCATATGTGCTCTTTAATCTGACAAGTTGTATTAGAGCTTTGGGGAACCTAGGTCTTATCAATTGGTATCAGAGCGAGGTTGGAGGTTCTCAAAGCGAGATTGACTAACAAGGGGTTCAGATCTGGTTAGTGTTTTTGATTACAGGTCACTCTCAGGGGTATCTGATTGAGTGGGAGTATAGCAATGGCAGAAGAAGGTAAGCTGAGAATAAAAAAATTCAGAGACAGGTGTAACACCACCGGGTGTGTGGTGGTTGGTCTTCAAGATTGACCTTGACGAAGAATACAAGCCAGGATACAGATTAGACAATGTACTAGTATAAGTACAGGTGCAGCTATTTATCTCCAAGTGAGAGATTGTTAGGTTGTGGAGCTAAAAGCTTCACCCGGATGCAAACATGGAGGGTTGCTGAGTGTCACAGTCACCGACGTCGGTAGGCCACACCGACGTCGGACAGGGGTCGACAGAAAGCAACCGACATCTGCAGGAGTCGGCCGACGTCGGTCATCATCAGGTAGACAGGGACCGACGTCGGTCGCCTGTGCGGTTCCAGAACTAGTTGACGAACAGTCAGTTAGTTGAATGGGTTGTTTGCATGTTAAAGACTAAGTCGAGTCTTGAGCCGCTTGTATAAATTATTGTATGCATGGGATCTATATAATAGACCCATAGCGCTGTATTGTAAAGTGTATAACCAGAAGAGTTCTTCTATTGGTGGAATCACAGGGGTTCTTCCAAGTATGTAAGATCAGGGTTGATCTGCAGGTTGTTGCAAGATCATGGAAGAGATCTACATGGGTAAGTAAGGTCGGTTGATCTGCAGGGGTGTGTGTGTGCGAGTGTCAAAAGGAGATCTGCGGGGTAGCAAGATCCAAGGTGAAAGCAACACATCAAGGAGCAAAATCATGGTGAGATCTACTTGGAGTACCTGTTCGTAGTCGGTTGTACTGGCAGTATTGTACTGACTGGTTGAGGTGAACAACAGCTCTGTACTTGAGTTGTTTGTTGTGACTTGTATTGAGAAAAGATAACTCTTGAGGGAAAGAGATCTATACTTCTGAGAGGTGTGAAAAGAAAGTGTGATTTTTCTTCATTGTATTTCCTTCTGTAATGAGTTGAATACAATTGTGTGTTGCCTCTCATACTCTGTGCTATTTCTTATTTCTAGTTACTTGTACTTCTGGTATAATTCCGCATGTTTAGTTGCTTATACAAAGGTAATCATATGTGCTCTTAAATCTGACAAGTTGTGTCAGAGCTTTGGGGAACCTAGGTCTTATCAGGTTGCAAAGTGGAGAATTGGTTGAATCACAATAAGGTGCTACGAGGAGCTTTGTAACATGTCAAGCAATAGAGGATATCTTAAGGCATTTCATATGTTTGATTGTATCTGTTTTACTTAAGAAGAGATAGCAACATCTTGGTGGCACTCTAACATGGAGCTGTTAAGGAGAGTTACACATTAATCACCTGGCTCAATAGTTGGTGAACGCAGATTCCCTATTATGCAGGAATTACAAAGTGAATGCCAGATAAAGGACTGATCTTCTTAGAAAGAAGTAGTGGAATAATGCATTGGTTGAATGTATGAATGTTGAAAACACAGGGTCAATTTTGTGCATCGTAATATACAATAAAGTGCTATATAAAGGAATCAGAACCTTGCAACTTGGTTTAGCATTGTAGAATGGTTCAGTTTATGTTATATTCAAGAAGGTTATTATGCTCATTTTTTAACCCATAAGGGCTTTCCCAGAGGAAATCGTGCATATCTAAGTATTTGTCTTTATCCTTGTATGTTTAAGGTTCACATAGCGCAGCGATCCTCTATACTTGTTTATCATGTATAGACTTATTCCCAACATTTGGTATCACAGCTCGATTGTAAGCTTTGTAGAAATTGGAATAACTTGTGATAAATAGTTTCCTTGAAGTGGGAGTTTTGCAAAAGAATCGTGTGCTTTGCAAAGAAAATGACTAGAAGCACTAGGATAGAGACTGAGAAATTCAATGGTTGACAATGAGTTATGGAAACTCCAGATGGAAGATCTCTTGGTAGATAAGGGTCAGTGAATTGTTGTATTAGACACAGCGCCTACAAGAATGAAACCAGAAGAACGAGGGAAAGTTGACAAGAAAGCTAAAAGCTCTATCAGGGTATGTTTGTCTAGTTCAGTGCTACTCAATATTTCAACAAAAAAGATTTTGAAGCTTCTTTAGGAAAAGTTGGGAACATTATACCAAGGCAAGCCGTTGGTAAACATAATAATCCTGCAGAAGAAATTGTATTCATTGCAAATGAATGATGGTGACTCGATTAAAAAGCACATGTACACCTTTATGCTAAGTCAGTTGTCATCAGTGGATGTCAACATGGATGATGAAGAAAGGTGTATCGTGTTGTTGTGCTCTTTGCTAGACTCATGGGATAATCTAGTGATGACAATCACTAGTACTACATTGGATGTAAAAGTGGAAGGTGTTGTCGCAACTCTGTTATCAAAGGAAATGAGGTGCAAATATGTGGAAAGCTATCAGAGAAATGACACCCTATCCATGCGAAGTTGCTTGCAAGAAAAAGCCAGCAGAATACTGGGGATAAGCGCTTGTTGGCCAAATATTGGCACTATGACAAATATGGTGTTTTTTGCAAAAGTGAAGGGAACATAAGTCCCTCCTCTATTATGGAGGTTCTCTTTATTGAAATCAAAAAAACTGAAACTAAATTATTTACAATATGTACAAGTAGAATTCTGTAGTGTGTTTTATTGCTTTCTATCTTCAAAAGAAAAATAAAAGAGGAGGATGAAAGGTCAAACATGAACAAGCAAACACATAGCTTATCCCTTGCATGACAAGAAGTAACTCAAAAGTAGTTTAACAGTTTGACATTAAAACATGCATTGCATGAAAGGCAAGAAAGACATACTAAACATGAGAATAATGCATATCAACAAAGAAATCACAAGACAAAAAGTTCTGGAAAATCTTTGTATTTCTTGATGAAAAAAATGAACACAGTTTTTGTATCCTTTCCTTCCCAGCAAAATTTCAAGTAACATCAAACAACCCTTGTACAATAGTCATCTATCCTATTTATAGTTTTAAGAGGGAATGGGCTAACCAAAAGTACAAATTTTCTTTTGCAATTTTATCTAAAAGTGACATGTAAATGCAAAATTAGAATAGGACAATGAGGAGAATATGATAAAACAGTCATATTACAAAAAAGAAAAACAAAAAGGTAAAAGAAACTATGCAAAATAGAATTAAAAAAAATCCTAAGACTTCCACAAGGAAGAATTTAAACTTGGTAGGCCCATCTGTTGTTTAGTTGGCTGACCTGTAGTTTTCCCTTTTTCTTGAGATGCCTTTAGTACCCTAAATTTCTTCACAGCTTTGGCAATGGATTCCTTTATGGGGATCACAGTATTTTTACAAAGCAACCATCTATCTGAGGTAATCAACATCACATTGGGAGCCTCCGAAAAATCTGTCAACTGAGTATTCAGCTCCTCCAATGAGGTGTTAATGTCAATGAGTTTGTTCATGGAGGAAACATTGAAACGACCCTCTTTGAATAGTTCCTCCTTGATCAATTTTCTAAACCATTCTTTTATTATTGCTACTGCATATTGCCCTGAGCCATCTTCCTTTGCCAAATCACAATGCAGACTCCATATATTTGAACAAACCTCTACAATCCTCTCATCTCCTATCTTATGTTGTTTCTTCAGATCTTCGATTGGTCTTCAAGACCTCAATTTTGTACAAAATGCTTTCAAACTAGTCATAAGAAAGATCATTCTCTCTTTTTATCAAATACTCCTCCCTTGACAAGGAAGTCAGCATCTGTCGCTGACATTTCCTTTATATCTTTCTTCATGCTTTCCCCAATTTCAAGCTCCTTTTGATGGCATTGGATCTGCTGATCCAATTTGTCTTGCTCGATCTCAATCTTCTCGTAGGTTTTTGTTACCTCTTCAATGTATTTCAACCCATCCAAAATTATTTGTTCCAGCCAAGCTTCAAGAATCATACCATAATTATTGTACCTACTTATAGTTGAAATTGCATCTTTGCTGATTCCAAGGACTTGTGTTGGAGCATCAGATTGAGATGTCACTAGAGTTTCCACCGAGCTCAAGAGGTAGTTTACATACCCAATGAATTGGCAAATTTGTTCATGGGCTAGCTCGTCTTGTTCAGACCTCTTGATCATTTGTTCAATGGTTTATCTGAGGTTATGCACATCACTCTTACGAGTGGGTGTGCCCAATAAGATCCTCTTCAAAGTGCAGTCAGCCATGGTCATGTCCTCCACATTTTTCTCTACATTTGATTCTACAATTTCTACAAATTGTGGTCCAAAAGAATCAGAAACCAAATTAGAGGTGGTCTTGGCTTTTTTGGGAGGAGGCGTGGCCAAAAGATTTGCTATTGCATCAATATTTAGAAAGTTTGTCTCTACCACCTCCTCCTTCCTCCCCAATAGTCATTGCATCCATTGAAAAGGCGCAATGCTGAAACTAACCACCTACACACCTAAAACAACAGAAGTTGAAGGTGGTGTGCGTTGTCTTGGTGGTGTGGAATGAGGAAGTATTTGAGGCGACAACTGAATGAGTTAGGATGTTGAGATTTGTTGTGCAATACTCTGAATTGTTCCAATAGCAGCCAATTGGTCTAGTCCTTGACTAGAAGCGATATATTGTTGCATAGTGTTATCAATTAATAGACAAGTGTCACCTTCCTGAACAAGGACTCTTGTGTCGCTTAGAGGAGAAACCAATTGTGCTTGTGTTGGTCTCTTTATCTGCAATTTTACCACTATGGAAGAACCTTCCCCCTTCCCCACAGGTTTTAACTGGGAACTTCAATTGGTTCAGATCATCTCCATCACCGTCTCCACCAGAAGTCATTGTTGGATGAAACACAATGCCAAAACTACCGATGCCAACCACCCTAGATGTTGACACAAGAGTTTGTTTGTGTGGGATTGAGGACCTAGATTTTCTTGAGCCACTAGCTCCTATGAACCCCTCAAGTCTCTTGTTGAACCACTCCATTGATCTATTGAGTACTGACTATGTTTGAACCTACAAATCAGTGATCTCTTGAAAGGAGCAATTCAATGTGGGCAATGGTGTTGACATGACTCTTTTCGTTTATGTGAGCTTGAGCAATTCACTGCCATCATCCACCATTCCCTCAAAAACCCAAGTGGTGGCAAAAGCTTTAATCTAATCCAGAGTCAAACGACCCCAATCTCTCCTGCATACCTCATAGTCATCAACCATTCCACCCAATAATCTTCTAGATGAGGTACATGCACATGCGGCACCTATTTCAACGTAAGCCTTGACATAACTTTTGTTGTCGAAGGAAGATCCGCTAGTGTGAGGATGCAAAGTGAAATGGACCATTGAAGCCTTGATATTTTGAACAAAATGTTTATGGCTTTGTTCCAGGACCTACTGTGAGTAGAATTCATGCGCTTTGGTCGTGGGACCAGCATTGCCTAGTTGAGTGACGCTGGAGTAGATCTGCAAAGCCTCTAGGGAGTATACCATAACTAAAGTCATGTAAAATATCCTACAGACATTTACATTCATGAGTTGTCAATGCAATGCATCCTAATGATGCTTCCCAATCAATGAACTGATGCTCATAGCAAGAACATCCAGAGGTGGAACTCCATTATGCTCGTTCCTACCACTTTGTGGAGGAGGGTAATCATATCTAGCAATTCTTCCTTGAAGTCTAACCTATGGAAGTTCTTGGGAGGCTTTGACAAGCGCCTTCTCTTATGCTTCAACCACCCAACATTAATGGTTAGGAGATGTTTATCAAGCCTCTTGTTCCAGTGAGCTTGCCCCACATTCTCACTTATCTTTGCAAAGGTGTATCTTAGCAATATCCTAAAGGTCATGTCAATGGAGTTACTATCAAGCTTAGCCATTGACACACCACCTGCTAACTGGATTTCTTTGCTATCCGGATTATAATGTTGTGCACAAGCAAAAACCAAGTTTGTGCATTGTATTGAGATGGGGAAGCCTATAACTTGCAGCAAATCACTCATTGACAGGAGTGCAACCACCGTAGTAGGAGATTTCGTGTTTTATATGGAACTCCTCCAGATCTACTTGTCCACCCTGAGCATCAACAATCTTTGGTATGTTAGTGTCCAACACAGACATGGACACAACCCATGTATTTGAACTTCATCTTCACTTCTCTAGCGGCATGGAAGGCTAATTCAATTAAGAGCTTGAAGATTCCTACAAGGGTCCGATGACAAGAAATGCTTGTGTGGTTGTGAAGAGCATGTCACAATGGTCATGAAAAAGAATCTCTCACCCTCTTAACACTTTTCCAAAGCCTGCAGAGGCTAGGTAGAACTCTATTGTACCCAAGGTACATCATTTTTCCTCCAACTTGAGGGGCATCTGAAATGCACTCCAAATCCTCTAAGAGTGGTATGGATATAAAGTATTCAAAGAAATGAATATTTTGACTATACTTTGGCTGATTTTCGCTTCCCCAAATGCAAATGGCAAAGGGGTAGAGCTTTTGAGTCATGTGGGTACTTCAGGCGAGATTACTTTGCTTTGGACAGAACTTTTATGCCTTCTAAGTACTCCACACTTGTATTTATGAAACAATTTTTAAAAAATGGCGAGCTTAGGCCACCCCTTCCTCTACACGTGTGTGTCGCATCTCTATAGTCGAGTTAGCCCAACCACACGAGTGCACCGAATGCAAGACGAAGGCTTCATGTTAGAACCAAAATTGCGAAAATTTGACGAAGTAAAATTTTTGGGGACAACAACACTTGAAGTATGGAGGTAGATCTAAGACTCCAAATAGATCCTTGAAGTGTTGGAACTGTGGCAAGACAAGGCATTTCAAGGACTATAAAGCGAGAAAGGTAGAAAGGGCCAAACCACAAGATGTTGTGCTATCCTCAAGTGAAAAGATCTCCAGTGATGGAGATGGAGATGTATATCTCACAGCCTCAAGCTCACATTCATGCAATGAGGTGTGGTTGATTGACTCTGGCGCCCCATGGCATATGACTCCTGTAAAGAAGTGGTTATGCAAATATGAAGAATATGATGGTGATGATGTCTTTCTAGGAGACAACTCAATCTACAAGATCATGGGTAGAGGAAGAGTGAAGCTGAAATTCAGAGATGGGAAGATCAAGATTCTCCTTGGTGTTCTACACATTCCTAACCTTGAGAGGAATCTGATCTCTATGAACAAAATGAATGCCACTAGTGTCCAGGTCTCATTCAACATAGATGGATGCAAAATGGTGTGCGGCGCCATGGTGTTGGCAAGAGGCGTGTGCATGGGTACACTATTCAGAATTGATGCAACTATAGTAAGCAATACATGTAACAACATTGTTATTCCCAAGGGCAAGGCTGAAACAAGAACTTGCGCATTGCTTCCTGCAGAGAAGACAATGCTCTAGCATCATAGGCTGGGCCATATTGGTGAAAAAAGGTCTCTGCATGCTACAGACTAAAGATATGGCGAAGGGTTAGATAATTGTCCCTTGGACTTTGATTTCTGCAAACATAGTGTCTACGACAAGCAAAATCAAATGAAACTCCCCACAAATGTTGCATAGGCAAGTGGAATCTTGCAAGTGATCCATAGTGTTGTTTTCTGACCAATAGATGTCCCATCGCCAAACAATTCTATCTTCTATGTGTCTTTCATAGATGACTACTCTTGCAAGAATTGGATATACTTCATCCTAAAGAAATTTTAAATTTTCAAGAAATTCAAAAATTCCAAAGCCCTTGTGGAGAACTAGACAAAGAAGGATCAAGGTGTTGCACATGGGCAATAAGGGCCCGTATTGCTCCAAAGAGTTTGATGAATTTTGTAGACATAACAATATCCAAAGGCAAACGACAAATCCATACACCACAACAAAATATAGTTGCAAAGTGGATGAAAAGGACATTGATGGGCAAGGCCTAAAGAATGCTAAGTGGTGCACATTTGGAGTAGAAGTTTTGGGCTTGAGCGATGGCTATTGCTTGTTACCTTCTCAACAAATCACTTACATCAACATTGGATGACAAGACTCCGCAAAAAGCGTGGACTGGTAAGAAGCCATGCTTGCAACACCTATGAATTTTTGGTTGCAAAGCCTACTCTCACATTCAATTTGAGAAAAGATCAAAACTTGACTTAAAGTCTGCAAAGTGCATCTTTATAGGGTATGGGAGTAGTGTCAAAGGGTACAAGCTTTAGAATCCCAAGACAAAGAAGGTGGTCTATAGCCGAAACGTAAGTCTTCAAGGAGGTGGGCAAGGGTGTTGCACAAGAAGAACCAACAAAGCAGTCAAAGGAAGAAAAAAAAAAGTGCAGTTTGGCGAAGATGTTGAAGATCCTGTATCAGAGTATGGTGTGATGGATGAAGAGTAGCAAGAGTCAAAAGAAGAGGAGCCTGCAACTCCTACTTTGAGGAGATTGAAACGGGTGCGCATAATGCTTGAAAGTATAGCCCACCAAATGTTCCTATTAATAGTGATTGATGGAGAAGACCCCAAGACAGTGAATTAAACTCTTGGTTGCGAAAAGAACAAGTCTTGGAAGAAGGCCATGAAGGAGGAAATGGACTCTCTAGACAAAAATGGGACTTGGGACTTGGTAAAATTACCTCATGGACAAAAATGTGTGGGCTCCAATGCGTTTTCAAGAAGCAACAAAATGCGCAAGGGAAACTAGAAAAGTATAAGGCTCACCTAATAGCAAAGGGATCCTAGCAAGTAAAGAGAATTGACTTTGGTGAGACCTTTTATCTTGTTGTGAAATTGACTTCAATTAAGTTTCTTTTAACTATTGTTGTTGTGTTTGATCTTGAGATAGATCAAATGGATGTTACGATAGGATTTTTGCATAGAGAGCTTGACAAAGAAATTTGTATGTCACAATCGGAGGGCTTCAAGATTGAAGCGAAAGAGGACTTCTTTTGCAGAGTGAAGTAGTCCTTGTATGGCTTGACGAATGTGGAATCATAAGATCGATAATTGTGTGGTTGGACTTGGGCTTCCATGCATTTATTAAAAGGAAGAGTGTTATCATAGTTCCCTATGTGGATGACATGCTACCGATCGGAAATGACAAATGCATGATCAAGCAATGGAGTCTCAACTGTTTGCACAATTCGACATGAAAGAACTTGGTGATGCAAGATTCATCTTGGGCATGGAAATCAAACAATATCACGTGAACAAGAAGCTGTAGGTAGACTAGAGGAAGTATGTTGAAATGGTATGGAAAGGTTCAAGATGCAAGACTACAAATTTGTGCGCACGCCTTTTTCAATTGGTCATAAGCAATCAACTGCGCAATGTCCAAAAACACAGGAAGAATTGGAGAACATGGTTCAGGTTTTGTATGTGAGTGCGGAGGAAACCCTGATGTACATAATGGTTTGTACAAAACTTGACATTGCACAAGCAACGGGAGTAGTGGGCAAAGTTATACCCAATCCAGATAAGCAACATTGGGTGGCAATGAAGAAAATCTTTCATGTATCTCTAGGGACTTCTGACTATGTAATTTGCTATCAACGCAAGCCTAGTGAAAGCAAAACATTAAATCTCCAAAGATTTGTGGATTCTGATTGGACTGAAGATCTTGATTTATGTAGGTCTACCAATGTGTATGTCTTTAACTTGTTTGGTGGAGTTATAAGTTAGACGAGCAAATGACAAGCCAATGTTGTGATATGTACCACCAAAGCTAAATATATCGAAGCTACTCATGCAAGCAATGAAGTAGTGTGGCTTCAAAGGTTGTGTTCTACAATTGAGTTGACATAGAAAATTGTAAGGATAAATTGCGCTAGTCAAAGCGAAATATGTCTGGGAAAGAAACAAGTATCAATCTCAGATGAAGCACATTGATGTGCAATAATATCACTTTGTAAGAGAAATGGTAGAAAAGAGACAAACACATCTGGGGAAGGTGGACACAAAGGAAAATGTTTTGGATTCACTGATCAAGGCAGTGCATACCGAGAAGTTCTCTTGGCGCAAGGAAAAGATGGGCTTGGCTGCCAGAGCTGATGAAAGATGAATGTGTGCCCACTTATGCAAAGTGTTCAACAAGTGGGAGGTTATTGGGAAATGTCTCAACTTTGCATGGGTATGCTATTAGGATTTACGATCCAAATGTTTAATAAATGTTAGTATCAAATATGCATCTTCTAATGAGACACCCCTTTAATGCTGTGTTGGGTAGTAAATAATATTAGTCATTAATTGCCTATGTTAACAATGTTAGAGTGATAGTTGAGTCAAGGGAATTTGGGCCCATAAGGTAATTAGGTTGGGGGGTTGGGTTCGGTGTAGACAAGCTTATTAAAACTTGTATACAAAAAAAGAATGTAATGAACATATCGAGCATTTACCATTTGATGTAATCTTCTTGAAATCAATAATAATGTAGTTATTTTCATCCTACTTAAGTTCTTATTAGTGGTATCAGAGCCATAGAATGAAGAATAGGCCCATAAAAAGTGTGAATTTATTTCTGAAGAGATAAACATGAGATTAAATATATTATGTTGCTGTAATTTTATTGTTGCATACATTTTTATTGGAAGTCGTATTTAATATTCACATTATATATATTTGTTTACACATTTATATATATGTAATTTCATTTATATTTTGCTACATTATCAGATACTGCATATATGCCCCCTGGATACGCGCCTACGAACACAGATACTACAGGGATTCTGTGAGGATACGGCCAGGGTACATCCCTGGGCCAATGGATACGTCCAGATATGTCCTGGGATGTATCTGCGCATATTCACAGGCCCAGGGACATACCGTGGCCGTATCCGCGGCATATCCCAACAAAATAACGCTTTTTTAGTTTTATTTTTCAATTTCGCCTCATGTAAAGTCAAACATGGACTTCAAAATACAATTAAAAACAAAATAAAGTGGATTCTCAATTACAAATGTTAACCATGTGCAATTACAAATGGTTGTTTGTTGGATGCTTTTAAATATTTCTTAGATATTTGAAAGTGTAATGGTGTGTGCAGTTACAAACAGGTTTTTGTTAAATCCTTTAGAATATTTCTTTCATTAATCTCAAGCCTCATGGTTATTGGCTATTCAGTTGATCCATAATTTGTTAGAATTTGTGCTAGCTATGGGGAGTTGACCCCTTGTCCAATACATATGTTTTGATGCCATTTGAAGCTTTTCAAATGCAAAACAAATTATTGCATTTCTGCAATTGATGTTATCAATATTTAGGCTTTTGATTCCCAGCCCAGTCATGGTGACCGAGATGAGAAAAAGCAAAAGTTAGTTGCCATTGGAGAGATATTTGCAGAGTAGAATGAAGCACATACAAGGGGCCTTTCAGAGAACGGATATTCAGATCTGCACATTTGTCTTGCAACCTATGTAGACAAGGATTTTCATCCATGCTACTAGTACAGAGAACATGCTATAAAACTAATCTAAGATCGATCATTGAATATTATGATATTTGGTATTGAATTATGAGTATGTTTTGTGGTGATTTAACTTATTTTGTTTCCTCTATGCATATTATGTGGTTATTTTTCATTATATGGCTATATTTTTTATATTTTTAAATACATATACATATATATATATATACATATATATATATATATATGGCTGTATCCAAGCCCCCAAAAAATTCCCATATCCCCGTATCCAATTCTCGTGCCTGTATCCGTATCAGTAGCATAGATATTTTATGGTTGTCTAAGAAGAGTTGTGGTAAATTTACAGAGTTTTTTAGAGAGAGATAAGTTTGAATACATATCTTTATCTATGCAAGAGAGAAGTATGAATTTGTCTTGTATGAAGCATAAAAGCATGGTTGTACGGTTTTGTACATAGGAGGAAGAATGTTGGGGTGTAAATAGGAGGAAGAATGTTGGAGTTTATCTTCTTGTTGGGCATTGAGATGCATTAAAAAGAAATCTCATTAAAAATGTCAAAAATATCATGAGTGGAGTCAAATCTCTGCTGGAAAAGTATTAAAAGAGCTATATTTTTGTTGGAGCAGCCAATACCTTAAGTGCGGTGTTCAAAGTGGAGTTACGAATTTGAAAAATGCATTAACAAAAGTCTTTTTGCTATGGTGTGGGTCCCATACAATATTTCTTTAATGCTTTTCATCTTCTCAAGTAAAGTAAATTGCATTTAATTTAGTTTTCTATCAAACATATTGATACAGAATGTTTGGATTGAAAAATATATGAATGTTCATAGACCAAGTGGCAAATGACCTTTTATAAGGTACATGACAAAAAAAGAGGTCACAAGTTCAAATCACTCCCCTCCTCATTTTGCATCTGGTGCATCAATTCCAAGAACTAGAATGCAAATATAGAGTATATGCGTGTTTGTGAACATCATACATCAAGTGGTAATGTAGGAGACTTGGTAAAAGAGGCATTTTCAAGACATTGAAAGTATGTAGGAGATCAAGAGGTCCATTCCCACCAAGTGCAAAATTGTTTTTTAAAATACCATCATTTCTAGTGTTAGCCTACAATTAAGCATTTTTTTCATTATTTTTGCTTTCAAATGTAGGCATATAACCACTTCAGTGACAGGTTTTTGCCTATTTTGAATCCATCAAAATAGTCAATGTTTTGATTTAGAGTCTCCTTGTGATTTTGTGAAAAATGTGTTAGAACAAAGACATATGGAGTGCAAAAATGTATAAAGGGTGCATTTTCAGTCACATCTGACACCCTACTATTGCTCAACTTTGAAAATGAGCAATATTTATAAGGACACCATGAATGTAACAATGAATTTTCCTTCTGCTAGTGTTGTCGAAGACAAACCAATTGCATTATGGGGTTTACAAGTCCCTCGCAATCGACCTAGCTGATAGAGCTTGTACAAACCCATCTTGAGGATGTTGCTAACTCAAAGATAGGGAAAGTGATATAGTTGCAATTTTGGTACTTAGTGCCAATTTGTTTGAATTTTTTGTGTCAATAGTTTTTCTCGGTTGTTTTTGAGATTTTTACCAATATGAAGCATGGTGGTGATCCATGACAACATGTATTTCTCACCTCTTGTCCGATAGGGGGAAAGGTGTTTAGATCAATCTCTAAGGTCATTGTATAGACTAACTAGGGTTGTAATAGTAGTGTTTGCAAATTGGTCAAGGCTGTTGGGACATTAGTAGAAAATGTTCCATACATGAGGTACAAGGGAATCATTGAGACATAGATCGATGTAGCTAAGTATTCCTAGGATAATGCTTATACTACAGTACAAGTACGAATCAAGGGGATGAGTATTCCTAGGATGATGCTCATCATTATGTCAGATGGTGTCAAGAGAATGCAAGGATTGTAGTAGGCATAAAACATAGGAGGTCAAACTACAAAGATTGCAGTGGACATGTCGACACATGTTGATTAGTACAAGGTATAGTTTTGTAGGTTGTTGTGGTTTCATCAGATGTAATAATTGTTTGCTCCTACATGCATCTTTTAGTCCCCTTTGGATCAAAGGGGTTTCATTAGGATTTATGATCCAAATGTTTAATTTAGGAAATGTTAGTATAAGACATGCATCTCCTAGTGAGACACCCCCTTTAATTAATAGATTAATGTTATGTTGCATAGAAACTAATATTAGTCATTAATTACCTATATTAATAATGTTAGAGTGGTAGTTGAATCATAAGTAGTTGGGCCTGTACGGTAATTAGGTTGCGTGGTTGAGTTCGGTGCAGACAAGCTTTTTAAAACTTGTAAGAGAAAGAAGAATTTAATGAGCATACTGAGCATTTACCATTTGAAGTAATCTTCTTGAAATCAATAATAATGTGGTTATTTTCAGCCTACCTGAGTTCTAATCATTTGCTCAATGGTAATTGTGTGCGCTAGGTAGATGTTGTGCAAGGAGTTTGCACAAGCACTAATTGTGTAGAATGTTGTGCAAATTGATTGCGCGAGCGATATGGTTCCACAAGTTCGCATGGATATTGCCTATGACAGTTGCGCAAGGTTTGCGTGGAGAATGCCTATGACAGTTTAGCAAGGTTGTCAACATGCGAGAATGATGGTAGAGTTGTGCAAGGCTCACAAATTCACTGCACTATGGAAGATTGCAAAGTGGAGCATAGTGGTTGAGTCGCACTAAGGTGTTACCAGGAGTTGTGCAACATGTCAAAAAATGGAGGTTATCTTAAGGCATTTCATACATTGTCTGATTGTATCAGTTAGACTAATGAAGTGCTAGCAAGGTCTTGGCAGCATTCTAACATAGAGTTGTTGAGGAATGTTACACATTGATCACTTGGTTCAGTAGTTGACGAATGCATATTCCCCTGATATGCAAGCGTTACAAAGTAAGTGTTAGATAAAGGCACGGTTCTTCTTAGGAAGAAGTTGTGGACTAATGCACTAGTTGAATGCATGAATGTTGAATACACATGGTCAAGTGTGTGCATTGTAATTATAATATACGATAAAGCATTGTATGAAGGTAACAAAACCTTGCAACTTGGTAAAGCATTGTATGAAGGTAACAAAACCTTGCAACTTGGTTTAGCATTGTAGAACAGTTCAGTTTATGTTATA
The DNA here is from genome assembly GCA_037957365.1 of Torreya grandis. Lineage (NCBI taxonomy): Eukaryota > Viridiplantae > Streptophyta > Pinopsida > Cupressales > Taxaceae > Torreya > Torreya grandis. The sequence continues at coordinate 10,214,552 of JARHVA010000003.1, forward strand.
ATCAAGAAGGTTACTGTGCTGGATTTTTTACCATAAAGGTTTTCCCAGATGAAATCATGTGTATATGTGTGGTTGCCATTACCTTTGTATGTTTAAGGCTCGCATAGCATAGCTCTCCTATGTATTCATTTATGTGTATAGGCTTTTTCTCAACAATTACTATTTAGCATCTGTTAGGTCATCAGTAGATATTTGGTTTTTCTAGTTTCAAAAAATGTCAGTTTTCCAACCTTCAGCTCAGATTTCAGATTTTGCAGATGTAAGGTTTTTACCCCAGGGTTTTGCACAATTCTGAATTTCAGTTTTCAGTTTTTCAGCATCTTTATATTTCAAAAAAATTCAGCAGTTAAGGATTTTTTCATCAGTTTAAGTTTTAGATTTTTCAGATGTTTGAGAATTTTGTTCAAAATTCCATATTTATTTCAGTTTCAGATTTATTTCAGTTTTCAGTTTCAGATTTCTGTTAAGCTTGAAGTATTTACAACAGAGATGTACTTGGGCTCATCACACAAGCAGGAAGTCTCTCAATTTCAGTATTCCACATTTAATTTATCACAACATGTTTTGTTGATGGTGGAAGACTCGAGTATTGAATTTGGCAGAAACTTTCTGCTCGTGAGGCATGCTCACTTGCATGAGCCTTCATCGGTGTCTTATGTGCATATCAATAATATCCATATAGAACTATTAACACCTCTCAGAAAATACCTTAGACTTCTATGGAGATCATAGACGATTGCTGCTGTAGAAGAATGCCTCCATCAGATCTGTAAACCAGTTACTGGCGAAGGAGAAGCCTGAAGGAGATCCAGCTCCAGAAGGGAATCTTGATGTTTAAAGTTGCCATTAATTCTGACATTGTCACTGTTTCTTTAGCATATAACTGTTTACCATATACTTATTCTGGGTGGACAAGGATTTTCATGCTAGGCAGTATATATTGTTAAGATTGTAGGTTTTAGCCGTCTGGTTTGTAGGTGCAGACCTATTTAGAAGTTTAGAGGTATTTTGAAATTTTGATGGGTAGAAGACGATGACTGTATCTTGAAAAAGCCTGTACCCTTTATCAGTATTTTCCTTTTGTATAACTGTTGGAATCAGAATGGAACAGGATCCTCTATGGATGCTCGATTTCAAACTATCAAAAAGAAAACACTACAAGCAGAACAAGATAAACATATGACTAGACCCAGAAGAAATTGATGTTATCCAATCCCCTTGTTAAGGGAAGGAAAGTTCAATTGAAAAGTAAAATCAAACCCACACTACAAAAATAAAACCCAAGTTACCAGGAAACGAAAGCCAAATTTTTGGGACCCAAGGTACAGTTTGTCATGGAAACATTTGTAATTGAAATAGTATAGGTATCTTAAATACATCTATCTGAAAAATGCCAAGATGTATCAATCTTGAGGCATCTGTCTTGGATTCATTACATAGTTTAATATCTTGAATACATCTATCTGAAAAATGCCAAGATGTAACAATCTCGAGGCATCTGTCTTGGATTTGTCACATAGTTTCACCCATTGACGGGTTCCACATTTATTAACAACCCCCTCAGCTTTGCAGAAAATTTTCCACTGACTGCTGACAGTTGGCTTCAATTCAGCTACACCACATCATCAGGCTTGAAAAGAACTTTCCAGGGGGAAAAACAGGCTCCACACTCCAATGTATGCCCAAGATATCACGATTTTTTGATAGGAAGAAGAAAAATTGCCCTATAACGGTCAACTAGACATTAATTTTATAGTCGGTATTTTTATTGACTTCTCACACTATTACACTTCCTCCCCCCGCTCCCCACTCCCATTGTAGGTTATGCCTATGGGCATAAAATAGAAAAAATATATAGGAAAATAAGGACTATGCCACTGTTAGTGCATAATCGAGATTAAAATAAACAAAAATAACAAAACACTGCACGACTCAAAATATCATAGGTTTATAAGTTTTAATTTGTAATTTAGGTTAAGTTCATTCTTTTTTTTTTTGTTTATTTGTTATTCTTCTAACTTTCAGCGGACCCCTGCCTTGGGTTCATCCCAGAAACACCAGGTCCATTGGCATTTCCAGGACATTCCGGGGAGGACCTGGCAGCTCTGAAGAACCCAGGCATTTCCAGGAAAAACCAGAACTACAATCGGTACCACAACCAGTTTGGTTTGGCTATGGAGGGGGCTCTGGAGAATCTGGTAATGTAGAACCAAACCGTAACAGCTTTTACCAACAATATAGATCTATATCTTATTAAATTTACAAAGCATATATGAATTAACAATAAGTTTAATAGGAAAATAAAATAAATATGGTACAAGCTTATTTCTCAACAAATGGAGTATGACAGTGATGGTATTACCCCCAGCGCTCTTCTAAGGAGTTTGTTGATAAAGCAATGCAAAGTAAAATTAAATCAACTCGCCAAATATTCTTTGTGCGTGCAGAATGGCCCAGTGGCAAACACAAAATTTATGAACCAATGTAGCAAATGGGGAAGTTATGAAACTACGTGTAATGGCCCAGTAGCAAATGAAGAAGTTGTGAAACTATCTTTGTAGGCACAAATGGTTCTAAGCCTTGAGTAATTATTCTAACATTGGTTACAAATAAACCAGGTTTCATTAGCAGTCCATGGCAAGACATTCCAAATTTGCACCTAGGAGTTCAAGTCTCAAGTATTAGTTCCATTACAGCATGCATTCAACAGGCCAAATGCTAAGGTGCTAGAGCCTCAAGGGAAGAGATTTACTTAAATATCAAGTAAGCGATTTCACTTGCATGCAAATTTGCCAAAGGTGAGAACCGGAACTTGAATTTCTGCCATATTCCCCTGAAAATGGGTCTAGTAGTGGAATCCAAAACCTCGGACAAAAACAATTTTATGTGGTTGAATTCAGAAGAATTTTATACAATATTACACCACGAAGAAACTAGGCTTAAAATAGAAAAGAACGTCATAGTTACACATGAGAATCTTGTATGCCTAAAATGCACAATGTAGTTCATTCATAATATTGTGAAAATGCAATGCACAAAAAAACTGTCCTCGAAAACAGATGACACGATAAAAGGAAGCCTTGAATGGATTTTGGTCTAAATACATACTGGGTGACAAGGAGCACATCAATTGTTGATGGATCGATCTCGTCAAAATACGGTAGAGCCGCCATGCCAGAGTAAGCAGGGTGGATTCCACAGTCAAACTCCAAGCACACAACACAAGAAAAAAACGTCAGTTCCATATTACAATCATGGATAAAACCTCTTCTAAAAACACTTCTCACAGACTGTCATGAAATATTAAATCCTATTAACACTTCTTATTCATGTAACAAGTTCCACCCACTTTTCAAAAGAATAGATCCTATTAAGTGCAAAAGCATCAGAACCCATTTCTTTCAAAATCACTAAAACCAATTTCTTTCGAAGCAGTAGAACCCACTTCTTTCAAAAGCGCCAAAACCTACTTATTTCAAAAACATTAAACCCCACTTACTTCAGAGTGTTGTTTTCAAGAAATTTTCATTAAGGATACAGTTTCATTCAAACCAGCTTACTAAGCCAAACCCATTTAGTGGAGGTCCGTACTATGTAGAAGACGGTCTCAGAAACTATGCAGCCACGTTTAGGCAATTAGTGCTGAACATTCACAGAAAAGAAAGTACGTGTGTGGGAAATGACTCAAAACAATAAACCCAACTGAAATTTGAAGCAAAAAAAGGAATGAGTTTACCAGAACAGTCTTGTTCTTGTAGGTCATGTAAACACAGGAACGACCCACTTCATTGCCAGCGCCCAGAGGAGTGACAATCAACTGGTCCCCCTCCCTTGACACCATTGACTCCTTCCGCTTTAATGTACTCATGGTTTCTCTTTCAGATTTGAAGGACTGAACCCCTCGCAATGTTTATTTATACAGTGAGTGCAATGAGTGCAGCCTTGTTATAAGTAGACCGTGCAAGATCGCATCTCTGCAGTGAAAAGCCCTTCTTTCATTCGAAAACGAAAAGGAGCAAAACCGCGCTCCTGCTTAAAATTTCTAATACAGTGGTAAAACAAGCAACCTCGAATTCAACTGCAATTTTAAGCTGTTCTGTTTGCACTTCAGCCCTTAAACCACCTTTAAGGGGGCCTGGAATTTAACGGCGACCCCTGCCCTCAAATGGAAATTTATTTCAGGCATAGATTTTTTTTAGGCCTTTTGCTTTAGGTACACTGCGTTGCCGTTAAACTGGCCCAATGGTGAATAAGAGGGTGGTCCTATGGAGGGGGTAATTCGCAACTATTTTGCAGATGCAAAAAGTTTTATGCGATTTCAAATTTTTTCAATTATAAAAAATTTAAATTTTTTTTCAAAAATAGGAGCACCAAATGTAAATGAAAGAAATTTCTATAGACGAATAGAGGTTGGGGGCAAGAATTTGTACCATATGGAAAGAAAATTTAAACACAAAAAAAGTACTAAATATTTTTATAGTTACAATATCATAAGACCGGACCCTAATTAGTATTTTGAAAATGAAAGTCACAAATCTTAACTCTGATATATCTATTTTATTCTTTGTATTTGAAGTAGGTGTCTTTTATTTAGTGAGAGTACAAGGTAGTCTTGTATGTTATAAGTTATTGTATAAATTTAAGTCTAATATGTTTTAACAAGATTTTTTCTTTCTTTTTTATATTAGAAAGTCAATTTATTTAAATAGATGATTTTATAGAAAGTCATAATGCTTTGTGTTCTAAAAATATAACCTAAATCTAATAAGTACTAAGTAGAATGATCATATAGTGCTTTATGTTTTGAGAATAGTCTACATCTAATAATATTAAGTGAAATAATTATATGGTGCTTTGAGTTATGAGAATAATTTGGCTCTGATTCAACGTTGTCTCCAAGGTGTGTAATAGTTCAGATGGAATGTGATTTTCTATTTTTGTGAAATAATATTTTTAATGCGAATGAGTGTAAAGCACTATAAGTGTCAGGAAACCTAGAACAATAAACATGCTCCGATGCCTACTTAGTCAGGATCTTGCTCCACCAATTAGAGCACATATGATTACTTCTTGTATTAGCAACTAAACACGAAATTTAACCAGAATCAATAAGTAACTAGAAATATGAAACAACACAGGAATTGAGAGACAATACACAATTGTATTAATAATCACTCAGAAGAATATACAATAAAGAAGATGCCACTTCTTCTTCCACCTCAAAGGTTCGCCACACTTCAAGACCTTCTTCCCTCTCTCTCTTGGTCACAACAATCAACTCCAATACAGAATTGATGTTCACCTCTCCAACCAGTCAGTAACACGCTGCCAGTACGTCAAGTACACAACCGTACTCCAAGTAGATCTCCTGCTCTCTGCTGCTACCTGCAAATCACTAGACCTTACTCACCATTGTAGATCTCCTATAGAAATTCATGCACACATGCTAACCAAGATCATACACATATGAAGAACCCTGTTGATTCTCCAATCCAGTACCCACCTTGGTACTGTGGCACTAGGAGGAACGCACCATTGCTCTCTTCTCTCTGAAGAAGCTTATTGCTCTCTTACTCACTAGCTACAAGTTTTACAATACATCCCATGAGTCCATATATAGATCTCATGCTTACAATAATTAGACTAACCTAATTACAATAATTAGACACGCAACTCAAGACCAAAAATAGCCTTTGCATGCAAACACTCGGTTCAACGAACTAACTGTCCGTGGAACAAGCAGTTCTGGAACTGCCACAGGCGACCGACGTCGGTCCCTTACTGCCTGGAGGTGACCGACGTCGGCCGACATCCTGTCGATGTCGGTTTCCTTCCTGTCCACCCTGCCATCGTCGGTTGCCTTGTACACTGCACTCTGCCGACGCCGGTCTCCCTGGAACTCAGCAACCTCCTCCCTGTTTGCACCAGTTGAAGCTTTTAGCTCCACATCCTAACAATCTCCCACTTGGAGATAAACAGCTGCAACTGTACATGTATCTGTACACTGTCTAATTTGTACCCTGGCTTGTATCCCTCTTCAAGATCTTCACCACACCCTGTGATGCTCTAACCTTTGTGCCTTTGTCATCCAAGTACCCTGCCGCATCCGCATCTACAAACCTATGTAGAAAACAACTTGACCCTGCATAGCATGTCGACCTGCCGCTGATCCCTGTAAGAATCCACTGAACTGCCCTTCAGTACCTCTTCCTCGAATTGGCTCCATACTTTCTGACAACTCCCACTGCTTTGGGAAAACTCAGGGCTACACTAGACCTCATGTGATTTTGAACACTTGTTCTAAGCTCTGCTTGAACTGTCCAGCCCTTGGTGTGCTTTCTAATTCTGCATCCTGCATCATGAACCCCACCAACACCATCTTCACATCAGCTCCCACTGAAGATAAAATCTCCATGTCTCTTATGCCAAAGAATTTCACTGCTCCAAATTCTTCATGACATACCTCTGAACTAACCTTACCCTTAGCTCAGCAAATCCCCGTATGTACAAACCTGCTAGCAAATAACCCACATATAGTAACTGGATAATGTTGCAATCATCATCCACCTGGTAAGACAAACACAATAGTTACACTGACATTGACTGAAGCCATGCTTAGTCATCCACCTGTCAAACCTGTACCACTGTCCTGTAGCTTCCTCAAGACCATATACCTTGGCCTTCCGTCTCACGTATACATCCACTCTCTTCTTTAACTTGGGAATCCATTCCGTCTCTCAGTGCTTACTTTCAGCTGACAACTCTACCAACAAATACTTGTTTGGTTCTTCTCTAAGGACTCACACTCCTCATCCATGCCAAGCTCCCACTGTATCTGGATTCTACCTGCATTGCCTCTTCCATCTTCTTGGTTCTTGACCATCAATAAGCAATATAAAGAAGGTGAACAACGAATATGAGGTTCACATACCTTTTCTGACCTCGACATGAGCGTTTGAGACTTGTTGACAGCTTGTTGTCCACCCAGTATCCGTACCAGTGACAGATCTCGACCATCTCCCAGTCTGCTCTCGACCGATGTCGACTCCCTGTACTGACCCTGAATGCCGACGTCGTTTCCCTGGCTGACGTCGGTGTCTTTTTTGCCGACATCGATTCTTTCATGACGACATCGGTCTTCATTCTACCGACGTCGGTTATTGTCTGACCGACGCCGGTACCTGTGTTCGTCTATGAGGGATAACTTTTTACCCGCGAGCTCTCCATGGATCAAAATCCTATTCAAATCAACATAGCTCTGCTCAGAATAATTCAGTCTCCTCACCTAATCTCTGTCCGTCATCTCCTCCATGAACACCAAGGCTTTCCAGTTCTTTAGCTTGTCAAAGACATCTGACTTCCGCTTCAAAACCTGCATTCTCCTTCTACATATGTGACTAAGCCTACGAAGCCACATCTCTGCAACAGAAGGTGAATCAGCAATATAAGTAGATAGATAAAAGATACCTACTTTCTTACCACCATCTAATTCAAGTGTATCCACTGTGAGAGTTACAGTGCATCTCCCATCACCCAAATTTTTTGAAGAAATTAGACTCATCTCCAAGACTGGTACCTGCATGACTTCCTTCAACCACTGTGTGTCATCCGTCTGTAATTTCAGCTTCACTTCCCCTTCATCAATCATCTGACAAGGCTCTCCAACCCCTAAATAAATCTCTCCAAAGTCTCCAAAGACACACCCATGAAAAGATGCTCTATTTCGGGCTGCATGGAAAGAGGCAAAAAAATCTGTAAACAAAGATTCTACTTTATCCAGAGCAACCTGTGCAATGACCCCTGCAACATCTGCTTCTACACGCTGATCTTCTACCGACCAACAATCTCCTTTTACCTGCTCTTTCTTTCCATCAATCAGACCATTCGTGCTATTCAGTTTCTCCATTCATAGCTTACTTTCTTCTGCCATTGCTATACTCTCACTCAATCTGAAACCCCTGTGAGTGACCTGTAATAAAAAATACTACCAGATCTGAAACCACCTGTTAGTCAACCCAACCAAAAGCTCTGATACCAATTGTCAGGAAACCTAGAACAATAAACATGCTCCGATGCCTACTTAGTCAGGATCTTGCTCCACCAATTAGAGCACATATGATTACTTCTTGTATTAGCAACTAAACACGGAATTTAACCAGAATCAATAAGTAACTAGAAATATGAAACAACACAGGAATTGAGAGACAATACACAATTGTATTAATAATCACTCAGAAGAATATACAATAAAGAAGATGCCACTTCTTCTTCCACCTCAAAGGTTCGCCACACCTCAAGACCTTCTTCCCTCTCTCTCTTGGTCACAACAATCAACTCCAATACAGAATTGATGTTCACCTCTCCAACCAGTCAGTAACACGCTGCCAGTACGTCAAGTACACAACCGTACTCCAAGTAGATCTCCTACTCTCTACTGCTACCTGCAAATCACTAGACCTTACTCACCATTGTAGATCTCCTATAGAAAGTCATGCACACATGCTGACTAAGATCATACACATATGAAGAACCCTGTTGATTCTCCAATCCAGTACCCACCTTGGTACTGTGGCACTAGGAGGAACGCACCATTGCTCTCTTCTCTCTGAAGAAGTTTATTGCTCTCTTACTCACTAGCTACAAGTTTTACAATACATCCCATGAGTCCATATATAGATCTCATGCTTACAATAATTAGACTAACCTAATTACAATAATTAGACACGCAACTCAAGACCAAAAATAGCCTTTGCATGCAAACACTCGGTTCAACGAACTAACTGTCCGTGGAACAAGCAGTTCTGGAACTGCCACAGGTGATCGACGTCGGTCCCTTACTGCCTGGAGGTGACCGACGTCGACCGACATCCTGTCGATGTCGGTTTCCTTCCTGTCCACCCTGCCATCGTCGGTTGCCTTGTGCACTGCACTCTGCCGACGCCGGTCTCTCTGGAACTCAGCAACCTCCTCCCTGTTTGCACCAGTTGAAGCTTTTAGCTCCACATCCTAACAATAAGTCTAAAAGAGTGTAACTTTGTAAATGATTGAGAGAAAGTGTATGCAACACTCGGTGCAATTTGAGGCAAATTGTATCTTGGTTGTGATTGTAAAAAAAAGTTTTGTGGTGAGTCTTATTTTTTACTCTCTTTTAATTTGTACACATATAAATATAGAAGAAATAGAAGACAAATTAATTTATGGTAAGGTTATGGGAATAATTGTAATATGAGGACCATTTCCATTATAACATTGTTCTATTAGCATAAGGATTGTGATCTATTGGTTGTATATGTTGCCGCACTTATGAATGTAGTGTTTGGTTATTCATATAAGTACAATGACTGCTCATTGCATATAAAATATGGTTCAAAGTTATGTATATTGAAAACATAACATATTGCCCAGTTACTTATCCTTCTAATATAGCTCTGGGGAAATATGAGATATTTTGTTAATAATATATTCAAGATGTTTGAAAAGTGAGGAATGGTAATATTTGTTGAACATGGGCGATTGTGAGAATTTAAGTTCTCTTTATACATTTGTGTACTTACAAAACACAATATATGTATTGGGGTTTATATTACCATAAATAATAGTTGAGTTATCTTGAATTTTATCATGTTTATAGACAATAAAAATATCGAAAACAACAAATCTCAGGGATAAAAAATATGTGAATCATTGTACTCAAGAATCAATAAAAACCTATGTACTTTAATGAAGGCTCCAATTATTTCTAGACATCAAATGGTCATAATTAAAAAAAAGCAATAAAAGTAAAAGTGGGTACATTCTAGGGCTAAGTTTCAAAGGACCCCACACATGCATTTTAAACTATTTAAAACATTAATACGTATTTTGCATAAAATAGAAAAAAATTAAAAAGTATCATAAGTTCAAAAAAGGGTCAATAATACTTATTTTAAACAAATAATTAACAAATACATACCAAAAAAAATCATGCAATTTAACTACTAATACATGTCTAGGGGCCATTTTAAGTATCTACACTAAAAATATTATAGAGTCATGAAAACAATTGGAACGCACACAGATTAGGCATATAAAGATGATACCACTAACCTAATCCAATGGCATAAATGAAAATGTGACAAGAAGTTAGTTTATTATTACTCATGTGTTCCACTTGCGTATAAATGTGACATGATGACTATTGGTAAGGATGGAGTTTAAATGAAAATGGTCTCGTTAGGATAGGTCAATGCTAATGTCAAGAGGGCACCCTCTTTTGTTTTTCTATGAGTTTATCTCAACCTTTTAAGCCTCACCAATCAATTGTTATGATCTTGATGGGCGGATTTCACTAACGCCTCAAGGTTTTGGTGTAATGATTCGTTACATTTGGTATCAAAGCCTCAACCCGGGTTCGAGTCATGGAGTGGGTGGCTACGCCGGCATGGTAGTGTTCGTCTAGGGCTCATACATGCGGGGGATCCTAGTGTACGGGTGCAAATCCAGCCCATAATCTGGGCTTTAAAAATGTGGTGGGATGTTATAATCCTGATGAACAGATTTCACTAATGTCTCGAAGTTTTGGTGTAACGGTCCGTTACATCAATCAAGTATTAAATTTGATGATCATATGAGTGTCCTTATATTTTTATATTGTAAAACATCGTCATATTTTTTTAATGAATTCTATCAAATGTAAGGTGAAATTTTGAGTAGACAGTCAAATACATATATAATGAGTTATATTGAAATGTAAAAATAAATAATAAATATAAAAACTTTTTCCAATTTTTATAATATTATGAACTATATTAAAATATGACAAGAAATGGTGAATAAATAATCATCCATCAAAATTTCATAGTTCTACTATAAACTATATTAAAACATAACAAATAATAATGAATAAATAACCCTCTATCAAAATTTCACATTATTTATATATATATATATTACTATGAAATATATATTAAAATATGAAAATAACTAATTAATAAATAACTCTATTAAATTTTCACATGATCAACACAAATGACCATGAAATAAACGACCATCAAATTTAGTCTGTAAGATATCATCTTTAAACAAAATATTGTATTTGTATTTTAAGTAGGTATATGTTTACCCCATAGTTAATTGATGTCAATCAATTAACTAGGAATAAACTATAGAAGTTGATGTACAACAACATACAATAAAATATAGTAAAGAGTAATGCTAAAAGTGAATTATAAAACAATAAATTGTAAAGGGAAAATATATACTTAGCTTAACCCTATTGTTTGTTGCATAGACCAGACTCAAGATTGTGTCATCGTAGAAATCAAAAGATAAAGGGTACAGGGACGAGGGCACTATCCACTTTTGCCACTTTGTCACTATTGATCATACAAAAGAATTTCAAGTTGGAGAGCGCATGACTGCTTACAAGGGTTTCCTAATTTTGTGCAGGGGCCGAATAGATGTGTGAAATACCTATAAAGTTGATGCCCTAGTCATGCATAAGCACACAAAAGAGATCAAATGCAAAATGGGGGAAATAGAGGAAGTGAAAATGGTTTTGCTATATTCAAAAAACCTCTTGTTGACTAAGTGTTGCCTACACAATGTAAAAGGCTTCATGTCGATGTAGTTCTCCTTTTTGGGTAAAGTATAAAATTTATGATGAATGCAACTAGAATATTGATTAGAATGCTTGACAATAGATGCCAGTGCCCCGCAATAAAACATTGTTAAGGACACACGTGGCCCTATTCGCCTAGTGCAGTCTCATCCTAGAATGTCAAAAACCAATAAAACATTGTTAAGGACACGTGACCATATTCACCCAGTGCAGTCTCATTCTATAATGTCAAAAACTTTTAAAACTTGTTATGAATGCTTTGTGAGCATAATAGAGATGAATATGAATGAAATACCAATGTCTACATGTGATTTTCTTAGTGTTTGTAAGACAATGAAAACTCGTATAATAATTTTGGTTAATGACGTAGCAAAAATATCAAATAAGGTAAGGATGTCAAGTATACATTGTCAAGCATTTATTGATTAAATTTATGTGTCTATGGTATATAGGGATTTGTAACTAAACCACTTATTTATTTTCATTTACTATTCATTGGAGCAATGATTATAACCAAATTGTAATATTTTTCTTCTATTTTTTTTAAGTTTCCATGTCCTTCATGGCATGTCACCTATATCTCAATAGGTGGCATGCGTCTCTTCATGTCATCCATTTAAACCTATTTATTTTATTAATGGTGAACAACTTATGTTTTTGAAAGGGAAATCACGAGTTCAAATCATGCAAGGATAAAAGATGTCCACCTTGTATTTGAAGTAATATTAGATGATTCTTATTTAATAAAAATACGAAGTGGTCTCATACATTATAAACTACCTCCCTGACCATAAAAACGATACGTACACCTACGTATCATGAATCTTAAAAGACTTTGATTTTCCTTTACTTAATTTCAAAAGGTGGCTATCTCGTTATATCTTGCTTTGGCTGAATAGATTGACCCCTATGCGTCTCCACCTCCATTTCCCTCCAAGTGTTAGGGCATGGGATTGGCACTAGCACTTAACATTTCCTGACCATGTGCCTTTCCTTGACATAAAATGGCACACTTTGTACATGACTACCTTGGATCAGACTCCTCAGAATTGTTCTTTTGGCAACGCTGAAGTAAGGAATATGGGAGTTGGAAGGAGGAATTCTCAATCAGAAAGTTCTTACATGGGAGGAGAGATCAATAATTTTCAAATTGGATTGCTAGAATATAGATTCTCCACTGAAGTTCAAGGAAAGATATTTGAAACGGATGAGATGATAGCGAGGCTTCTTTCCATTTTCCCACAGCTTATCCTTATCAGGCATTATCTCAACTTTTGAAAACACAGGGACAGTTACCATATGAAAAGGTACTGCTATCTGCTACTGATAACTTTTTTCAACATGGTGTGCGTGAAGATTTTCCTCTTGCGAGGATGACAGATCTAAAACAAGCTTTCAGGGCTCCAGCGAGAAGGTTCGCCGGGACTTACAAATCTGTCGAACAGGGTTGTAGAGATTTGTGACAGAGTGGATGGATAAAGCCAAAGAAGAAAAGGGCTGTTTAAAACATGTTTGATTTTTCTACTGGCATAGTTTGCACCGTGTCTTCACTACCGTCCAAATGGCTTCAATTAAGATGTCAGAGACAGACTGACTGGTGTGTTAGATTAAAGACAACCACTGAACTTTGAAATATCTGTCACCATTGTATAGAAATGGAAGAGCCAGGGATCTCCATAATGAAGGTAACAAATAAGTGTGTTTTATCATGGGCTAAATTTTATAGTTAAATGTGTTCGAAGTAAAGTAGTGGTGGGATGAGTGACTTCTGAGTAAGATTTGGTGTTTCGTTATTTGAGTTTCACTTATACGTAATGAGCGTTAAGTGGATCATTTATACTCAAAAAAAGATTCTTGTAAACTATCAATGAAATATAATTTATCAACTCAATCAAAAAATTATATTTCACAATGATGCACTCCAAAAATACCATGCATGTAAAATTAAAAAGTTGGGAAGATCTATAGTGAATGGTTCATAAGGCGGATTCTTATAAACTACTAATGAAATATAATTCATCAACTCGATCAAAAAAATTTAATTCACAATGATGCACTTCAAAAATACCACGCGTGTAAAATTAAAAAGTGGGGAAGATCTATAGTGAATGATTCATAAGGCATAATACTTGTTGAAGATGAAATGCAAATGAAGTAGCAAGTTAAGCAGGGTTGACCATGGGAAAGCTCCAACATTAAGTACACTTGAGCCATAATAGTATTGGAATGGGTGACCACATAGATGCAATAAATACACCATTCATACTCATGAGAGATGGGTTCTTGTGGACCATTAATTATGAAACATGGATCCATATAGATTAACTCATAACTATGTAGTTGAATCTCAAATAACCATATTACATAATGACGCAGTGCATAAACTCATATAAAAATGAAAGAGTGAGTGAGCTCCATAATGAATGGTTAAACAGGGTAGCAAGCTAAGTTAACTCGATTGTGGGGGAAATACTAAGGTTAATTATGCTTGAGTCGAAGTATTACTAGAATAGTTGACCTCTCGAGAAGCTTCGTTGCTTCGCCCCAATAAGTATCACATAGATGCAATGACTGTGAAGTGGACCCTTTGGGGTCATGAAAGATGGGTTCTCGTGAGCCACCATTCATGTAATATTTTCAATGCAAATTGATTCGAAACTATACAATGAATTTGAAAAAATCATATTACATAAAGATGCACCGCATAAACCCTACCCTCATTAAAAAAAAGATCTAGAGAACTCCATAATGAATTGTTTACAAGGCGAAATACTTGTTGAAAGTTTCACAAATGGGGTAACAAGCTAAGTGGGCTTGATCGTGGGAAAACTCCATAGTTAAGTGCACTTGAGAAGTCTCAGTGTTTCATCCTTGTGAGCATCACTTAGATGTAACAAGCATCAAGTGTACTACTAATGCTAATGAGAGAGGAGTTCTTATGGACCATTACTTGTGAAATATGGATTAATATATATTTAATCGAAACTAAATAGTTAAATCTCAAAGATATATATTACAAAATGATGCAATGTGAAAACACCACTCAAGTAAAAAAAGGAAAAAACTAGGGAGCTCCATAATGAATGGTTCATAAAATCTAAATAATTACTACCAATGTCTCCAATCAGAAGGCCTTATTTGTCAAGATTGATTTTGAGAAGGTTTATTATTGAATATAGTGGCCCTTCATTATAGCAATGTTGCAAGGTCTTCGCTTTGGCCCCAAGGTTGTGCAAGTTGTCAACATGCTTTTTCAAGATTTTGGTGCTTGCATTAATATCAATGGTGCCTAATCTCATCGTTTTGAACTTCATAGATCTATCAGGGAAGGTTGTTCTTTAGCTCCTTCTCTTTATGTTTTGGTTGCTAAAGGTTTCGGCTATCTTTTGGCCAACTATGCTTCTAGGGGTTTGGTGAAGGGTATTTCTCTCCCTAATATAGACAATCAACTAATCAATGGGCACTTTGTCGATGACTCCTTCCTTACCCTTTAGGAGGACGATGATGTTGTTAAAAATGATATGGAATGCCTTAATACATTTTGTCTTGCTTTTGGGTCCTCCATCCAATGGAAGAAAACCCAGTGCTATCACCAATCTCTCTCTCCCAAACCTCTCTAGTTGGAGGATCTCAATGGTAGTAGATTCTCCCTAGAGTTCAGTTCAAATTTTTTGGCATTATCTTAGCTTTTCAAGCCTTACCTATTGATTTGTGGTTTTATTTAGTTCAAAGGGTTGAGAAAAAAATATCCTTCTAGATTACCAAACCATTGTCATTAACAGGAAATTTTCAGATATGCTCTAAGGTTTTGGCTACTACTCATGTCCCCCGATCGTTCTGTTGGGCTCCTTCTAACACTGCCTATGCTAAATTGGAAAAACTCTTATGTGATTTTCTCTAGGCCAATTCTTAAGGTCACAAAGGACTCCACAAAATTTCTTGGGACATTTGTTGTCAACCCAAAGAAGCAGGGGGGCTTAGGCTCATTGATGTTAAACTCCGAGCCCTGGCTCTCAGTGTCAAGTGATTATTAGAGGTTTGGAAGGTGATGAAGCATGGAAAATTTTGTTAAGGCATTGCATGTCTCAAGGATGCCCTTTAAGCAGAAGGTCCTAGCAAGGTGTTGGTATGCATAGTCTTTTCATTACCCATGTTCCTATTAAGATCGAAGGTACCTTTGTTATGCACAACATCTGGAAGGCTTGGGAAAAACTCAAACCTCACCTGATCTGGGGGGGGGAAGGGTTTTGAAATGGTCTCTCTCTAAACTCTCACTCCTTATAGTGATCCCCAACGCTCAATTTTCACAATGTTTCATTTGCCATGTTCCCTTGAATCAAGAGCTTGAGATTGTTTTAAAAGGGTATTAAAAGCATTGGGGATCTTTTCTGCAAAATTAGTCAGGACTGGTTCCCTTAGCATCTTGTGAAAGACAAATTCAATCTTAACAATGAAGATGCATAATCCATTTTTCAGATTCAAAGTTCCATCTCTGAAGAGTATTTACACAAGATTGGTGTTTACTCCCTTACAAATTGGTGGAAAGATTGGCATTGGCCTACAACTACATCCTTTCGTCATTATTCTCCTTGACCAGTGTATAAACTGTTGGCTCCTTAGCACATTGACACTAAAACTCTCAATCATCTTTAGAATTTTTGATCCCTTCATTATGTTTGGTCTAGAAGGTTTGCTACCATTTGGGTTGCTCTCATAAAGCCTAAAAACCCATTTCTTTTGGTATGTTCTCTAACAAAGTTTGCCCATAGGTGACTATCTCAAGCACATGGGGGTTTTTAATCCCATTTGCCCGACTTGTCACTAACCAGAAACCCTTAAAAACCTTTTCTAATTTTGTTCTCACGCCTAGTTTGTTTGGAGATGGATTCATACCCTCTTTGAGCTCTTTAGACCCGAATTCTTCAATTAGAAAATGGTTCTCTTGTGAGACTTCATCCTACTTCCTACAAGATACAACATATTTTAGCATATTTTTTGTGCTGACATTCTTTTTAAGATTTGAAAAACTAGAAATAATGTTTGTTTTAATCATGAAGAAATGGAAAGAAGATTTGTTGTAACTAACAAAGTTGTAATTTCTGATGTTACCCCCTAGATCCAGGTCCAAACTGATAAAGTTCAACTTGAGCTTCACCATTTGCAAATCCTCTTGGATTAATGGGGGAATGCTCCTTGTGCTATCAACCATGAACCTTCAGATTCTCCTCGTCACCGCTCTCCTCTTTGTGGATGTGGGGTTCGACGTCAATGGTCTCAAAGCTGAACAAGCCCCTCTTCTCGCTCTCGTTGGTTGTCCCCACACCACAACATGCTTGACAAAGCTAATAGAGGTGGTGGGGGAGGGGGGTTTGGGCCCCTTCCATAGGTAAGTTTTTGCCGCTGGCCCTTGTCATTTTACCCTCTCGACATGGACAAGATGAGAAAAAAGTAGCAAGATGATCGATGAGATCCCTTACCTATTGACAAGAACCTGCCCACTCAGGGGGCTTGGGGAGGAAGCCACCCTTCTCCTTTGCTTCCTCCTCCTCTGTCAATTGCCATGTGTGTTGTTGTAACTTAGTTTGTATCCTTGTTAATGCTTTTATTATCCTTTTTGGTTGATGTGCACTTGAGTTAAGAATAACTCATAGTTTGAGAGGCCTTGGTTTTGACCATTTTGTTATTTTACTCTCTTCCCGAGGCTTTTTTAACTCCATATAATCTTGTTTGTAGAGTGTGACTCTTCCACCCATCTTTTTTTGTATGATTAAGAGTTTAATCGTTTTATTACATTAATAAAATACACTTTTCAATTTAAAAAAAATGTTGAAAATTTTACAAATATATTTTAATTTTGACCATATTATTTTAATATAAATAATAGATATATTGATGAATCTCAATAAATTGTTTTTCACAACAATAAAATAAACTCTAAAAATTAGATTGTACAATTTGAAAGGTTTTACAAACCAATTTTCTTAAAAGATTGAGAGGAATGATTATCATTATAATTTAAGGTTTGAACTATTCTTATGACATCTCTTGAACTTGAGCATGTAGCGCATATCTCAATTATGTATGACATCAAATGCTTTGAAAATATAAATGGAAGGATAAGTTTGGCAGAAAAGAAAGAATAGTTTACTTTTAAAAGTTTCCTCGAAATTGTTTACAATAAATATAAAAGAGTCCAATAAGTATTAGTCCAGAATTTCTTCTCAAAACATTAAGAATTGCAAAAGCTTTAAACATTTTATTGGTGATTCGATTGACCGCAACTTGTTATCATTGAAGTTGAAAGTTTGATAAGTACTTTCTGTGATCATAATGAACTGCAGTTGACTGCATTTTATTAGGACATAAAAGAAGTTCCAATCCCCATGCCTCCACTTTATCATTCATAACTTAAATCTCTCTTTATTAATTGTTAGCTAACTTTATCTTGCTTCTCTCACCCAATATTTATTCCCCATTAACCTTCAACTCCTTTATTAATTGTTAGCTAACTTTATCTTGCTTCTCTCACCCAATATTTATTCCCCATTAACCTTCAACTCTTTTGGGATTATGCTCCAGAAAAACAAAAATAAATAAAAAACAAACGGATAGTAACACCGTTGAAAGGAATCGTAATTTCAATTCATGCCATGGTGAAATTAGTAAGCAAAACAACATTTATTAATATCTCAAGTTTATTGATCTAATCATTATTCCATTCAGAAGACTAAGTTGGAGATAAATGACATTTGACCTAAGAATCAGGTGCCGTACCCTCTGAGATGCACCCTCTGATATGCTCTGCTTTGTTACTATTATTATGGTCTGTGGTTATTATTCCATTCAGAAGACTAAAGTTTGGGATAAATAATATTTGACCCAAGAATCAGGAGCCGCACCCTCTGATATGCTCTGCTTTGTTACTATTATTATGGTCTGTGGTTATTATTCCATTCAGAAGACTAAAGTTCGGGATAAATAACATTTGACCCAAGAATCAGGAGCCGCACCCTCTGATATGCTCTGCTTTGTTACTATTATTATGGTCTGTGTTGTGCTCTTCTTTGTTGCTATTATTATCGTGTGGTCTGCTGCAACTGATGAAAAGGTCTGTGTTGTGCTCTGCTTTGTTACTATTATTATCATGTGGTCTGCTGCAACTGATGAAATGATGCGTGTTTAAGAGATTGTGTTAAGTATGTATGCATGAGCCGCAATTAAGTGGAGTTGATGACGAATTGTAAATTATGGAGTGCGGATGTTGAAAACACAACCAAAATTAAGGAATTATAAGGTGTAGAATTTGGCAATCGGCACAACATATACACAACGGGTGCATCCACAGCCCAGGTAAGGGCCTTGGTAATTTTAATCACCTGGCACATTTAGAACATCCAGACTAAGGGTGCATCAGATTGTATCCTGTTTGCTGGCTAGGCCTCCCCTCTCCTCTTATGTGGCTTAAAAAATCCAAATAATTATCCCCTTACAACGAGTGTTCAAATATTCCTTCCTCTCTCAAATCAGATATATGCCTGATTTGTTTATCTTGGGTTGTTTCTCCCACTCTAAAATCCTCATAAAATCTTCATATCTGAACAGTTAGTGTAATAAATATTGCTGAAAGGATGGGCACTACAGAGCATGCAATCACAAGCAGTAAAGTGGGATACATACATTTGGAACGTTCACAAGAATCTGGCAAACAAGTGCAAATAATAATACAAAGATCCAGTGCTATAACTGAGAAAATAATAAGCAGAAACCATTTAGATGTGAAGTTAACCGAAAAAAAAACAGATGGAACAGAGGGCGAAGACAGTCCCCAATGCTTGATCAGAGTGACCAAGGTTGAAAACTATTTCACACAAAGGATGCTTTGAAGGAAAAAAAAAGCAATAGGCAAAGACAGTCCCCCAATGCTTGATCAGGATGACTTCGGGTTGAAAACTATTTCACACAAAAGGATGCTTTGCAGAAAAATAAAGCAATCCCAAAAACTTCGAACCCTATGAATGGAAAAAGAACGTTTTGTGAATAATCTTCTGCAGATTATACCCATGAAACGCAAATTTTAAAAAAGAAAACAACAATTCTTCAGCAAATGGCAAGGAAACAATGAAATTTAGGCACGACTTATTTGTTTTGGAAGAATTAAAGAAGGCTTCAATGCAAAAGATAGTTTATAACAGTACAAAAATGTGAAATGATAATTTTTTTAAAGATGAACAACCTTCAGCAGTGTATGGGAAGCTTGTTTGGCAATGAAAATCACATATAAAGTAATGGACACAACTGAGATTTACTATGAACCATCCAGGCATACATTGGTAAGAGAACAAAAACTTGTCAAGAAAACCTGTAAAATAAAATACTGATTCAACAGACAACCGAATCGTCTTAAAGAAGATATGTGGACAGAGACAAGACTTTTTGCCTTACTAATTAGGGATTCAGGCCAGGTCTGGAAGGAAGTTAAGAGATGCCAAAAACCCAAGAATGAAATAAGAAATGATTATTCACAATCGTGAGTTTAACCAAGTTTCTTTAAACAATCATAGTTTGCACTCTGCTCTTTCCTTCAAAAGACCAAATATCCAACATTTGCATGCTCTGTGCAGTGCAGTGCAGTCTAGATGGAAAAAACCAATTTTCACAAACTCCACATGATATCAACGTTATCAAAATTGTTTAAAAATGACTCCCGAACCAATCAACAGGATTTGTCAACACAGTTTGCTTTGCGGAACTTACCCATCCTTGGTAAAAAGGTTTGGAAAAGCATGTTTACTGAATCATGATATAAAGTTGCAATCTTAGCAAGAGATTATCTGTGAAGTTAATATTTTGTATAGCAAGAGGATATAAAATTAAACCCCACCAGGGAGTAAGCAACAATAGAGAGGCCAAACAAAATCCAATGGACAATTACTTTAGGGTTAAACAACTTCAAAACACCTTTCTTCCATTTTTCTTCTCTTGGCAGCACTAGTAAAATTAAAACTAATGTAAAGAATATCCACACGATATACAGGGATTAAAATCAATTAAAATCATCATATAGAACATTTCACCAGCATTAGCAACAGAACCCAATTGATGAACCAGATGAAGTCAATAGAGGGTTCTCTTGATTGTTCTTCAACGATCAACTCAACCTGCCCGTTGACAAGAAAATAAAAAACAGGGAATGCAACTTCTTGTTGTGAAACCCTACCATAGGATCGTTTATAACTTTACCATAGATATTTCAAAGGGGACCTCTACCATAGGATCATTTATAACTTTACCATAAATATTTCAACAGGGAATATAATCGAGTCCCTTACTGCACAGGTAGGTGGCTACAACAACTATGACATGGATGCTTAGTTCCCTTATTCAACTATGGCAGAACATAAATTCCCATGAATCTAAACACATATGATTGACAACATGCTATCCCAAATTTACTTCTGGGCCTTTCAAATGTGCTCAGCAGATTCGTTTTAGGTGCACAGTAAACTGAAAACACTATAAGATACTTTCACTCATTCAACAAAAACATAAAAGCATAAACCCTAGCAAGCACATTCGGGACAACCGACAATTCACCCCTGCACACACAACTAAAATTCCCAAGTTAAGACACAACATGGCCCTTTACATTTATAATGTGGATGCAATGAACAATTCCTACCTGCATGTTAAACAAATCCCTAACTTAAAAAGCCAAAAAGCCCTTTTGCCAACAATGCAGGCCGTAAATATGCAAACTGGATTCCACTTCAGCAATTTCAATCCACACAGAGAGGATATAAACCCCAACTTTCACGCTAGATGATTCAAGTAATTTCTACATGTAAGCCCCACCTAATCAAATGGATTTCCCAAAACCTTAACACAACACACAGATGCACACAACAATACATGCCTCCAGCGATTTCCAATCTGCCCACCCCAATCAATTTTCTCCTCCACAATAAACCCTCACATGCAAGCACTATCACACAATCTGCTGCAATTGGATTCAATTAAAAAAAACCAAAAGCCCCAAAAACATTCCCTTGCCCACACAATGTAGGCCCTAAATGCAAACTGGGTTCCAGTGCAGCAATTTCAATCTACACAAAGCAAGCACCATCAGATGCCCTAATGCAATCGGATTAGATTAGAAAAACTCCAATTCCCCCTAAGACGCCCTAACTGCAAACTGGGTTGCAGTTCAGCAATTTCAATCTACACAAAGCAAGCACTATCACACATGCAGATGCAATCGGATTAGATTAAAAACTTTCCCACACAATGTAGGCCCTAAATGCAAACTGGGTTCCAATTCAGCAATTTCAATCTACCCAATGCAAGCACTATCACAGACCCTGCTGAAATCAGATTCGATAAAAAAAAACCTCAATTCCCCCTAAGACATTCCCTTGCCCACACAATGTAGGACCTAAATACAAACTGGCTTCCAGTTCAGTAATTTCAATCTACACACAGGACATAAAC
Source organism: Torreya grandis (assembly GCA_037957365.1). Taxonomy (NCBI): domain Eukaryota; kingdom Viridiplantae; phylum Streptophyta; class Pinopsida; order Cupressales; family Taxaceae; genus Torreya; species Torreya grandis. The sequence goes on from JARHVA010000003.1 coordinate 10,236,639, forward strand.
CCCAACATCCACACTTAACGCATTCAATAATTCCTACAAGTAAGCCCCGCCATATCGAATGGATGCCCCCAGAACTCTCTACGTACAGTACACACATTATCCTATAAACCCTATCGTCAAGCACTATCACATACCCTACTGAAATCGGATTCAATGAAAGCAAACCCCAATTCCCTACGAAATTTAGCAATGTATTGTAATTAACTTCTGCCCGCCCTGCTTTGCCCTATTATTTTTGGTTGTTTGTTGTAGGACTAAGAAGTCAGCCTGTTGGCATCAGGTGGCAAGACAACGGCTTGGGCGCAAGATACCGAGGGAGTATCCATTCGGCCATTCGGCCATTCTCCCAGCCTCATCCATTTTTATTTAGTTATCTTTAGATAGAATAATAATTATGACTTTACCATCATCTTCACCAGTTGGAGGACAACCCTTTCAAATTTTTTATATTAAATTTACCAAACACAACTAAACTCCAGATCGATTGACAAACAGTAATCGGACACTACCCGACCCTCAATAAATAAATATAAAAATTGAAACTTAATGTTATCAATCACGCTGGATTGAGGGTAACAAAACCCAATACACCATTGATTTTTAAAAAGAAAGCAGAAAAAATGAAAAGATGAATTACAGGATTAAGCCCACTGTTTCTGAATGAAACTGATTATTGACATTCATCCTAAATTACAATCACAGCTTATAATCTCCCCTTCCAAACTCTGAAATAGCTATAAATATTTTTAAAATACTTATCAGCGGATTATTATTATTATTATTTTTTTCTCAGAATGAATTTCCATTTGTTTGGAACTGAATCAACGAACTAAGTTCATTTATTTGGAAATGGATCAACGGGCCAAGGTGGAGAAGCAGCTGTTGGAACGCGCGAGTCCCTGGCGGGCGACATCCTCCTTAACGCGTGGGCTATTCGGCGATGATCGCAGGGCTCTGGGCGAGTCGAGGCTCTTCCTCAACATCTGCCTCATCGCGCCCAACAGATGTACGGCCGGGTTAGCGTGCACGTTGGATCTAAACTGTCTACAAAAATTCATATGAGCCTCTAAAGCCTCCTCCATGCCGATAATTTTGTTAGCCCTGCACAGCTCGTCTTTCACGGCTTCGGCGCACAGCCCACAGATCCATCGTCCATAGAACCGGTCGCGTACGCGAGCTATGTAAGCGAGAGTGCATTCCTCCTTCAACCCACAGCACTCGCACACCGCTAATTCAACCTCACATGTAGCAGCCCCCGCCGCCCCTGCCGCCGCCGCCGCCGCCGCCGCCATGTTTCCGCAGGGTTTGAGGCTCAAAATCGTTTAATGCCTTGCAGAACGTATGTAAATGGTGATGTATAGGTGGCGATAATTATCTATCTTTCCCTTTCCCCAGTCGCATAGCTACCTGCAGATTCCGCCAATACCCAGGCCCTTGTGTTTCCAGGCATTTCCAGGCTTTAAACTTTGTTTTTCTTGATAAGTTTGGCACTTGGCCGGGCTCGAACCCTCCCTCGCCTAATGATTTGCTTCCTACACAGAATCCGGCGGAGTGATCTGGTGTCCTATCTACTGCTGAGCCTCTCCGCCTTTTATAGGGCCTCTGTGAATTATTGTAGCCCTTGATTGCGGTTACGGCACATGACACATGCTGTGAATTGACGTTAGTATTTTATGTTAACGTCAAGTGGGTTGTGGGTTTCTTATTTTTAGCGAGCGGGTGGTCCTATGGGAAAGAAATGGTATCGAAAGATGGAATTTTAGAATATTTTTCTAAAAATTAGGTGTTTATAGTTTTTAGGGAGAAGTATTGAACGATGGAATTTTAGAATATTTTTTCTAAAAATTATGTTATTTGCAATTTTTAGGGAGAAAGTTTGAACGAGTGAGAAAATGGAGGCATCGGAAGTTTCTCATCCATACAATTATTTCATAAGATATTAGTATATATTCATAAATTGTAAACCACGATATTATATTTACTACAAATACTCCTAAAATTACTCTATAATATCTATCAAAAAAATTTAAGATCCCCCGTTTCATGGGACCACTTCTTAAATATGTGAACAGAATAAGTCATGATCTAAAGGGACAAAAAATAAATTAAAATGAAGATGATTATGGTCCACTCACGATCGAAATTTATATGGGACAAAAAATAAATAAAAATGAGCATGATCACAGTTCATTTTTGTATTGAATCAATCATATTAATTTTCACTTAGATAAGTTGATGGAAGATATCGAAAATAAAGATGGGAATAGAGAATTCATCTTTTTACCATTGGAACGCTTCATGATGTTTATTATTGAAAATAAATAAACAGAGGGTTACACAGTAAAGCGATTGGTTGAAAAATATGGCACCAACGCTCACATCACCTCTGTTAGCCGGACAAAGTCAAGCAAATGTAAGATCAAGATTGTGCCCTCAGAAAAATCATGTTGGTCGGATAAAATGCAGCAGGCAAAACCATAAAATGAAAAGCCTCAGAACACCCCTATTGGGCAGGGAAAGTCGAGTAGGTGAAAAGGCAGAAGATCATAGACATACAACAGCAAAACCGTCGTCGTCGCTGTCACCACCAAAGGAGCAGGCAAACCACTTATGCCATTGTCGCCATAGGAGAAAACTCTAAGTGCAGGGAGCTCACCAAGCTCCTGTAGCAATCTGAGAATGTTAATTGAATACCGAGCATATGCCAAGTAGGATGCACAATGAAAAGGCACCACAAACACCACACCCCAACCTAAACCGCATAAAACCTCCAAGAAAAAACAAACACTCCACACAATCCTCCAAAGGAGCTACGACTCCCTGATCCTCCCTCCCTAGCACACGACACTCCTATAGTTGTGCTCCTCAGAGTCGTACTGTTGTAGAGCAAACCCTAAGTTTAGGGTTTTAGCAGAGGGAGGGAGGGAACATGCCTCCTCCATCTTCGACTCCATTTTTTGAATTTGTCTTTTTTATTAATACGGTAGAAATAAAATGATACTATATTGTGTATCACCTATTAAAAAACAGAGGTGTTAAAAGTTTCTCATCCCACATTTATTTTGTAAGAAGATATTTTACCAAATATAAACAATTTAGAGTATATACTCAGAAATTGTAAACCACGAAACTATATTTACTATGAATACTCCTAAAATTGCTCTGTAACATCTACTAAGAAAATTTTAGATCCCTCATTCCATGGGACCACTTCCTAAATATGTGGACAAAATAACTCATGATAAAAAGAGACAAAAAATAAATGAAAATAAAAATGATTACAGTTCACTCACAATCAAAATTTATATGGGACAAAAAACCAAAAATAAAAATACGAATAAATAGTTTGTCCTTTTTATATCTTGGAATGGTCGAAATAAAATGATATTATATTATACCTACCCTCATTCCACGGGACCACTTTCTAAATATGTGGACAAAATAACTTGTGATCAAAATTTATATTAGACAATAAATAAATAAAAATGAAGATGTTCATAGTTCATTTTTTATATTGGATCCAATCATATTAATTTTTATGATAGATAAGTTTACAGAGGATACTAAAAATAAAGATGGGAAAAGAGAATTTATCTTTTTTATATTTTATTACGATAGGCGTACAACAACATTCGAACTAGTTATTTGAACAATTTATAGTGGTCGTTATGTCTACCATTTAAAAATAAATAAATGTTGAAAATTAGAAATATGAAACTTTTTATTAAATTAACACCACAAGAATCAAAACTCAAAAACAAAACAATGACATAGAGTCCAACTATGATACAACTCTCGAAACTTTATTTATTTATAATTTGATAGTATAATATCATAAATGCACTTCCTTTAATTAAGCATCTACACTACATTTAAGACAGACTAAATGATGTGGACTTAATTGATCACAAAATAAAAGGATTTTATCTCATTTTTATAATTTATCGTAAATTTGTTTTTCGTAAATTGAAATTAGAAAAGTGCCACCAACACCACCAAAATGATAGTCACAAAATTTGAACTTGCTCTAGGCAAGATGTCAAAATTGTGTAAGTGCCCCTGACAATCTATAATGTTCGTGCAAACATTCCTAGCGAGCAATTGCTTATTGAATTATGACTTTCTAGCTCCTCCTCTCCCTTGCCCTAAATTTGTGCATTGCAACTTGTCCTCTTGTAATGAGCTAAATATGTATGCCCTGGAGTGTTAAGAAAAATAAATTAGAGCACTCTGATAGAATATTTCACCGATTTATCAAATCGGTAAAATTATAAAAAGATGTTGATAAATATAAATTACATTTCAAAACTAACTTCAACTTGTTTGTTGAAAGTATCCCACAATAAAATATTAGTACATACATGTCTTAATTGCATCTATCTAAAATAACTTCAACTTGTGTACCAAAAGTATTCCACGACAACATATCAATGCATATATATTAATTGCAACTATCTAAACTAACTTCAACTTGTATACCAAAAATATTTCACAAGAGAATATTAGTACCTTTGTCTTAATTACATCTATCTAAAATAACTTCAACATGTGTCCCAATAGGATTCTCCAATAGAGTTTTAGGACATGTATCTAAAAAATGTAGAGATATTAATGTCAAGTAGTGTACCTTGGGTTTATCACATACCACATTGATTAATCACTCCATTACCTTCTCTGTAATTTTTTTTCTTGGTGATATATGGCCTCAATCTCGCTGTGCCACTATGTTGGTTCAAAAAAAATTCCGTCGAAGGAAAAAAAAGACCAAATTCCATCATATGCTCAAGATATTACAATTTTTTGATTAGCATCTCCAAGTTTTAAAAAAAACTTTTATATGACAATGAAATAAACATCAACTATAAGGTTGAAACTATCCCATAATGATCAAATGGGCGTCAGATTTAAAGTTGATTGTTAATTATTAACAACTCATGGATATTCTAACAGTAATTACTATTGTAGAATGCCTATCATCGTAACTAGTTGTGATGTGTTTCCTTTCGAATAAATTATCGCATTTATCTATATATAAATGATTGAATTCAAATTCACTATTAGTGATGTGCACACAGACCTTCCAATGAATGAAATCGAGAAACGCATAAATGAGGAAATGATCCCAATTGAGTTGGAAAATAAGTAGATAATGGGACCAAGATTGTATGTATGACCCCCCCACTATGTTAGGGGCATACAAACACCCCTAATAAATTAGAGCACTCTGATAGAATATTTCACCAATTTATCAAATCCATAAAATTATAAAAATATGTTGATAAATATAAATTGCATTTCAAAACTAACTTCAACTTGTATGTTGAAAGTATCCCACAATAAAATAATAGTACATACATGTCTTAATTGCATCTATCTAAAATAACTTCAACTTGTGTACCAAAAGTATTCCACGACAACATATCCATACATAAATATTAATTACAACTATCCAAACTAAATTCAACTTGTATACCAAAAGTAATTCACAAGAGAATATTAGTACCTTTATCTTAATTACATCTATCCAAAATAACTTCAACTTGTGTCCCAATAGGATTCTCCAATAGTGTTTTAGGACATGTATCTAAAAAACGTAGAGATATTAATGTCAAGTAGTGTACCTTGGGTTTATCACATACCACATTGATTAATCACTCCATTACCTTCTTTATAATTTTTTTCTTGGTGATATATGGACTCAATCTCGTTGCGCCACTATGTTGGTTTGAAAATTTTTGTATCGAAGGAAAAAAAAAGACCAAATTCCATCATATGTTCAAGATATTACAATTTTTTTATTAGCGTCTCCAAGTTTTAAAAAAAATAGAAAATTATATGACAATGAAATAAACGTCAAATATAAGTTTGAAACTATCCCATAATGATCAAATGGACGTCAGATTTAAAGTTGATTGTTAATTATTGACAACTCACGGACGTTCTAACACTAATTACTATTGTAGAATGCCTATCAACGTAACTAGTTGTGACGTGTGTCCTTTCGAATAAATTATCGCATTTATCTATATATAAATGATTGAATTCAAATTCAATAGTAGTGATGTGCACACAGACCTTCCAATGAATGAAATCGAGAAAGGCAAAAATGAGCAAATGATCCCAATTGAGTTGGAAAAATGAGTAGATAATGGGACCAAGATTGTATGTATGATCCCCCACTGTGTTAGGGGCATACAAACACCCCTAACAATAAACGAGGAATCGAGAATCTAAAAAAAATGTTCAAATTCCATCATATGCTCAAGATATTACGAATTTTCAATCGACTTCGACTTCTCAAAGTTTTTTTTAAAAAAAAAAAAAAACTTCTATATGATAATCAAATAAACGTCTAATATAAGGTTGAAACTATCCTATAATGATCAAATGGACGTCAAATTTAAAGTTGATCGTTAATTATAACAACTCACAGATATTCTAACACACCACCACCTCTAATTACTTTTGTAGAATGCTTATCAACATAACTAGTGATGTGTGTCCTTTCAAAATAACTCTCACACTTATTTAGATATAAAGGATTGAATTCAAATTCAATATTATTGACATGTAGAGTGACCTTCCAATGAATAAAATCTAGAAAGGTGGAAACGAGGAAATGATCTCAATTGAGTTGAGAAAATGAGTAACATCAAATTTAAAGTTGACTGTTGAATATTAGTAACTCACAAATATTCTAATGCACCACCTCCTCCAATTACTGTTGTAAAATGCCTATCAACATTATTAGCGATGTGTGTCCTTTCAAATGAACTCTCACACTTATCTAGATATAAAGGATTGAATTCAAATTCAATATTATTGACATGCATAGTGACCTTCCAATGAATAAAATCGAGAAAGGCAGAAACGAGAAAATGATCCCAATTATGTCGAGAAAATGACTAACATCAAATTTAAAGTTGATCGTTAATTATAACAACTCACATATATTCTAACACACCACCACCTCTAATTACTTTTGTAGAATGCTTATCAACATAACTAGTGATGTGTGTCCTTTCAAAATAACTCTCACACTTATTTAGATATAAAGGATTGAATTCAAATTCAATGTTATTGACATGTAGAGTGACCTTCCAATGAATAAAATCGAGAAAGGCAGAAACGAGGAAATGATCCCAATTGTGTTGAGAAAATGAGTAACATCAAATTTAAAGTTGATCGTTGAATATTAGTAACTCACAAATATTCTAATGCACCACCTCCTCCAATTACTGTTGTAAAATGCCTGTCAACATTATTAGCGATGTGTGTCCTTTCAAATGAACTCTCACACTTATCTAGATATAAAGGATTGAATTCAAATTCAATATTATTGACATGCATAGTGACCTTCCAACGAATAAAATATAGAAAGGCGGAAACGAGGAAATGATCCCAATTGTGTTGAGAAAATGACTAACTTCAAATTTAAAGTTGATCGTTGATTATTAACAACTGATAGATATTTTAATACACCACCACCTCCAATTACCATTGTAGAATGCCTATCAACACAATTAACGATGTGTGTCCTTTCAAATGAACTGTCACACTTATCTAGATATAAAGAATTGAATTCAAATTCATTATTATTGACATGCATAGTATCCTTCCAATGAATAAAATCGTGAAAGGTGGAAACGAGGAAATGATCCCAATTAAGTTGAAAAAATGAGTAGACACTGAAATCGACATTATATATATACCTCTCTTATTGTGTTAAGGGCATACAAACACCCTTGACAATGAACGAGAAATCGAAAATCTGAAAAAGTAGACGTCGAAAATTGTGAAACAAAGACGATGCGAAGAAACATTAAGAAAATTTCTAACTATCAAATATTAACAAACAAGTCAATAATACCTAATTTAAACCAAACACCCAGGGAAAACATACAAGAGAGATTACCCATTTCCATTCCTTGACAACTATGCTCACGTCCCATATGATGACACTCTGCGTTGGCATTTTATGTTAATGTCAAGTGGGGTTGTGGGGCCCTGCCAGCTGGAGTGAAAAATTGGTCCACGGTTTCCATCACAGCCACTCAACATGACACGTAGACGTTATCCTCAGATCGCGTGATGCACATGGACATTTACTTGCACCCAATTTTGGGTTATATCATTGTCTACCCAACGAGGGACACGTCATCGGAAAATAGTCGTATTCTTTCTTATCGTGGGGCGTTTGCGTATTGGTTAACCTGCCCCACATCTACGTGGCCCTACCGTTTGTTTTGTCGCTAACGGCGTTAATGTGCCCGGGCCCTATATCTCTTGGGTGTCCTCTTAGATCGCGGAAACCACATGACGACAAAACGGAGCCATCTGAAGGCAACGGGCGTTTTTTAATTGGCCCACGTGGTCACCGTTGATTAAGCTTTACACGTTACTGACACGTAAATTCGAAATCCATAATTGGGACTAAGACTTTTGAGCATTTTGTGGTTTGTCTTCATCTTTTCGTGTCTATAATCTTTCATTATCTCCGTTAAGGTTTGGAGTTTTTTCCTTTTTTCGTATTTCATTTATACGATTTTTTCACAGTGAAAATTCGTGATCAAATTTTATAGTAGAAGGAAAGATTTCAAGAAGGAAGTTTAGGGAATTTAGAAAACATTTTGTTGTTGATGTCTCTTTTTGAAAGGGATATGCGCCACTGATGGGTCCCATACGCTGTTGCGGCCTCGTGGATGTTATTAAAATCCTTCATTCATTCATTCATTCATTCAGAATAATGTATTTGATTTTAGTCAGCGTTCATTATAATTCGTATTCTTCTTCATAAATTTCGATTAGAGTGAGAGAGATCCCAGAGAAGAGGGTTTCTGATCATCGACCTCTAAATGGTAAACACTGAACCTATTGTCAATCGCACTATCGTCCATGCCTCTTTTCTCTATTTTATTTGATTTCATAGTTTTTTGATCTTTTTAGAAGTGTACCTTTTAAGCTCAGTGCATTTAAGTATCTATAAATTATTTGAAAAAAAAACGTCTAGCAGTTGAAAATAATTCATTCTTCTTCGCAACAATTTTTTTAGCATTCAGAAAAATCAAGCAATCATTAAAGTATTCTCTTAGATATATGATCATCGAGATATGGGTTTCTGATCATCGACCTCTAATTGGTAAACACTAAACCTATTGTCAATCGCACTATCGTCCATGCCTCTTTTCTCTATTTTATTTGATTTCATAGTTTTTTTTATCTTTTTAGAAATGTACCTTTTAAGCTCAGTGCATTTAAGTATTTATAAATTATTTGAAAAAAAACGTCTAGCAGTTGAAAATAATTCATTCTTCTTTGCAACAATTTTTTGAGCATTTAAAAAAATCAAGCAATCATTAAAATATTCTCTTAGATATATGATCATCGAGATGTGGGTTTCTGATCATCGACCTCTAATTGGTAAACACTGAACCTATTGTCAATCGCACTATCGTCCATGCCTCTTTTCTCTATTTTATTTGATTTCATAGTTTTTTGATCTTTTTAGAAATATACCTTTTAAGCTCAATGCATTTAAGTATCTATAAATTATTTGAAAAAAAATGTGTACCAGTTGAAAATAATTCATTCTTCTTTGCAACAAATTTTTGAGCAGTTAGAAAAATCAAGCAATCATTAAAGTATTCTCTTAGATATGTGATCATCGAGATGTGGGTCTCTGATCATCGACCTCTAATTGGTAAACACTGAACCTATTGTCAATCGTACTATCGTCCATGCTTCTTTTCTCTATTTTATTTTATTTCATAGTTTTTTGATCTTTTTAGAAATGTACCTTTTAAGCTCAGTGCATTTAAGTATCTATAAATTATTTGAAAAAAACGTCTAGTAGTTGAAAATAATTCATTCTTCTTCGTAACAATTTTTTGAGCATTTAGAAAAATCAAGCAATCATCAAAGTATTCTCTCAGATATATGACAACAAAGTTAAATGTTGGATCTCTTTGCGACGAGGTTTGTAGCTCACTTCTCGATAGGGAGGTGTTCGGGAGGGCAATACCCTCCCACTATCATTACAAGGGCCAAAAAATCGAGGCATCAAACTCTTATTTCTCGAAAGACAAATTCCACCGAATTCTATTTTTAGGAAGGAAAGTTCGAAGGGTTTTTTTCTACTTTGTTTTTAGAAGGAATCCTAACGATGCTTTGCTAATTAGGTATATTTATCTTTGTGGAGAGCCAAAGTGGCTCAGAATGAATTCGCATGTACTATGTTTATCTTGAATTAATAAAACTCTGATATCTTACACCATAAAATGTTTCTTCACCATGTAAATCTGGGGTTTTGTCTCATGCACGTTTAGTATTATATTTATTTGAATTATCTCTGTTTTAACAAACTTGTATTTTATTATTAAAGTCGACTGACTATTTGTTGTTGTAAAGTGTTTAGTTTCCCAACATATTCATTGTGACATTAACATTTTTGTCAGCGATATATTGTATCACACCAGTTTTCTTGAATGATGAATTATTATAATTATTGAAATTTTATTATCGATATTGTATATCATCGAAGGATATGACAAATGTCAAGATAACTCAACGATTCTCTAGTACAATGAATAACGTTTAGATTAAGTCACACAATCAAAACAAGAAGAAGTGCATTTTCTCAGATATTAGAGAAAATTATACAAAATGAGCAAGGTGTTTAAGTCCTAAATCAGATAAACATAGTTGTCAAAACAAAGATTTTCTTACATGACACTTCACAAAAATACGAATTTAAAAATATAAACATTCTACAAATAAAACTCAATAATTTAGACAAACTCCTCCATTCATCATAAGTTTTAAGATTCTCATTATTTTATTATAAAACTCAAATTTTTAATGTCAAAACTATAACAACTATCATCGTTTTCTAAACCTAATTTTCATCTTTATTACTCTGGATTGTTCTAGATTGTTTATGAGTATTTGTATTATAATTTGATTTGTAATCCATTTTTAATATTAGAATAACCTGAAGGAATCAAACACAAGGCACTATGTATACGTGGCAACCAAGTCAGCATAATGACAGGGTCTATGGAGTTTGATATTTTTGTCATTCTTATCATTACATTTCTTTGTATATAAGCTATATAATATGATGGCAACATCATGTGTCAAATCATATAATATTAGTTGAACTACATGTAAAGGCGGCGAGGTATCAACAATGATGGAGGATATAAAGTCCAAAAAAAAACCAATTTGGACCATATGTAAATTGAAATAAAAGGGGTTGATATAACACATATGTTAAAAGTCCTTGTCCCTAAGTAATTCAATGCTTGAGTAGACACCCAGAGGTGGTCCCATGGCATTTATTAAATATTAAATTGTATGATTTTAGTATTTGTTCATTTATTAACAATTAGTAGTTGTCTTATAGGGTAGATGTTATCAGTGATCAAATTTAAAGTATTGTTCTTAATTTTAAATCGAAAGGTATTTATTTATTCAATTTTTTGATCATGAAAAGTCGTATGAATAGTTATATGTCGATCGATAAGAGTAAATAAAGTGCACGTCATTGAAAGTATGCTAAATAAAATTATTGTATTAAACTTTTATTCACTAAAAAATATGTTAAATAATATATCATTTTTAAAATTTTAACAGAGTTCAATTTTAATAGTCTTTTTAGACGATGGAACAATGCGAAGCAAAACTGCAATTAAAAAAGTTTTCAAAATTACAAAAAAGACCAAGAAACCCCAACAAGACTCGAAGTTTAGACATTTCTCAAAAATTACAGTAAAGACTAAGAAGCTCCAACAAGACTCCGAGATTATATATTATGAAAAAGTAATTTTTTCGAAATTACTTTGAAACTCTTGCAAACTACCTTTACCTTTCAAAACTTAAGAGAAGTATGAATACCAACACACTTACGGAGTTGCAATATATATGTCATTTAGTTCCAAAATAAGTCCCATTACATTCTTCGGATCTACATGTGTAAGTACATTGATAACAATTGACGTTAGTATTTTATGTTAACGTCAAGTGGGTTGTTGTTCCTATATTTAATGAGTGGTTGGTTTTATGGGAAAGAAATGGTATTGAAGGATGGAATTTTAAAATATTTTTCTAAAAATTAGGTGTTCATGGTTTTTAGGGAGCAATATCGAACTAGGAAATTTTAGAATATTTTTTTAAAAATTAGGTATGCACAATTTTTAGGGAGAAAGTTTGAGCCAGTGAGAAAATGGAGGCATTGGAAGTTTCTCATCCCTACACTTATTTTGCAAGATATTTTACCAAATATAATTTTTTTGAAGTATATACTCATAAATTGTAAATCACGAGACTATATTTACTAAAAATACTCCTAAAATTACTCTGTAACATCTATTAAGAAAATTTAAGATCCCACATTCCATAGGACCACTTCTTAAATATGTGGACAGAATGACTCATGATCAAAAAAGACAAAATAAATAAAAATAAAGATGATTGTAGTTCACTAACGATCAAAATTTATATGAGACAAAAAAAATAAAAAAATGAACATGATTGTAATTCATTTTCGTATTGAATCGATCATATTAATTTTCACCTAGATAAGTTGATGGAAGATACCAAAAATAAAGATGGGAATAGAGAATTTATCTTTTTTATATCTTGGTATACTAGAGATAAAATGATACAATATTCTGTATCACCTATTAAAAAAATTTAAGGACCCTCATTTCATGAGACCACTTTTTAAATAAGTGGACAAGGTAATCCATGATCAAAACTTATATTGGACCAAAAAAAAATTAAAATAAAGATGTTCATAGTTCATTTTTTTGTATTGGATTCGATTTTTTTGTATTGGATTCAATCATATTAATTTTTATGATAGATAAGTTTATAGAAGATACTAAAAATAAAGATAGAAAAAGAGAATTTATCTTTTTTATATTTCATTATGGTAAAATAAAAGGATATTATATCATGAAATACTATGTATATGACAATATTCAAACTAGTTACGTGAACAACTTATAGTGATCGTTATGTCTACCATTTTAAAAAAAATAAATGTTGAAAAATAAGAATATGAAACTTCTTATCAAATTAACACGACGAAAATCAACACTTGAAAACAAAACAATAACAAAGACTTAAGTAAAATACAACTCCCCAAACTTATTCACATAAGCTAAATGAAAATAATCTAAAACCAACAAAATGTAGCTTAAAAATCATATAATATATCTTTAAAACAAAATAAATTCAAAACAAACTTTTTCCCTATCATATTTAAACTATGTATTAATATTAAACCTTTTAGTTTTTCTTACTAAAATAAAATTGTGCAACAATCCACCAACTTTAAAAACAAAACAAAACAAGCTAATCTAAAATGCAGTGATTATCATAAAACAAGGAAAATAATATATATTGCCAAAATATTCATTTAAATGAGTAATGATGCGTATATTTAATAGAAAGAATTAATAGAAAAATTATAATGAAGATTCACCTGAAAGGAAAAAGAGCTTTAGATTCATTGTTCTATTGAAGCTTTTATGTTGTTTATGTACTGTGTTGTTTGAATCTTAAAAAATATTTTATGGATTATCGATTTTGAAACTTTAATTAAACAAGGTTGCAAATGTGATAGAAGTTGATGGTTGTACTCACACGTAGACCATGAGGGATGCCATATTTATTTTAGATGCTCTCAATTTTGATTTTATCTTTATTAATGCTTGTTAAGATGTCCACATTACTCACAAAGTCACTGACCCCTAAAGAAATGGTCATGTGTTGTATGCTATCTAGGTAGACATCCTCAAAATGGAAAATCAAATTAGCATGTTTCTCTTAAAAGAGGTTCTCAAATTGAAGAATGTTTTAAAGGAAAATATAAAGGATATTCTTAACACAGTTTTTCGAGAGTTCTTTCCATTTGTAAATATTTAATTAAAGTTTTACTAATGTAGAGATTTACGGAAAAATTATATGCTAGAGTATCTTTACAACATAATCATGTCACCATTTATGAGGGTAAATCATCTACAAAAATCAAGATCAACACAAATGATGAAGATGGTGTGTTCATGGCTTTCATTTGGAAGTGTTTGTTTGCATTATGTTGGTGTAGTAACAATAATACCAACATAGATCTTTCATTAGCAACAAAACTATGGTGAAGAGAAGTGAGATTTGTGGCATTTACTATGAGAAATTCAAATGGCATCCAATTTGACAAAAAGCAATGTAGATTTTATCTTCTTACCATTATGAATCACGAGGATATAGATTTTACATCATTGGGTAAATATTGAGATTCGAGACTCTATACGTAGAGACATATGTATTCAATATTGAACCCATCCTAACATGCCTAAGGGGTTTGAACCTGTATAAAAAAATGTAATTAAAAATTCAATCTGTTGTCATGTCCTTGCTTTGCCACTACTACTTTGTTGCCAGAGGAGTCCAGGTATATGGAGGTCTAAAATGGCGTAAATTCATTGAAGGCCCACTTGGTAAAGGGTGAGAAGCTATATAGGATTTCTTTAAAGAGCTCATTTCATATGGTGGCTGAGATCTTGTATTATGTAGGCTATGATTTGGAGCCCCAATGTAAGTATATCCACAAACAACATGCTTAAATAAAGAGGATTGCAAACACGTTGAACAAATGTATATGAAGACCAACAACCCATTTTATTTTGCATCAATTTTTTTTTAACTAAATACACACATGAGAATAATATTGCCAATTTAAAATTTGAAGAGTAGGGAAATAATACTTACGCATAAGCCAAACTACACAGGGCCAAGAACTATAATTACAACTCCAAAAAATAACATTTACAATTTTTCCTTGAAAGTCTATAGCTTATAGAATCTTATCGACCTTATTTATATGTTTACGTACATGGTTGATTTACTTGTGTAATCAAGGATCTTTCAAATGTTCACCATTACACCCCTTTTCAAAGTCCCTCTTGAAACCCATTAAAAGAGATCCAAACTGATTTGTTTCAATATGTTGATTATAGAAATAAAATCCCAATAACTAAAATTCAAGTTCCCTCTATATAACCTTAGTTGAAAAATAATGTCGTATTTGCTCTCCTTTTTGAAATATCACTCCAACTCACCAATGAAGTCACTTGTGACTATGTGGTGCGAACATGATTCTCATCCTAAACTTGAAACAAACACCATGCACATGGGCAAATATGAGTTTGTTGTGGTGGACATTGGAGCATGGCTATGATTCGAGATGAGTAAATTTGCCATCAATGATCATATCTCAACTTGATCTCTAAAAAAATGTGTTCACCATTACATTTAATCTTATTACAGTTTGCATTCTTTAAAAATTTAGGAATCAAGAATTGGGATGTGTAATGGTACTAGTAACATCGATAAAATATTAATGTGGGATGCACAACATTAAATATGTAACATCTACCAATATGTCATCAATTAGTCTTACGCAAGACACATGGAATGATTTATATGTGATTTGAGAGTAGTTTCTTGGTAGTGAATAATGTTGTAAGTCCTTTGGATAAAACTATAGAGGTGATTTAGTTTTGGGCTTCACACATAATAAGGCCTCACAATAGAAAACATTAAGTTTGGCTTGTCCAGATGTGGCACTTTTTATTACCTACACAAATTTAAAATAATACATATCACTCATGAGATTTTGATGTGGAAAAAATTACAAGCTTTATTACATGAAGATGGCCCCAGACTCTAGAAGATTAATGATGTGGTGATGGTCTTCCCTTGAGAGTCTTGATGAAGATGCATCTATAGTTTATTTTGATTGACATCAGAATTTCCCACTTAACAGTAACAATGCACTTGGATTGTTACAGAGAATAGGCATATGACTATTGAAAGGAGAAGTGAAACCATCAACAAGGGAAAGATTAAAGTTATTCACCATATCAATGAGCTAACACACCACCCAAAAGAGTGGTGCATATTTGTCAAACGTTTTAGGCTTTGGGTGGAATATGGCCTCATAATGAAAACATTAAATTTAGTTTGTCTGAATATTACATTGTTTGTGACATACATAACTTTAAAATATTTTGTCTTAGTTATGAGCTTTAACATTGTATAAAATCAAATTATATATTAAAAAAATTTACTATATACCTTTACTTTATAAAATCCAATTTTACAAAAACAAAAAATTACATCCCTTACATCATATAAATAGAATTATATTTATAATATTAATATTTATTATGAATAATAATATTATATAACAATGTTTAATAATATTAATATATTATAAAGAGGTGTGTGTGTGTGTGTATAACTTTATAATATATGAAACAATATAATATATTAATATTATTAAACATTGTTATATATATATATATATATATATATATATATATATATTAAAATTGGTATATATACATATAGATTTCAAAAACTCAATATCTTGTCCCCACATCAATGGCATTATAGGGATGCTTCGATGAACACATCATATGTGGAGTCTACCACAATTAAATCAACACTTATGATATATATATATATATATATTAGTAAATATACATATAGATATCAAAAACTCAATATCTTGTCCCCACATCAGTGGCATTATAGTGATGCTTCGATGAACACATCATATGTGGAGTCTACCACAATTAAATCAACACTTATGATATATATATATATATATACACACACATACATATAGATATCAAAAACTCAATATCTTGTCCCCACATCAGTGGCATTATAGTGATGCTTCGATGAACGCATCATACGTGGAGTCTACCACAATTAAATCAACACTCATGACATCCTCATCCAAACTTGACAATGGAAAATAACCAGTCAAATATGATGACACCAAACCTAATTCAGGGTAGTGGTTGGATATACATGACCTACAATAACCACTACAAAGGGGTTTGTAGCTTGTAGGGTGCTGACATCTGAGATTTGTCATTTTATATTGTCGAGGGTGAACGAGGATGTCATGAGAGATGATTCAATTGAAACAAGACTCCACATTTGATGTGTAGCTAGAAATAATGATGTAATGTTCTTCGTGTGGGAAAAAGACATTAAGGACCCACAATCTATCTTGTTGTGTCCATTCATCCATGTTGCTAATATATTTCCACTTGAAAACACAAAATCACATATCTTCTGGTGTTCGTTGCACCATCAAGGCAACTGCTAAAGTATAACTACAATTATATATTTGACACCACCATCGACCACTTGTTCCCCTAGTGACCCCCCTATGTAATCCTGAACTTAACGAACGCTCACAAACTATGTGGGGTCCACACTCTCCATGAGTTATAAAATCCATACCAAAAAGTGTTAATTATTATAAAAATTGTGATTGATTGCCAAATAAAGTCAAAGAGTTTATGAGTGTTGGATAAGCTTTCCCCTTGTGCCACATATAATTGCATCTGCATTTATGCCTTCCACGTGCCTAGGTTTCCTAATATGTTATGTTATTCAATTCAATAAGTGTGTCAAGAAACTTGGAGCCATTCTAATGGCAACTCCAAAATGAAATAATGACACTTAGGCCTTAAGGGATACTTGGAGTTGACTAGCAAGGTGGTTTTGAGATGACTGAGACTAGGCTCAAGCCCTATGTGAAATCAAAGAAAGGATTCAAGTATTTGAGCTTGGATCTCAACTGATCACCATTGAAATAACTCTAAGCTTCAATGGTAAATATAGGACGGAAGCCGATCATGTATTTCATTCCCTTTCAGACTGGTAATTCCTTAAACACTTTGTTGTCACTAATCTTATGATGAAGGCATGTTAAAATAAAAAACCAAGGTTTACCAACACTCCATGAGAATATTGATTTATCTCTATGGATTACATATCACTAGTATGATTTTTGTTGAGGCATATAGAAACATAATCCACTATCTTGTGTTGTTACTGTTTTGGCTTGTCTGGCTTTTGAAAATTATCAAGATATACTACATAACAAAAATAAAAGTGAATTTATGTGCTTTGAATGTGAAAAAATCATAGGTTGAAATTTAAGAAATAATAGTGTAAAAGGAAATGTATCTAACATTCCAAATAGATGCAGAACTTCGAAAATATGATAGAATTTTGATTCATCTATTTATGACCACTAGACATAAAATTTTCATGCTCATTTTTGTCATCATCCTCATGTAGTTGGTCCTTGAATGACACTCAGATTTTTTCTTTGCAACTTCGTTTCTATGCCATTGGCAAGCCCTTGAGAACACACAATTTAAAAAAGAGTTTTTGATAATATAAAAATGATTGAAATGATTAGCCTCCACACAAATTATAGTTGCATGCAAAAAAAATTGGAACATATTTTTATTACCACCCCAAAAATAAAAGGCATCTTCTTGATGCAAGCCTCACATATTATTCAAAACCCATAACACATCTGGGAGTTATAAGTGGCCTTTGACTATATAAATTATAGTTAGAAAATGAAAAGTTGTTCTCCATCTATACCTTAGCCCATTTTTGACAGTAGTTTATTATGGCTGCTACTCATGTTTATTATCCCTCCTTTTGGGCTCCCTCGAAGGATTCAGATGACATTTTAGTTAAAATTCTCAGGGACTTTATTTGGTCCCATTCTGAGGAGATGAATGATCTGGGCAACAATTCAGGGGATAATTCAGGTGACGGGTCCACCCCAATTGATGACAGAACTTCCAAAATTTCCATCATTAATTAGGGTGGACCCGTCACTCGAATTATCGCCTGAATTATTGCCCAGATCAACGAAGGGATTCCATTGTGTTGCCCAGGACCTTTTTTGCCTCACTTGGGATAAAAGAGGTATGGTAATTGTTGACCTCTACAAACAATACACAAGATTATGTGCCAAATAGGTGGTTCAAGCCATTAAAGGTAACAAGTCCTAGAAAATCTTGCTAAGGCATTGTATTTCTTTTGGGTTGCTTTATAGTAATCCCAATTAGAAGAATACAGGCTTCCACTCCCTTCTCATCACTACAATTCCTATCAAGATTGAAGGCTTTTTTGTTGCCAAAAGTATATGGAAGGCCTTTAAAGCTATGAAGCCTCACATGAAATGGATTGGTGATGATTTTTGTACGTGATTATCTTTTAATGATCATCACATATGGTGGTATCCTATTATGACATGCATTAATGTGTTGTTTGATGCATTGCCTAGAATCAAAGCCTTCATGATCTTCTGGAAAGGTATACATACCATTAATGATTTGGTTTCTACTAGGGATTGGATCCCTTGGCCAAAATTGAAAGTAAAATATAAATTAAATAATGCAAACTTACCTTATGTTATTTCTATTCAAGAGATTTTGCCAGATGTTATGCTTCATAAGTTGGGTTTGCAATTGTCTCGGGCATGGTGGAAGGACTAAAGGTGGAATTATGACACCTGCTTTAAAAATTATTCTTTAGAACTTCTTTATCAAGTCATGAGTCTATTTTCCCTGCTCTCTCTAAGCTCAATAAGAATTGGGTAATTAAGTCCTCCTCTAAAACTTGTCTTGCCAGATTTGACAGAATTTGGAAAGTTGGTATGGAACCCAAGCTAGCCCACTTCTTGTGGTGCTTAATCTAGCAAGGCCTCCCAATTGGGAGTGACTCTTTCATAAGAGAATTTCTCCACCCAAGTATCCTTTCTGCAAGTGTCCTAAATCCTTCAAATATCTTTTTTGGTTTTGCCCATGAGCCTAGTCTACATGGAAATGGATCCATAGTTTATTTTGTTACATTCTAATTTCACCCTAAGTATTATAACCTTTGAATCCATATATTATTATGGTTATCATCTAATTTTTATTGCTTTGATTTGAGCTTTATGACATATACTGGTTATAGGACAATGATATGTTGATTAGTTTACATTGTGTGACCAATGCACTTTCTTATTTATATAATTATGGATGTATATTTGTTAGTTATGTATCATTAGTTAATATATATGATGACTCAGAATAATTACCTACTTATCATGAGGTGGATGTAGGATTAATTTTACCCTTAGAGATGGAGGGAGAGCATCATCAAGGAGGATGACATAGATGGGATGATTGGGGATGACAGTGGAACTGATAGTAACCTAACACACACACCATAATATAATAACTTGATTAACTCTCTTTTGATCAAGATAGTTTGTTTTGAGTGCTTATTTATTCTGCTATAATCATGTTTTGGTTGATGCTTATGATAATCTAATTATGTGATGTCATGTATAATTGGAGTACATATATTTACGCATATAATGTTGTTATATGGCCATGTAGTTGTGTTGACACAAATATGATTGTCCAACACAGTTATAGATCTTAATGGTATTCGGTGAATATCACTGTCTTGATTTGATGTCTTTTTGTATAAGAATTTTTATTAATGATACAAAGTTAACCAGAGAATACTTGATTTATTTTAAAAAAATAGATAATCCTTGTACCCTAGAATTTAGTTAAAGAAGCTATTTTGAAATAATTATTTATTAGTGAATTATCTTTGATAGAGATAATTGCCAATTACAAGGAAATTTATCTATAATATTAATGCTAACTTTAGAGCTAGTCCAATGCTTGATTACTTGAGATTTAAATATTTAAATTTATCATTTATAAAATGACATAAGTGGAATTAGTAAATAACTTAACAATAAAATTTACATGCACAAATTAGGAAAGTAAATTAAAGTCAAGAAAGATTAAAAAGAACAAAAAACAAACTAAAATAGATTAGTGTCAACCTTTGCATGTTAATGAAAATAAAGTGAAATCAATATTAAATAGTTGGGTTCTTGGAATTAAATAAGAAGTGAAGATAATTGATTTTGAGGCAAATAAAATAAAAACATGCGTGACTTTTGAATAAAAAATTAAACTCTAGAGAAGAGTTTGAAAGGAAATGGAAAGAGGTGGTGATCCTTGCATGGAAGAAAAGAGTCAAATATAAAGAGAGGCATATGTTTATCAAGGAGGGGGATAAAAAAAGAGAAGCGATGTAGAGGTAAAGGATAGAAAAAAATAAAGAGAAAGGATATTATATTAATAAGACGTATGAGTATGATGTGAAGGGTACAACATGAGGAATATAATACAATAGATGGGAAGACGGAGGCAAAGAAGGGAGAGTGGAAATGAAGGAGAGAAGACATGGAATGAAAAAGGATGGTTGAGCATGTTTCCAGGTAAGCAATCCAACTAAACCATGTATATTCAATGTTTTAGCAAATTTAGATTTTATATACATCAATTTAATTATAACATATTTGTATTCAACAAATTAATATCTGAATAGAGATACTACGATGTTTTAGATTAAGGTAAAAACAGGTTTTGAAGGGACCCCAAAACCCTATAATAGAAATAGAAAGATAAAGCAATAACATCCATCAGGAAGAGCATTCCTTAAAACCTACTGCAGATCAGCATCAAAATCAAGTTTTACAGGGACCTGAAACCACAAATCTAAACCATAAAAAAGAGCCCAGGTTTTACACAGACCTCGAAACTCAAAATAAGTTTTAAAACTAAAAACCAAGTTTCAGAACCAGTTATAACATCCAACAAAAGGGACCAAAACAAAAAAACAATATCAACAAAGAAGACCCTAGTCTTCTAATTCCAGGATCATCTTCACAGCCTCCTTTCCAATCATAGCAGTATCCTGTATGGATATTGCAGCCGAAGTAGCAGCATCTTGCAGGGCTTTCTTCCTCGAACTCTGCTTGGTCATCTTACTTGGACCCTCTAAGGATTTAATTTCTTCATTTGCTCATTTTCCAAGGTTAGCTGCAGCAACACATATGCTTGAAGTTACCTGCTCCATTTTCGTTCTACTTTCCTTGATGAGTCTTCTAAGATTATTCTCATAATCTTTAAGTTTAATTGGAATATCTCTCATTTGCATCTCCAAATTATTGATTTTGGTCCGATCAGCTTCCTGGTTGTGCTGCATTATTTCTACTTTCTTCTTTAGCCCCATTATTTCCTTATACATCCACAAATCAACTTGGAGAATGGCATCAGCTTTGAATTTGGCCGAATTCATGAAGGATAGCTTAGTGTCCCTTTGCCGAGCGTCGCAAATGTCTTCTTCATTCTCATGTGGAGAGGAATCATCCTTACCAATTTGTTCCTCCCTTTCCATCATTTTCTCCTCTTTAGTCTCAACAGGGTCTTCATGCTGGACAGGATCATCCTTTTCTTGTTCCCTAATCTCCATCGCATGATTGGACACCATAACCATATGTTCCTTCTCTCTTATCAAAGCTGGATCATCAAGTAAAATATTTGTGTCTTTAACACTTCCCTCCAACACAGTCTGATTATCCTCATGATCAGATTTATTTTGTTCTGTATTTTCCTCAGTTGTTTCCCCTTCATTTCTTTTCTCACTTTCTTCTTTATTTTCCTTATAACCTTCCAGATTAGAACTGAACTCCCCAATATCCGTCCCTTCCTCTTCCTCCAGAACATCCTTCTCAGAACTTTTTGTACTTTCCAACTCAAATTCCTCTTCAGCAATTTGTTTTTTAGAGCTGGAGGGTTTTGGTTTTAATTTTTCTTTCCCCTTAACTTTTTCATCCTTTTTACACTGTGAATCCTTATTTTTTTCAGAATAAAGAGTCGAAGCTATGGCATTGTTTTTGCAAAAACCCTCTATGATAAGAATCAGTCCTTCATGTAAAATGGGGTGAGACTCCTTCTTTCTATGGGCAAACAAACTTTGGAGATACTACGATGTTATAGTATACATAGTAATTTATATTTATGGTTATATATACAATAATTTATGTATGCTTAATAATCATTGCAAGATCAGTGAAACTTATTTTATATATTCTAGAATTGTTGTATAATAATGTTTCTAGAATATGTATGGCGGAAGTATGTATTTAGGTGATCTGCATGGAAATAAAAGCTGTAATAATATAATGATCAAAACTTAAACTAAAAGTTATAATGATTATATTACAAATCTGAAACTTAAAAACTAGAAGAGAGATAAGCATGTTAGAGGGTGTGGTGTCAAAGTGATAGCCAATGATTACGGAAGCATGAACAAACTTTCATATTAGGAAGATATCAAAGCTTCACAAAATTCCACCTTTATTTACATAAGATATCTAGTAAAACATTATCAATAGAAAACAAGACGTAGTAACAAACCCACTTGAGCTATGTGATCAACAATGCTAGTTATGCTAATTTGGAGGTAGCGCAAGTATTCTAGTTTCTTAGAAAATTATAATATATTTACTTTAACCATTTATTTTGTACAATAATGTTTATTCCCATTTATTTCTTAAGCGTTTATTAACAAAATTATATACAATGATATCGTATTGATTATTCCATTTTGAAGAAGACAAATTAAATTGTGATGACTATGATTTCCAGATTTCATTGTAATGTTAAGTAAGCAATTTACCATAGTAAGGCTTTGGTTTGCTTGTATTGTCAGTAGCGAGTATGGCTGCTAACATGATGTGTTGGTTATTGTATGGGAATGTTCATTGCATTAGTAACAGTCCTTGAGTCTGAATATATATATATATATATATATATATTTATAGCAAACATATATTCATTAAATATTAGTGGTTATCCTAGATCAAATTTTTGGTATATTAAACTATACCAAATGAGTCTAGTATTTAGACGTTTTTAGCATAATAATCCAAGAGAGTTACTAATATATGATCATAACATGTAACAACTCAAAGAATAATATTGTTGTTTTAATATAGGTCTATGAGCTAGATATTCTTGTAGAAGAAAGATACATATAATAACATCTGTAGTCTTGCATATCTCTCTATAAGCATAATTGTTGAAAGAGTGTTTATATACAATATATATTATGAAGTACAAGAACTTGTATATAGGAAACATATATGTTTATAGACTTTAGAATTCATATAAAAATTTAACATATAGGTGTATTGGGTCATAAACCTATATCTAGAGTGAAGTGATTGGTTTAAATATATCTTATAGACACCTAAATCTGGCCACCAATAACCTCCAATAAGTCTTTTGACCAATTCCATCAAAGTGCACAATTTGGATTAAAAACACTAAAACATGCTAAATGATGTAAAACTTACATATTCAAGTGCCGATTTTGGTCAGGATATCCCTAAATGGGGCAATACAATTTATGGGCTAGCTAACTTTGATCAGATCATTCCGAGTCAAAATGTCAATTTTGCAACTAGGTGCTATAGATTGCTTTTTCCTATCAAATCTTCTGCACAAGACACATGCCTTTGTTATTTGTTATTGGTAACATCATAAATGTAAATACGGTTCTAACACATCTGACATTGACTTCCAATTCTAATCCAGTCAAATTTTGGACCAATAACAAGGCATTATGATCAATTTGAGTAATTTGTGCACAAAGTGCTTAATCATGCTTAATAGCCAATTAATCCAAATTAGAGCCTAATCAAGAATTCCATAGAAACTTTTTGAATACTTATTTTTGGAAATAAATATGAAATATCTACATCATCAGGTGACCTTATTTCTTGGGAAGACATCCCTAGGCCATAAATGCTACAAATATCAATATTCATGCCCTCCATACCTCATCAATGCCTTCCATGATGCCCTCTATGCCTCTTAATTTCCCCTTCTTCCAATATCATGATGAGAAAATTACAAACTTAATTCCAAAAATTTAATTAATCCTCAACCACACATCTCAATCTTGAGATGGACGGTTTAGGTTGATTCTAGTCATTCTCAAAAATTTATAAATAGAGAGGCCATGAACATCATTTTTAAGTATTGATAATGCAAAGTTATAATGCACAAATGATTATAAAATCCATTGAAATTAGTGTTACCATGTTAAATTGATTTCAAGCCAAGCCAAGCCACAAGCCAAAGGTGCCAAGGAGAGATGGAGGTAGCTAAGCTTCCATTGCCAAAAACTTCATGAGCATAAGCCGAGCAAGCCACCACTACAAAGGCATTTGGAGCATCCAAGGAAGGTGAAGGAATTCTTGTGTTTTATTCCTTATTTTTTAGTTGTGTTTATAATATTTTTTTGTTAACTAAGTGTTTTTATGCAATTTCACTTTCACATTCAAAGGAGAGAAAATGAGAAACTTAAGAAATGGTCAAGGCTTGTATGTACCTGGATATAGTCTGCGCACCGTAATCCAAACATTGTGAGAACTCTTCTTTTGCTGTGGAGGAATGACACCTGAAAGAGATAGACACTAAAAACACGAAGAATGTTAGTTGATAAGAGGGTGGATTGCCAAGCAAAAGCTTGGTACTAGAAGCTCTAAGGCTTCTTGGAGGATGACAATCCACTGTTTAAGACAGAATATGACAGAGATAGAAAAGAGAAATAATGAAAGATGTGAAAAGAAAAGACTAAAAACAAATGCATACCTGATAAGCTACAATCTGCTAAACACAGTCGCCGATGTTGGTGATATTGCCGGCGTCGGTCAGGGTTGTCACCGACGACGGTTAGACTGCCGACGTCGGTAGGGGAAGTGGACGAGGTCGGTCAGGGCAATTAGCCAGGGATGGGTTACAGGACTAGTTTCTGGTCTACAAAATGTATTTGGTCTCGTCTGAGGGTCTGAGAGTCTATGAGGGATTTAGAGGGACTATTTAGGATCTAAGGGATTGAGAATCTTGTCAATAAAAGGAGTGAGAAATAGGAAAAAAACCTTTCAACCTTTTCGTAAAGCAATTTAGTCAGGTTGATTAGATGGGTCTTAAGAGGGTCTGTAGGTCTCTGATAACTTATGCTGGGTTGATTGGACAGAGGATGTTGCCTAAAAAGAGACTAAGGGAGTGTCAGAGGCAAAGAAAAAGGAATAAGGGGTGAGAGAAGGCTTTTCAGCCCCTCCGAGAAGAACATAGAAGGTTGGGTCAAGGATGCTTGGAATAGACAGAAGACAGAATACTAATATATTTGAAATGATATTAGAATGAAAAAAGTACCAATACTTAGCTATGATATGAATTGGCAAAGGTGCAGAAGCTGTGTTTCAGTTGTCGCTGGTGATGGAGATATCGTGCAGTCCCTGTGTAGAATCTCTGATGTAAGACCTTAGTGCCTAGAAAGTGCTGCCAAGAATGCTGATCCCTGCAAGAACACCAAGAAGCCCAGAACACTGAAAAGCAAAAGCACGGGAACTTTGTTTTGCCAGAAGAGAATTTGAGAGTCGTTAATAGCTTCAGAGATTAGCCGATTTTTGATTGGGCCCGTCAAAGGGTCAGAAAAGTTGGTTAAGTATAACTGACGTCGACTGACATTTGATCAACGTCGGTGGATTTAGAACGGGCAAAAAGAGCCACCAAGCCCGTTTTTCATCCGCCAAGTGCACTATCCGTTGGAGAATGTCAAAGGTTGGGCTAAATACGCACGAGAGTTGGTTAGGCGGTTAGAGAGAAGTAAGAATAGGTCCTGGGTGAGTCATAGGATGGGAATTAGTCCAAGGCGAGGTGTCCTAGGCGAGGTGTCATGAGTGATGTGTCTAAAGAGGGGGGGTTAATTCAAAATAAGTTTATTATTTTAAATTAGTAATTACATGTTTTATGAATGGGTTAGGAATGGACCAAGGGGGAAGGTGACCAAGGGTTAGACACTATTTAGGTGTCTACATTTGCCCCTTTTTGTCTTGTTGGTTGCTCTAAACGAACTGCAAGACAAAAACAGGAGTCAGTTGCCCCAGGTATGGGATAAGGTTGATTTCGTCTTATTGATTGTTCAAGTGAACTGCAAGACAAAAATAGGCGAGGGTTGGTTGCCCCAATTATGGATGAGGTATCCCCCCTCATAGCAATAGATGAGAGAAGGGAACCTGGAATCGGGTGCTGATTTGACAGAGAGTGGATGAAAAGGGTGAAGATAGAGTGAGAATGTTGCAAAAGTTGTGATTGCGTGTAAACCATTTCACGAGGATGGTCAGGTCAAATTGTCGCATGTCGAGGGTCAAAGAGTGCCAAAATTGAAATAATTGGGCCCCAGCATTTAGTCATCTGTTGATTGGGTTATTCAATCTAAGCTGAAGCTCCAATAGTCATCGTGTTCCAGGTATCCCAGGCTTAGGAAGTGCTCTCGAAAACACAAAAATGTCATAAGTAGTGCGGATCAACTAGCTTGCGATCCTATACTTGTGAAGGTCAAAAGTGTGCGCATAATTTTGCTAACCAATCATGAGGTAGCATACAGGCAAAAACAATCAAGGCAAAAATGCTTTGGAAGTAGTCACGGTTAGAGGAGATGGTCATGATCTTCAAGGTCTGGTGGTCGAAGGATGGATGCAAAAGTGATCTTAAGTGTGCCCCAGGGGGCCAAAATGACGTGGTCTGAAGGACTGACTGATTGGGGACATGATTTTGGGGCAACGAAAAAAAAAAGGAGGTTGGAAGGACGTCGACGTCGATGATAAAAACTGACGTCGGTAGAGAAAATAGGCCGACGTCGGCAGATATCGGCCGATGTCAGTGAATTAGGGCATGCATATGCCGACGTCGGTGGCCTGCCAAATCCGACAAAACCGGATTGGCAGCCCACCAAAAGTCATTGTGATTATTTCACTAAGAGAAAAAAGTGCTCTGGATTCAAGTGATTGAAAGTGACCCAAAGTTGACTGGAGAAGCGGTGAGGTGGCAGATAGGCATTGGTGGAGAGAGGGAGCGAGTTGGAGAGTGATTGGAGGCTACAGAGGCGTTTGTGGGCCAGGTGAAGTGTGAGGACAGAGAGACACAACGAACATGGCAGAGGGAAGTAGAGGACCCGCGAGAGGTCCACCACTAGTGGCACCCATTGTGCCACCACGTCGACGATGCCGGGATGAGGTAGGAGGGCCCTGAACCCTATTTAGACTGTTTTTGTTTTGGATTTGGTTTTTGAAAGTTTTGTTGTTTTTAGGTAGAAATCGAGAGGGAGGGGTAGCTAGGAGGGTGGGAAGGGTAGGTAGGTCATCCTAGGGTGATTTAGGAAGGTTTTAGGGTGATAAAGGGTGGTCAAAAGGGAAGCCCTAATTTTTAGGGCTCGCCCCATTCGGCCTTAGGGCCGAACCAGTCACCGACGTCGGCGGGTTCACCGGCGTCGGCCGACTAGTGACCGGCATCAGTCACTAGCCTGCCGACGTCAGTCACTAAGTGATCGACGTCAGTTAGGTGAGTGCCATCACCAGCATGCTAACCGATGTCAGTTGGCTACCTAGTCAAAAGAGGAATAAAAAATGTTTAAGTTAAGGGGTCAAAGTTATGCCAAGGGCTTCCTGAGTGTTGGGTTAGGCATAGATGGTCAGAATGGTTGGTCAAAATAGGAAGAGTAGGAACAGTTTTAACATGAGATTGAATGTGGATGGATGTAGGCGAGGTAGACTCTTATGCTGCGAGATCGCCTCTCGACCTTGCTGACGCGGCTGCGCAGAGGCGTGACGGTGGAGGAGTGGGCACAGATGAGCGTAGTGGGGCTAGGTGGGCTGAGACACTACTACAGAGTGGCGAGGGATGTGAGCCTCATGGTGGCATTGATTGAGCGGTGGGACCATGCCACCAACACCTTCCACCTGCCCATGGGCGAGATGACGGTCACGATCGAGGACGTGTACCAGATTTTGTGGCTGTCGATACACGGAGCTGACATCTATGCATGCTCAAGAGAGGTGCACAATATACACATGGTTACGCTGTTTGGGGAGCACGTCACGGAGACGAGCTACCATTCAGCCAGTTTTGCTTATGAGCCTTTGTACGCGGTGGATGAGGGCGCACATCGGCTGGCTATTCTGATGATGATCGGCATCACAGTCTATGCATTGTCGGATGCAGAGGGAGGCAGGTTTTCGGTGACCATGACCAGGGTTTTGATGGACATGCTGGAGCAGTAGACAGTGTTTGCCTAGGCGCCCATCTTTTTAGCCCAGGTATATAGAGAGCTATGGAACATCAGTCGGCAGTGACGGTACAGTATGTGTGTAGGCCACCTTCTGCACTACTGGGCATACGAGCATATTGTGGTTACCCGACCTCTCGCTCTCCTAGTGGCGATCTAGGTCAGTTTCAGGGTCGAATTCAGGCGATGGCACGAGGTGATGGCATAGACGCGGGTGGACGGAGTGGTCAGGGATATTGATCACTACTGAGGGGTACTGGAGGCCCTGATTCCAGAAGATATCGTCTGGAGACCATACTTGGTGTATCCAGCGTTCAGAGACCAGGGCGAGCAGATGGTCGGGACTCAGAGCATGCGATGGGTCAGAGGTAGGCGAGCAGGTGAGCTTGAGAGGATCCCAATAGAGAGAGTGCGGTGCTAGTACAAGCTGCTACAGGATGTACCTCCCGCGTTCCCACAGTACAGGCGAGATGATATAGAGGCACGGCTCCCACTGCCAGAGGAGACAAAGGAGCCAGATTTTGAGGAGTTGCTGGTAGGACCTGGGATAGCCGACCCAGGGTGTATAGAGGCCTACACAACATGGTGGACAGGACGGTACATAGGCATATAGGTGGGTCCCCAGCCATATCTGTAAGTTGTCATGAGGGAGCGGGATACAGCCCGCGAGGAGAGAGACACAGTGTGACAGGAGAGGGACACGGCACAGGCTCAAGTGACCATTTTGTAGGGATAGGTCACAGCTTTACAGGGGCAGCTGGTGGGGGTGACAGGACAGGTGATAAAGATGACAGGTCAGGTGGCAGCGTTGACAGGGCAAGTCACTCTGTTACAGGGACAACTGGCCGCAGCCCAGGCACAGGTAGTGGTAGGTCAGAGCTTTGGAGGGCAGGGCCCATTGCTGCAGCCATCTCAGTAGCTGGCATTTTCATAGGGGGCAGGACCATCGGCATCGGTGCAGCTCGATCAGCCACAACCACAGGGGTCATTACAGGGCACAGTAGCAGGGCAGATGGGTCCATCACAGACTGTATCTCTAGTTAGATACAGTGATGCGCTGGATGAGATTGCTTATTATGAGAGGGCCATTAGGGGGTTCCCTCAGATACAATAATACTCAGAGATGAGGGCAGAGCAGAGCTGACAGTGGTCTATGTCTCGAGCGATGGCTTCTGGGTCTCGCAGACGGCACAGATCAGAGGGGGGAGAGGATACAGCATCTTTTCGGCCATCGCCACCACCACCACAGCCACAGCCTTGAGGGCAGATTTTGATATGATGTATATACTGGCCTGCGTGTCAGTGATGCGAGATGTACTTGATTGTTTTGTTGAGAGAGAGTGACAGAGATAGATTGTGTCATTGTATAAAAGATTTTGATATATATATGATGATGGTGTTGGATCATTGATGTGTTATGGATGTTGTTTAATGTTTAATGTATTGGGCATTTTTGATTATGATGATTATGCATGTTTTGATATTATGTTTATGATTATAATGTTATGATGATTAAATGTGATTATGATAATGTTATGGTCAATGATTATAATGATGATGATTAATATAATGATGCGTTGTGATAATGCTAATAATGAGAATGGTCATGACTTTTAGATTAGATGATAATGCATAAGGATTATGTGATAGTGATATTTATGTTATGGCTTGCAGATTATATGATGTGAATGCTTAATTGTGTGATGATGATAATGTGTTTGTGATTAATGATTATGATGTAAATGATGAAAATAATTATGCTAAAGATTATGAAATATGTGATTGGTTGTGATGTGATTGGCAGGTGACGAGAGAAGGAGATGGAAGATTGTGATGAAGAGAATGGCCGAGCTAACCCCAGAAGACCCCATGTCAACTGAGTGCTGCCTACATAGCCCCTGTCGTTAGGGCCTCAGGCCAATGTAGTTCTCCCAAGAAGGGAGGAAAAAGATCAAAGTGGTTGATATTGGTCATGATAAGGATATAACACTTCCCATATGTCTAGGGTACATGCTTGAAATGATAAGGAGAAGATGATGCTACAACCTTTTCCAAATGGTGTAAGCTGTAACATTGGTCGGGGTTTTTCATCTTAGCAACTATCCATATTCGTGATGGATGTTTGCTAAAAATGAATTGCATGTCGATTTATGTTTCAACAAGTAATGGTTTATGCTTGACATAAATTGTGTGGTTGATAGTTTCCATGTGTATGATGTCTATGAAAACCAGAATAAGTAGGTTATGTGAGTGGTTTGAAAAAAGTTGGATTGAATCGTTTTGACAAATGATGTGGTTGAATGTGACCAAAGTGTAGGCAGAAAGTAAAAGGCATAAGTGCCCTTTTATTGACAAGGACCAAAATGACAACATAGATAGGGGTTGTTAGAACCAAGAGCCCCATTTATGTGTTGCATCGTTGACCATGAGTTATGTTAGAGCAGTAATCGAATCACTTTTGACATTAAAGTGAGCTCGAAGTCCCTTGAGTAGGTGATATGATAGGAGGAAAGGGTAACCCATTTTAGAGTGTGGAGTACTTTGCCCCTTTTTATAGGAGACCCTGAGACAACTACAAGTCAAGTCCATGACCCATTTTTTTTTTTTTTTGAGAGTGGACTGATCAATGCGGGAAGTCCACATAAAGATGTCACTTGTTTGGTGGTCATTTGTGAAGCTGATCGATGCAGGAAGCTTCTAAGAAAGTGTTGTTTGTAGCAAGATTTAGTCATAGCCATCCTTCGAGGGAGTGGTCTATACTTTGCTTTATAGATTTAAGGGCTTTTGAATAGCTGTCCTTCGAGGGAGCAGTCTATTAGCTACAACAATGATATTACAGCTGTCCTTCGAGGGAGCAGTCTGCTTTTTGATTTGGTTTTATGACCTTGGATATTTTGACATCTTGATTTAGTTTTGACAGAATATTGAGTCATAGACAAGACTTATAGAAGGTCAAGGGCTCCCTTTTATTAGGACGAAGCATCCGTACGTCAGAAAAGGGTTGTAGAGGATTTTGTTAAGGGAAAAAGGGTGGAATGGATTGAGGATTAAAGGACAAGGATTTCTCAAGAGACGAGCTCAAGTTAAATGTCAAGTGGATGAGTACTCGACTAACAGTAGAATGGTCGCAGATGCAAAGCATTAAGGGGCTCAGGTTCTGGTCGGCCTTCAAGAGAAGACAAACGATAAGTCCCTGATCCATACTTGTGCGTGATGATATAAGGTCCTAGCCAATTAGGAGCAAATTTGCCTCGTTTACTCCGTTCCATATTGGTCACATGTTGGTTCTCTTTGAGGATGAGGTCTCTGATATTGAAATCGCGTTCTCTCAGAGTTTTGTTATAGGTGCGCTTGATGCGATTTTGATAGACATGGAGATGGTTGAGGGTAGCAAGACGACGCTCGTCGAGTAACTCAAGTTGAGCTAATCGATCTTGATGAAAGTCATCATTAGAAAGAATGTCATGAAGTGAAATGCGAAGAGACGAGATCTGTACTTTGAGAGGTAAGATAGCCTCTGTTCCATACACTAGAGAAAAAGGGGTAGCACCCGTAGAGGTTCGGATACTAGTGCGGTACGCCCACAAAGCGAATGGTATTTGAACGTGCCAATCCCTTCTAGTGTCGTTGACCACCTTCATGAGAATTTTAGTTAGGATTTTGTTAGAAGCCTCAGCATGCCCATTTGCTTGTGGGTAGTAAGGCGAAGAAAAGCTGAGTTTGATTCCAAATGAGTCGTAGAGTTTTTAGACGGTCTTGTTTTTAAAGGACTTGCCATTGTCGGTGATGATTTTGTGAGGTACACTGAAACGACAGATGATGTGGGTGTTGATGAAGTTGACAATATTGTCGGATTTTGTGGAGACGAGAGGGATAGCTTCCACCCATTTAGTGAAATACTCGGTGGCAGTGATGATGGATTGATGACGAAGAGACGAATGAGGGTTAATCTCGCCGATGAGATCTAAGCTCCATTGTAAAAAAGGCCAAAAATCTTGAGCAACTTGTAAGGCGTGACTAGGGAGATGAAGCAAGTTAGCATGTTACTGACACTTGATGCAACGCCGAACATAATTGCTACAGTCTTGATGAAGAGTGGGCCAATAATAACCCAGGCGAAGGATGCGCTTGGCAACCGAGTTACCACTGAAGTGTCCGCCACAAATCCCGTCATGGGCTTGTTTAACAGCATGAGAAGCTTCAGTGGAGTTTAAACAGTGAAGAAGAACGCCATCAAAACCTCTTTTATAGAGAAGGCCCCCTAGCATGGTATAGCGAGCAGTGCGTTTGATGAAAGCCCGCCGCGCATTGCTAGAGAGGTTGGGAGGAATGATAGAATGAGCCAAGTAGTCCTCAAGTTGTTTATACCATACATCTTATGAACTAGAGTCTATAGTGTGGATGAGATTGATGTCAGTGGAAATGTATGAAGGTAATGGCACACGATGTACCATGACATAAATTCTTGATGAGGATGATGATGAAGAAGGAATTTGTGAGGCGAGGGAAGCCATGGTGTCAGCAAACTTATTCGTTGATCGAGGAACAGTCTGCAATAAGTGATGGTCTAAAGATACTAGAAGAGTGTCAACACGGTGCTTGTACCTTTGTAAAATTTCATTTTTACAAAGATATGAACCATTGATTTGATTGACGACAAGTTGTGAGTCACTGAAGATGTTGATGGTCTTGATGTTTAAAGAAAGGGCAGTTTGAAGTCCCAAAATTAAGGCTTCATATTCGGTCATATTATTGGTACATTCAAAGTCAAGTTTAAAAGACAGGGGCATGGGTTCACCTTCATGTGGAATGAGGATGACCCCCGCACCCCCACCGAGTTGACATTAGAGCCATCGAAAAACATTGTCATTTGGTAAAATGTGTCATCAGTCGAGAGAGTGGCGATAGATTCATCGGGAAACTCGCACTGAGAAGGTTGATTGTCGAGAAGAGGGGCATCCGCTAGTTGGTCAGCAATTGTTTGCCCTTTTATAGATTTTTCCTGGACAAATTCTAAGTCAAATTCAGCAAGAAGCATGAGCCAACGAGCCATACGCTGGTTTTGATATGGTTTAGAATGCATGTATTTAAGGGGATCAGTGTGGGTGACGACAAAGGTTTTGTGATTGAGAAGATAGTGACGGAGCTTGGTAGTGGCAAAGACTAATGCCAAATAGAGTTTCTCGATATGAGTATACCGAGTTTCATAGTCGACAAGTGTTCAGCTTATGTAATAGACTGCTTGCTCACGGTGTTGCTCGTCTCGATGCGCGATCATGGCACCTAACGAATGATTGGTTGCTAAGATGTAGAGGTAGAAGGGTTGGTCGTCTTTTGGTGGAATAAGGACTGGTGGAGAAACCAAATAGTGTTTGAGGGCTTTAAAAGCCTCTTGGCAATCTTTATCCCATTTAAAGGAGACGTCCTTCTTGAGGAGGTGATGAAAGGGTTGGCAACGATCAGAAAGCTGTGAAATGAAATGGCAGATGGATTGGAGCTTACCTTGTAGACTGTGAAGTTGCTTGAGATTAGTTGGAGGTGGCATTTCGAAGATAGCGTGAATTTTGGCAGGATCTATCTCGATGCCACGAAAAGAGACAATGAATCCTAGGAGCTTTCCTGAGAGGACCCCAAAGACGCATTTCTTGGGGTTAAGACGGACCTGGTACTGAAGAAGGCGAGAGAAGATGATTTTGAGGATAGTCAAATGGTCGCGACGAAGTTTAGACTTGCCAAGCAGGTCATCTACATAGTCCTCCATGATTTTATGGAGGAGATCGTGAAAGATGTAAGTCATGGCACGCTGATATGTGGCGCCTGCATTTTTTAGACCAAAAGGCATGACCCGATATCAGAAAGTTCCCCATGGTGTAATGAAGGTGGTTTTGTGCTGATCTTTCGGTGCAATCAAGATTTGGTTATATCCTGAAAATCCGTCCATGAGTGATAACATCTCATGGCCAGCCGTAAGATCAACAAGTTGGTCAATGTTTAGAAGAGGAAAGTCATCCTTGGGACAAGCTAGGTTAAGGTCACGATAGTCTGTGCAGATCTGAATCCCCCCAGTCGCCTTGGTGATAGGAACGATGTTAGAGACCCACTGCAGATAATCGATGGGTTGGATGAAGGAGACAGAAAGAAGGCGCTGAAGCTCCTCTTTGACAAGAAGTGCAACACGAGGATGCATTTTGTGAAGCTTTTGCCTAATAGGCTTAGCCTCTGGGTTTGTGACAATGTTATGAGTGGCAATGTTAGGGTCGATGCCAGGCATGTCAGCGTAGGTCCAGGCAAAGGCTTTGCGATTGTCTGAGAGAAATGTGGTATAGTCGATCTGCTCCTGGGTGTCTAAAGACTGACCAATATTTAAGACATGAGGAACATCAGAAGATGAAATGTTAATGTCAATGGTTGATTCATTTAACATAACCTGTGTTTCAGAGGGGAGGGAGCGCTAAATGAAAGAATCGTCGGCACCCATATAGGTAAGAATGGCATCGTCGTCTATGCAGTGGACTGTGTTGATGGTTGCCAATTCATCGTCTATCATGCTAGGATAAACGAGAGGGAGAGACTTGGGAACCCCGTTGAGCTGATAGGTTAGGGGTTCCAAGCGGATGGTGTTTATACAAAAAAAAAACTAGGAGGGATGGAAACCACCGACTCCGTAGGTGAGGATGGAAGAATAGGCGAGTCTGGAAGAGTTTGGTCGATGGTTGGTTCAGGGCAAAGGTTTGTGGAAGCCTCAGTGGGTTCTTGGAAACCCAGTTCTTGGCATTATTGTCATTGGGTGGTTCGATAGGCCGATGGGAGCCTTGTTTGTAACGCCCAAAGCCAAAACCCTTCCATGCACACCTATAAAAGTAGGTATGTGCAAAGGTGGGGTTGCTAAGAAAGGAGAAATCGGATGTGAATATTTGAGGTGAGGAGGAAGGATTTGATTCAGTAGGAGCTTGATCCAGCCCCCCATAGACGAGATTGGTTCGAAGGCTAGGAGGACCATAAGGAATGACCATTCCAATCCGACAGTCATAGCTTGGGTTTTGATGAAGCTGTCGATACTCTTGAGGAGTCTGGAACATGTCTAGAGTAAGTAGGCGATATTCCCCCAGTGAAAGTCTTTGGAAGATATCGTCCATGGGGTCTTTGGTTGTTAATTTAGAAGATGATGTGGTGGCAACCGATGTTTGTGTACTAGTTGACGCTTCTGCGGATGGAGACGATGTTTGGGTTGATGCCTTGAGCGGGATAAGAACGTCGTTTGGGCGATAGGTTGTGTTACAAGTCTTAAAAGGGGATGGGTCGGCAGGAATGACATGGACTTGTTTGTCGTGTTCAAATTTGACACAACGGTGAAGTGTTGAAGGGACGCAAGCCATGGCACGGATCCAAGGTCGCCCTAATAGCATGTTATATTGAAATTCTCTGTCAATGATGTAGAAGAGCTCTGGGATTGTGCGTGGACCAACGCGGATATGGAGGACAACAGTGCCAATAGTGTTAGCGGTGGTGTCATTAAAGGATCTAAGGATTGCGTCAGTTTTCGATACGCAATTCTTGGGAAGAGCCAATTGATCAAAGGTGTGGGTGGAAATGATATTAATGCTGGCACCCCTATCGATCATAAGTCATTTAATACGGGTTCGATCAACGTAGGTTGTGATGAAAAGGGCAGCGTCCTGATCTTCCAAGGTAGAGGTAGGAATTTCAGAATCACTGAAAGTGATAGAGGTGACAGGCGATAAAGAATGGACTAGGGCAGCTAGTGGTTGAGGGTCTTCAGGTTGGACTTCTGCTGCCTGTAGGGCTTTGATTAGAGCCTGGCGATGCTGGGGGGAGCTTTGGATAAGGTCATATAGGGTCATCTTCACAGGCGTTTGGTGAAGTTGTTTTATCATAGAGTCTTTGATTGCCTCTGAAGAAGGGGGTTGAGACGCACCTAAGATGGAAATCTTGGGTTTTGGTGGTTGAGGTGCCTGGACAAAAGGATAGGTCTAAGGAATAACAACTTTTTCTTTCGCCTTGTCCTTTTGTGACCTAGTGGTTATATGAATAGCATTGATTTCAAAGATAGTAGGTGAAGAAGGGGTTATGGCCTGTTGGTGAGATGTTGATATGGTTGAAGAGGTTGGATGGGAAGGTGTCGAGGGTCGGTCAAGAGTGTCCTCAAGGAGAAGAGTATCTTTCTCCATATAGCGGTGAACGACTGCCTTGAGGGCACAACAAGTCTCGGTATCATGTCTTGGCGTACGATGGTATAAACAAATCTTCGTATCATCGAACCAAGAAGGTTTTGACCCGAGGGGTTGGAATGGTTTGATAGAAGGAAGGGTAATGCTAGAAGTTTGCAAAAGTTGGCGTAATATCAAAGCATATGAACCTACTAAGGGGTTTGCGCTTGTTGATGCATGACGCGCTGGTGACTTTTGCTTGGGGGATGTTGAAGAAGGTTTTCGTACCACCTTTTGGGTTGGTAGTGTGGTGACAGGCGAAGACGGCACTTTCTTTGTGAGAGGTGCCAAATTTTTGAGAGGGGGTTGACTTGTGGTTGGCAAAGGAA
Organism: Torreya grandis; assembly: GCA_037957365.1. NCBI lineage: Eukaryota > Viridiplantae > Streptophyta > Pinopsida > Cupressales > Taxaceae > Torreya > Torreya grandis. Next base: position 10,274,086 of record JARHVA010000003.1, read on the forward strand.
GTAATGGAGGTAATTTGTTTTGGTTAAGGGTCAAAGTAGGAAGCACGCCGATTAGGGTAGAAGGATGAGGACCTAAAATGGAGGGCAAAGTTGACGGTGGAGGAGGGGTTCGCTTCTGTGGTCTGGCAGTCTTCTTTGACTTGGTTGGAAGACTATTTTTGGTCGAGGTCTGGTCTAAGTCCACCTTCACTTGTGGGTGAGTGAGGGTAGAGACGGGGCGAATGTCGAGTGACTTGATCGGTTTAGATTGGGTAGATGCAGGTTTAGAAGTGGGAGTCTGGTCTTTGTTGGGAGTCTTGGGAGATTTTGCCTTGGGAGGATTGGCAACACGAGACGAGAGGGCACGGGAATGTTGAAGAACTTTAAGATGCTCCCACAATCCCTGATGCTCCACTTTCCTTAAAGGGAAAAGTTTGATTTTCTCCACTAGTCAGGAAAATGGTTGAGAGGATGTTGGATGAGTTTTGGATTCTTGAGAAAATGTGTTAGGTGTAGCAGTAGTCTCAGACCCAAGGTGTGTAGGAGTTATAACTGGATTGTCGTTGGTCAAAGAAGATGGAGAGTCAGGTTCTTCTCTTGGTGGAGAAGAAACTGGAGAGTGTGGCTCCTCAAGCGGGTAAAGGGCAGGGATTATGGTGCCCTCCACTGGCGGTCGAGGAGTAGGTAAGGTCAGGTCCTCCATAGGCAGTAGGAAGGAGGACGGTGAGACGGGTAGTGCCGGTAAGGTTGAGGTGTCCTCCAAGATGATAGAGGTTGACGGAGAACTAACCGGAGAAAGAGGTTCATCCACACGTGATGGACTGGTAGATGGGCTAACCTCTTGAGGTTGGTTGGGGATGAAGGGCGAGACCGTATTGACCGTTTGAATGTCGTGTTCATGAGTGTTGTCAATCAAGGTCTGGACATTATTTTGGGTTGGTGGATGATTGGGGAATGGTTGCTTGAAGATGTCGATGCCCTGGTTAGGAGGTGCATTGGGATTATCTAGAACGAGCTCACCCTTTTCAAGCATGTCTTGGATTATGTTTTTAAAGGTTTTGTAGTTTCCCGTGTCATGAACTTTGACATGATGGTAATTGCAGAAGTCATTTTCCCTATACCACGCAGGGATGGCACGTGAGGGATCAAATTGTGGCAGTGGTCGAATCTGGGGGAGGTTGAGAATCCCCTGTTTAACAAGTTTTTCCAGTATAGACACGTAAGATTCTCCAAGAGGAGTATACTATTGTTGTACGTATATCTGCTAGAATTGACGGGTGGCGCTCTGAGATGTGGATGGCTCAGGTTGATTGGTTGAAGAGGACGAAGGTCTAACGACTACAGCGTTAGCTGAAGCTTTAGACTTAGGATTGGATGATGAAGGTTTAGAAGAAGAAGGGTCATTGGTCTTAGAGTTGGGATTCTTGCTCTGCAACTTGACTTTATTCTCCTCGATGGCACGCAATTCAAGTTTATGGGCCATCGTGAAGGCTTCGTCGAAGGTGCAGAAGGTTTGAACCCGCAAGGTGGAAGAAATATGTTTGGCACAGGCTCAGGAGAATAGTTCAATAAGTTCAGGTTGAGGTAAGGAAAAGGAGAGTTGATTGATGAGGCCTCTCCAGCGAGTAACGAAGTCAGCTATTGATTCGTCCTCGAATTGGCAGATAGTGTAAAGGTCTGTGATCGAGACTTTCTTGGTGATGTTAATGGAGAAGTGATTAAGAAAGAGCTGGGTCAGCTGTGTAAATGTGAAGAGGGAATGGCTGGCAATAGAGCTGTACCAGTCAAGCACAGTGCCAGAAAGAGACATAGGAAAAGTACGCAAGAGCAATGCATCGTCATGGGCAATAAGGTAACAGGCATGTCTGAATGCCCGTAAGTGCTGTTGTGGGTCTTCCTTGCTTTAAAAGTGAGAAAATTTGAGAAGCTCCCACTGGTTGGGTTACGGTCTAATCAAAACGAAAGGATGAATGGGCTCATTGCAAATCTGCTCGTATGAGAGAGTATTGCGTGAGCCGGAAACAGAGGTCTCTAAGCTAGACATCTTATCCATCAACATTTTGATGATATCTGCTGACGGATTGGCAGGTGGAGCGCCCCCTAGATTATAAGGCGCTTGAAAGATATTGGGAGGGGCGTATGACATGGTTGGTTGCGTAGACGCAACATATGGGTAGCTGGTTATTAGAGCGAAAGTTGGAGCCAAGGGCACTTGTGTTATGGGGTTGGTAGGCACAAGCTGGATAGGGGCCGTCAAGGATGGTTGAGGAGTAGCCACGCTTGTTGACAGGTAAACGGTTACTCTTGTGTTGATAGGTGCAAGAGTAGGGGGGATAGAGACTAGTAGGTTTTGGAAAGGTGTGGGGTTAGGTTGAGTAGCTTGAGGTTAAGGGAGTACCGGAACCCCCATGGAGGTAGGTTTAGATGGATTGGCTACGTTTTGAAGGTAAGACATGGTTGGGTTATTGGTGGAGGTGTTGACTTGATTGTCTAGTGGCTAAATTGTAGGTGCTGTTGATGTGATTCTTGTCTCGACTAAGGAAGTCGGCATCCCATAGATCGAGTTGCCTAGGGAGTCTCACGTTTGGCTATGCGTGAGATAGTGTTGTAAGGCTTTGACGTTAAGGTCCAAGAATCGTGCAAAATCTTGGTCCCCTTCTGGGACAATAGGAGTTTGGGGTGGGGTTGGGCGAGTAGGAGTTATTTCAGTCTCCGAGTGGAACTCCATTATAAGACTGGTTATAGATGGTGAAGGTGGAAGTGGTTGTTGACTAGCATGGTCAAGAAGGGCCTTGGTTTGACTGCGTGTCAAAACCATTCAAGGCAAGAAAGGATCAGGTTTCAGAAAATTGTGTTTTTTCAGTCTCAAAAAACCAGAATGAATGTTTAGACATCAAGAAAGTTGGTTTTTAAGCTTGCTATTTTTGGAAAAAAAAAGAAATGGACAGTGACCGACGTCGGTATAAAAACCGATGTCAGTGAAGAAGACTGCCGATGTCGGTCAGGTGACCGATGCCGGTACAGAAAAGTTGTCGACGTCGGTTACAGGACCGATGTCGGTTACTGTGTTTTCCAGAAACTCAAAAAAAAAGTTTTTGGAAATGCAGAAGACGTCCTTACCAATTCAAAAAAAATAGATAACAACAGAAAATAAGATGAGAACAGGCAGATCCTAGCGTTAAATCCCTAGAAACAATTTTATTAAGATCGTGTGGCTTATGCCTTAATGTGATGTTTGAGGAGGTTGGCTGTTAGAAGGGTCTTAGAATAGGTAATCTAAAGATGGTTTCAAGTATGTTTAGGCGCTCAAAAGTCTGTGTTAGGTTTCGTACATGGCCTGGTGCTAAGGAGAAAGCTCCCCTCACTTCACGATTCCAGTGGTTAGCTGGTTTCGCTTAGCCAAAATATACTTTCCCTATAGTTTAGACTCTGCCAGAGAACAGAGTGGGCTTTCCCCTTGGTGGTGAAATCCAAGTAGGATCGCTGGGATGGGTAAGGTATCTGCTGGGTGATGAAATACCAGTCGGGCCTTGTCTCAAGTGGGTTTGATGTTTAATTTAGTGCACATGGTCTGGTTATGTAACATCAAGTGATCTATGATTTATTTAATATGCGGTTTACTAATTACTAAGTGTGGACTAAGAAATGCAAGAAAGCAGGAAATGGAATGCAGTATATTTTAAAGCCCCAAATCGAAATGTTAAGTTGGAATGAAAACAAGTTTGAGAAAGGGTTGAAGAAAATGATTTTATGACTAGTCTAGAAATGCAAGAAAAGAAAGAAAAGGTTATTTTTATTCCTGCTTATGATGTCTTTTAGAAAAGAAGAAAGAGGTGAAGAGGGAGAAACCTAATGCACCTAAATGAACAAAGAAGGAAAGGAACCCAAGGAAGGCCCTAAAGGGGTCCCACCGGGCGTGCAAGAATGTTTCTATGCAATTTCGCTTTCACATTCAAAGGAGAGAAAATGAGAAACTTAAGAAATGGTCAAGGCTTGTATGTACCTGGATATAGTCTGCGCACCGTAATCCAGACATTGTGAGAACTCCTCTTTTGCTGTGGAGAAATGACACCTGAAAGAGATAGACACTAAAAACACGAAGAATGTTAGTTGATAAGATGGTGGATTGCCAAGCAAAAGCTTGGTCCTAGAAGCGCTAAGGCTTCTTGGAGGATGACAATCCACTGTTTAAGACAGAATATGACAGAGACAGAAAAGAGAAATAATGAAAGATGTGAAAAGAAAAGACTAAAAACAAATGCGTACCTGATAAGCTACAATCTGCTAAACACAGTCGCCAACGTCGGTGATATTGCCGACATCAGTCAGGGTTGTCACCGATGACGGTTAGACTGCCGACGTCGGTAGGGGAAGTGGACGAGGTCGGTCAGGGCAATTGGCCAGGGACGGGTTACAGGACTAGTTTCTGGTCTGCAGAATGGATTTGGTCTCGTCTGAGGGTCTGAGAGTCTATGAGGGATTTAGAGGGACTATTTAGGATCTAAGGGACTGAGAATCTTGTCAAGAAAAGGAGTGAGAAATAGGAAAAAGACCTTTTGGCCTTTCCGTAAAGCAATTTAGTCAGGTTGATTAGATGGGTCTTAAGAGGGTCTGTAGGTCTCTGATAACTTATGCTGGGTTGATTGGATAGAGGATGTTGCCTAAAAAGAGACTAAGGGAGTGTCAGAGGCAAAGAAAAAGGAATAAGGGGTGAGAGAAGGCTTTTCAGCCCCTCCGGGAAGAACAGGGAAGGTTGGGTCAAGGATGCTTGGAATAGACAGAAGATAGAATACAAATATATTTGAAATGATATTAGAATGAAAAAAGTACCAATACTTAGCTGTGATATGAATTGGCAAAGGTGCAGAAACTATGTTTCAGTTGTCGCTAGTGATGGAGATATCGTGCAGTCCCTGTGCAGAATCTCTGATGTAAGACCTTAGTGCCTAGAAAGTGCTGCCAAGAATGCTGATCCCTGCAAGAACACCAAGAAGCCCAGAATAGTGAAAAGCAAAAGCACGGGAACTTTGTTTTGCCGGAAGAGAATTCGAGAGTCGTTAATAGCTTCAGAGATTAGCCGATTTTTGATTGGGCCCGTCAAAGGGTCAGAAAAGTTGGTTAAGTATAACCGACGTCGGCGATTCCGTCGGCGTCGGCCGACATTTGACCAATGTCGGCGGGTTTAGAACGGGCAAAAAGAGCCACCAAGCCCGTTTTTCATCTGCCAAGTGCACTATATGTTGGAGAATGTCAAAGGTTGGGCTAAATACGCACGAGAGTTGGTTAGGCGGTTAGAGAGAAGTAAGAATAGGTCCTGGGTGAGTCATAGGATGGGAATTAGTCCAAGGCGAGGTGTCCTAGGCGAGGTGTCATGGGTGATGTGTCCAAAGAGGGGGGGGTTAATTCAAAATAAGTTTATTATTTTAAATTAGTAATTACATGTTTTAGGAATAGGTTAGGAATGGACCAAGGGGGAAGGTGACCAAGGGTTAGACACTATTTAGGTGTCTACACTAAGCTTTCCCTAATGTCTAGGCCTAGAGATGTTATGCTAGCTAGTGTGTTCCTTTCATTTTGTTTTCATTTTGGAACTAACACCAAATTAACCATCCTCTCTTCAGTCAAATTCTTATATCACATAATGGCACCCTCGATGGGACTAGACACATCTCACACCTGAAGAAGATCATTTTGTAGATTCAAAATATTTATTTGGGCCCTTAAAACTCTTGAAAATTGATTTTCTAACTTTATTTTACTGTTTTTGTTTGTCACAATTTTACACAGTAACTGACATCGACAAGTAAGACTGACATCAGTTACATAACTTAATCGATGTCGATTATAAAAATTGACATTATTTAGATACCTATCAAGATGGTCACATTGGTATAACTGATGTTGTTTAGATAACCAACATCAAATAGTTAAAGTAACTATCATCGGTTGTATATAATTGACGTTGGTCACTGTATTTTTATTAAAACACATACCCAAGAGCTCTTTTTCTAAATTTCATTGTTTCAAACCAAAAGAGCTTCAAAACTAAAGGACATGCTAACATTTTTACTGTAGGACCAAGCTTGACATTTACTAAAAACATGATTTAGATCACCTTTTGCAAGCTTAAGAATCAATTAAGAACTTTGTTTTGGTATTTAACAAAAAATTTAGATGCTTAAATGAATGTTTTAAAAGTTCACAATCTTAAGACCAAGGGGTCAAATGAACACCACCAAATTTTTTATTTGGGCTTAAAATTGAACACACTTGTCAATTTTTGTTTGCAATAGTTGTTTAATCAAATTTTTGTTTAGCAAAATGAGGGATGTTGCGTGTATGATCTTCCATTTATCCCCTTTAGGGAACTCTTGGAATCAAAAGTACCATTCTTATTGCAATTATCCTAGTCCATGTCTTAGAAAGAAAGTCATCTAAAGCACTCTTCAAAAACTTGTCAAAGTTTGGATGACCTTAAAAACAACCTTAAAGTCTTTCTACTTTCATGTTTTCTTTATTTTTATACAAACTTGGCTTGTGAGGGGGACTTCATCACCTCCCACGAGTTCTTTAGGGAAGCTTTGACCTAGGGTTTCATCTCCTAGAATTGACTTCATTTGGCTCCTTTAGAGTTGTACACGGGACATAGTGGCACTTTGGACATCATACTACACTGAGCGAACAACAAAATGTAGTGGTTGCAAAAAGGAATAGACCTTTTTGGAATAAGCCAAGTGATATATACCCAAAATCTATGCTTTTTTTTTGCATTTTTTGGCGTGAAAGTCATTATGTAATTGATTCCCCTAGATCGTTCAAAAGTTTGTTAGATCTTAGATAAATCCTCGCTTGCCATGGAAGTATTGTTGGTGCAAGGTGCGCCTCAAGGTCCATGTCACAATACTATCATTTAAGAGAATGAGGGATGTAAAAACCCTACTATATAATGCACATTTACTTTTGGATGAACACTTAAAATCATCTCAAATGACGTATATTGACAGATTCCAACAATACCAAACAACCTTGTCAGTTTAGGATCTAAGAATGATTAATTAGTTGGACTTGTCCTAGGTTAAAATCTTGATTGAAATCAAAACTTGGTGTAAATAAACAATCCAAACCAAACACATAGTCCAAATTTTCCTTTGAACAAAGAGGTGTTATGCTGCTCGTGTGAGATCATCAATTTGCCTTGTTCAAAAGTTCATCAAAAGCTTGAGATTCATATCATCCACTTTGGCACAATTATGCTTCCCAATTGAGTCTAGACCTTTACCAAAGTTATTTTAAGTCCTTCACTTATAATTTAAATTCAGAATTGTACCTTTATAAGTTCATAGGGTTGATGTGTTAAGTGGGTTGCCCATTTGCACTAAACTTGAGGGAACTTGGGTTTAATTTCTAATTTGTATTGAAGGGCGTTTAAGACTCATAATCATTGTCATCACTTGATAGACTTAAGCCATTTTGTGTTAAACACTTTCACTTTGAGTCTATGCACCACAACATTTTGAGTTAAGAAAAGTAGTGTTATGCCGTAAAAATTGTGGGAAATTATCTTTGCCTTAGAGAGTTTTTGAAATAAACTTTTTTGTCACACCTTTTGGGTAGTATAACATCATTACACTACCCAAAACATTTCCAATATTTTTTCATAGACCCTCTTTCATAGATTTCAAATTTGTTCCTACATTTTCAAACTAATCCGAGTATACTTTTGTGATCCTTTATCTAAAGCAAAGTTATACCATTCAATTTTGTCTAAACTTATTTGTGAAAATAACCAAGTTTTATACCATTATTTATGAGAAAATAAACTATTTTTGAGGTACCTTTTGTTTCATACCTTATACCTAGTTGATCAAGTTCATGTCCAAGAATCAAATGCCTAGTGTTTGTTAGAAGTGTTTCAAATTTGTTAGATTAAAACTTTCATCTATTTCAAAGTCTAGCTTTTGACATCATTTGGCCAAGAGTCCTAGCACATGCCTTGTTTGAGCCTAGCTTTTGATGTTGCATTTAGCCAAAAGACTTAGCAACTTTTGAAAATTCTTAGATTAGACTGATTTGAAACACTTCGACCTTAGAGTTTGGAATTTTGATTTTTAGTCCATTTACTTGCTTATCTTTGTGTGAACATTGAAATGTTAGTTTATGCTAGCTTGTTTCCTCATAAATCTTTGCATAAAATTTTTGATCCTTTTGACAAATCTAGACCAAGTTAGAACATCATCTATTTTAGATTCTATCTTTTTTAGAGTTTATAGAACTCTTTTACCTTTTATTGCATGTATTCCTACACTCGTAGTGGACTATGCACAACCTAGGGATTAGTAATGTGGTTGCGCAAGAGGAAATGGTGCAAGACCCTTATGTAGATAATATTTCTTATGAGATGGATTCTTATCTCTCTTATAATAGTCAATCAGGGGCACAAAGCCAAGATCCATTGGCTAACTATTTGGTTAACACACCACCTTATTTAGAATAGGACCAAGAACAAACCACATAATACCTAGCTACAATACCCACAGTGGACAAGCCAATTCTTCAACAATCATATTCTATTAATACGGCTTCCACATATGATCCATTTTTGTTTGAGCAACATTTGTTAGAGATTAAAGATGAGATTTTGGTTAGAGCCATAGAGTTAGGGGTCAAGTTTCTAACAGACTTCCCCCATAAAAATTTACCAAGTCTAGTAAGAGTGCCCCACAATATCATTTATGATCAACATGATTCTTCTATTAATCCTATGGCTCTAGTCCCAACAATGTATCAAGACCCTAATATATCTAATCGAGATAAAAACATCATGGAAGATCAATTTAACCAAATGCATAAAACATATCAAACCTACCTAAATTTAGCACATGATTTTAATTAGATGAACATGGTGAGTAAGCCTCTTATTGACCTAGTCCCTTCAATAGGAGTGTTGATAGAGTTACCTGGACAAGAAAATCTGAGTTTCAACCCATTCATACAAATCGATTCAATAGATAACTTGATGCATATGCCCGTTATTAAAGAAGTGTCTTTGGCCTCTATACAGAATGATGAGCCAAATGCAGTGGACAATGTGTAAACAACATCTAATCTTGATCAAAGTGGTACTAATACACAAACAACTAGCCAACAACATGTGCCTATAGTTAATCCCATGAGAAGATCATCATACTAGGGAATAGGAATTTCTACACCCCAACCTCAATCGACTTCTTCCTCAAGCATAAAACTTATGGGATTAAGCAATCAAACAATGGCTAATGTCACACCTCAATGATAAAATGTGACGAATCCTACTTCTCCACAACCAGTAGTGAGTAGTATTTCACAATTTCATACACAATCTAGTGTGTCAATGCAACAAAGGATAAATACATTACCACTTCAATTAGGGGAAACTAATGTTCCACCTCACCAGGTAATGACAAACATACCTCTTCAGTCACAGACTAATATGCTGATTCAAAATGAAGCAATTACTAGTCAACAACATGCAAATATTGGTCAAATATAGATGCCAAATTGGCAACCTGTTTTCACTTCCTCACAGGGATTCATTCAACAAGGAGATCCCTATGTTTCTCAAGTACCTACTAGACAATTGTTGGTTCAAAATGTGCCACAAATTTATAGATAGGGTCTCGGTCCACAAGTTCCCACTCCACAACAAGGTTTGATTAGTCAGCAATATGTCCCTTTTCAGCCATAGTAGGCACAATATAGTTATATCCCTCTAACCCAACCATAAAATCCTCTAAGTCAAACTTTTAATACCAACCCAAACTAGAATATCGCACAACCAATTGTGCAATTTCAAGTACATCTTAATCTATATATGAGTATTCTTGGTCCATTCCCCAACCAAACCAATATACCCCAATAAGTATCTCCATCATACCTTGGTCAAAGTGTCCCACTTGTGACCTCCCAACCATCTACCCAAACTAATATTCTCCCTTAAACCAATGTTCCTTCTAGTTTCCTATACCAAGAATTGCAACAGATGGAAGATGCAATTGCGACAATTCAAGCAGGTAAATAGACTAAAAAGTTCAAATTGGATGATATGTGTTCCTATCCATTCAACATGGAGTATTTGCAGATACCATTTCATCTAGGATACAAACCACCCAAATTTGATAAATACAAAGGAAAAGGTGACCCTAAGGCTCATTTGACTGAATTCTTTGATGCATGTCAACCAGTGGCATATAATGACATATACCTTTTGTTATTATTTCTAAGGTGATTAGTGAGATAAGCCTTGGAGTGGTTTTTAAAGTTACCCAAAAATTTAGTAACAGATTTTGATGATCTTTTTGATAAATTTGTACAATACTTTTCCTATAATTTCGAGCATAAGATTTCATTAGTGGACTTAATGTAAGCAAAGCAAAAAGATGGTGAGATTTTTACAAGTTATTTATAGTGATGGAGAGCCCTTGCAAGCTTTTTATCCTATAGTTTACCAAATAAATAATTAGCTACTATGTTTAATAAAAATTTGCATAGTAAGATAGCTTACCATATGGAACTACAATGTGCGCATACATTCAAAGAGATCATTTATAAAATTGTGTTGATTGAGTGGGTGATCATCAATAAAGGAGTCATCAAGATTAATTAAAATAATCAAAATCAATGTACCAATTAGGGAAATGGTTAACATCAACATCTTGTTCAAACGTAAGCATCGTAATCAACATAAGCTAATAACCAAGAAAGATCGAAGCAATTCAACTACAATAGGAATGTTGTGGGAAATGGAGTAACTAAATGTCATCATGTCTAAATAGTGAAAACATCATTCACACCATCTTTTAGTTTACTCCTACCCAAAAACCTCTCCAACTAATGCCATAAGCATAATAACCAAGACCTGCACAACAAATACAACAACTTTTACCATTGTAAACCCCTCCTCTTAGGAGAACTGTCTTTGCACGTCATGTCTTTAGTGACCTAGAATAATCTATTGAGTCTATATTTCACAAGCTTGCTACCACTAATCTAATTAGTTAGCCTATACCAAAGCATTATCCACAAGGCATTCCTTATCCTGATTGGTACCGTGAAAATGAGTTCTATTACTATCATCAGGTCAATGGGTATAATCTATGAAGATGTGTCCAAATTAAGCATTTAACTGAGAATATGTTAGAGAATGGGGAGATAACATTGGATAATGGTGATTCCACTTCTAATTAAACTCTTGGGATTTATCAAAACCCCTTTTCCTGACATAATAATTAGCAACAAAAACAATAATGCCTAGTGTAGTAGCAAAATCAATAGTATCAAAATCGAAAGCCGAACTAACAAAATCAACAAAATTAGTAGTAGAACCCACAATGATAGAACAATAGACAAAATCAAGGTCAAAATGGTAATAAAAAATAACCTACCATGTAGTTACACATGACTACAACAAGGTTGTAGGTCATATTATAGGGGGTAGCGTTAATAACATCTCCATTAATCCTAGACTAAACACTAATCAACATAAACCATTGCTAAACAATAATATTCAACCAAATTATATGGATAATCCTTCTTTGACCTAGGAATGCATACAAGCAAACCAACAAACTAGGAATTCCCCTTTTAGACCTTATATCGATAACTCATTCTTACCATGTGACCACATGCAAGTGCACCGGTAATTAAGACTTGTCCTGTCTAGTCCCACACCATTTCCAACATCAGTTAGTAATAAAGGTCCAGTATTTTATCTTGATTGTGCAATCAAAACTTAAATGTTGAAGATTACTATCTTAAGCCCATAACCATTTTCCACTTTGCTTATTATCCAACCAATGGTTTAGCCTCAAAATTAACCATTCACTACTGACCAAGACAAGAAGTTTGATATTGTAGAACAATTTCAGAAGACACCAACACAAATTTCTAGTTTAGATTTGCTTCGAACATCAATAATCCACAAGAACATCTTGAATGAGTTTTTGACCCAATCCACTATTACTAGTGACATATCTCCTGATAAATTTCAAGCTTTGGTTAGACACCTAACTCCAGCCCAACAAGTCACATTCAACCAAAGTGATCTGTCTTCCCTTGGCCTGCTCCATAATAATCCATTATACATAGAAGTTTATATAAGATCACATAAAGTGAAACATGTCCTTATAGACAATGAATCTGGCCTCAACATAGTGTCTCTAAAGCTCATCAAGCTTCTTGGGTACATAATGGTAGATCTTCAGCCAGAAACAATAACTATCAAAGCCTATGCTAATCAGGAAAGAGAATCACAAGGCACCATTAGTTTTCTAGTTATCATTTTGTCTTTGACCCATGATAGACTTTGCCATGTGCTTAATCTTGAGTTATCATACAATATACTTCTAGGCATGCCTTGGTTATATGACATTCGTGCAGTCCCATCAATGCTGCACCAATGTATCAAGTTTTCCCACTCATGGATGGAAGTGAATATTCCAGGAGATTTACACTCATATGAACACTGTAATCATCTTGAGGCTGAATTTCAAAGCTATAATTATCAGTATGACATGAATCTAAGTTTTAAGTAGGATAAAGGAAAAGCTATACTTATTAATCCTTCACCAAATAATTGCATAGATCCTAATACCTTGGATTCCCTTTCCCACATGCCATATCTTGAATCTTCCAATCATTTCACCATTTTAGATAATGGACTGGGAGAGTATGTGACCCATGATACATTTCATATTGCCAAACTTCCTCAAAATCCAAAAACCTTCAAGTGACCTAAAGTCACTCCACATATACATTGGCAACAAAAGAATAAAGATAAGGGACCTGCCACATTTTTACCAACATCTGTCCTAAAACTTGACCCTCTTAAAAGGGACAAATCATGGTTATACAATGACAACCAAGCTGATTGTTATAAAAATGCAAAGTATCCTATTCCCAATAAGATCATAGAGCATCACGATTGTGAAGGAAGAGGCCTCAGACTAAATTAGCAAGGACCCATCAAGCCAATTTCCTTGACTAAAGATGAAAGACCTTATGGAATTGGATTTAATCTGCCTGGTGGTGACCCCCACATATCTTATTCAAATTCCATCACTAGTGACTAGTGATGATGATGTCGATAGTGAAACAGAGTCTGATCATTACCTCACCTTTGATAACCTATCTGAAACCAACCTGTTTGATAACAATGCCATTTGTACCCTTACCCTGGCCATTCATCACAACCCTTTGCCATTATATTATCCCCCACTGATTGATTGGGACCAACAAGAATCTATTTTACCAATTGATGAGTTCTAAAATGATGAGGTGTTTTGTGACTTTTTAGGCCTTAGAGACAATGTTCTATTGGGAGATCACAAATCAAGATTCTCAATCACATTAGATCCTATAACCTATTTTGGAGAGTGAGTGAATACCCTTAGCCAAAAACAAATAAGTAAAACATTGAGGTCTCAAAGTGAAAACCTCTTTGAGGCACTTTATGACCAAGGAAAAAGTAAAGATAAAGGCCAGTCTAATGGTGAAAACCTATTTCAGGTGCCATTAGATGGGGGTGTTCATTTCTATTCAAATTTAGACTAAGAGATCCCCAAAGATGAACTTGCCTATGGATCCGAGTTCAACTTTGAGCAATAATAAGTATTTGATAAAATTCTTCACATGGTCAGATCTCCCATTAAGGGACTTAGATTCATCATGCTTAGGAGAAGTTGAAGAGCAAGTCCTAACAGAGGACCCTAACATAATCCAACAGTTCAAGTTATTGTATACTATCCTATAAGATGATTCAACCCTTCTAATCGAAGATACAACATAGGTAAATATCAGGATTCCATCAGAATTAAAATGGATAAAACTAGGTGCATCCCTCACTGAGGAGGAACATGATGCATTTAAAACTCTATTGAGATAATTTGTAGATATCTTTACATGGGCCTATTCTGACATGCCATGTTTAGACCCTGCCTTGATTCTGCATCACCTTGTGCTTATTCTTGATGCCAAACCGGTAAAACAAAAGCTACATAAGATGCATCTTCATATTACTATATTGGTAAAAAAAGAGTTGGAAAAACTCTTAGAATTAGGATGTATCTGATCCATTGATTACTCAGAATGGATCTCTAATGTGGTACCTATTAGTAAAAAGCTTGAAGGGATCATAATTTGTACTAATTTTTGAGACATCAACAAAGCTTGTTCTAAAGATGATTTTCCCTTGCCTAATATTGACATGATCATCAACTCCATGATAGGTTATGAAATGCTTTCACTCATGGATGGTTTTTCAGGATACAACTAGATCAGAATAGCACTGAAAGACCAACATAAAACAACATTCACCACTCCATGGGGGACATTTTATTATCAAGTAATGCAATTTGGCCTTAATAATGCTAGAGATACATATCAAAGGGCCATGAATTGCATATTCCATGATATGATGCATGATATTATTGAATACTATGTCAATGACATATTAGAAAAATCCAAAACTAGGGCCGATCATCCAACAATGCTACGTAAGATATTTGAAAGATTATGAGAGTACAAAGTCAGACTCAATCCAAAGAAATGTGTGTTTGGTATAACTTCAGGTAAATTCTTGGCTTCATCATGTCTCATAGAGGTATTGAAGTCAATCTGGCTAAAGACCATGCTATAACCAAGATGCCACTACCAACTAATTTAAAGCAACTCCATAGTTTACAGGGTAAGATCCAGTAATCTAATACTTCGTCTGTCAGTTATTAGACAGGTGCCATCCATTTACACACCTTTTGAAAAAGGGAGTTCCATTTCACTGGGATAATCACTGCCAAACAACTTTTCAACAACTTAAAGACTATCTTGTTAATCTAACAATTTTATTACCTCCTATGCTAGGAAATCCATTCTTATTATACATTTCAGCTACCGATCATGCTCTGGGGGCACTCTTGGCTCAACATGATGACAATAGAAAAGAGCATGCCTTATATTACCTAAGCCATACCTTGGTTAGATATGAACATAACTATGCACCTATTAAAAAAGCTTATCTGGCCATGGTTTTCACATTTTAAAAACTGCACCATTTCATGTTGAATAATAAGACCATAGTCATTTCAAAAGTAGATCCACTCAAGTATCTACTATCTAAAACAACAAGTATCTACTATCTAAAACAACTTTGCAAGGTAGAATGGTTAAATAGATTATGCTTCTCAGTGAGTTTGACATAGAGTATGTTAATTAGAAGGTAATCAAAGGATAAGTTCTTGCAGATCAACTTGCTGAAGCACCTCTCATAGACACACAGCCACTCACATTTCAATTTCTTGATGAATCCATAATGACTGTCATTGACACATCCCTTAATGAGTAACCTTGTAAGCTGTATTTTGATGGTTCATTCACTACACATGGATTAGGGGTAGGCCTACTATTTATTACACCATAGGGAGATCTAATCTCTAAATCATTCAGAATCAACTTTCCTTACACAAACAACATGGTTGAGTATGAAGCACTTGTTGTAGGACTTTGACAAGCAGTACATTGGAATATATCTCATCTCCAAGTTTATGGTGATTCTTAGTTTATCACAAATTAGATCACCGATCATTTTCAGACCAAAGATGACAAGCTAGTTCCATATAAAGCCATGGTTGATACTCTTAAACAAAAAATTGCCAACATTTAGTTTGAGCACATACCAAGGGCTAGTAACAAAATTGCAAATGTCATGGCTACTATTGGCTCTCTAATTTGACAAACAGATAAAGCTAGAGAGTATTAGTTTCTCATCGAGAATTTGTTAGCACCAACTCATAAACCTTCAACCATTGCCATGATTTGTGATATTGTTGGTCCTAATTATATCTGGTACTTAGAAATTTACAACTACCTTCATGACCAAGTTCTACCACCTGACCTATCTCAAAAATAAACCAAAGCCTTTATTCATCATTCCACTTGTTATAATCTACTTGGATCTACCCTTTACCATCATAATTTTGATGGAACTCTGCTTCGTTATTTAACTTTGGTAGAGTCTATACTAGCATTAAGAGAAGTTCACGAAGGAGTATGTGGATCTCATTCTAGCGGGATAGTCCTATTCAAAAAGCTCTTGCATACTGATTATTATTGTCCCACAATAGATGCAGATGCCACTACATATGTAAAAAAGTGTGATAAATGTCAATGACATGCTAATATGATTCATGTTCTAGCAAAAACTCTAAAACCATTGTTGACACGATGGTTATTTTCTACATGGGGACTTGACCTCATTGAGAAGATTAACCCCACTTCATCTGATGGCCATAAACATATCCTTATCACCACTAAATATTTTAGTAAGTGGGTTGAAGCTATACCCCTCACTTACGTGACTAGAAGGAAAATTTCCAAATTCATCTTCAACCATCTCATTTGCCACTACAGTATCCCTTCTAACATTATATCTGATAATGGAGGATCATTCAAGAACAAGGATGTAGACTAGCTATGTATTGAATATAACATCACATAACATTTTTTTATAACATATTACCCTCAAGGTAATGGCCAAGCCGAGGCATCCAACAAAACCATTGTCAATATTCTTAAAAAGATTATCAATGATGTCATTCATGATTGGCACCTCCAGATATTCTCTACCCTTTAGGCATATTGTACCAATCATTATACCCCCATAGGAACCACTCCATACTCACTTATTTATGGTATTGAGGCCATCCTTCCCATTGAGGTTGAATTGCCTTCACTATGCATCTCTTTCAAGCATGTCCTGGATGATCATGACTATCAAGTAGCTCACCTGCAAGAGCTAGACCTACTTGATGAGAAATACACAACTACACTCAATAATCTTCAAGCGTATCAGAACCAACTCAAAGGCCAATATAATCATTGTGTTAAGCATAGAAAATTTAAACTTGGTGATCTTATTCTTAAAAAAAACCAAAAAAATACCACAACTGAGAAGAAACATAAAGATAAATTCAAAGCAAACTAGATAGGGCCTTTCATCATTATTGCAGATTATGGATTAGGAACATACATGCTTGTCACACTAGATAGAGATGAACTTTCTGAGTTAATGAATATTATTCATCTCAAGCAATACTATGCTTGAGCGCTAAGGTGTATTGTATGTAAGGATTGTTTCAATTATGCCATTTTATCACTATTCTTCTTTATACAAATACCATCCTTATATGTCCTCTTTGTCGTATCCACTTTTTGCTTTCGACCTATCAACCTAGTGTGTTCTAAAGCCTAGCTTGTTTGACCTTAGTTTTTTGAAATTTGTTACACATTTTTAGCATCAAGGTATCTGATTAGTTTCATTAGTTGATTTCAATACTTCAGATAGAGATTGTATTTTGGGACAATATGACAAAAGTTTTGGCAGTTGCATCCTTCATTTGTTATTCCTTTCTTATCATTGATCTTGCTACTAATTATAACCATCTTTGGTTAAATTAGTACCCTTGATCTATGCTGTTGTGTCCTTGTTATAACTGCCTATGGGAAAACTAGGGGAAACATTACGTCTTGATGTACCAACTTGCCACTTCCTATGTCATACTATGCCTTTGTACCAACTATGCCTATTTTGTTTGAATTGACTGCTACACTAGTTGAATTCCTCCACTGAAAAGGTATAACTACAATGACTTGAGGTCCTACTCTGGGACCATGTAGGTAACACTCAATACTTATTAAGGTCAGATCAATCACCCTTTTCTCTATGTTCTCACTATTTTGTGAGAAATCTAAGCCATGCTCCCACCATTTTGTGAGCAACCTAATCCACGCTTTCACCATTTTTCGAACAACTTAAGCCATGCTCTCATTGGTTTATGAGTAACCTAAGTGTAAACACTCTCACCATTTTTTAATCAACCTTAGTTTAAACGCTCTCACCCTTTTTTGAACTTGAACCATTTAGTGTCTCATCATTCTTGATCGAGTTGAGATACTTCAAAAAATTCTAAAAACATTTGAAAAATCGTTAGAAAAGAACAAAAACATTAACCACTTCTTTGCCTTACGGATTCTGGGAACCCTTACTAAGTTATAAAAAAATCACTTGTCATTTAGTTTCCTCATCCTTTTTGGCCTTTTTTCTCTCATGCACTTACCATTTTGCAAGACCATTCCTCTTCTTCTCTCACATCCATTCTATTTGTTTTCATCAGTTATCACATTATTCCCATTCCCTGGGAGAACTGCATTTGGCCTAAAGTTTTTTATTGGATATTACATCCATGGAACTATGTAGGCAGTGTTCACTTGCCTAGTGGATATGGATACAACTCGGCCACCCCCTCCCTTTTATTCCATTCCCCCATTTTGTTCATTTGTTAAGTTGTCACCTATTTTCTAAGGGTAATGTGTGTATTCTTTCTATTGCATTGTTTGTTTGTTTCTGCTTATTTTATTTGTTTATCTACCTGTTTATTTGATTTCAAGCACTGTTGCCTTGATTCAATTTATGTATGTTTATTGGGTGATTCCTTGTCCACACTTACACTTGAATCCATCCATATTCACATGTTTACATTGTCATCATGGTTTCTATCATTAGTGCATTATTTTCTATTGAGAATTGGATTATGGGAGTCAGTCCTCATGCATATTTTGGCCAAGTCCTCATGATGTTATACCATGATGCCTACTGACATGTGATACAATAAAATTTAGCTTCAAAAAACCTATTCAACAACGGTGACATCTCTTCAGCACTGACATCCTGATTCACTCCCAATCATATCCCAAACAGAGTAATTAACTACAAAAGAATTTTAACCTTTGTTAATTTGGACGCATATCTCCCTACTAATAGGTTATTCCAATTTATCATTACCCTCTGTGTTAAGTTATCATCATCCTTGACCAAGTTTATCATGTTTTCCATAATCAAGGTCCAATGATTATAACCGCTTATAGGTAAATCATTGCACACCATCCCACTTACATTTCTCAATGATTATAACCGCCTTTGGGCAAATCATTGTGTTGTCACCACTTTACTTTTTTTACCCATATAGGGGCATGTTATTATCTTATTTGTCTATCCTAATAGGGTCAACTCCATATTCTCAAGGATTATAATTGCCTTTGGGCAAATCATTATGTTATCATATCACGTTGCCACTATTAGGGTACAATGTTTATAATCGACTTTGGGCAAACCATTGTGCACCATCCCACTTACATTATAAATGATTTTGACTACTTTTTTAGTATCATTGTGTATTTACCCCATTATCTTTACTTTCTTTGGTTCCCTCATTTTTCTTTTTTCTTTTCGAGGGACCATTTGCCAACCTACTTATGCCAACCATTCCGTCGAGGGGGAATCATATAGTTAGTTTATCATCATTGTAGTTGTAGGCATACCTGACCTTTTCATTCTTTGAGAAGATGTGACTATGCTTATATCTTGTAATGCTTTTCCAAATAGGGGCAAACAGTAGACACCTAAATTTGGCCACCAATAACCTTCAATTAGGGTTTTGGTCAATTTCCACCAGACTACACAATTTGGCCTAAAAACATTAAAACATGATAAATGATGTGAAACTAACATATTCAAATGTCGATTTTGGCCAGGTTATCCCTAAATAAGGTAATGCAATTTATGGGCCAACTAACTTTGATCAGATCATTTTGAGTCAAAATGTCAATTTTGCACCTAGGTGCTCTGGATTGCTCTTTCCTATAAAATATTTTACACAAGACACGTGCCTTTATTATTTATTATTAGTAACATCCTAAATGGGAATATGGTTCCAATGCATTTGAAATTGAATTATAATTTTAATCCAGTCTAATTTTAGACCAATAACAAGGCATTTTGATCAATTTGAGTAATTTGTGCACAAAGTGCTTAATCATGCTTAAGAGATAATTAATCCAAATTAGATTCTAATCAATAATTCCATAGAAACTTGTTGAGTACTTATTTTTGAAAATAAATATGGAATATCTGCATCATCAGGTGACCTTATTTCTTGAGAAGATATCTCTAGGCCATAAATGCCACAAATATCAGGATTCATGCCCTCCATGCCTCATTAATGCCTTCCATGATGCCATCCATGCCTCTTAATTGCCCCTTATTCCAATGTCATGATGAGGATAATAACAAATTTAATTCCAAAAATTGAATTAATCCTCAACCACACATCTCAATTTTGAGATAGATGGTTTAAGTTGATTCTAGTCATTCTCAAAAAGCTATAAATAGAGAGGCCATGAACATAAGTTATAAGTCTTGATAATGCAAAGTTATAATGCAAAAATGATTCCAAAAGCCATTTAAATTAGTTTTACCATGCTAAATTGATTCCAATCCAAGCCAAGCCACAATCCAAAGGTGCCAAGGAGAGATGGAGGTAGCTAAGCTTCCATTTCTAAGAACTTTATGAGCACAAGTCGAGCAAGCCACCACTACAAAGGAATTTGGAGCATCCAAGGAAGGTGAAGGAATTCTTGTGTTTTATTCTTTACTTTTTAGTTGTGTTTGTCATTTTTTTTGGTTAACTAAGCTCTCCCTAGTGTCTAGACTTAAAGATGTTATGCTAGCTAGTGTGTTTCTTTCATTTTATTTTTATTTTGGAACTAACACCATACTAACCA
Organism: Torreya grandis; assembly: GCA_037957365.1. NCBI lineage: Eukaryota > Viridiplantae > Streptophyta > Pinopsida > Cupressales > Taxaceae > Torreya > Torreya grandis. Next base: position 10,294,711 of record JARHVA010000003.1, read on the forward strand.
TCCTCTCTTGATTCAAATTCCTAGATCACATATCTTGAAAATTATGAGAAACAATAAAACTACAACCATGTGAATACTGTCTCTTGAGTTATGTTCATACGAGGTATAACTTGACTTAGAGTTATACGATATTATGATAAATTTTAGTGATAAAAACTTTTGTGTGGTTCATATTATGAGAATATTGGTATGTTCAAGTGTTTAGACATTTTTAGTATTTAATAGTGCATTGTGATGTGCATCTATAAGTTATGTTTTTTTGAATGATAGTATGCAGTTTAAACATAGGGTATACTATGTGGTATAACCCATACTTGGCTAATTATTATGTATGATGTGAGTCTGGTTATTCATGACTAATTAGGGTTCTCATGCATAATGATCTATGATATTATGGGATGTCATAGAGAATTAACATTTGAGAGTTACATAATGGTACCTACATTAAATATTATGCCTAAGATCCACACCTACGTAAATGTATGTGTGCTGGTTATTACTTGAACAATATGTTTTATGATAGTTATTATGACATTATATATGCATGCATATAAAATTGAGAGTGTAATGAATGCCAAGTTAGACTTTTATTTATTTGTGGAACCTATGAATTGCTTTGTTATATCTACTTGCTTGAATATAAACTAATGGTTCCATGTATTTAAGACTAATTTGTATGACTGATAGTAGAAAACTAATAGTTATGTCTTAGAACATTAGACTATGATAATATGGGTTATCTTGGGATGTAGTATGTATGGAACTTATTGTGGTAATTAGAATCTTCAGTTAAATGTGTATTTTATCTGGGTTGTATAAACTATAGTCATTATTTCTTGTATGGGTTAGATAATAATCTAAGATTCATTTGTACGTTTTAAATGTATACTTTACTTACTCTTATGTTCATCATGTGTTGTAATATGATTGCTATTAGGATGTAAATTTTATGACTCTTGTGGTTAAATTATGTTCATCTAATCTCGCTTGGCTAATACTGAGTGAGTGAAACAGACTTCACTGGCTTACTAACATCACAATGCCATATAGGGGCAACCCAATCAGGTGGTGTGTATGAATTTTATTGATGTATTAATCACTATTAATTGTATATTACTATGAGAAGTATGTTTAGCGACACTATCATTTCATGAGTATGCTTTACATGTTTGAGTGATATCTTGCAATATAATGGGTTTTATTTGATACATTGCATGTTTAGTTTTAAAAATCATACAACACATGGGTACTTGCTTGTTACTTTGGATTCCCGTACCATCACTATCTACCTATCTAAGAAGGGAGGGCCATTCCCTAATAGGGGATTAAATCAGGGATCAATGGTTCATGCTTGGTATGAAAAAATACTTGAATGATGTTCTCCCTCTCCACTGTAGTACTTATTTGAAGTCTACACTTGAGATTTTCAGAGATACACGAGTTGGTTTGACTCGAGCTTCATGGAACATAGTATCTATATATTGTATTAAGGCAAAAAGTCTAAAGGAAATGTAATTGAATTATTTATTATACTTCAACAATAATATCTATATTATTATACCAACAATGGCTGGTTGTTTGTAATTACTTTCTATGATTTTAGTATCATACATTTTCATATGTTGATAGTGATAAGTGAATGTTATATGACACATGCTTATTTACAATTATCACTCTTGGAGTATTTGTTATGAACATTGCTTAGATTCTTGTCTCATAATCTATTTATAATATATGTGTTTAAAAAAAAAAAATCATATTTATAGTTAGTACCCAATGGGGTTGTTATATATTTGAACCTTATCACCTTGAGGTCCCTTCTTAGCATCTTGCTCTTCTTTGGGACTCAACCAATTCGCTGAATTCTATTAATTTTTTTGTGGATTTTTTTTTTGAAATATTACTCTTTTCTAATTATAGAAGGCCATAAATAATGCTATGTGTAGTAATGATGAATGATATTGTATTTTGTCGATTAACAACAAGGTTTCTATTACATCTTCAGCCTACATGCAAATTCAAGCTCAAATGAATAAAGTTGTAATAAAAGACTTCCATCTCCAGGGGCTACTAGATAACTAATGAAGTTCCCCTTGCACTATGAGTCATGTGCCACTAGATGGACCACCCTAGGGGCCATCACCACCACCACCACTACCACTTCCCAAGGGGCACATAAGCTAGTCACATAATCATGGATTTTTTCCCCTTGTAACACAGTCATATTGTCCAGCCTTGACCACTCATAAAAGCTGATGTGTGCCATGGCAGGTACATATGTCTATAAATTTGATTATTTGGTCCTTCTTTATGGGGCACAAGTGTTTGGGATCCAAATTAGAAGGATGTTGTGTCATGACTAGATTAAGAAGTGGTGGAGTGTAAGGCTTGAGAAGTTTCACATTAAAGATTGGGTGTATGCCCAAGTACCAAGGCAGATCAAGAATAAAGGCATTCACATTAACTATGCATAGAATGGTATAGGGATCATAATATAGAGGATTGATAATTTTGTGTGGACCTTAGAAGCGCTCTTTCTAAAGATGCAACAAAAATTTATTTCCAACTCAGATTGCATGAGGTGTGTAATGTATGTAATGGCAATCCTTATACTTATCTTATGTGTGAGAGAGAATCTACTAAACTTACTGATGAACAAATTGAATGTGTCATAAAAAATTCTTAGCTTTGTTTGCTCCTTGTTCCTATATGCATGACTCAATATTGGTGGGTGCATAGTAGGAAATGTTTAGAGGTGCCATAGGTTGAAACCCAAGACATGTTTGGAATGGACTATGACTTATAGAGTTGTGCAAAGCCATGTCGTAGTTGTGTTGAATATACAATATATTTCCATCCCAAGTATGAGCATATACATGGTTATATATTTATAAAATATGAACAAGTGTGTGATCGACCACTTCAGTTTGTCCATCTGTCTATGGATTAAAAGTCATCAACTGATCTAACTGCATACTAATCAAATCCCATAGTGATTTCTAGAAATGACTTACAAAGTGAGGATATCTGTCAAATATGATGGATGTTTTTAGCCTAAAATGAACCCAAACATGGGTGAAGATAGATTATGCAGTGCCAACTATGTCAATGTCTTTCCTACATGTGACCATGATATCCATCTTAAAAAATCAATCCATTAAAATGAACACAATGTCATGTTATCATCTCATCGTAGGTATTCCAATCATGAAATCCATGTTGATAGATTTCCATGGCCTGGATAGAACTAGTAGAGGTGTGTAAAGTCCTAGCTTCCTATTCATGAGCTTGGTGATGCAACAAGGAATGCAAGACTTGATGTGGTGTTCCACATTTGTGCACATGTGTAGGTAAAAGAAGTGCAAATGCAATATAGTTAGATTTTTTGCTATTCCAAAGTGTCTTAAGGTCTTGGCATAGTGCACATCCCAAATGAGTCATTGGCAAGGTGCACAAGAGGGAACACAGAGATGTCTGAGCTTGTAGAGAAGTTAGTTAAATAAATAAAACTCTTGAACCTATTTACCTTTCTTGAGGCTAGTGTAAATTGCTATAAAGTATTGGTCAGTTGACTATAGGGTTTCTATGAAGTTGTGGCCATGTGTGTCCAAGACTATAATGAGTGCATGAACTGGTGATTGACTAAGAAAATTTATGGCCTTGTTTTCCTTACATTTCTCATTTTTGATCATGAGGTGGAACTTATATAGGTAAGTCATCAATTTCATGTGCAGTGCATTCTCTAACTTGTTCTATGTTTGTAGGAATTGAAGTGGCTTATGATTTGAATGAATAACTATCTCTTTTCCTAAAATGTAGTGGTGCCATTAATTGATTGATTAAACAATAACATATAGTTCTTTCTCATAGGCGAAATAATTTTTCACAATGTTTTTGAATGTCTCTGAGTGGTATGCGACGAGATGTCCATACTACATGAGCACTACATTGAGTGTGTAGTCAGATACATCAATGTGAATTTTAAAAGAGTGAATAATGTCAGACATTAAAAGAATAGACACTACACATAGGCATTGCTTAAGTGATTAAAAAATGTGTTGTTGTGCATGAGTCCAATCAAACTTAGCCTTTACATGTTTTATCTGAGTGAGAGCCCAAGAGATGTGCGAGAAACCAAGGATGAACATATGGTAGAAGTTAACAAGTCCAATAAAACTCCTCAAATCTATGAGATTGCATAGAGTAAGCCAATATTATATCGCTTTGATCTTCTTTAGATCTACTCTAATGCTGATGATATCAATGATATAGCCTAGGTACTAAATCTATGTAGTGTTAAATGTTTACTTTCCTAAGTTAGACTATAACTTGTGTTTATGCCAGGTGTATAAGACACATGAGATGTGCTGCATGTGCTCCTAATTATTGTTGAAGATGAGAATGTCATCCAAGTAGATGATGATGAAGGAGTTTAGCAAGGGCCTAAATAGATTATCCATCAAGCACATGAAAGTGTTTGACACACTGGTTAGGCTAAAAATCATGACTAATCACTCGTACAATCCTTCTCATGTCTTAAATGTTGTCTTTTAGATGTCGTCAGGATAGACTGGAACTTGATGGTAACCTGAATTCAAGTTGATCTTGGTGAAGTATTATGCACCTTAGAACTGGTCCAAAAAGCTATCAATACATGGCAGTGGATATTGATTCTTCACTATTATTTTATTGAGTGTGTGATAGTGTATACAAAGTTGTAAGGACCCATCCTTCTTGGGAGTGAGGACTATTAGACTCCCACAAGTCAAATATCTAGGCTTGATCTTGCCTTGATCAAGGACCTCTTGTATATGGCATCAAATTTCATCATTCTCCAAAATTTATCTATAATACAAGGGTATATTTGGAAGAGGGGATACATGAATCAAATTGATGTAGTGTTTTATTACAGAATGTGTTAGAAGGCCTTTAGATTATGTGAAGACTTCACTTTGCTTTTCTAGTAACTTATCGAGCTACTATTGTTACGATGATGTGCAAGTGTTGTCAGAGAGGGTAGTAACTTGTTAGAGAGGGTAGTATTCCTCCTTAAACACATCTAAAAAGTCTTTTATGATTCAATTGGAACACACTCTTATGCATACTATGCACTAAAAGTCTCTAACTAGTGAACAACTGGAATGGACATCTTTAATACTGTGAAGGTGTTCTTCTCAGCATCGGTTAAGTGATCGATTGAGAAATATGCCTCAAGTTGTTAAATCTAAGCATATAATGCTTTAGCATCAATCTTGCCTTAGAACATAGGTATGTCAAGATTGACTTGAAATTTTAAGGGGGTTTATTATTGAAACTGCTATTGAGCAAACTATGGAGGTGTTTCAGAAGGTGTTGCATTGAGATATATCATAAACTCGTAGAATTAGCCAAAAATTTTAGTGCATTGTGCTTTTAGTGCATCAACAATGAGTTTAAAATCTTTGGGGCTACCTCAGTTGCTTCTAGGCATTAGCCATTTTTTTTTTCTACAACATTCTTTTGAGTACTTTGAAACAAAAACAATTAACATACCTTCTTTCTCAAGTTGCACTCGCATGTTTAAAGGTATATAAATGAATAGAGATTATAACTCTGATACCAATGATCTACACCATAAGGCTCAGGACCAAACATGTGGGGGATAATCAAGTTTGGTTGTGCAGAGTAAATGTGTAATGTTGTGTTTAGATAAAATAAATATAACAGATTCAATGGAGTGAAAGTCTTTATTTGCAAGAAATACAATTTCTATCCATTAATGAAGAATAAGGAAAATTGGTATAATGTGTTATAGTGTATGTATTACAAAGTAGATACATGCAACATGATATCTGTGTTATGACTATGCATTACATTCACCCTTAGCTAAATGCATATATTACATATTTATATAGGTAGAATACAAGAGCAGTTATAACTACTATTGGTTACCAAGAAGATGGTTGAGCTTCTAGGTTGGTGGCAACTAATGGTTCAACTGACAAGATACCTGACTGGAAAGTCCCACCTGATAAGTCATGTGGTCAAATCAAGATGACACTTGGATGTACTAGAGTGTGGACAAGTGTGGGCATGCGAACCTATGAGTGAACATGTTAGTAAGGTAAAGGAACTATTATTAATTATAATAAAAAGGAGAAAATGGATATATGAGGTTTTAAAGAGGAGTCAAAGAGTCTTTAGAAAGGAAAAGTCAAAAGGGAATTTGAAGAGTCATTTGAAAGCCTTTATAGGCAAGTGTATGGGAAAGAGTAATCGGGACATTATTGAATAAAAAGATATCTTTTGGTTTCATTAAGCTTCTATTATATTATTCTTTCATTTTTCACGTTTCCCATCATTTAATGGTGTATAGTTTATAAACATGTTATTTATTGCTAGTAGATTTAGTTTATTCTTGCTGCTAAACTATAGCTAACAATGGTGTGTCTGCCAGATAAAAGTTTTGGTTTCCCACCTTAGAATTTGTATTTGGTTTTTCTAAGCTTGAGGAAGAACATTTTTGAATCCTGTTGATTTCATTGGAAACATTTTTTTCGCATGGTTCAGACAAGATTTCATTATTTTTGTGTAGATTTTACTTGATATGAGGATTTGAAGACCTTCTAGTCTTTAGTTGGCATAAAGAGTGGAGAGGTTATTCATTTTAAAGATGTCTGTGCTTGGATATTCAAGCCCATATTTAGAGTTTTTTGTTTTATCTTGGTGCTTATGGATACATCAGATGATGGTGGTATCTTTGCAAAGAGGGAAAAAGATCAAAGGAGCCATTAATATATTATAGGCTTAGTTTCTTTAAAGACTGTGGTTTCCATATATCTTCAGTTCTTTCTAAAAATCCAAACTTCAAGTTCAAAACATATTTTATTTTATTTTTAAAAATATAATGGCCTACAATCTAAACATTCGATGGTATGGTGGCTACAAAATTCTCAACTAGATCTTGATCCATGTTCACCAGCTACTATCATGTGCATGAAGATTGGGCATGGTGGTACTTCTCTTAATCCCTATCGAGACATATAATTGGTATCGTGCTAATAATAACACAACTAAAAAGGATATTTTTATGACATCCATAGAAGGAAGAGGTGTGTTTAATATAAATTTGTTGGAGAGATTTACAACTTCATACAGGCGGTTTCAGGCCATGGGGACTCAATTAACTAAGATTCCTCCCCATCAATACTCTACTATTTTTGATTGTAGAAAGACAAGGTGTCAGGGATTGCATGTGAATGAGAATACTAATTTTTGATTTATTTTGAACCAGTGCAACCCCAATAGAGAGAAGTTTTGCCTGAAAAAAATTGAGGAAGGATAGGAAGGGAGGCTGAGGAGGAAGATGGAAGTGTAATGATGATGCATAGTTCTTGTAAGAGGAGTATGATGAATCTAGATCATCCAAGGGCAATGTTTTTCCAATAGATGAATGGTCTAGATTGAAAGAGAAGTCATCAACATATGGAAGTAGGGAGCATAGGTGTAAAGTGGTAGTTTTCATGTAGCACATGGTAATGACTCCTTTTTCTTTGCTAAAGAATGTAACGGCTCATTCTTTTTGCTAAATAAGGTAATGACTCTATATGGCTGACAAGCAAGATTTTGGAGGGAGTGAGCATGCTGGTATGATTAATTTTATTCCCTAATTAAAGCAAAGTGTAAGAGGTCTGTATGAAGAACAAGTGATTGCAAATTTTTAAAATTATAAATGTATTTGAGATTGTAATAGGTGGTTAATATAGATAAGCTAGTGATGTAGAAGAGCAGGTATAGTGATGTAGAAGAGTAGGTATAGTGATGCAGAAGAACGAGTTGTAGAAGGGCAGGGATTTTGGCAAGAGGCTGTGAAGAGTAGAAGTAGGAGTAGTTTAGTTTCTCAAATACATTTATAAGGAATCAAAATTGTAAAAAACTTGAATTTTTAGGGTCGTTGTGTGTCTTAGGGTGAGACATCTATTTAAGTCAAGGTAATGTGCAGATTTGTAAGCGAAGTAGTGTATAGTGAGGTAAAACATCTATAATATGAGAATATCAATGCATGAAAACTTGTGAGTAGGCATGGGACTTGTGCATAAGTTTGATAATGAACTTCAGGTAAAGGAGGGCACAAAATTACATGAGAGGTGTGAGCTCCATGTAATAGAACAAATGAGCAGTGTGTTCAACTATGCAATGATTATTCATGGATCAGTTGGGTTCACCATCGTCACATGGTAAAAATGACACAACTCCTTCTTATAGGGGTTCTCCTATTGGCATTATCACTTAGACACAACCCTTTGATGGCTAGACTATTGATATGACTACATACCCCCTAGATGGTTGGGTAGCACCAAATCCTCCTTCTTTGGAGCCTTTCACTTGAGCGACTATGCCACCCAAAGATGATCCCTTGCCTCCTCCCTTAGCTTATGCAACTTTTGCTTAAATTCTATTTTGTGATGTAACTCATTTTTTTTGCCTTGCTTTATCCAGACTTATTTTTTAGTTCTTATTTTTTGCCCATGTTTTGAGTAGGATTTCTCCTTTGCGTGGAATGTGAACCTTACAAACCGACCATCTAATTTATTATATAACCTTCATATATTATTTTTATTTTTTGTATAATATATAATATCCTAAAATATTCCAACAATAAATTAAAAAAATAAAAAAAACTTAAAAAATGAAATAATTCTAATAGAATTTTTACGAAATAAGCAATGTAATCACCTCTACACTTTTATGAAAAAATGTTCTCCATTTATATTTTATCCCATTTATGTTAGTTTAGTGTGTTATTTACAACTAATAAAAGAAAAAATAAAGCAAGGAATAATCTCATCAAAAAATTTACTTAGTATTCTTTGGGTTATGATCTTTCAACCTCAAGTTGCAAAGTAAACTATTATTTTTATTTTATTTTTATGGGTAAATATTCGTACATAATTTGGAGTTATGAATTAGAGGGGGGCAACATTCGTTGGAGCTACAAATAAGTATGTTTATAAATGGGAGGCTTAGATCCTTTTTAATTCTATACAATCATCAATATCATTAACTTCATTGACATCATTAGCATCACCTACGTTACCTACGTTACTAACGACCACAACCTACTTCATATGCCAAGCAAGATTTGAACTTGCGTGAGGCTAGACATAATCAACCCACTTAACCAATGCACCCACATCTCATCAGCCTATTAATTATTATTTTTAAAAAAAAATATTTCTGATAATTTAATAGGTTTTGACAACATTGACAAACCATATTAAAATATACCTGAGAGATCATCGATTGCATGATTCTTTGTAGAAATACCTCTATAAATATGTCGCAAATGATATTTAATTGAATTTTTTTTCTTCGATAAATTCTCTATATCAAACTATAATCAATTAAATTGTAAACATGAAACGAAATCTTACAACCATACTTAAGAAATCTTATAACCATGAAATGAAAATTTATATAGTAGAAAAATATATTATGCACCACTTAAAGATCTCAAAAAATCTACATGATGAAAATGAAAAAATGTTCTATTTTATTAGATATTATAAATAATAATTAGTAAAATAAAACACAATTTCTTAATGAAATCGCATGTTTGTAGTAACGTTGATAAAAAGAAATGAACTAAATAACACTTTCACGAAATATTCTTAAATATGAAGTTAAAAATATTCAAGTGTAAACTATAATTTAAACTATAGAAAATAAATGCTACATCCTAACATCTAATTGGCTAATCTAAATGCAAACATTAGAAATTGTGAATCCATAGTACCTATAGGCACAAGTAGAAAACATTGTGTTAAAAAGGAATTGCATGTTTTTCTTCATATTATTCCAAACTCAAGATAATTTGGTCATTATCCATGTTTTAAGATTAAAATGTTGTTTCTATTTTGTAAATGTTTGTAGTTGTAAGGGGTACCTGTAGAAATGTAAGTAAAATTTATACGAAATATTTATTTGAAATATATTTGGGTCGTAATTTGTTAGATTATATTATTATATCATTATTTATATTATATTTGATTTTTAATATAATATGAAACATTTCAATATTAATTGTTTAAATAAGTTGATTGTTTAAAATTATATAATTTGATTTTCTATATTTCCAAATAATTTATATGGAGTAGTTTAGAAGAACTTCTTTATAACCATTATAATGAATCTATATTTTTCTTCAAATCTTTATAAAAAATGCAATTTTTTTATATAAGCTATCGAAAAATAAATAATCTAAATTTAAAAAGGAATAAGATGATAGAATGCCAATAACAATTACAAAGTATAAAAGCTTATTCAATAGGGTTGTTAAAGGGAAAAAAGGTCTTGCATTTACAAGATAGAGAAAGGTTGTTTTAGAAAAAAATGTCTTGCATTTAAAGGTACGGACTTGAGAGGAACTTCCCATGCAAAATTTGAAAGTTCATTGACATATAAAAACAAAAACAATGAATTTTTGTCTATTTCTATCTAATCTATCCTAATATTATATTACCTACTCCTAATCTAATATTTATAATATATTCCCCATCTTACACTAATTTTTATAACATCCCATAACTAATTAATTCTTCTAATTAATCTTATTTATATCTAAATATTGTCTTATTTAATATTTGGGAATTTAAAATTCCCTCTCACCTATCCTAGTCTATGAGTAGCCTCTCCATTGCTTTCAAATAGGCTCGGAATTTCAACATAATATTAGTTTGATAAAAAGACTTGGATAGAATAGATTCATGGATTTATTGGACTTATTAGACTATGGAGATTCATGAGATTTGTGATTGATTTGCTCATTTGATTTTAAATGGAGGAGTGAAGGTGTTTAAATAGAAGGAAGGAGGGATAATCAATGGCTAGAATTCAAAGTTGGGTGTAGGAAGATCAATGGTAGAGAATTATTCAAGGAATTAAAAATTCTTTGGATGATTCTAGAGGAGGGAATGTTCTAGAGGTAGAAGCCTCTAAAGTCTTTCTAGATGTTGAATCATGATTAGTGGGTGATTAGTCATACAATTAATGGGTTCTAGAGAGGCTAGGGGTGTAACAGAGGTTGATATGGTGTAATAAATATATAATGGTAAGGGAGATTAGATTATTATCAGGAAAAAGGTTATTTAGTTTAAATGAAATTAGTTGAGATAATTGGCAAGGTTAGTTGAATGATTAAGTTGAGCAGATTTATATGAATACAAGTATAAATATATATGAACCAATATCTGAAATGTTTACACAAACTTATGGTTTACAATACTTGTAGTTTTATTTCATATGTTTGTAATTAATTCATAAAGAGTAACTAATATCTTTGTGTGATCTCTTTACAAACACTGCAATGAATCTTTTTATGAGAACAATGTTTCTTTTGCTTGTTTGAAATCATGTAAGAGATACAATTATTTTTGGTTGATTCTAACGAGGTGAAACTTGTGAAAAATTATGGTAATGTTGGTAATAAAGAGCAAAATGAAATAATTTTTTTAAAAAAGGATGAATATAATACCAATAAGTTAGAAAGTATGGAAGGTTAGCCAACAGGTTTACTAAAGGTATACCTTTTTATTGTGAAGAGTGGAAAAAAGAAACCCTGATATGCTTGGTTGTGTTACTACTTCAATGTGTCTCAATAAAAAATGCATTTATTGTCTCTGATTGTACATACAATAAAGAAAAATATGTTAAGTAAGTAAAATAGCTTTCATCTAGATAAGAGATGACTATGGAAGAGGACAAATGTGTGTAGCATTTAGCAACTAAACAAATATTATTTCACAATAAAAAGTACAAACTATTTTATCATAATTATAATTAATTAGTTTATTAATCACAATTCAAATAAATTGAAAAGAATATAAAAAAATTTTGTAAATGAAATTTCAACAAGAAAAATTAAAGTAAAAGAATTAATTTAAAAAAGTTTAATCAAAATAAAGGAGGCTAACTATGAAAAAAAATAAACTCAGCTATTTGTGTTTAAGATCTAACTATGTGAAGCTGATAGTGTTGGGTCGGTTGATCCAAAGTATTAGTACTTTAGTTTTTATATTTAAATAAATGTACATGGGAAATGTTAGGAAACCACACACTCTACATCAATAGAAAAATAATAGAATGTAATAATGAAGATAATTAAAGAAGGAAAACACCCAACATGTATGAGACAAAACACAATATTTATGTGGTAAAATCTTAGCAAAGCTAAATAAACATCTACTGTGCCAAATATCAAGCTTTATTAATTCTAAGATGAAAATATTACATGCTAAATTACTCTGTAGATTACATGCAAAATCTACAAAGATAAATATTTCTAATTGGCAAAGCATCGTTAGGATTCCTCCTCTTTATAATAGAGTGGGAAAACACCATTAGGACTTTTCTTTCTAAAATAAAATCGGATAGAATTCATCTTCCTAGAAACAAAGGTTTGACTCCTTGAATTTTTACTTCGAGGGCATTGTCCTTGAACCCCCACTAGGGGGACTCCATAGGATGTTACCGCCCTTCCTGGACCTCCCTGTGACAATAGTGGGGGGCGTTGTCCCCCACACCCCCTATTAAGGAGTGAAATATATATTGTATTGTAAAAGGATCCAAAATTTAAATTTGTTGTCACATATCTAACATGACATGCTTTGCTTTGTATGAAACCCACATTAGTGAATTATCTTAGCATTTTTTAGTAAGTTTGTTTTACTAGTTAGTAAGTTAGTTGGTTCACGGGTTGAGAGTTAGTTGGGTCATGTAGTAGAACCACCCATGAAAGCTTATTAAAACTTTAAATTTTTGTAAATAATTTAAATAATACAAGTTTACCTTTGAGTGACACATTTTCAAATGCTAAAATGTAATATTTTATTTCCTTGTACATTATTCGATCCTATTAGTGGTATCAAAGCCAAAGAATTGAAGACATGGAGGAGAGAGAGAAGACATGAAGGAGAGATACAAGTGCATGACCACAATATAACACGCTCACTAGCCTTTCCATGAACAATTTTTTCTCATGATACAAATATCAATAAGAGGTGCATCCTAAATATTACTACCAAACATGGTGAAGAAGTCTGAAGGTCTCATATTTGTTTTTTGATCTCCAAAACATAGTCTTACTTAAAAAAATTCAGCCCAAACCCTAGTTGTATAACCTCCATTTCATATTGTAACAATAATTGAAACTCTTCCAAAAAATTTGAGCATCCAAGCATTTGTTTATATAATTTCCAATCTATACTTTTTTATGCCCACATCCTCTACTAAAGAAATGTATAAGTAGGTATGAATATATATGGACCAATATCTGGAATGTTTATACAAACTTATGGTTTATAATATCTTTAGTTTTGTTTCATATGTTTGTAGTTAATTCATAAGGAGTAAATAATATCTTAGTGCGACCTCTTTGAAAACATTGCAATGAATCTTTATATGATAACAATGTTTCTTTTGCTTGCTTGAAATCATGTAAGAGATGTAATTATTTTTGGTTGATTCTAATGAGGTGAAACTTGTGACAAATGATGGTAACATAGGTAATAGGGAGCAAAAGGAAATAAAAGTTAAAAAAAAAGAGGGATGAATACAATACCAATAAGTTAGAAAGTATGAAAGGTTGGCCAACAGGTTTGCTAAAGGTGTACCTTTTGATTGTGAAGAGTGGAAAAAGGAAAACTTGATATGCTAGGTTGTGTTACTACTTCAATGTGTCTCAATAAAAAATGCATTTATTGTATTTGATTGTACATAAAATAAAGAAAAAAATGTTAAATTAAGCAAGTAAAATAGCTTTCATCTAGATAAGAGATGACTATGCAAGAGGACAAACGTGTGTAGCATTTAGCAACTAAACAAATATTGTTTCACAATAAAAAGTACAAACTATTTTATCATAATCATAATTAATTATTTTATTAATCACAATTCATATAAATTGAAAAGAATAAAATGAAATGTTGTAAATCAAATTTCGACAAGAAAAATGAAAGCAAAATAATTAATTTGAAAAAGTTTAATAAAAATAAAGGAGGCTAACTATGAAACAAATAATAAACTCAACTACTTATGTTTAAGATCTGACTATGTGAAGCTGACAGTGTTGGGTCGGTTGATACAAAACATTAGTACTTTAGTTTTTATATTTTAAATAAATGTACATGGGACATGTTAGGAAACCATGCACTCTACAACAATAGAAAAATAATAGAATGCAATAACAAAGATAATTAAACAGACAAAAATATCTAACATGCATGAGACAAAATATAAGATTTACATGGTTAAACCTTAACAAAGCTAAGGAAACATCCACAACACCATATATTAAGATTTATTAATTCCAAGATGAACAAATTACATACTAATTCAATGTGTAGATTATATGCAAACTCCACAAAGATAAATATGCCTAATTGGCAAAACATCGTTAGGATTCCTCCTAAAACTAGAGTGGAAAAACACCATTAGACTTTTCTTTCAAAAAATAAAATTTGATGAAATTCATCTTCCTAGAAACAGGGGTTTGAATCCTTGAATATTTACTTAGAGGGCACTTCCCTTGAACCCTTGCTAGGGGGTTCCATAGGATGTTTCTGCCCTCCTTGGACCTCCCTGCAATAATAATGGGGGGCGTTGTCCCCCACATCCCCTATCAAGGAGTGGACTATAAATCGCACTGCAAAAAGAACTAAAATTTAACTTTGTTGTCCTATATCTAATAGGACATGCTTCACTTTGTGTGAAACCCACATTAGTGAATTATCTTAGCATTTTTTAGTAAGTTTGTTTTACTAGTTGGTTCATGGGTTGAGAGTTAGTTGGGTCACGTAGTGGAACCACCCCATAAAATCTTATTAAAAGTTTAGATCTTTATAAATAATTTAAATAATACAATTTAATCTTTGAGTGACACATTTTAAAATTATAGAATGTAATATTTTATTTCCCTGTGCATTATTTGGTCCTATCAGTGGTATCAAAGCTAGAGAATTGAAGACATAGAGGAGAGGGACAAGACACAAAAGAGATAAACAAGTGCATGACAACAATATAGCACGCTCACTAGCCTTTCCATGAATAGGTTGTTTTTGTGATCTAGATATCGGTAAGAGGTGCTACCTAAATATTACTACCAAACATGATGAAAAAGTCTAAAGATATGAAGTATGAAGGTCTCATATTTGTTTTTTGATCTCCAAAACATAGTCTTACTTAAAAAAATTCATCCCAAACCCTAGTTGTACAACCTCTATTTCATATTGTAACAATAATTAAAACTCTTCCAAAAAATTTGAGCATCCAAGCATTTGTTTATATAATTTCCATTCTATACTTTTTTATGCCCACATCCTTTGCTAAAGAAATGTAGAAGTAGGTATAAATATATATGGACCAATATCTGAAATGTTTGTAGAAACTTATGGTTTACAATATCTGGAGTTTTATTTCATATGTTTGTAATTAATTCATAAGGAGTAACTAATATCTTAGTGTGACCTCTTTGAAAACATTACAATGAATCTTTATATGATAATAATGTTTCTTTTGCTTGCTTAAAATCATGTAAGAGATGCAATTATTTTTGGTTGATTCTATTGATGTGGAACTTGTGACAAATGATGGTAATGTAGGTAATAGGGAACCAAAGGAAATAAAACATTAAAAAAATGATGAATACAGTACCAATAAGTTAGAAAGTATTGAAGGTTGGCCAACAGGGTGGCTAAAGGTATACCTTTTGATTGTGATGAGTGGAAAAAAGAAAACCTGATATGCTAGGTTGTGTTACTACTTCAATGTGTCTCAATAAATAATGTATTTATTGTGTGTGATTGTACATATAATAAAGAAAAAGATGTTAAATTAAGCAAGTAAAATAGCTTTCATCTAAATGAAGAAGTAAAGGCAAATAGGGAGTCAGAGGAGGTTGGGCATCATGGATTGATCAAAATGAAAGATCCAATAATACATAATCTTGCAATCCCTAAGGATAAAGGCAAAGCGTTCAAAAAAATGTTTGACCAGGAGAACCCAAAAAATGTACAACCAGGATATCAAGTAATGGCAAGCTCTCTTTCAGGGGTAACAAAATGTTTCTGGGTAAAATTGATAGATGTTATGATAGATTTAAAATAGAGGTTGTAGGCCTTTTTAGATGTTCTAGATGACTCCCAGTGCTTGGTTCATCAGGGTAAGGAGCTACGTATTTTTTTACCACTATCTTTTTATTTGATGGAAAAGACTCGATCATCTCCATGACTTCTAGGTTGTAGGGAGGGATGGTTGGGTTAAATCAATCCTCTAACCCCAAACCTACATCGTTCAAAGATGCGATCATAAATATTGCCTCCATTCTAAATTTGGTGAAATGTTTTCCTTCTTCTCAAGCCCATATTATTGATCAAGCAAAGGAGGTTCTTTCTATGGAGATCTCGAATGAGGGAGTGGATGAGTACTTTAATTCTCTAGTTAAGGATGCAATTATCTATAGGTTTAATGGTTGATGGCCTTCTATGATCACTTTATATAAATGGGTTCATGAGACATGGTCGAATCACTGTGAAATATCTCTGTGTTCAAAGGGTTTTGTTGTTATTCACTTACACCATTAGAAAGATTACCATAAATGTTTTTCAAAAGGTCCCTAGTTTTGGGGAAATGCAGGCTTGTTTATCACTCCTTAGTTTCAAGAATTTAACCCTCTCACTCTTTCAATCACTAAGATGTCAGTTTGGGTTCATTTTCCCAATCTACCCTTACATTTTTGGCATGCCCATAAAGAAATAGCTAATGCTTTGGGGTCATTCTTAAAGAATGATAATGAGTGATCTACTGCAAGTTTGTGCACTTATGCTAGAATTTGTGTACAAATTGATTTAAGCAAAGAGGTGCTAGATAAAATCATTTTAAAATATGGAAAAGTTCAACACGTTCAAGTTTTAGATTACAAGAATACCTCTTTTAGATGCCACAACTGTAAAACACTAGGTCATATTCATGCATCTTATCCTCTTGGACATCCGTAAATGATGAAAAATAAGGGAGAAAAGTCTAAATCAAGCAAACAGAGTGCCCCAGATCCATCGCTAGTGGCAAAAGATTGTTTCAGAGATTTAAAAATGCAAGAAGATATAAAATTAGGAGATAACAAGAAAGGAGAAAATGTTGCGTCTACTAAATAAGAAGTGCCAAATGAAGAATTGATATAATTTTTTAGAATCCCCCTTTGAAGTAGCCTATAGGTGGAGTGAAATGAGGACATGAGTCTGAACACTCAGACTTAGACAAGGATTTGCCTGAAAATAGAAATTTAGAAACATAGAATTCAGATGAATAACTAGTTGTAGTGAATTTTGAGCAAGAAATGTGGCATGCAGTAAAAAAGAAAAAAGGTAAAAAATTCAAGATAGCTAATCTTTTAGATTAGTATCCCACAAGATGATGTTTGTTACTGGATTTTGGGTAGTAGGTAGGATTTTTATTTGGTTACATTTAGCCTTATGGCTGTTCATTGTAATTGTTTCTTCTGGGCCATGGTGTTTTTGGCCTTGTTTGTTGTGTAATTTTAGTATTAATATAGGGTAAGTGTCCCATCAAAACCGTATTAATCTAAAAAAAATATAGCTTTCATCTAGATAAGAGATGACTATGCAAGAGGATAAAAGTGTATAACATTTAGCAACTAAACAAATATTGTTTCATAATAAAAAATATGAACTATTTTATAGGAATTATAATTAATTAGCTTATTAATCACAATTCAGATAAATTGAAAAGAATATAACATAATGTTATAAATCAAATTTTGACAAGAAAAATGAAAGAAAAAGAATTAATTTTAAAAAAATTAATCAAAAGAAAGGAGGTTAACTATGAAAATAATAATAAACTCAACTATTTATGTTTAAGATCTAACTATGTGAAGCTAACAGTGTTGGGCTGATTGATTAATTATAATTCTTTTCAATTTAATCTTATTAAAAGTTTAAATCTTTGTAAATAATTTAAATAATATAATGTTACCTTTGAGTGACACATTGTTAAAATATAGAATGTAATATCTTATTTCCCTGTGCATTATTTGTTCTTATCAGTGGTATCAAAGCTAGAGAATTGAAGATATGAAGGAGAGAGACAAGACACGAAGGAGAGAGACAAGTAGATGACAACAATATAAGGCACATGTTAGCCTTTTCAAGAACATTTTTTTCTCACCATCCAGATATCGATAAGAGGTGAGATATTACTACTAAACATGACGAATAAGTTTGAAGGTCTCATATTTATTATTTGGTCTCCAAAACATAGTCTTATTTTAAAAAATTCAGCCCAAACCGTAGTTGTACAACCTCTATTTCATATTGTAACAATAATTGAAACTCTTCCAAATAATTGAAAATATGAGAGCATCTTAGTTTTGTTTTATATAAGTTCCATTCTATACTTTTTTATGCCCACATCCTCTGCTAAAAAAATGTACAACCTACATATGGTTTATTAATGCATAATAATTCATATTTGTATGATATAATCTAAATATGGTGTCTTAATGCATATTAATCTTGATTTGTATAACCTCTAATATATTTATATGGTTTGAAATTAATCTTGAAGCATTTGAAAGACATTGTTATAGATCTAGAGTAGATTACATGTAGAAGTATGACCTAATATTTTCATGTAGAATTTGTACACCCCTGAATGGCCTTGAGAGGAAGCAATTGTCTAAAAACTCATAAAAACTCTTCTATATGCCCCTGTAGGCAAATATATGACATTTGCACATTATTTGTGGTGATTGTACATATTTTTAAAATAATTTATAGTTTACACAATACCCTGAAGGATTGTAGAATGTTTGAAGGAGCCATGTAGCGTGCCAAACATAAATATGAGACAATTATATATATATATATATATATATATATATATATATATATATATATATATATATATATATATATATATATATTTTAATAATTTTTCAAACAACACTGTCCAATGGGCCCCAAGTGAGAAGAAATAAAGGACATCAATTTCACTTCACATGAATAGACAAGTTAAACTATTTTATAGCACCAATAGTTTCTTTTATTTTTATTTTTGAAAATTAGAAAGTATAGTTTAAAATAAATATCTTCCTTTCATATTTATAAATTCCTTCTAGAGGAGTTAGTGATGAAAGTTTTGTAAGTCACATTCATTAGGAGAGGTCCAAGGTTCAATTCCTTTTAAAAGTATTCTTTTGGTCGAATTTACTTTTTCAAAAGAAAGGAATATTTTTGGAATATGCTTTTAAGTCACAAAGTGAATGCAATGGAGTAGCAAAGGTGTAATTTGCAACACTTTCGACACTTGAGATATATTTTTTGAATTTTTTTACTCTAGTCACTCTTTTATAAAGGTGGTCATGTGATAAGTCAATATCTATATTTTTGGATCTTATGGACACATTGGAATGATCCATTTTATGATTTGAGTCTTATTTATATTGTATCCAAAGTAAATGTCTTGAAAATAATTTATAAGGGTGTATTTTCAAAGGAAACTGACACCTTTAAATTGAATAATTTTGTAATGTCATCTCATGTTTGTGATATGGAAGTCATCACCAAAGATTTTGATGATATGTATTATAGGTCCATCAAGATCCTTTTGATTTACAATGTATAAGCATCAAAATGGAGGTTGGAGGATCCATTAGAGGTTGGATGGTAATTCCCCTTCTCTAATTAGCTATTTGATCATAAGTTTGGGTAAAGTTATTGAATATCATTTTTGGTAGCAATAGAGTGTTTTATCTATTTGTCATTGCTTTCAATTTTAGTTTTAGTTTTCTTTAGTTTATTAATATTCATGATGAGTAGACATAGTAGTTTTGATTTGGTTTTTCTCTACAAGGGCTTCTCACCTCTTCCCTGATAGGTGGGGAAGATACTACATGGCATTCAATCTTTCATCAGTGATTATATGAGTTGACATAGGAGTTGTTAGCACCATATTGTTGAGCAAAGGTATGTCAATGTTTGTTAGTGATCATGTAGATTTGATATATACAATACTAAATAGTCACTTGGATGGGTTTATTTGTGAGAATTTATGTGGATCAATGTGGTTGAGCAGGCCTTGATCATCTACTAATATAGTATGATACAAAATGGTCAAAGGGGTTGAGAAGAGCTTGATCATGTTCATCATTCATGCCACAATTTTGGGGGTTGGGCTGGTGATATTGTTAGAATCAACATCAGTTGATAAGTACCATGATGTATAGTGTGTCAGTTATAGGTGCAACATATACTTTTGATGACTTCATTGTCATAGCTCCAGATCATCTTCTATACCCCTTATTGGATTAAGGGGATTTGTTGGTTTGGTTGTTCTAAAATATTAGTACTTTAGTTTTGATATTTAAGTAAATGTATATGGGGTGTACTTCACTTTATCTGACAACCTCATTAGTGAATTAAATTAGCATTTATTAGTAAGTTGGTTTTACTAGTTAGTAAGGTAGTTGATTCACGGGTTAAAAGTTAGTTGGGTCCCATAGTGGAACTATCTCATGAAAGCTTATTAAAAGATTAAACCTTTTTAAATAATTCCAATAATAAAATTTTACCTTTGAATAATACATTGTCAAATTATACAATGCAATCTTATATTTATTACCTATGCATTACTAGGTCCTATCAGACACAAGGCTGGAATTGATAAATAAAAAATGTGTAGTAGGATTTTGAGCAAATATGAATTAAACCACTTAATTCAAACCCAAAAATAAAACTACCTAATAGGAAGGATTATGAAAATAAATCATAATGATAGGATAAATCTTACCAATCCTTGCTTCTACTAGCCTCTTTCCACGATGTTTAAATGGATAATTGATTGCATGTAGACTCAAATTTTGACATTATGATGGCATGATAATGGATTGTTGATGAAGATTGGATTTAGCATGGAGATGTTATGGACTTCTAAGATGATTTATAATTGGACATGAAGGCTTTATGAATTTTCTAGTTAGCTTCAATGGAGGATGGAGGTTGTTTAAATAGAAAGAGGAGTGAAAGATCAATGGTTGAGGTTTAAACTCAATTTGAGGAGATCAATGGTTTTAGATTATCCAAATAATTTAAATTTCCTTGGGAGCCTCTAGATTTAGATTCTTCTAGAGAGGAGGGGTTAGAATAGAGAGGATTCTAGAATCCTCCAATTCTATAACCCTCTTAGGGATTAATCAGGCTTAAGAATGAGATTAGATAGGGATTAGGTAGGTGATTAGGGACTAGGTGTGTCGGATAGCCTAGGCATAAGTTAGTAGGTGGGACATTGGGAATTTAAAATTCACAAATAATAGGTAAGTGGGGGTTAAGATGGGATAAATAAATGATTAAGAGAATTAATGAAGAAGTGGGATAGGACTAAGGTTAGTGGATGAAGAAATATTAAAGGGGTTATTAAATTAATGATTAGAAAAGGAGATAAATTAATAGAATAAATTAGATTAAGTAGAATTAGTGTCTACTAATAGGAATATTAGTGACAATAATGTAAGCGAGTGAATTTAGATGCATACATTTTTCCCCTCTTTAAAAGGGCATTGCAAATGGAGAAAAGTGGAAAGAGAAATGGTCTTTCAAAGAAAAACCATTTCATGGATGGATGTTAGTATATGATGTTAGGGGATATGATGCCCCCTTGAGAGGAAATGCGGGGAAGAATGAGATGGATGACCACTCAAATGAACAAATGAGGGGTGGGATGCAATGGATAGATGAGGGGATGAGATTCTAGATGTGAGGTAGATGATGAATAAGATGAATTCAACTTGAACAATGAGCTACAAATTGATGATGCCCCTGGCAAAGACATATGCATAGGGAGTAGAGATGATGGGTGTCATGGTTTTTGACACATCCCAAGGGGGAATTAACTGTAACATAATGATGATTAGATAAAAGGCCGTAAGCTTTAGACATATCCCAAGTAAGGACACATGCAAGGGAGAGCTTTAGGCCAAGATAAGATAGAGATTTTTGAAGATTAAAGATGGGTGTAGCTTAAAGCTAAAGTTGATAAATATGATGAGGGTGATGAGAGATAATAATTGATATGATCAAGTGACCAAAGATAGAAGAGAGTGAGAGTGGTTGAGCTATCTTTGGGCACCAAAAAGTGGCTAAGTGTCACCCATATAGTCTGGGAAGATGTCAGACCGATGTAGATATGAATTGAGGATGATGATGATGATGACGATTATTGATTAAAGGGTAATGATAGTGATTAGAGGATATGATCTAGATTATGAGATGAGGATAAAAGATTAGACATTAATCAAATGAATCGTAAGGATTAGACTAGTGATGGGAAGGAGGGTGCATGAAATAATTAGATGAAAGGTGGAGATGATCAAGCCATCATAATTTTCATAAGGCTCATCATAGTCTAGTCAATCTAATGAATATAACCCTTGATAGTATGCTCCATGATATAAGCATGACCAAGAGGACATTGCGCTAAAGTGCATGGACAATCGGCAAACTCTGCATCATTGAGGGAACTTATAAGAATTATTATAGCTTTAGGGTCCTCATTGCATCCTATTTCATTGCCCAATAGACAAAAAAAGACATGATGCAAATAAAACATAAGACAAACATTATATATACATGATGCAAAAAGTCAAACAACACAAACAAACAACACACACAAGTATCTACATGTAGTGTCATTATGTATTTTCTAATGATGGGATGAGTGATTAGGTGATGGGTTGGATGATTATGATGTGATTATGGACTTAGGATGGGCTTGGATAGGGTGATCATGATTAGGATTAGGCTAAGATGTTTTCCCTAATTGAGGATAGAAGGATGGAGGATGGGAGAAGGTCTCTGAATACTAATTTGGTCTTGAAATCAAATCAAAAAGTGGCCAAGGAAGGTGATTTAGAAAAGTGATGACTAAGGATTACCAATAGACAAGGCCTTGCAAGAGTTCAATCTAGCAAGAAGAGTAGGAAATGATGGGATCAAATACCTTCCATATTAGCAAAATAGTGATTGGATGGGTGTTAGATATGAAGAGGCAATGATAAAGATAGTGATGGGATCAAGTACCTTCCACACTATCAAAGAGGTGAGTTGATGGGTGCTAGGTTTGAAGAGGCATTGATAGGGAAATGAGGGGTGCTAGATTAAAATCCTTGACAATGTAATGCATTCAATAATGCATAGTCAATAGGATGAGATTAAAGAGATGGAGAGATGGGTGACCACTCTGATTGGGTTCCTAGACTAAATGTGGTATCCAAAGATGGGAAAATATGAGACAGATGGAGATGGATACGACTAGGGGATTAGGCATAAGAAAAGACACAATGGAGTATTTTGGGATTTTTAAAATTATATGTTTTTAAGGGTTTTTGACATTTTTCACTTTTTAGGGATTTTTGGGATATGTATGTACATTATACAAATGGGGTTACTAGCAAAGGGAATATCAAGCATAGCAACCAGGATAAGGATGGATGGAATGATTAATGGGATGACAAAAGGATGAGAGTGATGAAGAAAATGGGATGAGGACCAAGGAAGAAGGGACTAGGAATTTCCAATGACCACATCGTGAAGGAACAAGATGTTTTAGTTGCCTGAGTGTCCATTGGAGGATATGCTAAGATGAGGAGAGAATATGTCTCAAGAGACCTTCCACTTCCTTACAAAGGTCAAGACAATAGGGACATAATAGAATTCATGATAAGATGATAGATGAGGGGGAATGGATAAAAGATGGATAGATTTTACCCCCAAGTGCTGAGGTACAATGCAGCCAATTGATGATTTTACCATGATGCTAGAGACCTATTTTCATCATGGTACTTGTCCAAGGCACTAAAATAATAGTTTTCACCATTGGACAAATGCTTTTTTTTAATTGGGCATCTTGATTTATTGGAGAAGGATAGATGCAAGGTTGCTAATATTATGGTGATCTTCAGCCAACACTTTTTCTAGGGATATATGATACTCTAATTATGTCCTGGTGGCCTTATTGATTCTTGATTTAGTGTCCTTTGAATGTTTTGACCAGGTGTCTTTGTAACCCCTATGAGGGACAATGTTGCCTAGGGATTTGAGGCATGGTGGGGATGGAGGTATGTCATGGATGTGATGATGAGATGTATGATGCGAATGAGGGATATGATCATGTCGAATGATATGATGAGATAGGGAGTAGAAATGGGGTTGAACAATTACATACACTATTGGATATGGTAAAGGGGATTCCGTAGATTGGTGCCATGAGATTAAAGGATCCAAAATCTTTTGATTTACTGATTCTTTGATTCAAACATTAAGAAGATGGTTGACCATATGGTTTTTGACTTTATTTTCTAATTGGATTTGATATTGACTGCCCCCTGGTGCTAGTTTTTGGGCTTCACCATAGGGGATTGATTTTGGACTTCATATATAATGCTTATTTTGACTTTGATATTCCCCTAGTGCCTAATTTTGGGCTTCACTAGGAGAAAATATTTTTTGATTAGGCTGATGATTTGACTTTACTTGATTTTGATAGATATGCTCAAAGATGGTTTGATCATGTTTTATGACTTTTAGAATAGGGTCTTGGATCTTTGTATTTGGGGCACATGATATTGAATGCAGATGGGAATCTAATGATGCATGTTCATGTTTGTCCCTTGGATGGAGTGGGATAGAGGGATTATGTAGGTGAGGTGGGTGATTAATGTTGGGTGATGGATTAAAGGGATAATGGGTAGCATAGTCCTCATAAAAGTTACTAGTATCCATATCCTCAATGTCAAAGGAAGTGTCATCAAGAATCTCAAAAGGATCATTAAGACACGTATCTATGGTAAGATCAGATCCACTCATGTAATCTTTGATAGATAAAGTATTCAAAAATTCAGTGATGACTTCATCATCTTGAGTGGGGTCAAAAGATATGCCTAGTGGTTGTTTATCATCCAAATTGTGGGAAGATTCAAAAGAGCAGGCATAATCATCATCTACTATAATATCAATAAGGGATGATGTTTCTGATGAGGGAGCTAATGCAGATGTTGGTGTTACACATGATCCTTGTAGTGGCTCCAATGTTAATGTTGGTGTGCATGATGTTATGTTGCTAGTAGGGGAGTAATTGTCCATGACTAACCTCTTAACATGGGGTATGTGATGTGATGAGTGAGAGGGAGATGATGGATGAATGATACATTTAACAAAGAAAGGGCCATGGAAGGATTCCTGAGATGTATGGGAAATGGACTTGTGGTTGATGGAAGATTTATTAATGGTATGGGTTTATGGAAGAGGGACAATATGTCTTAACCTTGATTTGGAAGTGGAAGGGCCTGATCATGATTAGGAATGGAGTCTTGGCATTCCTCTTCTTATTTAACCAGAGAGAGAAATTCATTTGGTTCCTCCTCTATTACTATGTCACCACAGTCGATGAGGTTTTGGACATAATCTCAAAAAAATTGACATTTTTTAATGGAGTGCCCCCATGTTTGATGATAGAAACAATATCAGTTTGCTTTATACTAAGAGGGCTTAGGCTTAATATGATCAAGATGTTGGATAGGTAGATAGATCATCATGTTAGTGGTAACACGTTATTTGAAAAGGGAATCCAAGGATATATGAAGGGAAGTGTAAGGACCCACTTCACTATGTGATTTAGATGTGGAAGCATTAGAATTTATATCAGATGATTGGTGACATGACTGGATGGATGGACTAGAAGTAGACAAGGTGACAAAGATAGAATTCCCTTTACTAGTGGGAGAAGGGATAGATGATTGGCTATGATTAGTGGATGGGGGATTGGAAGGAGACTTACATGAATGGGTTTGTACTGGATTTACAATAAGTTGAAGGGGTTCAACACCTTTGAGAAGTAGTACACCCATTGTAATGAACTTTAAGAGGATTTCATCCTTGTTGGAAGCTATGTATTATTATATGAAAGTGGGTTAAGGTTCATGATGGTGGGTGATAAAGGATGGGGGACTTGTTAGGCTAGAGCATTGGATTTGGAAGGATATGATGTTATTATGGGATGAGGTTGAAAGGTTGGGATTTCCTTTACTAGTAGGATGAGGGAGTGGTGATGTATTATGATTAGTGGATGGAATGTTCGACTATGGACAAGTACAAATTATGGCTAAGGGGGTTTGGATATGTTTAGTGGATGGTGGAAGGGAATGGGATGAGGATAAGGTTGGATGGTGGACCTGTTTGGGTGGTGACTTGAGTCTTATGGGATCAAAATCATTGGGAAAATGATCACCCATCTTCCATAGTCATAAGAGGAACTCATCTTTATTCTCAGTGATGTATTGATTGATAAGGGTGACCACATCATGAAAGGTTCATATTGATTTCATGGGGCCAGGGGGTTGTGAATGGGTGGTTGGTTTGGGGTGAATGGGATCAAGGTCAAATGGTAGGTGAGCACCCATCTCTAGTTCTCACAAAAGGATGCCATCCTTATTGGCCAAGATGTATTGGTCTACAAGAACCATGTCCAAATCCATGGGGAAAGATGGATGATGATGTGAAAGTAAACTAAGGATTGTTTGAACAAAGTAAGGCCAAAAGATCGAGATACTAATATGGATGATGATAAGGATGGGATAGGATTAATAGATTAAAGACTATGATTAGATTTTAGATCTATAGTACAATAGGTGCTAACGACATATCAATAATGCCTAGTAGTCAAGCTAGCAAAAGGATCGAGGATTGTGATGGGTGCTTAAATTCAAACTAGCAATATGAAAATATGATGGGTGATATTTATGAAAAGGCAAGGATGATAGAGACTATATTGATGATGATGGGTTTGCTAGATTGAGCTTGACAAAGTGATAAGATGCTAACATTATATTGACTAGGTATGATACGTGACTGGGTGATGAGCGATAGTTTGACTAGAATAATAAGATGATGTGGATAGTATAAAAGGACTAGCTCAAGCCTTAGGATAATTTGCTCAAGATGGGATGGGGTGGGATTATTATGATGAGGGTGATTAATACAATGGAATAAGGACAAGTATGATGCAATGTGGTGATGAAATGATTAAGGATAATGATGGGGATGATTTAGACCTGTATATGACCTAAAGAGCCAACTAGGATAAGATAGGATGAGGTTAAATTAGATGGGTGATGAAGACAAGGTTAAGACAAGTGATGGGGTATGGACTTAGGATAATATGTGGATGAGATATGATATGATTAGGATATGTAGGTGATGGGAGGATGACCAATGATGGGTGGGTTAGGATAGTATATGACTAAAAAGATGTATAAGAGAATAAAAGGTATGTACAAGTGATGAGATAAGAATGTAAAATATAAGATGTAGGTAATGGGGATGTGGATTAATATGAGGGTGGATAATGGGATGATGACAAGGATGACCAGATGATATAATGATGTGGAAAAGATATAAAAGACAAAGGATTGATTATGGATGTAGGACAAGAGGTGGTTGAGATTGGGATATGTGGATGATGCGGGTTCGACCAATAGGCGAAGATGACTAGACTAGAATGGGATGAAAACAAGGTGGGGGATGGGATAAGGATATAAAAGGAAAATATATGTAAGATGATGGTGATAAGGGTGGAAAATATGATGGCGATGAGATGATAGTTTTTATGAGACAAAAATATACATAAGATATATACAAAATGATGATAAGATGTACAAGAAGGGTTGTGTAAATACTTAGCTAGGTATATAGGTTTGGGTGAAGATTGAATTAGCTCAAAAATAACATAGGTTTAACATAATGTACACCCAAACAATCAATCCATAATTTATGATTAGTAAACTCAAGGGTGTGTAACCTGACACTCTCACCATCCAATAACTTTGTAGGTGAGGCTCTAGGTTATTGACCTATTATGGAATCAACCGATCGCTCTTGAACCCATTTTCACGTGATGGATATTTAGGAGCTGATACTGATTCTGGTAGTGAGATGTTTATTATGATCGAAAGGTCCCTATGCTAGGTTGAATGGGCTTTCTAGGGGTGTCTCTAATAAATGTAAAGGTACAATGGGCCCAAGTTTATGTAGGGTTTTATCAAATTCCTAGTTTAGAAAGTTAACTCTTCCCCATCATAGATGACCTATATGGGGTCAACTACTTAGCCTAATGACTTTTTCCCCTGATATTTATACTCCACTAAAATATAGAGTTTGGATTAGTGTGTGGTGGTGAAATCCATGATCACTATCCCCCTAAGATTATGGCAAGTTTATGGATGTCAATTCCATGTCACATTTCCCATAAAAAATAAAATAGGAGGGTTTATAGGTGTTTTTTGATCCCCCAAGAATCATTGCAAAGATGCAAGGGGAGAGCATACATCAACCGTAGCCCTCAAGATACAAACAGGTAGATCAAAAGGATCAAGTAATTGATTTAATTAAGATGTGATATATGAAATATAAAATACAAAAATATACAAAATAAAGAGATATACACACAACAATATGATTAAAAATAATATATACAAGACAAAGTGATTATAATGCTTTAAAAATGATTTTAAAAGTGCCACAAGGAGTCTTTGATAGGCGGCCTACAAGCACATGATTATTAGTTTGATTGTGGCACTCAAGAGAGGGGTCCTATAACACAAAGATTAATAATTTGATGATTTACAATGTTGAGAGGAAATATGCAAGACAAATGATGTTACACTAAAATATGACATGCACAAGAAGGTGTTAGACAAAGTAAAATAGACTTTACAAGAAACAAGATGTTAGTCCACTAGGCCTTAAGAAAAACACCTTAAAAAACTTATGATTTGGATCTATACTTTATTTTGGGTGAGCGGGTAACAACACGGGGGTCTGAGAGTGGCAGCCCCCAATGGGGTCAAGGGGTAGAGCCCCTTACAGGGTCTAAGGGTAGCACCCCTGGTGCACTCCTTATCATGGTATAGGGTGGGGTTGAGGGGTGGATTCCCTAATGCCAAATGCAATTTGGGCCTTGTGGGAGGCCCAAAATGAATCAAAAATTGAAAAATGACTTTAAAAAATGCACTTAAAAAGAATCAAATTGAAGGAAAGAATCACTGCAAAATCATAACTTCAAACTACAAAATCGTAACTACATAGTGAAAAATCATAAGTCACGACTATGATTTTGTAGAAGACCATTAATCATGATGGCCAGGCTGTAAAATCATGATAGTTAGACAAAACCATGACTGAGATTGGTAATATCATTATTTGCTATAAAATGAGAGTTACAGTTTTGTGGTAAATTACACAACCTCCAAATTTTGACTATGTGACTCAAACCAGATGATTAAATAGATTTTGATAATTTTCTCAAAGGTTTAGGAATGTTTATTGATAGATGAGTTAAGACAAATTGAAATTGATTCATGACATATCAAAAATTTATACACAAAATACTTGAGACTTTTACAGAAAAATCAAAATTATGAGCAATAGAAAGTGTATTTAAATAGATTTTACCCTAAGTCTGCCCTATGAAATTTGCAAAGATAATATGAAGATAGATTTAGTTCAAAATTATCAAAATGAGAAAATCATGACTATGAACACAATACCGTAACTCTATAGAGCAAGGCCACGAATCTAAAAATTTCATGATCTATAGTTTTTGTGGAAATATGGAAAAAGGTCAAGGACTATGTTTGGTTTTCCCTGTAGATGGTCTTCTTGCCTTGCCTCCCTCCTATTATCCCTACAAATCACACATGAAAAACTAACAGAGACCAAATTTGGTTATAGGATATGGTTAGTCAAAATTTCCCTTTAAGACCCAAGTAGGATCAACAAGATGTAGAATATAAGATTATTTGATGTTTGATTGACTACTAATTCTTGCAAAAAATAAAATATGAAGTTAAAAATATACAAGCTAGTGGATGATAAAAGTATGTTAGTGATTTTTCCAAAAATTACAAAACCGCAACTCTCATTGTAATACCATAATTACCAGGGTAAAATCGTGACTGCCAAAGTTACAATTTTATGATGACTTTATGATCATGTTGGAAATATATAGAACCATAAGTTAACAGTAAAAAATTATAAGTGCTAGGGCAAAGTCATGACTTTTGAATTCACAATTTTTCCAATAGACATGAACCTACAAAATAGACCATTAATGGTTTAAAACAAAATCATGACTCTTTAGACAATCACAACTCTTTAGACAAAGTCATACCATGAGAGTTACAATATTTTTAGAAGGCCAAAACCTATCATAGTTAGGGAAAATTATTAATGATTAAGTCTGGAGTTAGCACAAACTTGTGACTTACGAGGATAATATCATGACTGCACAAGACAAAGTCACGAATACTAGTGCAATGTCACAGATTTCACCTGTGCATGCAAAATTTCCAAAAATTTGAGATTTTTCTCCTACTAGTTGACCTTACAATCTTCCAAAAGGATTTCTAACAAACAAAATAGTTAAATTGAGAGCAAAGTCCCATCATGGTCGCTAAAATATAGTAGGATTTTGAGCAAATATGAATTAAACCACTTAATTCAAACCCAAAAATCAAACTACCTAATAGGATTGATTATGAAAATAAATCAGAATGATAGGATAAATCTTACCAATCCTTGCTTCTACTAGCCTCCTTCTAGGATGTTCAAATAGATAATTGATTACATGTAGACTCAGATTTTGACATTATGATGGCATGATAATGTATTGTTGATGAATATTGGATTTAGCATGGAGATGTTATGGACTTCTAAGATGATTTTTAATTGGACATGAAGGATTTATGAATTAGCTAGTTGTCTTCAATGGAGGATGGAGGTTGTTTAAATAGAAATAAGAGGCAAAGATCAATGGTTGAGGTTTAAACTTGGTTTGAGGAGATCAATGGTTTTAGATTATCCAAATAAGTTAAAATTTCTTGGAAGCCTCTAGATTTAGAGGCTTCTAGAGAGGAGGGGTTAGAATAGAGAAAATTCTAAAATATTCCAATTCTATAATCCTCTTAGGGATTAATTAAGCTTAGGGATGGGGTTAGATAAGTGATGAGGGACTAGGTGTATAAGATAGCCTAGACATAGGTTAGTAGGTGGGCCATTGGGAATTTAAAATTCCCAAATAATAGGTAAGTGGGGGTTAAGATGGGATAAATAAATGATTAGGAGAATTTATGAAGAAGTGGGATAGGACTAAGGTTAGTGGATGAAGAAATATTGATGGGGATATTAAATTAATGATTAAAATGGGGGATAAATTAATGAAATAAATTAGATTAAGCAAAATTAGTGTCGAATAATATGAATATTAGTGACAATAATGTAAGCAAGCAAATTTAGATGCATACAAAATGAATCTGCAAATACTAAAAATTTGTAAGTAAAATCGATGAAGGTCTAACTTGGGACATGATCAACTACCACTATAGTCCTGAGTTGGTCGTTCTTTGCCTTTAATGAAAAATATGAAACTAAAGATCATGATCATTTCTGCCAGCTGGAATTAGGTATGTATGTGGAGATTTGATCTTTGGAGATGTGTGGAAGACCTAAAAATATTTTCTCAAAGGTTGAAACCTCAATAGGGCTTGTAATGATTGAAAGCCTACAAATAAAAAAAGGGGAGAGTGTAATGGGTTGACCTAACCCCAATTACCTATGCGATGATTTAAAGTTGCCTATGAATCCAATATTCTAAATAGGGAATTCAATCCCATTATGTAATTTTACTCCTTTGACTATATAAATTCAGCTATAAATTGATTGAATACTTGATCATGGTTTGATTTGACCTATAAAATAAGATTCAAACTTGGTTGAGGATTACTTCAAGTGATTAAAATTAGAATCGAGAATAATAGGTAAGTTTTTCTCAATGTTCTAATGTAGGTATGCCTCAGTATTGAAATTAAAAAGTGGTAGAATATGTGGCTTAAGTGTGCCTTTATAGCAAACCAAAAAAGAAAACCTCGTGTTAAAATCCTAAAAACACTGATCATAATGTAAGGGAGGGTTATAATTTAAAAAATGACCATTTAAATACCAAGGACAGAAACATCCCAAAGGGACAAAAATGTCCCATAGAGGGGAAAAACGTCCCATAGGAGACAAAAATGTCTGCCACTATTGTCCTCTATTGGATGTTTTTGTCCTTTAAGGAAACATGTAACTTATGGGTTTGGATCTATCTGTACAGATGCTTAGGGGTGATTTTAGCCATTAGAAAATTTATGTAGGTGAGAGATGACACTTTAGAAAAGAAATAGGTTAGCATAATGTTTAGAATAGAGTAAGGTGGTGAAATAGATCCAAAATAAGTGCTCAAGTCAATTAAAGTAAAATAAAGCTAAAACTAACATTATCAAGTATTCATGACCAAATTTGAGTGATTAGATTCCCCCATGCATTTATTATATAACTTAATTTACTAGAGTATATGAGAAAATATACATGAGTATGTATAAGACGCTTTTCCTTTGGGAGAAGCTCCAATAATGCAAGGTGTTCATGGAAAATCTTGCAATGATGTAAAAATAGTTAATGTTCATATGTGAAACCAAAAATTAAAATGTAACTTGAATTTAGAAATATTAAAAATAAAAAGGAAGGAGAGCAACTATATGCGTAAAACCAATGCATGCTCTTGTAATTTTTCTTGGAGATGACGTTTATTTGAAACATTAGATAATTGGTGCTTTACATGAAGCACTTGGATAACTTAATAATGGATAATTTTGGGGGTGATAAATCACCAATTGAATTGATCTTGTATAAAAAAATAAAACCCAATTGAGGGATGCATAACCTAAATTTATTTTATTGGTATTTATAACTTCAAGCCATGAAACAAGTTGAAATCCATAGTGTATTTGTAGACATAATGCTAGAGGGCATTGAACCTCTAATTTATGTATGCATTTTAACTAAATCAACCATTGTAGGTGGCTTGCAGATTCAATTACCACTTTGTTCCTTTATTCCTGAATGCATGATTAAGAGAATGGAGAATATCCATGCTCTTACATGTTCATAGATATTAATTAGTATAAAAGTATGACTATGTATCATGCCCCCATTAATGAATGTATAATCTATAACTATATTGTAGATGCAAATTTGTAAATTCTATTTAAAACTTGTATCATGTACCCAAAAAATTATGAATCTATACGTTGATCATCTAATGTGAGTGCATATGCCCCCTCAGTCTATGCCAATGGATGAATTTTGAATAATTATGAAACTTTGAAACTATAATTTGTACTAAAAATTGATTTATATTCTTAAAGAAGATTATCTCATGTATGGAAAGGCTACTAAAATTCCCCCCTTTTGAGGAGAGGGAATTTTATCTTGAAATTCACTTATCTTAAAGGAAAAGTTAATTACATCATGGATAGTGAGATGTGATCATTGAATAATATAGAGTATGTGAAAATTATGTCAACATAATAATATTTGTACCATTTGAATCATGTATGTAACATATGAGGTAGGTCCTATATAAATATATCAATGAAGCTCATAATAGTAAAGTGTAAAATCATGATCCAAGCATTAGTTATTGCATGATATGGATCATGGCACTCATCAAACTAAACAAGCTCAACAAGCAAACAAAATTAACAAGTAAAAAATTATAAAATAAGGACAAGGGATGCTTACAAATTTTAGATGTCGCATAAGTAAAATTTTAAAATACATGGCCAAGTCCCATTGGTAAATACATGATAATGTCACAAAGAAAAGACATGTTCAAATGTCACATACAACAAAGGGCCAAGTGCCACAAGAAAAGGACGTGCTTAAGTGTTCACATACCAAACAAAATCTCATAGAGATGCTCAAGCAATTTGCACACTTATATATGTACATACATAATAGGCAATAAATATTTTAATCTAATAAGTACAAGAAATAACATCAATGTAGCATAGAACTAAAAAAACATTATACATCTTATATATGTAATGTGATCATATCCTATAAAATAACATGCCCATGTACACCATGTAAGATAGAGGTATTAGTAAGACATTTGTAAAGAATATAAAGGCTTTTAATATAGGAGTAATAGAATGATAAAACCTATAAGTACTGTAACCTATGGATAAGGTGCTTCTAGTTTACCAAGGCTATTGAGTAAATGCAAATCTAACTTATTAGTCCATGTGAGATCTATATGTCCTGCATAATACATGAACACCAGTGAAATGAATGTATGATAGAAAAAGAGTATGATATCTACTAATCATGAGATAAATAACATATGTCAAGATGTAAAATAAATATCTAACCATGCTTAGGTCTTTTTTTTCAAATTTTAGAACATTTTGAATGTTTTTTCTTTTTTGATTTTTTTTGTATTTTGAAAATTTGAAACTAAAATAAAAGAGACTAGTGAAAATAAAGGGTTTGAAATTAGAATAAAGGAGACTGATATGAATAATTCTCAACTTGTGTCAATAGAAATTATGCTCTATAAATGATTACATAGTCATGTATGAGAAAGGTTCCCCCACTATATATGTGAGTTGTAACATTAAAAACTATGTAGGAGATGAAATAAATATATAGAGGAATGATTGTACATCCTCATTTTTTAAAAAATTACACTTAGATTACATGATTTTGGAAGTACTATGTATCAAACTTTTTGATTCAAAATTATGATACACATTGCTTCCAAAAGCATGTAATCTATCTATTATGGATTGTGAAAGCATATATTTACGCTTGTTGAAATATTTAACATGCATGAAAAATGTAATGTAGGAAAAGAAAGGTTTTGCATGTAAATTACTATTTTTTCATACTAAAACTAAGTGAAATATCATAATTTTGGAAAAATTAAGGCTCAATGCATTCAAATTTTGAGTTATATGTGAAAATTTACATAAGACAAGATCAACCAACCAAGGATAATATTGGTAATTAGTTATGTCCCTTAATGGATGATATTGTCCTTGTTAGAAAATGCAATTTTATCCATGCAAACTATGAAAACAAAGAGGTAAATTGTAGAATTTGGTAGAAAATACCAAACTTTTAGATTGTTAAGATCCAAAGTAATGAAAAGGAAGAGTTAAGAGGCCAAAAATTCAGCAAGAGCCAAGGCTTATAAGAATTGATCAAGTTGATCGCATATGTAAACAATAGAAAAGCTTGATGTAACAATTAATAAACTATGTAAAAACATATTTTATGACTACTTGATTATGTTAAATATAATATTTTCATAAGTGCATGATATTCATAGGGGTTTCCACCAATTTTCCATCTTGTGTAGCTAACTAACAAGCTCTTGTACCCACTTTCTCTATGATAAAAAATGGGCCCAACAAATTGCATTTGAATTTGCCTTTGTTTTATTTATTTGTGTTTATAATTTTATGATTTTATTTTAACACTAAATATCCCATTTAAAATTTTATATTGCAAACCTTTTTGACATATGCATGCTTGATTCCATCGTGATAAAAGTTTAGATGTACAATAGCTTGAATGCACTTTCCATCAATAATTTCTAGCTCATGTAATTGATTTTACTGATATTCATTGTCTTTGATTATATACTTTAGAAAGAACTTCAAGGAAGGATTTTTCAATTCAAGTCGTAATGCTCCTTCTGAAATGTAAAAAAGAGAATATAGTGTAGATTTTGTCTGTGTATTCACACTTGTGTGATATGCCAAAAGTGCATAAATATTATGGTTGTGCCAATCTGTTCCATGCTTTGTAACTATTTTTCTTAACAATAGTTTTATTTTTAGCTTCAACTTGACCATTACCTTGTGGATAATATGGTGTATAAAATGTGTGACATATTTTTTATTTTTCATAGAATTACTTTACTGCCTGGTTTTTGAAAGATGATTTATTATCTGTAACAAAAGCTGAGGGAAGTCCAAATCTTGAAATAATAGGCATCATTAAGAATTGATAGATATATTCACTTGTAGTGGACTATAATGATATGGCCTCAACTCATTTTGTGAAGTATTTTGTAGTAGTAATGATAAATTTGTGACTATATAATGATTCTATATTTATTTTTATGATTAACTCAAATCCACAAAGGGAAAATGACAAAGGTGAAATGATATATTGTAGTTCATATGATGGAGCTATAAAAAATTTATTTTCACCACTTTCATATTTAAACTACAATCAAAATGACTTTCCACAATTACATGTAAAAATAAAAAAAATTGTAAATGGATCCGATTTACCCACACAACTACCGATTTAATTTGAATTCGTAGCAACACATTCCTAATTGGGGAAATGCACCATAACGTTCAAACAAATTTATCAAGTACACCCAATTGAATCTGACCACTTGTGAGTGTTATTTTGGAAAATTAAATGAACATTGAATTAGAAAAATGACATTGCTAATACACTATTCTTATTATTATCAATTAATCACCTTGATTAATTAACCTAAACCTTCTTATAATACATAATTCCATGGATTTAGAATTATTATTTTTCCTAAAAATAAAATTGTAATATTACCTCACATTAACGACATCATTTGGAAAGTAAATGGAATAGGGAGTGGAGTGAAATAAAGGTGACTTATGACATGGTCACTTACACACGCTCTTACATCTATGACAAGGCCTCTTACACACTCATATATGACATGGCCCATGACACACTCCAAGAGGACTAATAATTATAATTTTATTCCAAATCTCTTCCACATTCTAAAATTACATTAAATGGAATCTCTTACACACTTTTTCTCAAGAAATCATGAGTTTGAGGACGCCCTCTTCCCCATTGATCTTGATCTTAGATCAATGGCTCACATTCAATCTAAAAGTTTATAAATACAAGGGCCTTTTTCCATTATAGATAAACTCTCTTGAACTAAACTTACTATACCAAAATTATATTATAACTTCACATTTATTCATAAAATTACAAAGTCAAATCAAGTGTGGACAAGGGGAAATGCTGCCCACATGTGGAGTCAACATTGCCAAATATTTCTAGTCTACAAGCAGAGATCAAGCCCCTTCAAACTGGCAAGCAAAAGAGTCTCCAAAGAAGGTAAAATGTGTTTATTTTATTTCTACTTGATCAACCTCTTGTTTGACCTTACTCAATCCTATTGGATAGGCTTAGAGTGTTATGTTCATGCAATTATTTTGATGTTTTATTAACTAACAATGATATAATGCTCTTTGGATTCATGTTCTACATAATGGCATGCCCAGTGGGACCCTATGCACCCCATAAAATATTATAGGCTCTCTTCATTCTTCTAATTATAATAATTAACCTAATATTTAGATTAATTCATCTCATTATATTTAAAAATTAGTAAAAGTATGTCCCAAGTAGAATTGATGGTTTCACCTCTGAAATCAATGGTTTTGCCCTAAAAATCGATTATCACCTTTCAATTTTTTATTTTTATGTCACTCCATAGCTATCATAATCATTGGTTTCACTTATAAAATCAATGGTTTTGACATGTTATTCAGTAAAAATGCACTTGAAATTAGTAATTTCACTTTTAGTAACATTTTTATCTCTATTCCTAATTTTTAGTAATTTCACCTTGATTGTCAATAGTTTCACCTTGATTTTCAGTGGTTTTACCCTAAAAAATGATGGTTTCACCTTGCATTTCATTAGTTTCACTATTTCTCTATGTTTTCTATTAATCAATGGGTTTTACCTACGTATCAATGGTTTCACCCTACTAATAAGTGATTTCTCTAGTTTATTTTCTCTAGTCTCTGTCTATAGGAATCAATGATTTTTCGTTGACAAACAATGGTTTTGACCTGTGTTGAAAAAAATATGAAACTTAAAATTCTCACTTGTAACTTCCTTTGCCAATTCAAAACTGTATTGAAAACTTCTAACCATTTTTGTTGCAAAACTTTGGCCAAGTGGAATTGATGGTTTCACCTCTGAAATCAATGGTTTTGCCCTACAAATCGATTATCACCTTTCAATTTTTGATTTTTATGTCACTCCATAGCTATCATAATCATTGGTTTCACTTATAAAATCAATGGTTTTGACATGTTATTCAGTAAAAATGCACTTGAAATTTGTAATTTCACTTTTAGTAACATTTTTATCTCTATTCCTAATTTTTAGTAATTTCACCTTGATTGTCAACAGTTTCACCTTGATTTTCAGTGGTTTTACCCTAAAAAATGATGGTTTCACCTTGCATTTCATTAGTTTCACTATTTCTCTATGTTTTCTATTAATCAATGGGTTTTACCTACGTATCAATGGTTTCACCCTACTAATCAGTGATTTCTCCAGTTTATTTTCTCTAGTCTGTGTCTATAGGAATCAATGATTTTTCGTTGACAAACAATGGTTTCGACCTGTGTTGAAAAAAATATGAAATTTAAAATTCTCACTTGTAACTTCCTTTGCCAATTCAAAACCGTATTGAAAACTTCTAACCATTTTTGTTGCAAAACTTTGGCCAAGTGGAATTGATGGTTTCACCTCTGAAATCAATGGTTTTGCCCTACAAATCGATTATCACCTTTCAATTTTTGATTTTTATGTCACTCCATAGCTATCATAATCATTGGTTTCACTTATAAAATCAATGGTTTTGACATGTTATTCAGTAAAAATGCACTTGAAATTTGTAATTTCACTTTTAGTAACATTTTTATCTCTATTCCTAATTTTTAGTAATTTCACCTTGATTGTCAACAATTTCACCTTGATTTTCAGTGGTTTTACCCTTAAAAATGATGGTTTCACCTTGAATTTCATTAGTTTCACTATTTCTCTATGTTTTCTATTAATCAATGGGTTTTACCTACGTATCAATGGTTTCACCCTACTAATCAATGATTTCTCCAGTTTATTTTCTCTAGTCTATGTCTATAGGGATCAATGATTTTTCCTTGACAAACAATGGTTTCGACCTATGTTGAAAAAATTATGAAACTTAAAATTCTCACTTGTAACTTCCTTTTCCAATTCAAAACCGTATTGAAAATTCTAACCATTTTTGTTGCAAAACTTTGGCCAAGTGGAATTGATGGTTTTACCTCTGAAATCAATGGTTTTGCCCTACAAATCGATTATCACCTTTCAATTTTTGATTTTTATGTCACTCCCTAGCTATCATAATCATTGGTTTCACTTATAAAATCAATGGTTTTGACATGTTATTCAGTAAAAATGCACTTGAAATTGGTAATTTCACTTTTAGTAACATTTTTATCTCTATTCCTAATTTTTAGTAATTTCACCTTGATTGTCAACAGTTTCACCTTGATTTTCAGTGGTTTTACCATAAAAAATGATGGTTTCACCTTGCATTTCATTAGTTTCATTATTTCTCTATGTTTTCTATTAATCAATGGGTTTTACCTACGTATCAATGGTTTCACCCTACTAATCAGTGATTTCTCTAGTTTATTTTCTCTAGTCTATGTCTATAGGAATCAATGATTTTTCGTTGACAAACAATGGTTTCGACCTGTGTTGAAAAAAATATGAAACTTAAAATTCTCACTTTTAACTTCCTTTGCCAATTCAAAACCGTATTGAAAACTTCTAACCATTTTTGTTGCAAAACTTTGGCCAAGTGGAATTGATGGTTTCACCTGTGGAATTGATGGTTTCACCTCTGAAATCAATGGTTTTACCCTACAAATCGATTATCACCTTTCAATTTTTGATTTTTATGTCACTCCATAGCTATCATAATCATTGGTTTCACTTATAAAATCAATGGTTTTGACATGTTATTCAGTAAAAATTCACTTGAAATTGGTAATTTCACTTTTAGTAACATTTTTATCTCTATTCCTAATTTTTAGTAATTTCACCTTGATTGTCAACAGTTTCACCTTGATTTTCAGTGGTTTTACCCTAAAAAATGATGGTTTCACCTTGCATTTCATTAGTTTCACTATTTATCTATGTTTTCTATTAATCAATGGGTTTTACCTACGTATCAATGGTTTCACCCTACTAATCAGTGATTTCTCCAGTTTATTTTCTCTAGTCTATGTCTATAGGAATCAATGATTTTTCCTTGACAAACAATGGTTTCGCCCTGTGTTGAAAAAAATATGAAACTTAAAATTCTCACTTGTAACTTCCTTTGCCAATTCAAAACCATATTGAAAACTTCTAACCATTTTTGTTGCAAAACTTTGGCCAAAAGAGTGGATTTTAGACCTAAAAATAAAGGACATTTTCTTTTGTAAACATTTTAATTTGGGTTTAAAAATAACACACAATTTTGATTTGGATTTAAAACTTGTTTATTTCTAAGTATTTTCATTTCTCACACTTAATTCATTTCATTTTTGCTTGTGTGCTTATGAAGTTCCTTCACACATATGCTCTCCCATTGGTAGGGTGACCAAAAAACATAAAGGTGACAACTTGTTTTCTTTTGAGAGATTTGCCTATTATGCTCTTATCTTGACCTTAGTGGGGTTCCTATGAATTAGAATGATAACACATTTCATTTTTATTTTAGGCTACATAATTGGGGTGTCATTGCATTCTTGCAGGTCTTTAAGGCATGGTGACCAAGATTTCATCCGCTAGTATTCATAACAACCCCATACATGCAATGAGGGATATAATTTATCAGTAGGTGTCATTAAGGCCTAGTGGAATTCCCCATAAAAGGTTTCATGAATACAACATGTTAACTCCTAATACTAGGCCATTTGACATCACCATTGAGGAATCTAGGGTCTCTTTGATAGGGGATGTATCCCCATATGAACAACTCGACACCTAGATCTCTTCTTCGATGAATTTTGTGCCCTTTAGGGACCATCTAGAAATTCAACAAAAAATTTAGATTAAAGCATATTAGCTATAAAACCTTTACTAATTCATTACTAATTCAGGGGTGCAAAGGTAATAGACCGCAAATATAGCCTCACATGTACACAATTTGAGAGAGGGTGGGTATTTCACCTACGTTTGAATAATTTTATTAAAATAAATCTTCAATTTTTCCTCTCAAAATAAGTATATTGAAGGCTCAGTGAATGTGATGAACTTATGACCTACCACTAAGATAGGATTGTGTGCTTAGATGATTATTTGCTTTGATGTTATATCAAAAGTCATTATGTGTTCAAAACCAAGTCAAAACTAAACCAAGTCCAAAACATAGTTCATACACACCTACACAATAAGGTGTTACTTTGTACATATTCTAAGTTGAAAATCACCTTGTATGAAATTGAAAATGCATCATGTCTATGAATTAATCCTAGATCAGATAAGATAGATCATACCTACACTTTCGATTGAGATACACTTATTAAGTGAGAGCATGACCAATATGGGGATCCTCTAGACCTGAATAAGGGATCAATTATCACAACATATCATGCTAGCAAGGGTTCCAAAGCCTATAGTCTAACACAATCGCACAACAACCCTAATGAAGTCCTAAGGGTTAAAATGTTAACTTTATTCTAATAAAAAGAAATAAAAATCTAATCTAGTGCACACCAAAGCTTGTGGCACAAAGTGGGGGTTAAAAAAATAAAATAAAAAAATAAACTAAACATGTATTAGAAGACATATACTCATGCCAATGTATACAGAATCCTAATACATGAGAGAAGAATATAAATGCATTATCTATCTAATCTTACAAAGGAGAAATAAAGTTAAGAATACTCACCTTTCAATACGAACCCATCGAGCCTTAATCTCTCCCTTGGCCAAGGTGTTTCGTAATAGATTGTTGTGGTATGTAAGGATAACCAAGATAAATCATCTATAGACTACAT
Source organism: Torreya grandis (assembly GCA_037957365.1). Taxonomy (NCBI): domain Eukaryota; kingdom Viridiplantae; phylum Streptophyta; class Pinopsida; order Cupressales; family Taxaceae; genus Torreya; species Torreya grandis. The sequence goes on from JARHVA010000003.1 coordinate 10,336,550, forward strand.
AACCTATCTAAGCATCCAAAAGACTTCTCCACAAGACAATATCTGTATCTCTAAATAAAGTATGGAACCCTAAGCTGTATTGCTCAAGTAGAATGGTCAATAAGTAGATGTTCATTCTCACTTCTTCACTATTTATTCTTCTCTTATGAAATGGTGGGAAATAAGCTTGTATATATAGGCGGATCTTATCTTAAATCCTTTTGGGAATGTTGGTTATACAAGGTCAACCCAGTCGACCTAGTGTATTTTGGGGACAAATCACTAGGTCTGAGCTAGGTCGACTGATAGGATAACAAGCTAAGAAAGTGAGTAATACCCCTAAATTGTAATGGGTTGACCCAGTCAGCCTAGTATAACCAACTATCTAAAAGGGTGTTAAGGCAAGAAAAGGAAGAATGAAAGGAGGAAAAGACTAGAATGGGTATAACTAAGAAGAATAAGCTTAGGGTAAATGATTTTAGGAAACAAGTGTGTATATGGAAAGTGGAAAAAGGGATAAAAATCTTACGAAGCATCGATGGTCTGCCCACCCCTTTCTTGATACACCCCTTAAGGCATGTACTCAGAGAGATTGAGACTCGACAGGTTCTTGTAAGCTACAAAGTGTCAATAATCAATAAAATTTTGAAAACATTATGTATATATATGCCCCACTCAAAGCTCATCATGTGTCACACAAGTGTAACATGGAATGGTGTTTCAAGATAAAACATGATAACACACAATGTTGATGCTAAGTAAAGTGTAATAAGCAATAAATAAGATAAATGAAAGGACTGAATTGAAAAACACATACCTATAATTACCCTAGTGTTGTAGATAAAGAAGTGGATTGTAAGATAAATGAAAGCATCTAATGTGAATAATATTGGGTGAACCTGTAGAAGTTAGTGCAAAAAATATCTAAAAATTGATTTTTTTAGAAAATAGACATATAGTGGTTAGTAGAGACAAATATTTTAGGAAAATTTGGAAAATTAAGATTAGTAAGAAAAGGTTAAAATATTTAAGGCAAATGAATGATAAAATGATGGAAAATGAATGACAAATGATTAGAAAACATAATAAATCATGTTGGAAAGCATGTAAAATGTAAATGACAAAAAAAATGTAGAACATACTAAATCATGTTGGGAAGCATGTAAAAAATGAATGACAAATGAAATATCCATGTAAGAAAACTTGATCAAAGATATGTAATAAATTTAAATGTAAGCTCATGTAAGATAGGCAAAAATAAAAACATGATAGATTGAAAATGAAATGTAATTGAAGGTTTAAGACAAACATGAAGAAGGCATACATAAAGAGGAACATGTAATAATGGAAAATGTCATATGTAAGATAAGTGAATTCCAAAAAAATCAAATAAGAACATGAAGAATAAATGAAAATAAAAAAGCTCTAAAGGATGAAGATGCAAACTTAGTGTTTGTTCTAAGATATAATGTAAGAAAACACAACCACCTAATGTCATGACTCGTATGACAATGAGATGGTGTGGTAAATAAATGGTGTAAGGGTGTAATCCATAGTTGATCAGACATATTGTTTTGCTCTAAAGATAGATAAAATTGAAACAAAGTAATGCTACAATGTTTTTAAGATGTGAAGAAAAAGGAATATAGAAGAAGGGACAGTAGATTTGGAAACAAAATTTGCCTATCAAGGGGGAAAAGAAACGGGTGTAGGGGAGAATGAAGGAAAAAACAAGGTAGAGAAACTCTTTATCGAAGTCAAGACACCCAAATTAGGTTTGTCAAAACAAGAGGAATTTTGACCTTAATGACTATGAATAACTTCTCTTAGCTACACATGTCTTAGGTCAACAAATGTAGTAGATATATCATCCCATGAAGGTTATATGCATGAAAATTAAAATGGACCTACCTCCCCATAACATGTTCCCCGCTCTTCAAGACCCCTTACAAAGTTGTTGGTCTACTATGAAGATTGGGTACTTGCATAAGAAAGTAGGTATCAAAATAGAGTTTTTTGAAATCCCCTATTCCAATCTTCTAGCCTACCACACCCCAAAGGACCTCAACTCTATGTGAGGCTGACTGTGGAGTTTGAGTTTCAATTAGAGATAGGATATGTGCTTGTAATCACATCTTTTTGTGTGATTTTGAATTTTAAGAATATTTTTTCCTTTTGATATCATTGATTTTGGTTTCAAATGACTTGGATTTTAACTTTATTAATGAATTTTTTAATTTCTCCTACATACGGATTTGGAAGACCAAACATGGATGCTAAATATGACTTTCATTTGAATACTTGGGATAAGGTTGCTAAGAGAGAGAAATTTCAAAGAGCATGGGGTCTAAGAGTCTCGTAAATCTAGGTGAAATAAAAATGCTATATTGACTTTGACCTTGTTTTATTCAATGAGGAGTGAAAGAAAAGGGGAAATCAAGAGGAATGACACATGGAACAAATTTTAATTGCTTCAAATTCCAAAAAAATGTGATAAACTGAAAAGAGGGATACAATGATAGAAAAATGTGATTCCTTATCACAAGAATGAGGGAAATGGTGGAAAACATGCTAACATAGATTATTGTGCAAATTCCATCTATAAAAAGAAGCCAAAACTAAAGCTGAGAACAAGGATCAAAAGTAATTTCTAGAAAAGGAATGATAAGATGGTAATTTTATGAGGAGGGCCAGGTCCTATCCATGGTCTTATACTACAACTCATAAAAGAGAAACCCGCGAGGGTACCAAAAGAGAAATGACAAAATATAAAAAAGGATATGGTACATCATGAGGTAAATGCTAAAGAAAGGGGAAAAAATGATCACAAAGCTATTAAAACAAAGAATGACATAAAAAGAACAAAAAAATAAAAAAAATAAAAGAGATATATAAGGATAAAAAAAGAAAACAAATGCCAAATGTAATGTGTAAGAAAACCAAATAACATAAAGGAAAAAAAGGATGCTAGTAAAATGAAAGTAAATGAAGGAAAGAAAAATGCACAAAAACAAAGAAACATGAGACAAGAGAACAAGTAATAACTATGCTAATGTATGTATCAAATATGAGCATGTGAAATATAAGTCTATAAGTCTTGGAAGGTTTTTTGAATTTGGATTTGTTTGTTATTATGTATTTTATAATAAGAGTGGGCATCAAAAGATGCCCCAAAGGGTAAGTGGATATAGGGATGGGCATCACAAATTGCCCCAAAGTCTAAAGGGACATGTGGATGGGCATCACAAGATGCCCCAACATGTGAGGTAGAGTGAGGTAACATTGAACTATTAGAATGATTTGTATTGGGTTGGTAGGTGCATTTGGAGATAAGTAAATGTGTTGGTTTGTTAGATTTTAAGGATGTTGAATGTGACATATGATGGGTAGAAGAGGTAAGAGGAGGTAAATAAGGATCATGTATGATATGATTTGGAGTAGGCATTTGATCTAGGTACTCTTTTGGTTCATGTGACCTAAGAGGTTGAGGTTCAATGGATACAACGACATGTCTAAAGTTATTCATGTTATCTATCCTTTCCTTATTGGTGTAGGAAGAAAGATCAACTGTGGTTTGAACAAAATTAATGGATGAGGCATGGGTATGGTACAAGTGTTGTTGATAATTAGGTAGTTGATTTTGATGTGATTGTGGTTTTTGAGATTGAATTTGAGAATCTTGAAGATAGTCTTGATAACATTGTTTTGTTGGAGTATTGTTGGGTGAATATTTTTTCAATCAACTAAATGATGAGAAAAATAGGTCTCTTCAACTACAACATAGAGAAATTGGTTGGCCAGATGTGTAGGTTTACTACATCAAAAGGGGACGAATCTCTCCTCTCATCAAGGGGAGGTTCCCTGTAAATATGCAGGAGCTATATACTATATATATAAGAAGAAAAAACACTCAGGGGTAGGATAAACCATCCATCTCTCTTTTTTCAGAGATGATGTTCATAAATCAAAGGAGAAATCTTGATGAAATGACAGAAGGCACTCCTCTTCTTTCAGAAGTGTTGTTCAACAGACAAAAGGAACCTTTTTGGTTGTGACAAGTAACTGTAACAGGGCACAGTAACACAATAAGATGAAATGTAGCACAAAGTCTCCACCTCAACTCCCCAATAGTGAGATATGAAGGATAATGAAGGCACAAAGTCATCCCAAGATCCTTTACACAATAATAGAAAGAAAACACACTAAAGGAAATTGTGGGGGCACAAAGTCTCTCCACAGTTGGCTTCAGGACACCTTCCTGAGTACTTTCACAAATTTTGCTTATTCAATTAAATGGACCAAAAAATGTATTAAGGAAATAGACATAAGAATAATTTCCCCAAAAACCAAGTTATCCCAGCACAAAGTCTAAAAGTCACTTGTTTTCTTATTCAAATAACGAAATATGATCAATAATCTGAGCTCAAAGTCTCAGTAATGCCTTTCAATTTGAGCAGAGTTTTGTTTTTGATAACAGAGAGAGATCCCCTAAAAAAATAAGAGAGAGTCCAATATATAGTGTTCCAATAAAGACTGGGGTGCTTTATTTCACAAAAATGGCTTATGACGCATTCAATGCCTTCAATGCATTTTAAATTCTATCCATGGGCTATGCTGGAATCGAGCATTAGTTTTTAATATGGGATGCTTGATGTGTTTCCTGATGTGTACACAGCTGTTCGCTCTACTCAATGCAGAAAATAGGCCATGCCATTGAATATTCGTGCTCTCTGATGTCCACCTGGTGGGCTGCTTTACCTTCTAGAAACATATCTCATGCACGGATATTTTTGATCTTTCTCCATCATTTCCCCTTTCCTTGTATTTCATCCTTATCTATGTGACTGAGCCTTCGAGCTATCTCTTTGGTCAGTCGTTGAATTTGTTCACAGGGTCTATGCTAGCGGTTCTTCCTTTTGACCTGAAGATCTTTGAGTGTATTCAAGTCTGTGCTTAAGCCTGCAAAGATCAACAGTTATTCCATTGCCACAAATTTGACATTTTTAGGTCTGTCATCATTTAAAATCCAACAGCTAGTTGGTTGCCCTGAATTTGATGGCTACAAGCCCATCATCCTCCTTAGTAATTCCTTCATATCTTTCTCACTTGTTTTGGCCACTTTCCACTAATCTTAACAAATGACATGTGGCACCTTTCTCTATGAAATAGGAGAGGACACTTGGCAGCATTCGCTTAACTTATAGAAGCTCTAGACCTCTTTTGAGAGTCCTGTAGAAGAAGACATGTGGCGGCTTCCAGTGAGCTCTTAGAAACACTGTAGAAACATTTGGGACTCTTTTGGATCCACGCAGACGTAGACACTTATTGCATTTCACTTGACCTTAGTACCTCACCTAGGGCCCACCAAAGTCCTTACAAAAAAAGGAAGAAACTATAGATGTTGACATTTGGTGGCTTCCGTTGAGTTATAACGGAACATGTGGCATGTTTCGCAGCTTTGAAACTTATTAGAAACTGTGTCTCGATAGACGACACTTGGCAGCTTCCACTTCAACTTTATAAGGGATGCATGGTGATTTCCACTACACTATGAGGTTTGATCTTTCCCAGAGGGAACTTACCCTTCAGGGTCTTGAGAAATGATCCAGTTTTCTTGGTGAGAGCCTCCCCCAAGGGTACTTACACTTCGAGATCCTTCGGGTGGCCTCTGGCTTTAATTCCTTCGATGGGATTTTCTTCGGGCTTTTCCTTCAGACAAAAAGTCTGAAGGAATTGCTTCAGACAATTTGTCCAAAGTAAATCTTCCTTTGCTTTGTCTTAGTCAATTTTCCATCGAGTTCTTGCTTTCAAGCTTTCTTCCTAGGTGAATTCCTTCGCTAATCTCAATAGGTGACACGTGGCATGTTTTGCTGTGAAATAGGTGAGGACACGTGGTAGCATCCACTTAACTTATAGAGGTTTTGGATGCCTTTTGAGAGTCCCATGGAAGATGACATGTGGCAGCTTTCATTTATCTTACAAGGGACACGTGCCAAGTTCTGTTGCTTTGAGAAATAAATCATAATGTGTCTCGACAGATGACACTTGGCAGCTTTCACTGCTTTTTGAGGCTTGATCTTTCTCGATAGAAAAATGGCTAAGTGTTGAACCTATTTCTCTCCTGTAGAGTCCATAGAAACTATCCTATGAAGTATGTAGTAATGAGTCTATGGAGTCCATAGATTTAAGCCTGTAGAGTCCATAGATTCAAGCCTGCAGAGTCCGTAGATTCAAGCCTGTAGAGTCCATAAAACTTGAAAAAGCTTGAAAAATAGAGAATTTGAATGCCTAGAACAATTTTTGAGAAGGAGAGAGAGGATTTTGGTCTATTGGACCAAAATAGTTCAAATGTTGTCCCAAAAATGAGTGATATTTTTGGAGGACAACAACTGGCTCCAGTTGGGGAACTTCTTTTAGTTGAAAACTTAGAACAACTGAGGGGAGTAGAAACCAGAATCTCCAGTGCCTTAAAGTATGCCATTGGGCCATGGAGTCATGCTACCCAAAAAGAAAGGCGATAAAAACAAAAATGAAAGCACAAAAACAAAACTAAAGACTATACATATATATATATATATATATATATATATATATATATATGTGTACAAGATGATCTTATCTGATACTTCATGGATTGAAGTGCTTCAGATGTTGCCCACTGTGAGGCAATGAAAAGGGCGTACCATCTTGATATTTCAGTAAGAAACTATTTTCACCATTGAGCTGAAGGATAATAAGTGGGCCCCTCTAAAGGGAGTCAAAATTCCCATGCATCCCCTTTGGTTCTTTCCTTTTGTCCCATAACAGGACTTGATCTCCATCCTGGAAATCATGATTTTTTGCTTTCTAGTCGAAGAGCTTCTTCACCAGACTTTGATGGGAAGCAATTCAGTCCACCACCATAGTTCGCTGCTCATCCAGCTCGGTTAAGCACATTATCCTCTTATCAAGGGGGATTTCATATGTCTAATCTTCAATTGCCTTAGCCAATTTTAATGCTGGTAATTCTGAGGTGATTGGTATCTCATCATTGATACCATAAAGAAGTTAGAAAGGACACATACCAATTGTGCTTTTTGGTGTAATTTTATCTGCCCACAAAGCATCAACCAATGCTTTATGCCATGTTCTTTGGTTGTCATCCACCAGCTTCTTAATGATAGTCATCAGGTTCTTGTTACTTGATTTAGCTTGTCCATTCGCTTGTGGAAAGTAATAAGAAGAGTGGGAGAGGGTGATCCCATAGTAAAAATAGAACTGAGTAATCTCTTGGGAAGTGAAACAAGCTGCGTTGTCTGTGACAATCTTGGTTGGGACCCCAAACTTGGAAATGATATTCTCCTTGAGGAAATTGCACACTATTTCTGAAGTAGCATGCTTGGTTGGGATAGCTTCCACCCACTTGGTGAAGAAGTCAGTTGCTGTAAGGACATAATCATGTGCAGCACTTGAAGATGAGTTTACAGCTCTAATAAAATCAATTCCCCATTATTGGAATGGTTCTTCTATGACCACTAGATTGAGAGGCAGGGTAGGTAACTTGGGTCTCCCAACAAACTATTGGCATAGTTCACATTTTCTTACCCACTTATATGCATCTTGGAAAAGAGTTGGCCAATAATACTTGGCTCACATAATTTTATGGGTAGTCACAAGAGCAGAAAAATGTCCTCCATAGGCTAGATTGTGGAAGGATTCCAAAAGTTGGCTTTGCTTCTCCTTGCCACATAGCAAAGGAACACTCCATCAAGGGTCCTCTTGTACAGGGCATTGTCCCAAAGGACAAAATTGGTAGCTTTCAGTTTAACAATCCTCCTTTCTTTACGAGACAGGTGGGTAGGACACTCACTGTAGGTAAGGAAATGAGCAATACTTGAATATCACTCATTCATGGTGGAGACAAGGAGGACTGTTGGCGTGTCTTCATCCTCTACTTCTTCATGCTATATTTCTTCTAGTTTATTATCAACAATTAATTAGCATAGGCCTTTTCCCTGTACCAGCTTTGTTGGCTTGATGACTAGATCAAACTCTTAGATCTTTGCAATCCAATTGCCTCTTTTCGTCCTAAACTCTTACTGAGTTAGTATGGATTTGACCGTGGTATCAGGAGCCAAGGCAGTAGTGTGAGAATTCAAGATGTAGAAGCAAAAATGCTTGACTACCTTCACCACTGCATAAGCATGATTCTCCATGTTCGAGGACTTCAGCTCATGAGCTTTGAGAGGGCAACTCATGATAAAAATTGGAGATTTTATACCTTCTTTATTCTATTGAACTAGAATTATTGAAAGTGTGTGTTTAAAAGCATAACTGTATATGATGAACTCTTTATTTTAGTCTGGACAAACCAAAATTGGGGCGTGGGCAATGGCAGTCTTGATATCCTCAAATGCTGACTTGCCTTCTTCAGTCCAAATGAAGGTGGCCTTTCCCTTCATCTTGTTCACAATGTGTCGAGTCTTCTCAGCAAACTCGGGGATGAACCTTCGTAAGAAATTCACCTTTCTGAAGAAAGAATGAACAACAGTCTTACTTGTAGGCAAGGTAAGCTCTTGGATAGACTTGACTCTGTTTGAGTCAATCTTTATGACTCTTTTGGACACAATGTGTTTGATAAGTTTTCCCTCTGTTACTCTAAAAACTGACTTCTTGGGGTTTAAGGAAATGCCATTCTTGCAGCAGTGCTCCATCACTTATTGCAAGTGGCATATATGATTTGGGTGATGCTTAGAAAAGATGGTCAAGTCATCAAAATAAACTATAATAAACTTACCCAATTCATCCTTTAAAGCAAGGTCCATTTCTCTCTGAAAGGTGGCACCAGGATTTATCAAGCCAAAAGGCATCCTTCTATATGAATATGTGCCCCAAAGTGTGGTGAAGGCTATCTTGTGCTAGTTTGCTTCACCAACTTTAACTTGATTATATCCTCAGAAGCCATCTAGCATTGATAACATCTCTGAGCTGGTCACTATCTGAAGCACTTGATCCATGATGGGCAAAGGATAGTTATCTTTTAAAGATGACTAATTCAAATTCTTGAAATCCACACAGATGTAAATTTCACCATTCTTCTTCTTCATAGGGACTATGTTGGCAATCCATGTGGAATGATGGATTGAAAAAATTATCCTAGCATTCAACATTTTTTGTATCTCAGACAGAATAGTACCTGATATCTTTTGATTATACTGCCAAGATTTCTACTTGTAAGGGACTGAATCATCCTTGAAAGGAATTTCATGGTGAATTTCCTCAGGCCTGAGTGACTTCAGATCATCATAAGAGAATGCTAAAACATCCATGTAATGGAGAAGCAAGTCAGTAAATTTGAGTTTCTCCTCTGGAGTACAGCACTTCCCAATGTTCACCATCTTGAGATTTTCCTTGGTACCCAAATTTATCTGATCAAACCCCTGGGAGGAACTTGAATCCATTTATTGCTATTTGATGAACTTATCGTGCTTGTCAAACAATTTCTCGAGAGAAACCAGGCCTTTGGGAATTTTATTTCCTTTTAGCTACAGGAATTCTTTACCTACGTCTAAATTTATTTCAGGCACTGATTCGAGTTTTTGGAGCTTATTGCAATCAAAGTAAACATGTTCAAAGCTATCTTTTTATTCCAAAAAGGTGATGATTTAGTTGTAGCCATTGAACACTTGCCAATAGTTGGCATTATCGGGCACACTTGGTTTAAAGACCAATTCAAAAGTGTACCTATTTCCTTTGAAGTCTAGGTGAGGAACTAAGAGAGTTGCTAAAATGGCTAGTGCATCAGCTTGGTCATTGAATTCTTTGGGTATGACAAAGATGCTAAAAGCATCAAAGCTTTCAATTTAATCCCAGACTAGATTGTGGTGATGGCGTAATCTCCCATTTTTGGTTTGATATAGGTTTCTTACCTGACAAACCACCAGTTCAACATCTCCTTTGGCATGAAGGAGTTTGATGCCTATCTTGAGTAGCCTTCAATCCAAGCAATAGATATTTGTACTCAACTATGTTGTTGGTGTTGCTAAACTGAAACTTGTATGAAGAAGAAAAAATATCTCCTTGAGGAGATATCAACATAATCCCAGCCCCTGAGCTGGTAGAAGAATTGTTGCCATCGAATTCTAGGATCCAAACATCATCAGAAATTGATCTTCTATTAGATTTTCTTTCATTAAAAGGGGAAGATCCTTTTTCATCTGTACTGGAACTTACCAATTCTTCTGATGTCTCATCTGAGTCAATTCCTAGATCACCACCTACAGGACTTTTATCTGCTAAAACATGAATATCTTCTGTGGTTAAGAAGTAATTACCCATGCCTGAAGATTCAAATAGAATTTGAGCTTCAGGGGCAAATGTCTAAGTGACAACATATTTTGATTCCTTTTCAGGAAGCAGCCTCTTCATGATGCCTTTGATAGGGATCCTTGCTTTAGACAGGTCCATGCTCAGTTCTCCACCAACATCCTTGCAAAATTTTTGCCTTAGAAGAATGCCGTATGAGGCTCGAACATCAGCCACCAGGACTGTCATCTTGATTCTTTTGTCTAGGAATATTGCAAATGCAAACTGGGCATCCTTGATTTGTCTCAACAGAGGTACTTATTTGTTCTCCATGGAGAAACATCTCCCAAAGGTTTTGGTTAGCGTGAGTCCAAGAGATTCTGCCACTTTGGCTGGCATGATGTTGTCAGATGCACTTGAGTCTATGATGTAATTGCTCAATTTGTGACTATTTATCAACAGGGAAACATAGAAAGGCTCTATTTTCTCAGGGGTAGCAGGAGGAATAATGACAAGATTTTTTGAGATAGACATGTTCCTTGGAGGATCACGAGTTACCTTTTTAACATCTTGTCCTGTAGGGACGGCTTTATTCTTCACACACTGAACTAACCTATCCAATTTCTCAAGATTGGATTGCAAAAATTCAAATTTAAACATTTGAATTTGGGTCTTCTTGACATGGTCGATTATGTCAAATGACTGAAATGGACTAGGAATAGAGGATACGAATTCATCCTTTTGATTTTTGGGGGGAGGACTGATCTACAAAGTTGAAGTAAAAGGTGCAGAGATGTTTGATGTACTTACCTTTCCTGCAATCACCAGGTCCTTTCATTGGAAAGACAGAGTGGTTCCATGCTTAGCCATTGAAATTTTTGGTTGAAGTTACTCCTCTGTCTTCTCATTATCAGCTTGCTAGGCTAATTGATTCTTGGACTAGGTGAACACAACATATGATCCATCAACTGCTTCACCTTTACCTTTGGGTTCATCCTGATAATTCAGGAAACCAATGTTGGAGTCGCCAACTGACTCTTCTTGATCTTTTGCAAGGAGATCAACATCATTTTCTTAGTTCAATTTAGGTTGGAAAGAGAAATAAGATTTTGTTACGAGATATCCAATTTTTGAATTGGTTGGGGGTGCTTCAATTGCAAGTTTCCCTATGGGAGAGGAAGACAATTTGGTTGTCCTTGATTCCTAGCAGCATTGCCTTGATATGACTGATTGGGAAATGTCCTCTTTGGCATATCTCTATATGAAGGAGCTAAAGATATCCCTTGCACCATTTTCTTCCTGAGAGCTAGCAACTCATTTGTCAGCTTTTGCACCATTGGATTAGTGGTACCTGTAGATAGATATTCAGAAGATGAAGAAGATTTACCTCTATTATGATCTCTCTTTATCTTTCCTACCAAGATAAGGTCATCTTCCACCTTAGTGGCCAAATCCTGAGCTGTAGCAAGGTCTATTTGGCCAGCATATCTTAGCAAAAAACTCACTTTAGGTAGCTGAGAGTTGATGAAGAAATATTTGAGGTTTTCAGGTGTTGACTGAGCAATTAAGGGAATCCTGTTCCTCAGTTTGTCAAACTTAGCTATGAAATCCCTCATTGGTTCATGAGGCTCCTTCTTAATTTGTGTGAGTTGAGCCAACAGGGCATGTGCATCTTCTGTAGGCTTGAATTTGGCTTCAAACTTGGCTTTGAGAGTGTTCCAGTCAGTCACAGTTTGGACCTGCAGATGATAGAACCAGTCTACAACAACACCTTGTAAAGTTTCCATGAACAACCTAACTGCTACATCCTCATACTCCACACCTATTACGCCACAAGCTATTCTAAAGGCCGCAATATGTTCATCGGGATGAACTTTTCCATCACTATAGAACTTGGAATTTTTTTTTCTTAAACTGCGTGGTAGCTCATGTAGAGGTGGAGTTAGATTGAGTGGGCCAAAAGAGTTACCCCAAGGACCTTGAACTGCCATTGTATGACTATGGAAGGTGGAATAACAAATCTCAGAAGGGTAAGTATTGACAAAGCTTTATTACTAGTGGAAATGGAGGCTTTTCCCAGTAATGGAGACTTGACTTTAGTAGGAGGAAAGCTCCTGGTTTGTTGGAGATGAGATGGTGAAGGAAAAATATCAAAATTACTTTACTGTACCAATTCTAATATAGGGTCAACAATACCTTTAGCCCTTTGGCTTCGTGTATATTGTGGATCTGCCAGAGTGTACGATAAAAATTAGAAAGAACTAGTCCTACTTCAGCTTGAATCTTGAGGCTTCAAATTATGCATTATATCCCAGTTGGCGTGGAGGTGGAGGGAGATGGTAAGGCTATAATGATAATGGGTAAGACACAGAATGGAGTCACCAGAGTCTATAATGGATAAGGGTATAATGATAATGGATAAGACACAGGTGATGTTTTAATCTGAAGCTTGAGGCTCCAAATTGCACAAAATTACTGTGTCCCCAGCAGAGTCGCTAAAAATTGTTGGGTGAATATTTTGTCAATCAACTAACTGATGGGAAAAATAGGTCTCTTCAACCACAACATAAGGAAATTGGTTCGCCAGATGTGTAGGTTTACTACATCAAAAGGGGATGAATCTCTCCTCTCATCAAGGGGAGGTTCCCTGTAAATATGTAAGAGCTATATACTATATATATAAGCAGAAAATAACACTCAGGGGTAGGATAAACCATCCATCTCTCTTTTTTTAGAGATGATGTTCACAAATCAAAGGAGAAATCTTGATGAAATGACAAAAGGCACTCCTCTTCTTTCAAAAGTGCTATTCAACAAACAAAAGGAACCTTTTTAGTGGTGACAAGTAACTGTAACAGAGCGTAGTAACACAACAAGATGAAATGTAGACAAAGTCTCGACCTCAACTGCCCAATAGTGAGATACGAAGGATAATGAGGGTAAAAAGTTATCCCAAGATCCTTTACATAGGAATAGAAAGAAAACACACTAAAGGCAATTGTGGGGGTACAAAGTCTCTCCACAGTTAGCTTCAAGACACCTTCCTAATTTCTTTCACTAATTCTGCTTATTCAATTAAATGGACCAAAAAATGTATTAAAGAAACAAACATAAGAACAATTTCCCCAACAACCAAGTTATTCCAGCACGAAGTCTGAAAGTCACTTGTTTTCTTATTCAAATAACGAAATATGATCAACAATCTGAGCTCAAAGTCTCAGTAATGCCTTTCAATTTGGGTAGAGTTTTATTTTTGATAACAGAGAGAGATCTAAAACAATAAGAGAGAGTCCAATATATAGTGTTCCAAGAAAGACTTGGGCGCTTTGTTTCACAAAAATGGCATATGACGCATTCAATGCCTTCAATGCATTTTAAATTCTATCCATGGGATATGCTAGAATCAAGCGTCAGTTTTTAATATGGGCCACCTGATGTGTTTCCTGATGTGTACATAGCTATTCACTCTACTCAATGTAGAAAAATAGGCCACGCCATTGAATGTTCACGCTCTCTGATGTCCACTTGGTGGGCTGATTTACCTTTTAGAAACATATCTCATGCATGGATATTTTTGATCTTTCTCCATCGTTCCCCCTTTCCTTGCTATAATTCATCCTTATCTGTGTGATATGAGCCTTCAGGCTATCTCTTTGGCCGATCACTGAATTTGTTCACAGGGTCTCTGTCGGTGGTTATTCCTTTCGCCTTCAAGATCTTTGAGTGCACTCGAGTCTATGCTTAAGCCTATAAGGATTAACAGTTATTTCATTGCCATAAATTTGACATTTTTAGGTTTGTCATCATTTAAAAGCCAACGGTTAGTTGGTTGCCTTGAATTTGATGGCTACGAGCCCGTCATCCTCCTTAGCAATTCTTTCGTGTCTTTCTCACTTGCTTTGGCCACTTTTTGCTGATCTTAATAAATGACACGTGGCACCTTCTGCTATGAAATAGTTGAGGACACTTTGTAGCATCTGCTTAACTTATAGAAGCTCTAGACCCCTTTTGAGAGTCCTACAGAAGAAGACACGTGGCAGCTTCCATCGAGCTCCTAGAAACACTGTAGAAACATTTGAGACTCTTTTAGATCCATGCAAATGCAGACACTTATCGCATTTTGCTTGACCTTAGCACCTCACCTGGGGCCCACCACAGTCCTTATGAAACAAAAGGAAGAAACTGTAGATGTTGACACTTGGTGGCTTTCGCTAAGTTATAATAGAACATGTGGCACGTTCTGTAACTTTGAAACTTATTAGAAACTGTGTCCTGGTAGACGACACTTGGTAGCTTTTGCTTCAACTTTATAAGGGACACATGGTAGTTTCCACTATACTTTGAGGTTTGATCTTTCTTAGAGGGAACTTGCCTTTCAGGGTCTTGAGAAATGATCCACTTTCCTTGGTGAGAGCCTCCCGCAAGTGTACTTACCCTTCAGGATCCTTCGGGTGGCCTTTGGCTTTAATTCCTTTGGCAGGATTTTCTTCAGGCTTTTCCTTCAAACAATTTGTCTGAAGGAAATCTCCCTTTGCTTTGCCTTAGCCATTTTTCTGTTGGGTTCTTGCTTTCAGGTTTTCTTCTTGGGTGAATTCCTTCACTAATCTCAACAGGTGACACGTGGCATGTTTCACTATGAAACAAGTGAGGACACATGGCATCATCTGCTTAACTTATAGAGGTTTTGGATGCCTTTTGAGAGTCTCATAGAAGATGACATGTGGCAGCTTCTATTTATCCTACAAGGGACACGTGGCAAGTTTCGTTGCTTTGAGAAATAAATCATAATGTGTCTCGACAGATGACACTTGATAGCTTCCGTTGCTCTTTGAGGTTTTATTTTTCTTGATAGAAAAAATGGCTAAGTGTTGAACCTGTTTCTCTCTTGCAGAGTCCGTAGAAAATATCCTATGAAGTCTGTAGAAATGAGTCTGCAAAGTCCATAGAAATGAGTTCGTAGATTTAAGCCTGCAGAGTCTATAGATTCAAGCCTGTAGAGTCTGTAGATTCAAGCCTGTAGAGTCCGTAGAACTTTAAAAAGCTTGAAAAATGGAGAATTTGAATGACAAACAATTTTTGAGAAGGGGAGAGAGTATTTTGGTCTGTTGGACCAAAATAGTTCAAAATAGTTCAAATGTTGTTCCAAAAATGAGTGATATTTTTGGGGGACAACAAGTATCAAGATTGAAATGTGGACCAAGTAAGGAAGAAATAATAAATCAATGACGATCACAACAAGACTCATGAGAATGACCTATAGTAGCATGCCACTAATAAAATTTATCAGGATCATACCATTTTGGAGGAGGTTTTGAAGGATCAAAGCTCATGGGCTTAAAGGGTTGCATTTTTGTCTTAAGTTGTTCTAGACTCAAGGGTGGCTGGGTTGGGTTAAAATAGGTTGAACTGGGTGCTCCATTTTGAAGTTAGGGAAACTTAGATGAATCAATGTTATGAGAACATGATTGAAAATATGTTTAATTAGTTGTTTGAGGTGTTTCAAATTGAGTCATAAGAAAGTCTTTCCTTTTTACTTGGTTTAAGGCTTCATCTAAAGTTTGAGGTGAAAAGATTTGAACTTTGTGTTGAAGGGCAGGTTTAAGAGCAGTGATAAATAGTTTTAAAAGAGTATTATAATTCATGTTATGGTCCACTTTATGAGCAAGATACTTCCATCATTTGATGAAAGTATGAACATATTCATTAAGAAGTTACTTGGTTTTGATGAAATGGCTAAGGTAGTTTTCAAGAAGGTTATCATGTCGGAATTACTTCACTAGAGCATTGAATAAATCCTCTAGTAATGAGATGGAATGTCTAGGAAGTTGGTTATACCATTCAAGTGCATCACCAACAAAGGTTTTGTCTAAGATCTTGGTGGTAACAAAGGTGTTAGTTTGGACCCATTCCTTATAGAGATTGCTAAAAGACTTAATAAAGATAGTAGGGTCCTTAGTCCCATTATATGTGATAGTTGGAGAAATGTTTCCATTATATATGGATGCAATGAATGTGGCTAAAGGTTCATTTTCAAGATTTTGAAGTATTTTGTTATTTATTAGAGGTTGAAAGATGATATTTCCATGGCATCTCTAAGAGGAGGGACAAAATTTTGATTTGGTTGAGACATGATGACTTGAGGTGGTTGACTAATCATATTTCATAAATTTTGTTGCATGTTCATCATTAGAGATTAATTGGTTGTTTGCATGATGTTCATTTGTTGGACTACATGTGCAAGAAGTTGAGTTGTATCAATAGGTGGATTTGAAGGTGGGGTATTAGTGTTGATAGGAGGGGGATTGGTAGTGTTGGTAGGAGAAGGATTATTTTTAGGTGGAGGATTCCAAAAATTGTTATTGGGAGGAGGATTAGGATGAATGACCTCAACTACATTACATTATGTAGTGAGTGGTTTTGGTTTATGAGAAGGTGAAGGAAGAAACTGGAAAGTTTCATCGAAAGTAATGAAATAAGTGAGGTTATTATCCAAATCCTTAATTATGCAATGTTCTAGACTAAGAGAAGGTTGAAAATATGTCATTCATATGAAACAAGACTAGATAACCACACAAGGGGAATAAAAAGTGGTAGAAAATAGTATAGTGTTGACCGGGTCGATCTTGTACAATAAATAGGGGTTGAAAAGGGTCAGTAAACATTATAGGGTCAATTAGGTCAATCTTGTACAACAAACATAGACTAAAAAGGGTATGTAAATAGTATAGGGTCGACTGGGTTGATAATATATAGTGGATAGAGGCTGAAAAAAGTCTATAGATAGTACAGGGTCGACTGGGTCGATCCTGTACATTGAATAGAGGCTAAAAATAGGTAGTTTCTTTGTTTTGCCTATTAATTTGTTTCTACTCATCGATTTTACAAATTGTAAAATGCATTGGATTCATGATGACGTAAGGAAGATGATAAAAATTTGCGAGTTAAAACAAGATAATTTTTTAGGTAATGTAAATAAGTGAGTATTGAAAGGAAACAAATAGTCAATTAGATAAATGCTGGTCAATCTAATTGAGGCACACAAAATAAAATCTTGCACTAACATTGACTAATGCTAGTTTTTGTGCACAAAATTGAGTAAAGAGTAAGCAATCAACTTGAAAAGTAAAGAGCTAACTAATTGGTCAACCTGAATGTTTATTAGATTATTAAGATATGATTTTAAATGTGATTGGAAGTTGGCTATAAGTAAGGTATTATATAGCAATCTAAGGATGGTTTTAGGTAGTTTGGGATGAAAGGGACTGTAGTGTCAATGATATAGGCTTAGTATTGGGGTCTACCACCTCACTTCACACATCGTAGTGATAAGGGTGTTAGGTGCTTAGCTAGAATATACCATTAACCACACTTTATACTTGACTAGAGCATCAAGTCAGCTTCCCCCTTGGTGATGAAATCCAAGTAGGTTGGCCTAGGGTAGATATAATGTTAAATTAATTATTTGAATTATGTTATTTGGTCATGTGTGCATAAAATATACATAGTGAAACTAAGTGATTAATTAAAAAAAATCCTCTAATTAAACTATGTGAGCTATTTTAAGCATGCAAGCAATAAGAAAAGAAATGTGTGAACTAATTACTAGTAGCTATGAGGTTAATTCCATCTTAAAACAAGGTATAGTGTTGACACTATATACAAAAAATATAGAACAAGGTCAACAGTGTCGAACCTATACTATGAAAGCAAGGTCTGAAAATGAATTAGGTCGGTAGGGTTGATCTAGTTATTTCAGACAACACAAAGGAAACACAAAATTGGGTCAATAGTGTCGATCCAATTGATTGTGCAAGGGAAGTTTTAAATACTAAAAACTATGAAAAGAAAGATATAAAAGAAAGAAACACACGGGTAAAAAGGAACCTTGGTAGATCAAAGATGCAATGAAGGAAGATTGTTGATGAAAAACCTTAAAGTATGCTTGAGAAACGTAAAAATTGGGTCGATAGAATCGATCAAGTTATACAAGAACCTACTAAAAAGTGTTGAAACTATAAGGGGTTAACTAGGTCAACCTAGTAGGTTAAATTGGATGTCTGAAAGGCTAAAAATATATATTGGGTTGACTAGGTCAATCCAGTTGCCTATTCCTAAAACCTACACATAGAGATAAAAAGTTGGGTTAACAAAATTGATCCAAAATGTCAAAATATATGATAAAAATGATGATAAAAATGAATGTAATAAATGATGTAAAAGTGAATTAATATTTTAAGGGTTAGTTCATGTCGGGTTCACCAGAATGTATGAAATTGAAAATGCATCATGTCTATGAATTAATCATAGATCGGATAAGATAGATCATACCTACACTTTAGATTGGGATACACTTATTAAGCAGGAGCATGACCAATATGGGGATCTTCTAGACCTAATTAAGGGATCACTTATCACAACATATCATGCTAGGAAGGGTTCTAAAGCCTATAATCTAACATAATGACACAACAACCCTAATGGAGTCCTAAGGTTTAAAATGTTCACTCTTTTCTAATAATAAAAAAGAAAAATCTAATCTAGTGCACACCAAAACTTGTGGCACAAAGTGGGCATTATAAACAATAAAATAAACAACTAAACTAAACGTGTATTAGAAGACATATATTCACGTCAATGTATATGAAAACCTAATACATGGGAGAAGAATATAAATACATTATCTATCTACTCTTACAAAGGAAAAATAAATTTAGGAATACTTATCTTTGAATTCAAACCCATCAATCCTCAATATCTCCCTTGGCCAAGGTGATTTGCAAGAGATTGTTGTGGTATGTAAGGACAACCAAGATAAATCATCTCTAGGCTACATAACCTATCTAAGCATCCAAAAGAGTTCACAAGATAAGATCTATATCTCCAAAGAAAGTATGGAACCCTAAGCTTTATTACTCAAGTAGAATTGTCAATAAGTAGATGTTCATTTGAACTTATTTGCTATTAATTCTTCTCTTATGAAATGGTGGGAAATGAGCTTGTAGACATAGGCAGATCTTGTCTTAAATCCTTTTAGGAACATCGGCTATACAGGGTCGACCCAGTGTGTTTTCAAGGACAAATCACTAGGTCTAAACTAGGTCGATTGAAAGGCTAATAAGCTAAAAAAGTGAGTAATACCCCTAAACTATCTGGGTTGACCCAATCGACCCAGTAAAATTGACTATCCAAAAGGGTGTTAAGGTAAGAAAAAGAGGAATGGAAAGAGGAGAAGATTGGAATGGGTAGAATTGAGAAGAATAAGCTTATGGTAAATAGTTTTAGGAGACAAGTGTGTAGATGGAAAGTGGCAAAATGAAAAATAATCTTATGAAGCACTGATAGTCTACCCACCCCTTTCTCGGTGCACCCCTTAAGGCATGCACTTAGAGATATTGAGACTTGACAGGTTCCTGCAAGATACAAAGTGTTAGTAATCAATAAAAGTTTGAAAATATTATGTGTATGCATACCCCTTCTAGATGTCATGTTAACATTTGTCCAAATACACACCATTATTATCTAAACCACATCGTTAGACTGCCCAATTTGAACCAAGTTCTAGTTTTAAGCAAACTATAATTTTTGAGTTAAAACCAATTCAAAACCAAAGTCCAAATTCTTGTCTAAACGACACCATTATGTTGTATATTTTGAACTCGTCCTAATTTTAATCAAATTCTTATTTCAAAACAATTCAAAACCAAGGTCCAAATTCTTGTCTAAACCATGTCATTATGTTGTCCATTTTGAACTAGTCCTAATTTTGATCAAATTCTTGTTTCAAACCAATTCAAAACTAAGGTCCAAATTTTTGTCTAAATGATGCCTTTATGTTGTCTATTTTGAACTTGTCATAATTTCTATAAAATTACTATTTCAAAACAAATCAAAACCAAGGTCAAAATTCTTGTCTAAACCACACCGTTATGCTATCCATTTTGATCAAATCATAGTTTCGATCAAATTCCTATTTTAAACCACTTCAAAACCTAAGTAAAAATTATTGTCTAAACCATTACCATTATACTAGCCACTTTGATTTAAACCTAATCTAAATTCCAATTTTAGTTCTGATCCCAAAGTCAAAAGTCAAAGGTCAACTATTCCAAAGTCAAACACGGTCAAACTTGTTTTTCAAAAGTCAAAACTTAGTGTAATTAAGCGTCAAAATTTTGAATTAAACCAACTCAACCACTTTCAAGATCCAAATGTTGAACACTTACATCCTTTTTGAGACAAACTCTTGAAAGCATTTGATTTACTAAGATTTGTGCAGCCTTTTGGAAACAAGTTTGATTCACACACCTTTCGTATTTGGATACTTTCATTGACAAACTTTAATTGAACTAATCCAATTTGAAATTTGCATTGATATACCTAATTAAACATTTAATATATACCAAATTTAATCTAAACTAAACAAGATTCATCTCAAACAATGTATGAAGTCAATCCAAGCCAACATATGTTTATCTTGAACCATGTATCTAAAATTGAGTCAAATCCAAATTAGGGTCATATTGAACCACATTCTAGTCTGATCAATTTCCTCTTGAACAACATTCCAATCTGATTAGGTTCATCTTGAACCAAATTCTAATTCTCATTCCAACTCAGATCAACTTAGACCAAAGTCAACTTCAAAGCCACATATTGGAATAACACCAAGTCAGGCCTATTTTAACCAAATCTAATTATTTTGAATAAACCACATGCCAATTCAAACCACTTCTTATATTTTCATTCAATCTCTTGCACCTGTTAGTTGGGAATGACAAAGTCATGTCATCCATCCTTTCTTTAATTTTAATCATACCAATCCAATCTAAGAGTTTAGATCTAAGCTAACACAAACCAATTATATTGAACTGAGATCATCCTCTTTGGGCCCATTTAAATCTAAACCAAGAATTCCCTCTTTTGGCCCATTATAATTAAGCCAAATTTACCCTCTTTAGGGTGAATTTCTTCCAATCCATTCCCCTTGCATGTATCCTTGCTTGAGGGCTTTAGTCTAAGGTTAATTCAAGGCATGGCATTTCATGATCCTAAACTTATTCTAGCATGGCCATTCATATATAAAAATGCAATAGATCAACTCACCCAACTTAACCAATATCTAATCAACTTTGCATCTACTTTTGACATTTCATCTATTAATCTGCAAGCCAATCTAGCCTTAGAGCCATAATAAAGCCAACAATTGATACCTATTATGTCATTGCCCCTCTAAGGACCATTATCTATTAAAGAATTGAGTGTGTCTAGGTCTGATAACTATTCAATCAAGGTATGTCATGATCCACTTCCCAAACACAATCAGAGATATCCACTTCTAAAGTAAGATCAAGATAGTCAACTTATTGTCAATTTTTTTTATCAAATCACCTATCTTTAACCAAACCCAAACCATTGATGGTCCAATTGTATTTGATGAAAGACCTATATTTGACACAGGACCCATCTTCGATGAGCCCATATTTGAAGATCCTATTATTATCTCACAATAACCCATTAGTCATACATTGCCAAACATTCCCCATAATGGAAAATTCCTTCATCTCAAAACCTTTATTTTCAAGTGAAAGGTGAACAAGGTACTTATGGATAACACAATTAAGAAAATCCTCTTTATGGCTACATTTAAATCAAAAAAAGGTTCCATTTTAAAATAAACATTAGTATCAAAACCAATGTCAGAATTAGGTTTTATTTTAGAATCAATATCAAATTTAGCATTAGAAGCATAATCAATGTTAGTCTCAACATCATATTCAAATCCCATTGAGTTATAATCAAATTTAGAATCAAAATACATTAGTGGATATCATAACATTGGCTATACACTTATACTAGATCCATTTGAGTCTAAATTAGCATCCATTAATAGCTATTTTGACATCAGCTACATACTTATGGTAGATATACTTGAACACATTTATGATCTTTCTACAATTGTCAAGGATGTTTTTGTTAGCATAGACACAAATTATCCTAGTAGCTTCTACAAGGGTTGTGTTGCCTTGTACCCTTCCATTTATATTACACATGCCTTTACCATTAACCAACCTATACATTATACTAATATTCCACCACCCATAAATGTTGATTGGGCCTAACAGAATCACACACTATTGAAATTTTTCCATGGTGACATCTCAGTGGTAAATTTTTTGGGGATCCAAAACAATATTTAGGCGTAATGACTATCTCCTAATGAAACCTTGTTTAAGACACTAGGGTATAATCAAAATAAAAATAAGAATCCTTTAGTGAAACCTTGCTTAAGGTACCAAGGGACAATCAAAATGAATTATCAATGTCCCATAGTGAAACCTTATTTGAGGTGCTATTGGAAAATCCAAATCAGAACAATTAAGAGGACTTAGTTGTGGAAAACCTCTTTAATGAACAAACAAATAAGAAAATCATTTCTTCATTGTTTGATGAAAACATCATTAAAGTCAACATCAGAATAACCAATTATCCAAAGATAATTAGATTGTAAAAACTCTCAAGCCTAAGGAACACAAAAATATTATGGTTTTATTGAGATATTTTTATAGGTATTTGGCCTTGCCACAACCAAAATCATGTCGAATCTAAAATAAAAAATAGTGTGTGACTGAAAATATAAATATTCATTTATCACCTAATAATTATACATTCCATTGTGATTACATTATTAATTTAATAACTATATTCCATTATCCAATTAGATCCTTATTACAATGCCTATCCTTATTTACCCTTTATGGAAACACTTTTTTCTAGAGGATACGAAGACATATGGTCTATAAGTTTAGAGGAAGTAGAATAAAAAATGAATGCCGATCACAACATCAACATTGTAGTTCATATTTGCAATAGTATCCTAGTAGAGCTACTATTTTGAGCAAGTATTGGTTAGAAAACAAAGGGTCTACATTATGCATCTCATAATCCTCCATTGATTTGAGATGCTAAAAATAAAAAAAATTCAACTAAAAATACAAATAAAATAAAATATAAATTGAAATAATTTATCCACTGATGAAAACCATGCTTATGGCACCTTGGGTAAGTACCATGATGAAAACTAGGATTTTGGCATCATGCATAAATAATTTGATGTTTGTAAGTACCTTGACACTTGGGGGCAACCTCATATATATTTAAAACCATTCCATTCCATCCATTTTGGCCATTCAATCCTATTTAGCCCAACCCATATTATTGTGGCCATCAATTTTTATATCTTAATCTTATTATGAAAGTAGAAGGTATGTTGAGATCTATTTGGGAAACATTATGGCATATTACCTACATGACAATTTGATGATTCGACACATTTGGTTCTCACATGACATGGTCCTTAAATACTCCTAGTCCCTTCCATCATTGTCATCCACTATTATCTAACATCAATCCATTTCATACTTCATTCATTATTATCTCCAATTCAGGAGGAAATTCAATGACTTGAGATCCATTTGGACTATATAGCTATCACTCAATTTTTGAGGTCAAATAAGACACCCTTATTTCACACTCTCACCATTTAATGATTTAATCCCATACTCATAATTTTGTAATCAGTTTAATATTATAATCTCACTATTTTTTGAGTTAGTAATTCCATGCTCTCACCATTTTATAAGTTACCATTCTCCCACACTCTTGCCATTTTATGAGCAATCTAAGCCACTCTCTCATCATTTTATAAGCATTTTAAGCCACACTCTCACCATTTTTTGAGAATTTAAGCCACTCTCACCATTTTGTGAGAATTTAAGACACACTCTCATTGTTTTGTGAGCATTTTAAGCCACACTCTCATCATTTCATGAGTTAAAAGATTCTACATCTCGTAACCATCCATTGAGTTGAGATGCCAAAATCCCAAAAACATTCAAAACATTTCAAAAATCCTAAAATTCAAGAAAAGGCTTAAAATCTTCATAAGAGATATAAATACAAAAAACCCTAAACATTTGAAAAGGTTGACAATATCCAAGACATATATAAAGCTAAAAAATTCAAAACCATTTGTGTTGTCCTAAATTTAGTCAAAATCATTAGTCTAATCAATTCAAACATTATTGGGATGTGTCCTTCCCAAATTGGCCATGTTTGGGGAAAAACCAATTAGATTAATCTAGTCCAAGCTCGTAGCTTTAACTATGTTTGGGACAATTTCAATTGTGCAACTTGTTTTTTAGGATGTTCCTTTCCTATTTCATTCCTTTGCATGTATACTTGCTTAGATGCACCATCTAATTATCAATATCATTAATCCTTCACACGTGGATTTTGACTTGGTTAAACAACAAGATGCTTTTTTTTGCTTTTATTTTTAAATTTGTGTGTGTGTGTGTGGTTTCTTGTTTACTTATGTGTTTGCTTTTATTTTTGTTACCTCGACTCAGTCCGTTGTGCCAATAGAGTCACCATCATGGTGATCTCTATCACATAGTTATACTTGAGTCCATCCATTGGTGTACATTAGCATTTCCATCATGGTTTTTATCATTGGTGCATTATTGTTAATTATCTATTAGATCAGGGGTCAATCCTTATACACATTCTAGCTAGGCCATCATGATGTTTTATATCATGGTGTATACCATCATGTGATACATAAAAATTCAAGTACTAGAGGTCTAACATGTGATGTCATAATAAAAATATCCTTGTCAACTATTCACAACATAATCAACTGAATAACATGGATAATCTATGTGTTAATCACAACACATTTATAAATGAATGTATATAGAAAGTCATAATGATTTTACATCATGAATTCTCCATCAAATTAAATTAAATATTATCATCATCATTTAATTCAACATTTCCATTTTATCGCACTTCTTGGGAGAACTACAATGGCCTGAGGTCTATTTAGACTATGTAGGCAACACTCAATTGCATTCTATTTTTGAGGTTAACTCAATCACTATTATCTTATTATTTTTTTACCATCATTGTGTTCTTATAATTTTTTTTTTTTTTTGACTTTGAGGATTATTGTGTGCCTAGTTTTTTGTGGCTTATTCATTCTTTAAATGGTCGTTATACCATTAAGCACAACATGATCATATCATCATTATTCTGTGCATCAAGTTAAATTATTTGTAAAAATGAAATCTTTCCTACTGGGGAAAACCAATTATACTGATTAATGATCAAAATCTGCCATATTAGGGAAAATCATTTAATCATTGATCAAATCTGCCCTATTGGGGTAAATCATTTAATCAATGATAAAATCCACCTTGTTGTGCAAAATCATTTAATCAATGATAAAATTCATCTTATTGGAGTAAATCATTAGTCAATTTTCTCCCCTCTTTAGGACAGTTCAATTATTCCACCTTTCTTTTAATTCTAAGCTCACAGGTTTTACCCTATTTTGGGCAACTCAAAGCGTGCAGTTTGTTTTGGGATTGATCATCCCCTAAGCCCACAAATTTCACCTTATTTGGGGTATGATAAAGTGTGTCATTTATCTTGGGATGCATCCTTCCCACTTCCCCCTGCCTTGGGGCCAATTTAATTCTATTATTCTCTAACATTGGAAATCAAAGCGTGCAAGCATTGGTTTAAGTGTGTTAATTTTAGCCATAGGTTAATCTCTCCCATTCTTCCTCTCTTTTTTGAGATCCCATCCATGTATTTTATCCCTACATGCCCTTCTAAGGGGGAATCATGGATTAATTATTATTTTTTAATATAATTTTTCAATTTCTTCTTGAATATTTTTTGCATTATTTGACAATATGTTATTGTGCCTTATGTTTCACAATGCCTTCTCAAACAGGGGTAAAATGTAGACACTTCATTTTCATCATTTTCATGTCTAAACTTTAATCATAACAAATTTTCATAATTACACACAAAATTAACCAAGAATCATAAATAAATCTAATTTACCTACACAACTACCGATTTAATCTAAATTTGTACCAACATGTTCTTAATTGGAGCAATGCACTGCAACATTCAAATAATTTTATCAAGTGCAACCCAATTGAACTTGACTACTTGCAAGTGTTATTTTGGGAAGAATAAATAAAAATTTAATTATACAAGTGACATTAAAAATACACCATTCTTCTAATTACTAATTAATCACCTTGATTAATTAACTTAAACCTTCCTCTAATACAAAATTCCATGAATTTGGAATTATCAATTTTCTTAGGAAAAAAATTGCAATATTACCTCACATTAGTGACATCATTTGGAAATTCAATGGAATATGGAGTGGAGTGAAATAAAGGTGGATTATAACATGGTTACTTACGCACTCTCTTATATCTATGACAAGGCCTCTTACACAATCATCTATGACACACTCCAAGAGGACTAATAATTTGAATTTTCTTCCTAATTTCTTCCACACTCTAAAATTATCTTAATTGGAGTATCTTAACCACTATTTATTGGGAAAACATGAGTTTAAGGACTCCCTCTCCACCATTTATCTTGATCTTAGATCAATGGCTTACATTCAAACCAAAAGTCTATAAATAGAAGGGCCTTTGGCCATTATAGACAAGCTCTCTTGAACTAAACTTACTATACAAAAATTATACTAGAGCTTCACATTTATTCATACAATTCTCAAATCAAATCAAGTGTAGACAAAGGGAAATGATGCCCATGCATGGAATTGACATTGCTAAAGATCTATATTCATCTCTTATTTGACCTCTCTCAATTACGTGCTTATTTGGTTTCTACATGATTCATCTCTTATAAGAAGGTATTACGTGCTTATTTGGTTTCTACATGATTCATCTCTTATTTGACCTTGCTCAATTCTAGTGGATAGAGTTAGAGTGTTATGTTCATGCAATTATTTTGATGTTTTATTCTCTAACAATGATCTAACCCTCTTTTTATTCCTATTCTATAGGAGCATTATTAATATTACTATGCTTTTGACATCATGGATTTTTTTGCATATTCATGACATTACTATTCTAATTTAGGCTAATAGTAACACTTTACTAATAATTTGTGGGTCATGGATTTTACAATAAATTATCACCACATGCACTATCATGAACTTCAATCATCACAAATTTAACTTCTTCATGATTTAACCATACTAAGTAATTGACCATCAAGTTATCTTTTGAATAAAGACCCAAAAATAAGAATATGATGGGGTGTATATATATATATATATATATATATATATATAAAGCAAAAATAACAATGCAGTTAATATATAATATATATATATATATATATATATATATATTATATTATATAATATTTATAATATAAGCTTTAGAAGTACTAGAGGTCACTCACAATGTAGTTAATTCAGAATGGTACAATTATGAGTGACTTGTAGTACTTCTAAAGCTTTTACTTGTGCTGTAGATATGGATGACTATTGTAACTATTTTATTTTTTTAATTTTCATGATCATCATTCATATCAATAGGAATCAATGAATCCACACTAGCCATCGCATATGCATGTCAATTATATTTTTAAGGAATAATTACTATGAGAAAGTATTCAAAATGTACCCTTAGTCATTGTACCAATTATTTATATGGGATTAAATTTTCTTCCTTTGTTTAGTATATGTCTAATAGTTGATTAACCACTTGTTGAGAATCCCCACATACCCTTAAGAATTTTATATGTAATATGCATGTTATGCATAAATCCTATATTAGTGATTCATATTCTTCTATATTATTTATGAAATAAAATCCCAAAAAATATGTAAATGGCATAGGTTTACCTTGAGGCGTAATGAAAACAACACCAACAATAACACCAACACTAATGGTATATTTAGATCCATCAAAATACATTATCTAAATGTTATTATTAGCGTAATAAAAGGTTTTATATATGAAGGGAGTGAAAATCAACTTTTATTTAATTTGAAATTGAAGTTATGTATCAACCAATATATCTTATAATTACTAGTTGTTAATCTAGTTGTGTTGTAAGTGATATTGTTGACAAAATATTGCATTGAATAAATTTAAAATAGAAAACACATGATTGTTAATATTCCTTACTAAATACCTATAATAAAATCAAAACTTAACATATGATATTTTTGTTTCCAAAGGTAACTATTTTGCTACACTTCTTTGTGCACAGTTCTTTATTAATAAATAAAGCTAAAACAAGCCTATTACAAAATAAATTACATGACAAGTTATGTCTATAAAGTGAAATATAAATTAAGACCTTTACTTAATCACTAATTAAACTAGAAATATATCCCTTAAAATAGACTCTAAGATAACTAAAACTAGACTCAAAAAATAAAGTTGACTTATTGACAAGACAAGGTCAACATGCAAGAAGCCTTTCTTAACAAGTAAGCAACTTATGCAACCTAGTCAAGATAGGCACCCCAAATCAGAAAAAAATAGGAAATTGATTAAAATAACATTAATTTTAGTTAACTCAATTCTAAAATATGTTTTCAAACTCTTGGGGATGAATGAGCAAGTGTTTGAGTTCAGTTAATTACATATTTAGTGAATTGCACTCTAACTAACACTTCTATCTATTTTTTTAGGAAGTTCTCAAAAAGTGTCTAAAATTGATCAAATAATTAATCTAGGACATGAATAAATTATATAACCTTAGTAAAATAATAAAACACCAACTAAATTAAATATAACATTAATAATTAGGTTTCCATATTTGCATCATACTCAACATATAGGAAGTGAAATCATCTCTAAAATAATCATTATTTAGTAGTGTATCTGTTAATGGAGCTGTTGCTAGATGAGCTATGCTAACTTGTCCCTTTAATGATTTTTTTGAAATAAATTTTAAATTAAATTATATGATTGATATGACCCATTCTGTGATACATCTCGATAAATATGATTTAGACATTGGAAATCTAAGATGATCTACCTTTGTGATAACATGTGTTTCATTATTTAACATGTAATATCGTAACTTGTGTTGAAAAAACTAATGTAAGACAAAATTTTTTCATAGTATTTTAATAATTTCATAATCAACCAAATTAAGAATAAAATAATAGATTGAACGTTCCCTTTATCATCATCATATTATGCCAAGAGAGCCCTTAAGGCATGATGTATAGTGTAAATGTATAATAATAAGAGTCTACCAGGGAAAATCTCACGTGAGAATAGGTGGTTACAATAAATATTATTTAATATCCTCAATTTGTTTTTGATAATTATAATCCCATTCAAACTTTTTGCCATTTTTAAATAATCATGCAAAAGGTTATGTTTTATTTGAAAGCTGAGCCATGAATTGTCTAATTTCTTACTGTTTTCCTTGTAGAGATTGTAATTGCTTTAACCCCTTTGATGGAGGCATGTCTCAAATAAATTTTAAATTTTGAGGATCCAATTTAATGCCTCATTGAAATATGATGTATCGTAATAGATTTATAGAAGTGATACCAAAGACACACTTATATGGGTTTAAGCATACATTGTATTTGCATAAACATTGAAAAATTTGCCATAAATTAATGGCGTGATGTTCTTGTTGTTTTGATTTAGCCAATAAATCATCTACATAATTTTCCACTATCTTGTGTATGTAATCATAAAAAATATGCATCATAGTACATTGATCAGTAGATCCAACGTTATTTAATCCAAAAAGGATGATTGTATAGAAAAAAACTCCCCAATATGTAATAAATGAAGTTTTTTCTTAATACTCAAGTTTAATTTGAATTTGATTATGTCCTTAAAATCTATCCATGAATGATAAAATCTCATATATAGATTTAGAATATATGATCATGTCGATATTTGGAAAAGGGAAGTCATCTTTTAGATAAGCTTTATGTAAATCCCAATAATGTGTACAACATCTGATGTCTCCATTCAATTCTGAAATAGGGATTATGTTGAATACCCATGAAGGATAGGCAATAGATAGAATAAATATTGCTTCAAATAATATTTAAATTTATTTCTTAACTAATAATTCAACTTTGGGATGCATCTTTCAAATATTTTGTTTGACATGTTGTGCATCGAGATATAATACTATATTATGCATCATTATTTCAGGATCTATGTTAGACATATCTGAATAAGTCTAAGCAAATAATGATGGATAATATTATAAAACTTGTCACAAATCTATATCTTATTAATTTTGTAATAGATAAGCTAATATTATTGGCTATGGATCCTTAGGTATTCTAAAATTTAATTTCATTATTTATTCATTAAGTAAAGTTGATCTATCCTTGACATAAGGTTTTGTCGAAATAGTATCTAGACTATTTAGCTGGATATATATATCAAATTCATGAGTCTCTCCAACATGTGCATGAGAATTAATAGTATAAGGAGACATATTATTATTGTATAATGGAGGGAGATCTTCACATGCACCCAAATATTCTAGGAGAGCTTCACATTAAAAAAATCATCAAATATTGGAAGTTTTGATGAAGCTGTATCATCTATCATGTCCAAGTATACAAATAGTAATGTATATATATGATGATCCTCTTGTATTGGTTCAAGTTTTGATTTAAGGAAACATGTATAAATAATAAATGGTGTGGATGTTTCCCTCTTTGATTGACCTAACTCTTCATAATAACCTAATCATTATTGTCATTTTGGTTTAACTACTTGAATAAGATCACCAATATCTTATGCATGTAATCCCAACCCTTGTCATACATATCTCATTGTTTATAAATATGTAAAATCAAATCCACATTGAATATTGTTGGTTTATGATGATGTTGGGGTAGTAGATAAAATTGGTGATTCAATTGATTTGATATATTGCATATGTAGTTGCATATGAGGAATATAATCATCCTCAAGTTCCATCATCGCATAATACTTGAATGGTTATTTATGCAATGGGAATGTATAAATGTATCCTTGATAATGAAATTAAGACATGCATGAAGAGTAAATGGTTAACATACATTTCATAAATGCATTGTCTTCCCAATAATATATTATAATTTAGACTGTATCTATTATTCTAGGACCCATTATAATAGGAAATGCATTTTTTTTAATATTTTTTTGGGATATTATCAAATAATTGAATGTTAGTATTAGAATTAATGAGATCATTATCTTATATATCCAATAATTTTAGGAAAAATAAATTACAAATATTAAAATCTAATCCATTGTCAACCAAAACTCTTTTGACTATCTTATTGTGTATTAGCACTTGAATATATAATGTAAGAATGCATCTATTATATGCTTGGGAGGTAGAAACTATTTTTAAAAAGAGATATGTTCTCCTATACACTTTAAGGTATTGAAAATATAAGAAATGTAAGAAGACTCCACATAATTTGGTACCATTATTTATTTCAATTCCGCATAAAGGAGATCTTTATAAGTAGGCATTATCTGAAGTAAATCCAGTAAAAGAACCTTAACATGGGTATGTTATAATTGATATAAAATATCATACACTTTGGTTGTATTTGTGGGAGGTGGATGGGATTGAGGAAGGTTTGGGATAATGGAAGGGATTATTAATCCTCTTCATGTAGTGACATCCATACATAGATTTTGTATATTATAACAAGATATGAAAGGATTTGGAGATTTTTCATTAAGTATTGGATCCTTATTGAATTTTATTTAGTTGATTACAGAAGTATTAATAATGTTCTATATTAAGGGAGTAAAACATATAAGAAAATAGAAAAGATTGAAACAAAAAACACTCATCCAATATAACCATAGGTTTATTACAAATGAGAGTAAAAAAAAATTGTAATTTAAATCCTTAAAGGAAAAGATAATTTTTTTATGTATGAACATTAGTAAATTCCCCTAAAATCTAAGGTTAAAATAAAGCACTTTCTATTCCAAATATTAGATCCAAGGTCAAAATAAAGTGATTTCACCTTCAATGGTTAGGTCTGAGGTCAAAAGTAAATTCTTTTAATGTTAGATTTAGATCCAAGGTCGAAAGAGATTATTTTAATATCAAATATTCAAGATTTTATCTAAACCCCAAGATTTTTTTTTTTGAAAACAATGTTTGAATAAAAAATTGAGTTAATTTTTTAATTATCGAATCTTGAGTTAATTAGTTTATTATTCTTAATTCAGATAATTGAATAAAATATAAAATAATGTTTTAAATCAAATTTCAACAAGAGAAATGAAATAAAGAGACCAGATTTGACAAAGTGCAATTAAAATAAAGTAGGCTAACTATGAAAAATGAAAAAGCTAGCTATTTATGTTTGAGAGCTGACTTTGTGAAGTTGATAGAAGGCTAGAAATGACAAAAGGGAACTGAATTTGTAAATACCCAGAAGGTAGAAATGAAACTTGTGAAGGACATGATCATCTAACTTGGGATAAAATTTAAAGACTTACACCTACATACACATTAAAAAAATTAACTTACTACACATGTGATTTAATGTTGATATCTTTCTATGATTATGTCAAAATGCATTATAGTGCACTTTAATGAGAACTTCTTGATTGTACGTCATAGTTTTTTTCCTAGTTTACAAAATGTATGTGTAATTTTTTTTTTGAGATATGAAATTCATAGGTTCATCCCACCCTTAAAATGGGAGCATATGATCTACTTATTATTCACTTTAGTTATATGATGATATAGAATAATTCTTAAGAGTTATAAAGAATTGTTCTACTTACTCTTATATTTGGAGGTGGTCAATATAGATTTATAAGACATAATTCACTTGGTCTCCTCAGCAAGTTGAAATTTTAGAGATGATACAATTTTATTGAGACATTTCGTAGTTTTTACACAAATAGGTGTACTTGTTACTACTTATTACTTTACTTAGTGATTTCAATAGTTCCTTAATTATTAGTTTAAATAGACATTGATTCTCTTAAAAATGCTTGCTTATGTGTACAGGTACCTAAGTTTCACATACTAAACACATAAACACAAATGATTGTTCTCAGAAATTCATGGCTTTATTATTGTGGTATCTAAAATATGTAAACTAGATTCTAAGGAGCATAGGTTTTATTTTATTGTGTAGGTTAGAGGAGCTAAAATCTAGGATAACTTAACCTCTCTCCTCATTTTTAGTTTCATACCACAATCATTTAATATTTATAATTTTAGAGATTAGTGATTAAATAATATTTATATTCCAAGTTTTCATATTTCATCATATATTTGATCATGTAGGGAAATAACATTTAAGAATTTAGGGCTTGCATTACCATAATTTCATGCTGAACTTGATTGAGTATTGGTTGTGAAACTGTGTAAGAATAAGGGATGACTGAACCATACTCTATATAAATTACACCCATTTGTTGAGGTTTTGGAAGATAATTTGAAAACATTAGGGTTTTTATAAAGGAGAAAGATCTAGGGCAATCCTTAATAGATTGTGATAAAACAAGTGGGGTTTTTAGAGTATATATGCAGAGGAAGACATTTTTAATTTTTTAAAAGGATTTAACACTTTTTTTCCAAGATAAAAGTCTCTCTCAATGAACATTATATATTACTATAAGTGTCATTTCTTAATCCATGTAAATAATTTAAATTTGTCAGATGGTGGAAATATTTATTGGTTTTGTTCGTCTCAATCTCATGACCTACTTCCAAATATTTTCAAGCACACATGTTTGATAAAATTTGGTGTTTATTTCATAACCCTAACTTTATCCATTTGAAATTTTATGAAATTAAGTATTTTTGTATTATTATTAGAGTTAAATTGCAAAACACTTTAGATATTTACATTTGGAGAAACCATGCTCTCTTACATAACTTAAGGTTACATTGTGCATATATTACATATTGTATATGGTTTTTCCTAGGCATTCCTAGACCATTGTCTTGTTATGTCCTCCTTGAGATACAATAAAGTGTTATAAGGAAGTATGCAAAATGAAAAGAAATGAAATGTTATTTGAAGGAATTCCATAAAAAATTATAACACTATCTACCAAATTGAAGAAATGTTAGCAACATTTTAGCTATGTTATGACATGAGTTTAGTGAGGATCATTACATTTTGTTCACTTGTCATAGAATTTGGTGTATACAAATTCTTCTACCATGCAGATGTTATAGGTGAATAACCAAATAAAGGAATTGATCTTCTAAGAAAGGACATGCATAAGATCATATGTGGTGAAGCATATGTGTAGCCAAGGTAGTTGAATTATGAATATAAATGATTTAGTGTGTGCATTGTAATACACAATAAAATGTGGCATGAAGTTTTTATAACGTTGAAGCCTAGTTTAACATTGTAAGATGGTCTAGTTTATGTTAAAATCAAGGATGTTACTATGTTTGATTTTTTATTAGAAAGGGGTTTATAGGGTGAAATATGTGTTTATGTTCATGTTTTCCATTATCTTTGTATTTTTAAAGACCCAAATGACTACACTCTCCTTTCTATTTATTTATCACAAATGATTTAATACCAATTTACATGACTTACACCTACATACACATAGAAAAAATAACTTATTAAACATTTGATTTAATGTTGATATGTTTATATGATTATACCAAAATGTGCTTTAATAATGACATTGTTGAAAATATTGTCATTGATGTCAAAGGTCTAACAATATTGGTGACAAAGGTCCCATAGCATTTAATATCTAAAGGTGTTTTTAATGTTCATATCTTGGCTAAAGTGTGTTAATATTAATTAAATATTAATGAATATATTCTTGGTTGCATAAAGTCAAATGAAGGGTCATCTTGAGGAATTTGAAGAGTCATGAGATAAAGACAAAAGAGGGAAAGGACACATTTTCCCATGAAGGGTCACCATGTGACTTTTCATATGAAATAATTCAAAGGGTCATGCAAGTTTGGTGCCATTTGCTATGAGAATTAAAAGGTCACAAAGGGTGAATGCCAAAGGTAATTTGGAAAGCTATAAAAGGAGGCTTGGGAAGCCATTTGATATACGTATGAAAGCGAATGCTTTTATCTAGCTGAGAAGAGCAAAGGAGAGTAGAGAAAAGAGAAGAGATATAATAGTGTGATATAATTTATTAAGAAAGCAACATTGAGATATAGTGGTGTTTTATACACAAAAGGGGTTGGTGATCCTATGGGTGGGTGCTCAAAATCATCGTTGTGTTGGTGCTCAGCAAAGGGGTTGGTGCTACTGCAAGTTGGTGCTTGTGAACTTTGTAAACTTGAGTTGGTGCTCATTTATATACTTGAGATTGTTCTCTTTGGTTTTTTCCACTTTGGGTTTCCACGTAAAATTTGGTGTGTCTATCTCTCTCTCTTGTGTGGTGCATGTTATTGCTTTCAATTTTATTGCATATCTTAAATGTCTGATTAAGTGGTTAAAGCAAAAGGAATTTGATTAAGTAAAAGATATATCCTGTGCTTAACAAACATCTTATTATGATTATACATCATATATATTTTTGTTCTTATTTTTCAAAATGTATGTGCAATAGATTTATTTTGAGATATGAAATTCATAGGTTCATCCCAACATCAAAATGGAAGCATATGATCTGCATATTCTACACTTTAGTTATATGATGATACAAAACAATTCTAAAGAGTTATATGGAATTATTCTACTTACTCCTACATTTGGAGGTGGTCACTAGAGAGTTGAAAGACATAATCCACTTGGTCTCCTCAATAAGATGAAATTTCAAAGATGATATATATTCTATTGAGATGATTTCTTAGTTTGTACGTGACTAGGTTTACTTGTTACTACTTGTTATTTTACTTTGTGATTTCATTAGTTCCATGATTATTAGTTTAAATAGAAACTTATTCTCTCAAAATGTTTATTTGTGTTTATAAGAACCTTAGTTTTACATACTAAACACATGAGCACAATTAGTTTTATAATATCTTCATGGTTTTTTTGTAGCATCTAAAATATGTATACTAGATTCTAAGGAGCATAGGATTTATTTTATTTTGTAGTCACAGGAGCTGGAATCTATGATAACTTAACCTCCCTTCTCATTTTTAATTTCATACCACAATCATTTCATATTTATAATTTTAGAGATTAACAATTACATCATATCACTATTCTAAGTTTTCATATTTCATTGTATCTTTAATCATGTAGGAAAAGAGCATATAAGGATTTATGGCTTGCATTACAACGATTTCATGTTGAAATTCATTCGAGTGTTGGTTGTTAACTTGTGAAAGAATAGGGGATGAATAAAGAAAACTCATTATAATTAAACCCATTTCTTAAGGTTTTTCAAGGTGATTGGAGCACATTAGGGTTCCATAGTAGATTGTGATAAAGTGAGCAAGGTTTTTGGAGTATTTAAGAAGAAAGAAATATTTATAAATTTATAAGGATTTAACAGATTTTTCCAAGATATTTTCATCTCTCTATGATCATTTTATATTAATAGAGTGGCCTTTCTTACTCCTAGTCAAAATTTCAAAATTATCATTATATGGAAATATTTATTGGTTTTATTCGTATCAATATCATGACCTATTTCCAACTATTTAAAGCTTTGAATATAAACATGTTTGATATAATTTTGTGTTTACCTCAGAACCATAAATTTATTTATTTAAATTATTCCAATAATTTCATTTTATATAATTAAGTATGTTTGTATTGTTATATCTTTGTATTCTATTTAAATTTAAATCTCACACATGTATTTTTGTTTAATGTGTTGAATTTTTCATGTAAACCACTTTACATATTTACATTTTGGATAAACCAAATTATCTTACATCACTTAGGGATACATTATGTATATATTACATATTGTATCTAGTTTTTCCTAGGCATTCCTAAACTATTGCCTTGTTATGTCATCCTAAAACTATAGTAATGTGCTACAACGAGCTATGCAACATGAAGAGTAATGAAAGGTTATATGAAGGAATTAAATGAAATTGTATACCTATATTGATTAGATTGAGATGTGTTAGAAATGTATTAGTTACACTTTGACATGAACCTATTAATAAGTGTTACATGTTGTTCACTTGACATATTATCTGGTGAATGTAAATTATTCTACTATGTAGATGTTACAAGAAAAGTCCATGATAAAGGCACTTATATTATAAGGAATGATATGTATATGATCATATGTGTAAAAATGGTTGTTGAATCATGAATACAAATGATTAAAAGTGTGCATTGCAATATAAAATAAAGTGTGGTATGAAGGTTGTATAACCTTGAAGCCTAGTTTAGCATTGTAGTATGGTATATTTTATGTTATAATAAA
The DNA here is from genome assembly GCA_037957365.1 of Torreya grandis. Classification (NCBI taxonomy): domain Eukaryota; kingdom Viridiplantae; phylum Streptophyta; class Pinopsida; order Cupressales; family Taxaceae; genus Torreya; species Torreya grandis. Next base: position 10,374,031 of record JARHVA010000003.1, read on the forward strand.
GTAGTTTATCGTGTTAGGTATTTTCAACTGAAAAGGGTTTCCCAAGTGAAATTTATGTCTGTGTGCATGCTTGACATTATCTTTGTCTTTGACTAGATCAAGATGACATGACTCTCAATTGCATTTATTTATTGTGCAAGTGATTTAATTACCAAAAACTTACATGACTTACATATACATACACATAAAAATTAACATATTCTACATGTTATTTAATGATAATACATTTGTATGATTATACTAAAATGAAAAATATAAATGTGCTTTAATGATGAAATATTATTATGATTATATGTTAGATTATTTTGTTTCTATTTTACAAAAGGTACATGTAATAAATTTATTTTGAGATATAGAATTCATAGGTTTATCCCAACCCCAAAACATGAGCATATGATATGCTTATTCTAAACTTTAGTTATATGATAATACAAAACGACTCTAAAGAGTTATAAAGAATTATTATACTTCTACATTTGAAGGTGGTAACTAGAGAGTTATAAAACATAATTAACTTGGTATCCTAAAAAAGATGAACTTTTAGAGATGATATAGATTCTATGGAGATGACATTGTAATTTGTACATAAGTATGTGTACTTGTTACTACTTGTTATTTTACTCAGTGATTTCATCATTTCCTTGGTTATCCCAAATGATTGTTCTAAGATATTCATGGCTTATTTATAGTAGCATCTAAAATATGCATACCAAATTTTAAGGAGAATAGGTTTTATTTTATTTTTTAGGTCGCAAGACTTGGAATCTATGATAACCTAAATGTTGACCAAATTTGACCCCAAGTCAATGAGTTAGTCACCCCCATATAAATTAAAACCTATCATGTGTTCATGTAATGCTTATATGGTCCTTATAAGTCTTCATTTAACCTTGTTAGGATTGTTTAAGGTTAGTTTGGAGAAGTTAAGGTAAAGTCATATTTTGGTCATATAGTGATCTAAGGGTGTCATGAGGAAATAAGTCATGGTTAATTTGTGTCATAGGTGATTAGGAGTTTATTAATGTCATTTTATGTATTAAAAATGTTATAAAAATGTTTCATGAGGTTTTGGAATGCCTAAGGTTCATTTGCTAGCTTGAAGGTGGTGAAAATGAGTGAAAAGGGTGATTTTGGCTAACATTTGTATGTGACAAAGTTACCTAAGTGAAAAATACATACCACACACCTTAAAAGGTCCTTGGATAAGTTACACAACTACCACATCTATTAGAGGATCATAACAAAGTTAGCATCTTGCACTTCAACTCTAGTTTGAGGAGTTAAAAGAAGTTGTACAGACTCTTAAAGTCATGTTCAAGTGAAAATAGCTTTAAAAAATCCTTTGGAATTATAAAGGTAATAAAATATCTTGGGAAAAAGTTTAAATCTCCATAGTTATAGACATATGCTTCTCTCTCTCATCATCCCCTTCACAAGTTATTGAAGGCCAACTTCAAGCAGATAATACAAGCCATATAGGTAGAGTTGTGGGATGAAATTTTGGAAAAAGTTTGGGACCCCTATGAGATTTTAATTTTAATCATTGGTAGTTGGATTTGTGCTCTTATCTTTATGAACAATCATTAAGAGACCAAATTACTTTTTGAAGTCCTAAAACCCCACAAGTTGAGTTTAGATCAACTCCAGGATAAATTATGAAATCATGGCCATTTGAAACAAATTGGAGTAGCTTCTCATATGTATATAGATGCCTCTAACACATGCATTTATATTCTTAGCATGTGTGGATGTCTTTTTGGCAAACAAAGTGGTTCTTGTGAATAGTTTACAAGTGACTATCATATTTTATGATTTTTTGAGTTTTCTAAGTGTTTTGGTGAATTAGAACGATTTTCCATAGTCTTATAATCTCTTCTCAATCAATTAATGTCCTTCCCAATAAACTCAGTATTTTGTACAAGTCCCAAAAGGCCACTTCTTCATTCACCTTTTGCAAATTGTGTCTTCTCTGTATCTGCAATTCATTTGTTTTGAGTGGTTGAAAATGTGTTTTATAGAGTTTTAGGTTGTGTTCTTCTAGTTAGATGTGTTGATATAATGGAAGCAAGATATTTCAATCTTAATATTCACTTTTGAAATTTTCATCTTCCAAAGCACAGGTTGTAGACCTATAGGTCTACAAACCTGTAGGTTTACAATACTGACTGGAAGTTCAATGTTGATAGTGTAGAGATGGATTAAAAATATGGTTAGATAAATAATTATTCATGAAAAACATAAGAAATTCTTAAGAACATAACAATCCAGGCTAACCTATTCATCAGGGTGTGCAAATGACAATTAAAATCAAATGAAAGAAAATAAATACATATTACCTTTCCATGAGCATCTCACCATCCAAATGTGGCTCCAAGCATGTTTTTCTCCTTTATTTGATTCTCAAGTCTTAATAATGGTGTAAAGCGAGCTCCTCCACCATCTCAATAACACCAAGTATAAACTAGGCTCATGATATGAAATCAAATTTATGCCTATCAATGAAGCTATCCTAATGCAAATAAAGCATGATAATCAACACAATGAAAGGTTGTGGAGAGAATCTTGCATTATAATTTTACATAAATTAAGCTTAAAAATGTGAGTGAGAGGCCTCCTATTTACATATTTTTCAAATTGATTAGGATCAACCATGACCATCCATCTCAAGATCAAGATGTGTGGCCATGAATTAATCTAATTATGTAAATAAAATCCATAAATATCCTCATAATGATTTGGGAAGAAGGGGAATTAAAGAGGTATAGGAAGCCATAATCTTGATATTTATTGCATTTATGGCTTATGGATGCCACCCCAAAAATGACCTCACTTGATGATGCAGTTAATAAGAATCAATTTCCAATAAAGAATTATTAATAACTTCCATGGAATTCTTACTTAAGCTCATAATTTGGTTTAATTTGCCTAAGTAAGATTAATCAAAATTTAAGCAATTCTTTGGAAATTGGTGTACTTCATTAATCAGACTGGTCAAAAAGTCATATTACTAGGTTGTAATTTGATTGGAGAGGGATTAGAAGGTGATGTTAGTTATGTACAGACTGTTATCCCATTTAAGATGTTGTCGATGCAAAATAACACATGCACATGTCATGTGCTTCTAAATTAGAAGAAAATAGTGATTTAGAGTGCTAAAATGCATTTTTGTCATTTTGACTCGAAATGATTTGATCAAAGTTAATAATCATGTAAAATGCATTGACCCATTTAATGATACATTAGCCGAAATCGACACTTGTATACGATAACCTCAAACCATTTAGCACGTTTTAGTGATTTTGGCCTAAATTTTGCATTTTCACAAATTTTGAGTAAGATTGATAATTTCAACACAAATGGTGTTAGAAATTGGATATCTACAAATAGTGCTTCATGAAGTGTATACCTAGCTATGAATACATTATAATGATGTTTTAATATGGATGTCATGGACTAGGAAGAATTACCAAGAACTTAAAGCCAAGAGGTGGCTAAATGACTAAACCAAGAGGCCTAGCCTAAGATGCACCTACAAGATTATATGTATAAATAGTGGATGAGAAGTTTGAAGATGTTTAGTTGAGGTCATGAATCTAAATCATAGTCAAATCCATTTAAGGGTCATCTATGGACAACATCCTTAAGACTGTCATACACAATGGTGTTAGAGATAAGAAAAAAACTTCAAGACATTGAGGGAGGTGTTTAACCTATAAATAACATGAAGGGGAGATTTGAATAGACTCAATGTTTCCCAATTAAGATCCTAAACCCTTGAATACTACTAGACTGCTCTTAACAAACACCTACAACTAATGCAAGTTTGTCCCAAGCTAAAAGAGAAAAGCAAAAGTTATTGAGGAGAATTGAAGTTTGACTCAGGAAAATGTAAAAATCATTAAGTCAAGAAGATGACTCAGGTTCTTAAGCCATCAAGAGAAAAGAGACCAAACAAAGGTCATAAAATCCTAAACTACCTACACATAGTCCTACATTGCTAGGAAAAGTCTATGTTTGTTGGAAGGGTCTTGAGGTCTGATAAAAGGTCTAAGGAGAGAAAGGTAAGTGGATTTGAGTGATATGTGATTAAAGATGTAAAGTTAAGAACCTTAGACCTAGAAAGAAATGTATGGAAGGTTGGCATACCCTGTTCACCTCTTATAGACCTGAATGGACACACAATCTACCTAGCATATACTTATTATTTTAAGAGCCTAAAGGACCTTAGTAGGCTTGAGAGAGAGGGTGAAACACTTGAGTATTTATATATGATTCTATGGTGATGTAATATCTCCATGAGAAACTTTTAGAACATAACAACTGTTAGTTTCCTAGATTTACACCCTAGCCAAATAAGGGGATTGTTCAGGTCCTCCTACTCAAATGTAGTCCAACATGAGACTGATCCTAGGCTATGGGTATCCTAATAATGGAACATACCTTCGGAGAAGGCTGAATTCCCTCTAGACCTATCACCTATACTAAACCTAAATTAGCTCTTGCTTGGAAAAGGGAGAGAGATACAATAATATATGAAAGCATGTGACAATGGGTTGATGCACTAGTAATTAAAAAAATTATACTTTGCACAAGACACACTATAAAACACATTCAAAACCAAAGAATATTAGTTCCACATGAGTACTTCATAATAAGGCATGAATCAACTATCAAACTAGCATGAGAGGGCAGATATCCGCTTTCAAGCTAAACAACAAATTGTAAATTGCACTTATAATGACCTGTGAGAACTGCCAAGCACTTCATGAATGTGATAAAAATTGGACATAGACAAGGAACATATATTCACTTAATTATAATTTATGAATTCATAGAACACACTTCAATCTATCTTAAAAAATGATAGAATTCAGTCTTTATTACATCAAAAGGTGTTATAATACAAATTTTGGCATAGCCTAAGCAAGCCAAAACATAAGAGTATGTTCTCTAAAATGTCAGAGATTTCTTGTCTAAAAATTTCAAAGAGTTCTACATGTGGTAGAAGTTGGGACATATATAGAAAAAATAAGAGAGAGAGTGAACTGTGATGTATTAGCACAAGTTCAAGGATGTTGACTCATACCTTATCAATAACAAACAAATTCTATAAAATAATTGAATGTTCATTGTCCTTATCCATCCACCTAGTGTCTTTCTTAGAACTCCATGTCATTATTTATTTGATCTGCTGATAAGGACCATGTCTTGGAATTGATAGAATTATGCCACATTTGCTTTGGGTGGCCATTGGTACCTATTTAATGAAAATGTGACCCTAATGATACAAGAGACACTTCTTCATGATCACGCTTACATGTGTATTTGATCCAATATCAATCATAGGTCCATTATAGGTGAAAACCAATCCAATTATTGGTTTTCACATAGTCACAATATCCATGGAAACTTGCAAACTGCTTGATCTTGGTTCACACTCATTGGTCCATCTTCGATCTCTATATTAGGCTATAAAAGACTTGTTCTGCATCTAAAAAACCTATGATAATTAGAAAATTATTTTATATGAAGATCCTCCATCTAAAATATAGCAAACATAGTCACAAAACAAACCTTATAGGCTATAGGATGTTGAACCAGAAGTCCATATTTAGCTTTAATGGTGTCCCTTTATTTTATTTATACCTAAATGCATGGCTATGTCTACTCTTTAGCATTTAATCAAGTTATAATGGTAGAATGATGACCCTGCAAGACCTTGTTCACCTTGGTTGAAAATTGCTCCTTTAGTTCAACCTTATCCATCTTATATTACTCGAGCTAATAAAAATACTCCAATCTATCTTCACTCCCATTGGCTTCATATATCCTTGGTAATTTCTTGACTTTTCTCACACCATCAGATCAAAATGTATGAATGAACATGGTCTATTGATTTCCTTTCATGAAGATCATTTGATATGTTGACTTACTCACAGACTGTTAGATCAAGATGTATGAATGAATGTGGTCTATTGATTTAGCTTAGACCCAACTTCTTGTCAGTGAATGCACACCATTGGATCTCTACTAAGTGAACCCACATCATAGGATATTTGGTATGATTATAACTCTTTAATGGGCTTTAAACTAGGGACCTTTTTATTAGTTTGACCCCAACATGAACTGTTAGATCTTATGTATCAGTATGTGAGCTCATGCAGACAATTAGATCTTGATCAAATTTAAACTTGTTAAGGGTTTTTAAATCTAAACCATCATTTTGTGAAGGTCAAACTTTGAAGTTTGTGTGCCCGTATTTGATGTTTGCATGGCTATCATTGAAATTTGCATGACCATCAATCCTAAAACCCTAATGCTGAGCTTAAACTTGATGTTAGCATGAACATCTTATGTTGCAGGTATAATTTTGAATACTCATAACTTGAGATAGAAGCATCACACCAACATGAAACTTACAGAGCATGTTCTTGACATGTAGAAATCCATGGCGCTACAACTATTTGGCTCATGAGAGTTCTTGAGATGTATTTATTAAATGTACAAGTGAACTGGTCCATTTATTTTTGGATGACATCTTGGCAATGGTCTGATTCTTTTAACTTACACAATCCATATTTGATCAATCTTTCAAGGCTCTGATGATCTTCTAAGGCTAGTAAAACCTGGTTCATGATCCTGAATGCTTTAGACACCATGAAACCTGCTTGGACACTTCATCTACAATTATAGACCTTTCCCTTAACGATCAATTAAATCACACTTTAAGCCTACTTAAAGTGTTTCAAAAGATTTACAAAAGCTATATGATCTCCACTTGAGGTCTATCTTCTCCTTATGACATTGGGTCACTCTTTAATTAGGATCCTACTCAGTTTTTGAACTTTTAAACTAGGCATATTTTGGTATGTAGACCAAGTTTGGTCAACATCTTTGGCAACTTGGTGGGGTAGCATGCCTGATATGCTTAAGAACTCAGACCATCTTTATGACTCTTAGACCATTGACATGACACATGGACCATTTACATGACTGCAAGATATCCTCTTGACTTTCAAATATGAAGAATTCTAACAAATAGGGAATTAAACAAACTTGAAAGGGAAACTAACCTAATAAAGTAAAGACAACTAATCTACTAAACAATTACAAACAAAACACTTATTTGGGATAAAATAGAAACACACTAATCTAACTAACCATGACAAAGCATGATCCACCTAGATCAAATGAAAATTCATGAACTCACTCATTCTAAGAGATGGTACCAGTTGTAAAGTAGGATGTTTATTCAACATAAACTTTGATGAGTGACTCTTCTTTTTTACCAACTCTCTTTACATATCCTTAAATGAGTCATCAACAACAAACTAGTTACCAACAAAAATGAACTCATCTTACACTTCAAGATCTTTTTCATACTGTTGGTCAACTAAAACCTTGTCCAGTGATATCTCATCTATGCATTGTCCTTGAGTGATCTCGTCTTTCTTATATCTACTATGAGTTCATCAAGCTCTTTAAGGATCTTTGAATAGTCAACCCAATATGCATCATGTTCCTGAATAGATGAATCTGAATCAAACTTCCCAATAACATGCTCTTGAATGGGCAACAAATCCTTACAAAGCTCTTAAATCTCTTGTCAAGATTCAAAGTATAGCTGGCAATCATCTTTGTGTTCTTCACTTTGATCAACTTAGATAAGATTAGTTTGAAAGGTATCTTCATATTTCTCAAGTAGAGACATCTCAAATTTAGTCATGACTTCAACTAGTAACAATTCTTCATGGAGTTCTTTCACAACAAGACTAAACTTCCCCTGTATACCTGAGATAAATTCTTCAAGATCAGTTACAACCTCCTTTTTGACTTGTAACTCAAGTGAATTATCAATGAGGATCTCTTTGTCATACACACTTGAAGCATTTATTCACATTCTCCAAGAATTTGAATTGTAGCTACAACCTCTTTCTCTATCTCCCATAGAACAAGCTCCTCTTGACGAAGGGAGATGGTGGGAGGATAATGAAATTCTTTGGTTTGAGAGGGAATATGAAGCATGGAAGGTTGATCATGATCATGTTTTGGGATCTTGATGGAAATGGAATAATTTATGGAGTTTTAGAGAGTAAGGAAAGAGAAACTTTTGAATACCTCTACATTTTACTCCTTTCACTTGGCCATCACCTCATCAAAGTTTGTAGTTTCCTTGTTCTCATGGACAACTTGATCTTGAGGGATGAGTGGTGAAGACTAGGAGATATAATAAAGTTTAGTCTCCTATATAGGCATATGAATAGCTTCTTGAATAGGCTCTTAAATCTAACTAGGAAGCTCCATTGGCTCACATTGAGCATGGTTAAAAACTTCATGAGAATAAGGAGCATAAGAAGACTGGTAAGGAATACAAAAGAGTTCTTGAGAAAACTAATTCAAATCAATTTTTTTCCTCTCCAAAGCCTTCATATTCTCTAATACAAAGGTACAAAACTCATTCCTCTCCTCTAGATCATTAGACACATTTAAAAATAGACCATTCACTTCCTCATACTGGGAATCTGAACATACTTTTCTTGCTTATTGCTAGAATTTTGAGCTCTATATCATCCATCCTTTCTTGGAGATGAGGCTGCTCATGTGCAACATCATATCCATATGGGAAAGGTAAAATTTGGTCATGAGATTGATATGGTTCATAAGTAAAGTATGATTCATGCTCTTGATAATAAGGATCATGGGAAACTTGATAAGGCTAATCATAGTTTTGATAAAAGTCTTAACAAGGCTTAATATGCTCATAACAAGGCTCATATGGATCATGACAAGGATGGTATGATCCATGATAGGGATAATAAAGAGGTATTGCATAGGGATTTTCCTCATACACATTCATGAAAATAACATCAGAATAGTGAAATAAAAATAGACTTACTTGGAAATTGCTTGGACATTCGAAAATAATTGTTTGAGCTTGGGATCACCAAATTCTTCATGAAGAACACTGCTGCAACTGCAATTTCACCAAGACTAGCTCTAATGAGTCCCATTGGCTGTGCTAAAACTATTGGTTTCCTAGTTTTGCATCCTATCTAAATAAGGGGATTATTTAGGCCCTCTTACTCAAATCTAGTCCAATATGGGACTGATCCTAGGCTATGGGTATCCTAATAATAGATTAGACCTCTAGAGAAGGTCAGCTTCCTTTTAAATCTATCACCTATACTAAACTTAGATTAGATCTTGCTTGGAAAAGGGAGATAGATATAGTAATGTATGAAAGCATGTGATAATGGGGTGATGCACCAGTAATTGAAACACTTATACTTTGCACAAGACACACTATGAAACACATTCAAGACCAAAGAAGATCAGTTCCACATCAGTATTTCATAATAAGTCATGAATCAAATATCAAACTAGCATGAAAGGGTAGATATCCACTTTCAAGCTAAACAAAAAAATATAAATTGCACTTATAATGACCTTTGAGAAATACCAATCTCTTCATGAAGGTGAGAAAACTTGAACATAGACAAGGAACATACATTCACTTAACTACAATATATGAATTCATAGAACACACTTCAATCTAGCTTGCAAAATGATAGAATTTAGTCTTTATTACATCAAAATGTGTTACAATACAAATTTTGGCATAGAATATGCAAGCCACAGCATAAGAGTCTATTATCTAAAATTTCAGAGATTTCTTGTCTAAAACTTTTAGAGAGTTCTACATGTGGTAGAAGTTGGAACATTTAAAAAAAAGGAAGAGAGAGAGGGAGTTGTGATGTATTATCACAAGTTTGAGGATGTTGAATCATGACCTTATCAATAAGGAACAATTTTTGTAAAAGAATTAAATGTTCATTGTCCTTATCCATCTACCTGGTGTCTTTCTTGAAACTCCATCTCATTATCTATTTGATCTACTAATGAGGATAATGTCTTGGAATTGACAAAATTATTCCACATCTACTTTGGGTGGTCATCAGTGGTTGCTTAATGAAAATATGACCCTAATGATAGGTGAGACACCTCTCCATGATCATATTTACATGTGTATTTTATCTAATATTGAACATAGTTCCATTATAGGTGAAAACCAATCCAATTATTGGTTTTCACACAGTCACCATATCCATGGAAACTTGAAAACTGCTTGATCTTGGTTCACACTCACTGGTCCATCTTTGATCTATGTATTAGGCCATAAGAGAGCAGTTATGCATCTAAAATCCCTATGATAATTGATAAATTATTCTATACGAAGATCCTCCATCTAAAAGATAATGAACATAGTCATGAAATGAACCCTATAGGCTATAAGATGTCAAATAAGAAGTTCATATTTAGCTTTAATGGCATCTTTTTATGTTCTTTATACCTAAATGTATGTCTATGTTTGCTCCTTGGAAATTGATCAAAATATAATGGCAGAATGATAACCTTGCAAGACTTTATTCACCTTGGTTGAAAACTACTCTTTTGGTTTGACCTTGTCCATCGAATATTGCTCAGGCCAATCAAAATTCTCCAATCTATCTTCACAGATCCTTACTGACTTCTTGAATTTTTTGCCCTGTCAGATCAAATATAAAAATGAATGTAGTCTATTAATTTCCTTCCAAAAAATCCTTTAACATTTTGACTTACTCACACATTGTTGGGTCAAGATGTATGAATGAACGTGGTCTATTAATTTAATTCAGACCCAACTTCTTATCAGTGAATGCACATCTTTGGATATTTGCTAGGTAAACCTACATTGTAGGATCTTTGGTACAATTTTATCTCTTTAATGGGCTTTAAACCAGGGACCTTTTGACTAGTTTGACCCCAACTTGAACCATTAGATCTCAGGTGTCAGTTTGTGAGCTCACGTGGACCTTTAGATCTTGATTAAATTTAAACTCATTAAGGGTTTTTTGAATCCAAATGGTCATTTTATGAAGGTCAAAATTTGACATATGCATGCCCATATTTGATGTTTTCATGGTCATCATTGATGTATGTATGATCGTCAATCCTGGAACCCCAATGCTAAGCTTAAACTTGACATTAGTGCAAACGTCTTATGTTAAAGATCTAACTTTGAATGCTTATAACTCAAGCTAGAAAGCTCATGTGGGTATGAAACTTATAGAGCATGTTCCTAGCATGTATAAATCCATGGCGTTATAACTATTTGGTTTTCAAGAGTTTATGAGGTGCATTTATTAAATGCATAAGTGAATTAGTTTATTTCTTTTTGGATGACGCCCTGATGATTATTTGATTCTTTAAACTTGTACAGTCCATATTTGATCAATCCTTCAAGGATATAATGATCATCTAAGGCTTATGAAACTTGTTTCATGCTCTTGAATATTTTGGAAACCATGAAACCTGCTTGGACCCTTAATCTTCAATTGTAGACCTATCCCTTGAAGATTAATTAAATCACACTTTAAGCTTGCTTAAAGTGTTTTAAAAGATTTGTAAAATCTATATGATCTCCACTTGAGGTATACCTACTCCTCATGATATTGTGTCAATATTTAATTAGGATCCTAATCAGCTTCTAGACTTTTAGACTAGGGATATTTTGGTATGTAGACTAAATTTGGTCAATAGCAATAATGAAACCAACATAGATTGATGACCTTGTTCAGACCCAATAGTCCTAATTACATCCCCAGGCCTACTTAGTAGACAACCTTGATGGTAAAGTGAGATGTAATTAAATAAAGGTTGATATGGATTTGTAAATCCTTAAGTGGATGTTAAAATACCTATATAAGCATTCCAAATGAAATCAGACCCTGTTCAAACCTTGCATAGTCTCAAGTACATACACAGACTGGTCTGAGTAGTCAACCCTAAGAGGAGTGGAAAGGTGAAGTAAATTGGGGTGAAGATGAACTTATAACTTCATATAATATGTTAAGAAACATGATCAAACCTTTCATGAGGTTATAAACATTTGATAATGAAAGGAATATAGTCATTACAACCTTCAAGCAGTTTAATTCACACACAAGCCTGTACAAGACATCCAACCTTGAAGAGTTACTCAAGTTGGAGTAGAGTGATAATTTGGAGTCCTGAGAGGATGGTGAAAGAATATTTAAACCTTATATGGAAGTTTATAACCCTAATAATAATATAAATATGGTATAAATAGGCACTAGGGTATGACTAAGAGTTTGATCCAAAAACCCTAGGCATAGGCTAGTGGTATATACAAAGAGTTTGATGAATGATTATAACTATATGAAATTATAAGAGATCAGATAATATTTATTAGGCCTAAATAAGGTCATTTGAGACCAAATCAAGTTCAAAACCTAGACTTACAGACCTCATTCTTGCTCAAACCCCTCAAAATGCTTGTTCTTCAACTCGAGGGTCATCAAATTTTTATCACACCTTTCATGAGGAGATGCATGGGGTTTATTTGTCATTGGATGTTTTATATGGGTCTCCTAAAAACAATATTATGACATTAAAAGAGAGAGAAGGGTGCTGTTTAATATAAGAACATCAAGCTAGAAGAACAACATTTTTGTGTTTTTGCCAATAAGAGGTCAATGTTGGTCAAAGTTTGATGTCAATGTGAGTGTGGGAAATTTTAAGGTCTATTTTTTGTTGTAAATTCCATTTGGAGTCCTCAAGGTGTGTCATATATCTTTTAGGAGTTTTCCCTCCAAAATAGGGATTTGAAAATTCAAATATTGTAACTAAGGATAAGAGGCCCAAATGCATGTATGGATGGGTTAGATGAGCAAAGTTAGTTTAAGGAGTCTGCTCAAGCCATAATAAAGATGATTTAATGAATTTCAAGTTTATTCCTTAATTCAATTCACATAAACTAATATGAACCACTCTTGTACATTGAAGTTAGTTATGACAACCAAATTGATGTAACTACCATGAAACCTATGTTGAAGTGGGAGGGAAAAGTCATTGTAGTTAGTTGGATGGCATAGAAAGGAGAAAAGAGGGAGATAAATATATAAAAGAGGAGAGAGGATATTCTAAGAGGAAAATAATGTACAAGACTCCTCAAGAGATGAGAAGCCTAGGTGTTGGGCTCCAAATGTAATCTTGGTTGATCAAATGAATAAAGAAGTTACTTTTGATTGTCATGCTCTCTAAATATGTATATTGATTGTGCCAATTAAATTTTTCCTTTAAAAGTCCCATGAGATCATTTCTTTGTTGATGTTATGTAAAATTTTAGGGTTTGGTTAGGGACTGTGGTCACAGTCTTGAGAAAGAAGGGTATTTGGTTGTTTTTATACAAGACAATGGAATGGAAGTTTATCATAATATATATGCTTGTATATGTTGTAATTATGCAGAACTTAAGATGATTGGAGAACCTATTTATAAGGAGAAACTCAGAGTAAAGGCCATTGAATAATTAAAACCCTATAGATTGTTGTCACAACCAAGAAATAAAAGGAAATGCTTAATTCTTTAGATATAAACCATTAACTTATTGGTAAGAGATTGGTAAGTGGATATATTGAATTGTAACATAGTTTTTTGAATCAAATTAAATATTTAAGTCCAAATTCATAGGTTTCAAGAAACCAATAGTTTATTGTTATAGCCCTACACCTAGTCTATGTTTTGTTTTGATATAGTCAATCCTTAAGGACAAGTGTTTAGTCTTGAGAGTGGGAAAACATATAGACTTAGTAAAGGTGTTATCATATTTTATAAATGAATGAAGTAAAAAACAAACCATATTTAACTCTGGTAACTTATAAAGCATGGTGAGATTTGAAACCCTTACATAATCATAGACAATCATACCCTATTTACATAGTCAGTAAACAAAAGTAGTATAACTGATCAATGGAAGGTTGATGGAAATTGTAATATGAAAGATATAGCATGGAGTTATGTGGGTGAAACTCAATGATGTTCTAGGTAGGGTGTATAATTAATTGGAAGGTGTAAATACTGGTGAAACCTTGGACAATCAACCAAAAGAGAACATAATCTATTGTGTTTTATGGTTCCTAAGCCTTTAATGAGTTGAACAAGCCCTAAAACCTATTTGGGAAGTTATAAGGGGTCAAAATAGATCGATTTATAGTTTTTGTGTCCTTGGAAGTGCTTCCAAACTCAATATAAGGAATTATTTAGGCTCTTGGGCTTGTATAGAGGAGGAGAAGCCCTGGATTAAGGTTTTTTCAATAAAAGAGTGGTTGGTTTGCAAAGCAAGTGTGGTTTAGATCTGGAGTGAGGCCATGAAACTTGACACACACTTGAAGGAGGATAATGGGTGGGTATAATGCTATGTACCTAGGGATATGATATATTGAGGTATATGGGTTGATGGAGATGCCGACATGTAGCACACATCCCCTTAGTTATATGGGTACAATATATTAGGATAATAGAGTAACTTATGGAAGTAGTACATTAGGTAATGGTCGGCCTACATTGGATTAGGATGTTACCCATCCATGGGTTAGATAGATGTATATATATAGGAGATGATTAGCATGGTAAGGATATCAAGTAAGCATTGAGTCTTCTATTTTAAGAGGATATTGGAGGTTGTCCCCTTGAAGAGACATTGTGGAGTTATTCCTTCCTAAAGGAGTATTATATGGTGTTTCCCTACCTTAAGGGTATTTCTACATATATTGAATAATCAAGATCATAGAGTAACTTATGGAAGTAGTACATTGGGTAATGGTCAGCCTACATTGGATTAGGATGTTACCCATCCATGGGTTAGATAGATGTATATATATAGGAGATGATTAGCATGGTAAGGATATCAAGTAAGCATTGAGCCTTCTATTGTAAGAGGATATTGGAGGTTGTCCCCTCTAAGAGACATTGTGGAGTTATTCCTTCCTAAAGGAGTATTATATGGTGTTTCCCTACCTTAAGGGTATTTCTAAATATATTGAATAATCAAGATCATTACATATAAATGTTTTTACATCTTTAAATGAGTGCCTAGTTTGGTCAAACAAAGGGAAAAGGCACAAAAAAAGGCTACAAGCCTTGAGAGAACAATGTCATCTTGAGGTATGGTGTTGGATGGTAAAGTGTGATCCAAGAGTTAAAGGAGGTTATGAAAAAATAATAAGATCATCTAAGACCATTTATGACAATAGTTTGAGCTCTTGAAACCTAAACCAAGATTTGGTCCTTGAGACCTAAGAGAGTTGTCTAGTTGAGAAGCTAGTGGAAGAGTAAAAGGGAGTTTGTGAAAGAATGAATGCCCTAAGTTAGAGAATGAGTGTGAATGTCATGAGGAATAATAATTTAATTTATAAGTTCCTTTAAGTGTAAAATAACAAGAACTAAGCAAGGAGACCATCAAGCATAGTGAGCAGAGAGAGTGAAACTAGATTGGTGCAAGTATAATCAAGAACAAGCGTAACAAATGAATTAGATATTTTGACAAGACCAGAGCTAGTAGTGAATATTTGGATACTTATCCCCTTTCCATCTACATCATTTAGTATCAGATCAAGGTAAGCTTAGATAAATTTTTGTTTTGAATTTTTTAAAACTTGTTGAATTGAGATGAATGCATAATGCTATGAGGTATGCATGAGATGACACCTTGCGGGGTATTGAGCGAGAAGAAGTATGTTGAAAGTCTGATGCATTGAGGTCATAATATAGGTATACAAAATTGATAAAGAGATAAATAATATCCCCAAAGTCCTATGATAAGGACTAGAAGCTAGTTAAGAGAGGACTAGTGAAGAAGACATAAAAAGAGCATTGGAGCTCAAGAAGAGAGAAGAGTAAAGACTCTGAAAGAGAGTCAAGGAGGATAAGAAGAGGTCCTATATAGAGGAATAAAATAAGAGGAAAGGCCAAATATAGGTTTAAGATGTAATATTTATAATCTTGCTAAGATGAAGGTCTAGATAGGCTTAGAAAGCAAAGAAGTGAGGCACGATGGGTGTAGAGAGAGAAGTGGAAGACATGAGAAGAAAATTGGGATAGAGTATTGAAAAGATAGAGATCATGGTGAATATCTTAAAAATATAGGGAATATAATGGATTGGATGTAATATGAGAAGAAGGTTGAAGTGGCCACTAGAGTCACTTGTGAAAGAAAGAAGGCACAAGATGAGTGTCTTGAAGAATGAAGAGAAGAAAGAGAAGGTAGCCCAAAGAGGCATGAGGAGTGAGATGTTTCCAAGTGAGCAACAAGATAGAGAGATAGAGAAGAGAGTTATCATTTAAGATAACAAAAAGGAGATATAAGTGCCAAAAGGATCACATGAGAGTGAAGACAAGAAGATATGGAGAATGTCTACGCAAAGGACATTCAAAGAGGCTAGATGGTATCTTGTTTTATATTCTAGCATTGCTTTCAAGTTTGTGTATGCAGGTATAAGGAAATAAATGATGAAGGCCAAGTGTGAGGCCTCAAATTTGGTGAAGGATATACCAAGAACATCACCCATCAATTGGAACGAGGAAGACAAATAAATAGAACTTCTTGTAGAAGACAGAGTTATGAAGGTTGAAGGCACTCCACATGTTGAAGATGAGGTAGAAGAGGAGTTCTATGATGATTTTCCAAGCATTACACTTGAAACAAGAGAAGAAGCATGAAAATAAGACATGAAGGTCATCCATGAAAACATGAATAAAAAACTAAGCTTGCAATAGTCACCCTTGGAGGTAAATGAGTGTCTAAGTGTTGATTTTGATTGCATATATGAAGAAGAACAAGCTATTATTCAAATTGGGAGAAAGAAGAACAAAGTGCATCCCTAAAATAGAGAAAAAGGGCATGGATATGTTTAGCCTACGTGTCTAAAAAAAATAAGTATTGATAAGGAAGAGTTGAACCTCAAACAAGAGGTCAAATACGACAAGAGAATAGGTGCAAAATAAGCACAAATGTGGAAAAATTGGATAAAGGACAAATAACACCAAGATGGCATGGTAGATAACCAAAGCAAGAAGCATGAAGGAGGTGAAATGAGAAGCAAGTGGTATCCCAATAAATTATAAAGCATCAAGTGGGTTGAAAAGATCATGAAAAGAGAATAAGAGGATCCTATTGTAGGTATATCCCAAGGAAGCATGAAGATTGAAGAAGAGTACAAGCCTAAAAAGAAAATAAGAGAAATGGTGCAAGTAAACCAAGCCAAAGAAGTGAAGATAAAATTGTATGAACAAGAATATGAATGCATAAAATAAGATAAGTGTTTGGAAGGTTTTTTTTCAAATGTTTTATATGATGATGTATGTGAAGTTGACTCCAATAATGAAGATCTCTTGTACATGGAAATAATTGCATTGATGAATGAGAGTGTAGCAAGGCAAGATGAGAATGAAGCACCTCAAATAATGATTGAGAAACATGGTATGCATCATGAGGATGTTGATGTGACTCTCAAAAATGAGGGAGTATAAGGACAAGATAAAGATCAAGTTGTGCAAGAGGATGAAGAACAATGTGGACCAAGATTTCATGAGGACTATGAAGAGATGGATGCACTCAAGTTACAAGAAGAGTTGGAGATGTTAGAGTACATGCTCAGTCCATTCAAGGGGATGAAAAAAGGTGAAGTAAAAAAAAAATGTCAATGATGAAATCCAAGAAATGTCAAGAGAGGAACAACAAAGGGAAGCATAAAGAGTTATGCAAATAATGCCACAAGCAAGCAAGCTAATTAGCAAGAAAATGGAGTATGAGGAAGTGAAAAAAGTGAGTTAATCAATGGGTCAAGATAAATATAAGTTTAAATTTGATAAGCATGGATATGGAAAGTCAAAAAGGTGTCAAGTAACATTGTACTATGATGAGGATGAATGGAACAAGAAGTTGCTCTTGCACAATGAGCAAGATCCTAGGAAAGATATCAAAAAGAGGAGAAATGTGAAGTAGAGGTAGAAAGAGAGTAAAATGGGATAAATTTCAAAGGTTGGAAAGCATATAAAGCCATGAGATCTTAAGGAAGAAGATGATAGTGTGAATAAGGAGTAAACATCACTAAAGAAGCAAGCAACAAACAAAAACAATGATTAATCAATCTATAAAATTAGCATGAGGAAAGAGAATAAGACCTATATGGTTGCATTTGAGTATGATGAGGTTCAAAGTGACTTGGAATAGGTGGTACATGCAGTAAACAAGGAACTAAAGCAGTTAGAACACCTCATAGAGGTAGAGGATGCATGGATAAGAAAACTAGATAAAGCCAAAAAGAATAAGTACAAGAGTTTGGATGAAAGAAAGGAGAAAGAAAGAAAGAGTAGAAGTAAAGTGAACATGAAGGAACCTAAAATAACAAACTAGAAGGTATGAAATAAAGTTGGTGGCATAATTTTTCTCCCTCCTGGGGAGTATGTGTTAGGTATGTGGAGCTAAAAGCTTCACCAAGGAGCATAGACAAACAGGTTCGGGTCTACACAGACGCCGGCGTCGGTCAGGAGCGACCGACGTCGGTTAGTTGCAGTTCAGAGGCGCCGACGTCGGCAGTATGGTCGGCCGGCGATGGTCACAGGCAAACAGACAGGAACCGACGTCGGTTACTTGCATGTCCAGAAAGCTATTTCCGAGGACAGAAGCGAGTGTTTGCATGATGAGTTTGAGTTGTAGACTCATGCTCGCGTCTCTATTGTTAGCAATGTTATTTTTAGAGCCCTTGTTGAAGAGGCTTAACTGTTTGTTGTAAGAGCATGCTCATTTTTCCTATTTCTATATGTAGGAGAGATCTTCTAAGCTATTGTAATGATGATGAAGTGTATGAGAGTGTAATTGAGTACGAAGTAGAACATTGTGAATGTTTGAAGGACTGTACTTTAGAGAGAACTCTTGAGGAATAGAGATCTAGTGAGAGATCTTGTGTGCATCTGAGAGAGGTGTGGAAGAACAAAGTTCTTCATTTGTATTCCTATTGTAAAGAGTTCTTAATACAAGTTTTTAGGGTGTTTTCTTGTATATCTTGTTCTGTGCTATTCATCATTTCAGTTACTTATCTATCTGATTTATTTCCGCATTGATTGCTTTCATAAGTGTAATCCATTGTTGGTTGATCCCCAACAAGTGGTATCAGAGCTCAGGTTCACTAACAGGTGGTTCAGATCTGTGTAGTGTGTTCGGATTACAGGTTGCTCACAGGGATTTCTGTTTGAGTGGGAGAAGCAATGGCAGAGGAAAGTAAGTTGAGAATGGAAAAGTTTAATGGCAAGAACTATCAGCACTGGAGAATGCAGATAGAGGACTATCTGTATCAGAAGGATCTTTACTTACCGTTAGGTGGGATAGCAAAGAAGCCCAAGGACATGGAGGACGAAGAATGGGAAGTTCTTGACAGAAAGGCTCTTGGTTCTATAAGACTGAGTCTGGCCTCCACTGTGATATCTAATTTGTCACAAGCAAAAACTACGGTAGAGTTAATGACCACGTTAGCAAATTTATATGAAAAACCCTCAGCTTCAAACAAGGTATATTTGATGAAGCAGTTATTTAATTTGCATATGCAAGAAGGTGGATCTGTTTCTAATCACCTGAATGATTTCCATGGTATTGTTAATCAGTTAAGTTCTGTTAATATTTCATTTGAAGATGAAATAAAGGCTCTTTTAATTTTATGTTCTTTGCCTGAAAGCTGGCATGGCTTGGTAATGGCAGTTTCTAATACTGCTTCTGCTTCGAATATTTTAAAAGTAGAGGATGTGGTTAGTGTTATTTTGAATGAGGAAATACGCAGGAAAAGCACAGAAGAGACTTCTGGGACATCCGGGAACGCTTTAAATTTCGAGAGCAGAGGAAGGCAAAAAGAAAGGAGCAAGAGGAGATCAAGATCTAAGTCTAAGGGAAGAGGCAGATCCAAATCCAGGAATGGCAGAAGGCCACAATGCTGGAACTGTGGAAAGTTGGGGCACATAAGCAGAGATTGCTGGTCAAAGCCTAAGGAGGACAATCAGCACGAAGGAAAGGAAGAGACAAAGGTTGCAGGTATTGCACAGGATGCTCTTATTTTCTCTTTGCATAATAACATAGAATCTTGGGTATTAGATTCTGGTGCGTCTTTCCATGCTACCCCTAACAGAGAATATTTCAGTGACTATGTCCATGGAGATTTCGGAATAGTATACTTAGGGGATGATGAGCCTTGTAAGATAATTGGCAAAGGTAAAGTGCAGCTAAAGATGCAGAATGGCAACACATGGGTGTTGAGGGATGTGATGCATGTTCCTAGTTTGAAGAGAAATCTGATTTCTGCAGGTAAGCTTGGTGATGAGGGTTGTACAGTAACTCTCACAGCAGATTCTTGGAAAGTGACCAAGGGTGCACTTGTTATGGCCAGAGGTAAGAGAGAAGGTACTCTCTATTTGTGTAATTGTATTACTAACAAATCTCCTTCAGTTTTATCTACTTCAGATGTGGATGCTAAATTGTGGCACTCAAGGCTTGGCCACATGAGTGAGAAGGGGATGTCTATCCTGAAGTCTAAAGGTATGCTTTCAGATTTGAAAAGTATGGATCTAGAATTTTGTGAGCATTGTGTGTTTGGAAAACAGAAAAGGGTTAGTTTTCTAAAGACTGGATCTACTAAGAAAAGGCAAAAGTTGCAGCTTGTTCACACAGACGTGTGGGGACCGGCTCATGTAGCCTCTATTGGCGGATCACAGTACTATGTTACATTCATAGATGACGCCACAAGAAAGGTATGGATCTACTGTATTAAAAAGAAATCTGATGTTTTTGAGACCTTTAAGATATGGAAAGCCATGGTTGAGAATGAAACAGGCAAAAGATTAAAGTGCTTGAGATCCGATAATGGTGGTGAGTTCTGCAGTCTTAAGTTCAAATTGTATTGTTACATGTATGGGATCCGAAGGCAAAGGACGGTTCCAAGGACACCTCAGCAGAATGGTATTGCTGAAAGGATGAACAGGACTATTATGGAGCGTGCAAGATGTATGAGATTGCATGCAGGGTTGCCCTTAGAGTTTTGGGCAGAAGCAGTTGACACCGCAGTGTACCTGATCAACAGAGGACCCTCTACAGCTCTGGATGGTGGAATTCCAGAAGAGGCATGGACAGGTAAAAAGGTTGATCTTTCATATCTCAAAGTTTTTGGTTGTGAAGCCTTTGTGCACATAGATAAGGAAAATAGAAAGAAGCTTGATGCTAAGTCTATGAGGTGCACGTTTATAGGCTATGGCTCAGATGATTTTGGTTTCAGATTTTGGAATCTAGGAACTAACAAGGTAATCAGGAGCCGTGATGTTGTTTTCAACGAAAGAGTGATGTACAGTGATCAGACAAGGAAGCTAGATCAAGCTGGGCAGAGCAATAATGAGTTGGACGAAGTTATGGTCCAAAATGAGCTCGCGGGAAAAAGAAATAATCACTTACAGGAAAACACAGAGACCGACGTCGGCAGGTTTGGCACCGGCGTCGGCAATACAGAAACCGATGTCGGTCATACAGAGACCGATGTCGGCAGACCAGGCACCGGCGTCGGCCAGGAAGAACCGGCGTCGGCCAGTAACAGGTCTACAGGTGGCCGAGGTCGGTCACTGTCAGAAAATTTGGATGGACAGATTGTGGAAAACGAGTCCAAGACACCAATCAGGAGGTCTGAAAGGGTAAGTAAGCCTCCAATTAGATACTCTCCTTCTTTATATTATTTATTGCTAACCGATGGTGGAGAACCAGAAAGTTTTGAAGAAGCTTTACAGGTGGAGTCCAGGAGTAAGTGGGAGCATGGCATGCTTGAGGAGATGGAGTCCTTAAGAGAGAACCAAACATGGGATTTGGTTGAATTGCCGGCTGGTAAGAGAACACTGAAGAACAGGTGGACTTACAGGTTGAAGGAAGGTGAGGATGGTCAGATGAGATACAAGGCCAGATTGGTTGTAAAAGGGTTTGCACAAAAGCCAGGTATTGACTTTGGCGAAATTTTTTCTCCAGTTGTTAAGATGACTTCTATAAGGGTTGTACTATCTTTGGTTGCTTTTGAGGATTTGCATCTCGAGCAGCTAGACGTTAAAACAGCATTTCTTCATGGAGATTTAGATGAGGAAATCTACATGGAACAGCCAGAAGGTTTCGAGGTCAAGGGTAAGGAGAAACTAGTGTGCAGGTTAAAGAAAAGCTTGTATGGCCTCAAGCAAGCTCCAAGGCAATGGTACTTGAAATTTGACAGGTTTATGACTGAGCATGGTTTCAGTAGGTGTCAATCAGACCATTGTGTATATTTTAAGAGATTTGATAACGGTAGATACATTATTCTATTGTTGTATGTAGATGACATGCTGGTTGCAGGGTGTCACATGCAGGACATCTCAGAGCTTAAAGTAAAGTTAGCTCAAACGTTTGCCATGAAGGATTTGGGAGCAGCGAAGAAAATACTTGGCATGAGAATTAAGAGAGACAGAGAAAATCACAGGTTGATATTGTCTCAAGAAGATTATGTGGATAGGGTGTTGAAACGGTTCAACATGCAGGATGCGAAACCGGTAAGCACACCTTTGGCAGGACATTTCAAGTTAAGCAAAGAACAATGTCCCAATTCACATGATGAGGTAGAGTACATGAACAAGGTTCCATATTCTTCCACAGTAGGAAGTTTGATGTATGCAATGGTGTGTACTAGACCAGATATTGCCCAAGCAGTGGGAGTAGTAAGCAGGTATATGGCCAATCCAGGAAAGGAACATTGGAAAGCAGTACAATGGATCCTTAGATATCTGAGAGGAACCAGCAGTAGACACTTATGCTATGGAGGTTCAGATACATCTCTACATGGCTATGTAGATTCAGATATGGCAGGGGATTTGGATGGCAGGAGGAGCACCACAGGTTATGTTTTTACTGTAGGTGGAACGGCAGTTAGTTGGATTTCTAAGTTGCAGAAGGTTGTAGCCTTATCAACTACAGAAGCAGAATATATTGCAGCTACAGAAGCTAGCAAGGAAATGATATGGATGACACGGTTCATGGAAGAGCTTGGAAGGGAGCATGGGAGTTGCAGATTGCATAGTGACAGTCAAAGTGCAATCCATTTGGCTAAGAACTCAGCTTTCCATTCTAGAACCAAACACATACAGCTAAGGTACCACTTCATACGGCAGGTATTGGAAGATGGTGAGTTGAAGCTGGAGAAGATCCATACAGACATGAATCCTGCTGATATGCTAACAAAGCCGGTTACTAAGGAGAAGTTGAATCTTCATTCAACTTCTGTTGGTCTTCACGATTGAGTTGAAGATGGAGGAGCTAGAAGATCTTGCTGTACAGGTATTGGTGCAGCTGGTTTATCTCCAAGTGGGAGATTGTTAGGTATGTGGAGCTAAAAGCTTCACCAAGGAGCATAGACAAACAGGTTCGGGTCTACACAGACGCCGGCGTCGGTCAGGAGCGACCGACGTCGGTTAGTTGCAGTTCAGAGGCGCCGACGTCGGCAGTATGGTCGGCTGGCGACGGTCACAGGCGAACAGACAGGAATCGACGTCGGTTACCTGCGTGTCCAGAAAGCTATTTCCGAGGATAGAAGCGAGTGTTTGCATGATGATTTTGAGTTGTAGACTCATGCTCGCATCTCTATTGTTAGCAATGTTATTTTTAGAGCCCTTGTTGAAGAGGCTTAACTGTTTGTTGTAAGAGCATGCTCATTTTTCCTATTTCTATATGTAGGAGAGATCTTCTAAGCTATTGTAATGATGATGAAGTGTATGAGAGTGTAATTGAGTACGAAGTAGAACATTGTGAATGTTTGAAGGACTGTACTTTAGAGAGAACTCTTGAGGAATAGAGATCTAGTGAGAGATCTTGTGTGCATCTGAGAGAGGTGTGGAAGAACAAAGTTCTTCATTTGTATTCCTATTGTAAAGAGTTCTTAATACAAGTTTTCAGGGTGTTTTCTTGTATATCTTGTTCTGTGCTATTCATCATTTCAGTTACTTATCTATCTGATTTATTTCCGCATTGATTGCTTTCATAAGTGTAATCCATTGTTGGTTGATCCCCAACAGTATGATGTCGGAACATCAAGCTAAAAGAATAACATTTTTGTGTTTTTGCCAATAGGATGTCAAAGTTGGTCAAATGTTGATGTAAATGTGAGTGTGGGAACTTTTAAGGTCAATTTTTTGTCTTAGAGTCCATTTGGAGTCCTCAAGGTGTGTTATATAGCTTTTAGGAGCTTTCCCTCTAAAATAGGGATTTAAAAATTCAAATATTGTAACTAAGGCTAAGAGGCCCAAATGCATGTATGGATGGGTTAGAAGAGAAAAGGTAGTTTGAGGGGTCCACTCAATCCATAAAAATGAGGATTTAATGCATTTAATGTTTAGTCTTTAATTCAAGTCACATAAACTAATATGAACCACTCTTATATGTTGAAGTTAGTTATGACAACCAAATTAATGTAACTACCATGAAACCTACGTTGAAGTGGGAGGGAAAAGTCATTGTAGTTATTTGGATGGTGTAGAGAGGAGAAAATAGGGGGAGAGATATCTTCAAGAGGAGAATCTAAGAGGAAAATAATGTACAAGACTCCTAAAGAGATGACAAGCCTAGGTGTTGGGCTCCAAATGTAATGTTAGTTGAGCAAATGAATAAAAAAGTTGATTTGATTTTGAGTCATGATATATAAATATTTATATCAATTTCACCAATTATAGGTTGCCTTTGAAAGGCCCATGAGATCATGTCTTTTTTGTTGTTATGTAAAATTGTAGGGTTTGGCAAAGGACTGTGGTCACAGTCTTGAGAAAGAATGGTATTTGGTTGTTTTTATAAAAGATAGTGGAATGCAAATGTATAATAGTATATATTCTTGTATATGTTGTAATTGTGCATACCCTAAGATGATTGGAGAACCTATGTACAAGGAGAAACTCATAGTAAAGTCCATTCAATCATTGAAACCTTGTAGACTGTTGTCATGACCAAGAAATAAAAGGAAATGCTTAGTTATTTAGATACAAACCATCAACTTGTTGGTGAGAGATTGTTAAGTGAATGTATTGAATTGTAAAATATTTGTTTGAATACAATTAAGGATTGAATTCCAAATGCATAGGTTTCAAGAAAACAATAGTACCTAGTCTATGTTCTATTTTGATACAGTTAGTCCTTAAGGACAAGTGTTTGGTCTTGAGAGTGGGAACACATATATAATTAGTAAAGGTGTTATAATGTTTTGGAAATGAATGAAGTATATAAAAAACCATATTCAACTCTGGAAAATTCTTATAAAGTAAGTTGAGCTTTGCAACCCTTACACAGTCATGGATAGTCATACCCTATTTACACAGTCAGTAAAGAAAATAAGTGTAAATGATCAATGGAAGGTTTATGGACATTGTAATAGGCATGATATAACATGGATATATGTGGGTGAACCTCAAAGATGGTCCAGGTAGGGTGTATAATGCATTGCAAGGTGTAAATATTGGTGAGACCTTACACAATCAACCAAAAGAGAACACATACTACTGTGTTTTATGGTTCCTATGACTTTAATGAGTTGTACAAGCCCTAACACCTATTTGTGAAGTTGGAAAAATAACATAATTATAGTTTTGGTGTCCTTAGAAACACTACCAAACTCAAGATAAGGAATTATTTAGGCTCTCGAGTCTATACAGAGGAAGAGAAGCCCTGAATTAGGGTTTTATCAATAAAAAGAGTTTTCACCATCCAAAAAAGGAGAAATTTCATAATCTAACATATTTTTCTTTGGAGAGAGAGATAAAAGTGTTTTGGTTTGATTGGAGTTTGTAAAATATGGATTTGGTGACTATGGGCTGAAATAAGGCTAATTAGGCCTAATTGAAGGGTTGGTTTGCAAAGGAAGTGTGGTTTAGATCTAGAATGAGGCCATGAAAATTGACACATGCATCAAGGAGGATAGAGGGTGGCTATAAATGTGATCACATATTAAAATGAGTGCCTAGTTTGGTCAAACAAAGGGAAAATGCACAAAAAAGGCTACAAGCCTTGAGAGAACATTACGACCTTGAGTTGAAGGAGGTTATGATATAATAAGAAGATCATCTAACAACATTTATGCTAATATGTTGAGCTCTTGAAACCTAAACCAAGATTTGGTCCTTGAGACCTAAGAGAGTTGTCTAGTTGAGAAGCTAGTGGAAGAGTAAAAGGGAGTTTGTGAAAGAATGAATGCCTTGAGTCAGAGAATGAGTGTGAATGTCATGAGGGAAGACTAATTCAATGTATAAGTGGCTCTAAGTTTAAAATAATAGTAAATAATAAAGGAGACCATTAAGCATAGTGAGCAGAGAGAGTGAAACTAGATTGGTGTAAGGATAATCAAGAACAAGCATAGTAAATGTGATGGCAATCCTAACACCATTAACACAATTTTGAAAAATCTATTCACTATTATAAAAACATGAAATTTATACACATTGAATACCCAATTAGTATTTTGGCAATATCTTTTTCTATACTCATCCAATCGACCTCAAATTGGATTCATGATTTAGATGTGCACCAACTGTCAAAATTTTAGCTATTTTGGTTAGATACATCTCAAGATATAACTAAATTACTGATCTTCACAATTCTATCTTTATTCAAATTCAACTTTTCACTAACATGGCTGCTACAAACCATCTCATCTTAATTTAATGTTAAATTTGCCTTCGATTTCTATTTCAAGCCTCGTTATCTTCATTCAGCTTCAAAATTTTAGTCAAACACTTCTAATCATTTTCCTTCATCTTATCAAGCCTCTAATTTTCTTCAACTTCTGATTTACATTTCGTGGACAAAAGAAACAACATCCTTTCTAATCGATGTTGACAGACCGAGTCAAAATTATAACTCCCACATATGATTTGGTGACCTTTAACATACTTGGAGATACTTCCATTCTATGCATATTTCCACATTATCATTCCCAAGTTGAATAAATATCCTCTATAGGTTTCTAATTCGAATTTGACAAGGGTTAACTGCTATGATGAAATACACTTTTATTATTTTATTGAAGTTGGCGTTAGATATAAATCGATATTGAGAAGACTAATTTATCCTAGTCGACATATGAGAGATAAAAACAATTTTTGTGCATCTCCTATTGAACCATTAGATAATTGAATTTATCCAACAAAAGATAGAGCCAAAAATGGAGGGTTCATTTAATGTTTCAAAGGGATTCAAAAACAAACCAAGATCTAAAGGTTGACCATCACAAAAGATTATCTGAGCATAACTAAGACCCATGTTACATTACATAACCAATTAGCATTATGGACAAATTATTTAAATTATACAAAGACCTATTCATGTGAAGAGATCATCAGGCTTTTCAATTCCCCATATCAATTTACACAATCGATCTAACTATTCCATCTTTCCATTCCACAACCCAGTCAAAACACAACTAAGCAAACAAATCTTGTAGAAATATTAGAGTGACTATGTAGATCATCATAAGGAACTTATTCATGTCAGATGAAATTCTCGTTCATTTGGAGATACATTAATTGGTGGAATCCATAGTAAATTTACTACATGTAGACTCACATCACAAATTTTGATTATCTATGGATATTTATAGTTGATAAATTTGAATGTTCATCAGAGATGTTGGCTTGAGTTCTTATCTGATTATGATTTTGACATCAACTATATCAAAGACAAGGAAAATAGATTAGTTGATGCCCTAAGTTGTAGAAGCTACATGACATCAATGAATGAGACTAGGGATCAAATTACAAATTTGGAGTAGGTGGTTCATGGACATGAAGAGGAAGAACATTAGGATGTACTTGAAGAGTATCCTGCTAAGCAAGTAAACCCTCAGGACGCTAGAGCTCAGGTAGGTGTGGAGTTAGATAAAGACATGAAGAAGGTAAACCAACCTAAGTTCAATGGAACTATTCTGGGTGATGGAGCTAAAGCATGGTTGACTGATATGGATAAGTATTTCAAAATTTGAAACTACTTTGATGTCACTAAGGTAGTATGGGGACCATACTAGTTGGCTAGTGAGGTAGCTACTTGGTGGGATAACAAGAGCTTGGAAATGAATCTTAACTCAACCACCACTACTTGGGATTAGTTTGTGACTTAGTTTAGGTCATGGTGGCTTCCAAGAATTTATTTTTATCAGAAGCTCATATATTTATATAATTTGAAATAGGGAGATGAGAGGTTTAGGATTAGAAAGTTTATCATGGGATTGAGACCCTAGATTGGTAGAGAGGTGGATGTTCATAGACTATGTCTTTGAGAAGGTGGTCAAATAGGAACAAAAGTTGAAGTCTCTTTCACAGGCCAAGGACAAGTTCAATAAAAAGTTTGAAAATTCTTAGTCAACATTCAAAAAGAAGAATTTGAAATAGAGGAGTGGAGAATCTAGGAAGTAGTTCAAAAACTATAATGCCAAGTTTAACAATAGTTCAGGCAACAAGAAACAGGGCAATGGGTCCAAGGGTAGTTTTAATGAAAACCATTAGATTGATAGGAAAGGACCACCTAGAGGTTGTTTCATTTACGTAGATGACCATTATGCTCATGATTGTACTCAGGATAAGTCAATGAACATAGGTCCTAGTTCTCAAAAGGGTAGTTTTCAATAACATATTCATCTAACGGTTGATAATTGGCAAGCCAAATTTTAAGCATTACCTATAAAACTATCAGATACTTTATTTGACGATCTAGTTTCCATTTTTATGGATACAAGGGCTACATAATGTTTTATAGATCCTAAAATGTTGAGTAAGTTAACTAGAAGAGATTGAGTAATGAAAAATGCATGGTCAGTATAGTATGGGAATGACCCAAAAGTCATGGTTGACAAGTGTTCAGTTAAAGTAGAGATTAGGTTTCCCAAATTCACAATAGTAGTTGATTTATATGTAGTACCGTTAGGGTCATATGATGTGATATTAGAAGTCAAATGGTTTGCAAATCATAAGGCCAAGGTTGATAGTTACTTGAAGAAGGCTGAGTGTCTAGATATTTTAGAAATCAGACACAAATTTAGGGTGAGAAAAGAGAGTTGAGGCTTAGGAATATTTATAAAATGCAACTCAAGAGGGATCAAGGAAAAAGGTACCAATAATTTATCATCAAGATAAATTAAATGGAGGAATCTAAGGAACCATCTCTCAAAGATTACCCATTTCTTAGATATTTTCATGATGTGTTTTTGAAAGAGTTGTCAGGATTGCCTCCTAGATGTGAGTTTAATTTCTCTATTGATATCATACCTAGTTCAGAACCATAGTGTAAGGCACCATACAAGATGAAAACCAATGAATTGGTTGAATAGAAGGCTCAAATCTAGGAATTATTGTCTAAGGGGTTGATTAGGGAAAGTGTCCCACCATGGGGTGCACTATTTGTCTTTATCAAGAAGAAGGATGGTACTCTTCAAATTTTCATTGATTATAGAATGTTGAACAAGGCAACTATAAAAAAATGGTACCCACTACCTTGTATAGATGATCTTTTCCATCAAATGTGGGGAGCAACAGTATTTTATAAGATTGATCTTAGAGCAGGATAACATCAACTGAGGATAAGGGATGAAGATATTTTAAAGGCAATGTTCAAAACTCACTATAGGCACTATGAGTTCACAATGTTACCATTTAAGTTGAAAAATGCTCCAACAACATTCATGAATCTCATGAATAACATGTTCAGAGATTACCTTGATCACTTTGTTTTAGTTTTTTTGGATGACAATATTATATACTCAAAGAATGAAGAGGAGCACCTTCAACATCTGGAACTGGTTCTGCAATGATTATAAAAGCACAAGCTGTATGGAAAATTATCTAAGTGAACATTTTTCTAAGAAAGAGTCTAATATTTGGGACATATTATATCTATACAGATGGTATCTTGGTAGATCCCAATGGGGATGTTATGAGATAGGTTTGAACAACCTTCTCCTAGGGTGAAAATTTTGGTTATAACACTAACATCTCTCCTCATTTTTAGTTTCATACCATAATCATTTAATATTTATATTATTTAAGGATAACGATTACATTGTATTTGTATTCCAAGTTTTCATATATCATTATATATTTGATCATGTAGGGGAAAAACATATAATAATTTAGGGCTTGCAATATCATGATTTCAGGTTGAACTTCATTAAGTGTTGGTTGTTAACTTGTGAAAGAAAAGGGGATGGCTTAAGAAGACTCCCTATAAGTACACACATTTGTTGAGGTTTTGTAGGGCGATTGGAACACATTAGGGTTTCAAGTAAGGAAAAGGATTTCAATGTGATCCATAGTAGATTATGACAAAATGAGTGAGGTTTTTTTAGTATATAAGTAGAGGAAGACATTTTTAACTTTGTTTTAGGATTTATAAAAAAATCCAATATATTTTTTCTCTCCATGAGATTTTTATATTACTAAGAGTGTCCTTTCTTACTTCTGGTAAATATTTCAAAATTGTCAGATTTTGGAAATATTTATTGGTTTTGTTCATCTCAATCTCATGACATATTTCAAACTATTTTCAAGCTCTGAAAATAAACATGTTTGATTGTGTTTATTTAATAACCCTAAATGCATCCATTTAAATTATTCCAGTACTTTCCTCTTGTCCAATTAAGTATGTTTGTATTTTTATATTGTTGTGTTCTATTTTGATTTAAATCCCACACTTGTATTTTTATTTATAATTTGTATTTAATTTTTCATGTAAATCACTTTACATATTTACATTTTGGATTAACCATGATCTATTTCATCACTTAGGGATGCATTGTTCTTATATTGCATATTATATTTGGTTTTTCCTAGTCATTCTTAAACCATTGCCTTATTGTGACCTCCTAGATCTACAATATTATTTTACAAGGATTCATGTAACATGAAGAGTAATAAAAGGTTATCTAAAGGCATTCTATAAATGTTTATAACTCTATCTACCATATTGAAAAAGTGTTATCAATGTCTTAGTTGTGTTCTAACACAAACTTGTTGAAGATAATTACACGTTGTTAATGTGGCATAGTATTTTGTAAATGAATTTTTTTTTTGCTATGTGGATGTTACAAGTGAAGCTAATGATAAAGGAACTAATATTCTAAGGAAGTATATGTATATGATCATATATGGTGAAGCATGTGTAACAAAGGTTGTTGAATTATGAATGAATTGATTAAGTCTGTGAATTGTAATACTTAATAAGCATGGTAAGAATGTTTTATAACTTTGAAGCCTTGTCTATAATTGTAAGATGGTATAATTTATGCTATAAGAAATATGGTTACTATCATAGGTTTATTTAACCAAAATGGGCTTCCCAGGTGAATTTGTGTTTGTGTGCATGTTTCCCATTAGCTTTGTCTTTTTATAGATCCGAATGACCTGAATCTCCTTTGTGTTTGTTTATTTCAAATGAGATAATTACCAACAACTTTCATGACTCACACGTAGATGCACCTAGAATAATTAATTTATTACACATGATTTAATGTTGATATATTTCTATGATTATAAAAAAATGTGTTATAAATACACTTTAATGATGACTGTTTATCATGATTATACATCATAGATTTTTTTGTTCCTATTTTACAAAAGGTATGTGTAATAAATTTATATTGAGATATGGAATTCATAGGTTCATCCCAACCTCAACACAAGAGCATATGATTTGCTTATTATAAACTTTAATTATATGATGATACACAACAATTATAAAGAGTTATAATAAATTATTCTAAATACTCCTAATTTTAGAGGTGGTCACTAGAGAGTTATGAGACATAATTCACTTGGTCTCCTCAACAATATGAACTTTCAAAGATGATACAAATTCTATCAAGACAATTTTGTAGTTTGTAGATAACAAAGTGTATTTATTACTATTTGTTATTTTACTACAATGATTTCAATAGTTCCTTGATTATTAGTTTAAATAGACATTAATTATCTTATAAATGTTTCCTTATGTTTACAAGCACCTAGGTTTCACATATTAAACACATAAGCACAAATGATTGTTCTAAGATATTCATGGCTTTAAAATAGTGGCATCTAAAATATGCATACCAAATTTTAAGGAGCATATGATTTATTTTATTTTTAAGGTATTGTTGGTTGAATATTTTGTCGATCAGCATACTGATAAACAAAATAGGTCTGATCAGCCAAAGTAGGAAGATTAGTCATCCAAATGTGTAGTTTTATCACATCAGAAGGGGACTGATCTCTCCTCTCATCAAGGGGAGGTTCCCTATAGATAAGCTATATATATATATGTATTTAAATAGAAAATAATACTTAGGGGTAGGACAAACAATCCATCTCTCTTTTTTTAGAGATGATGCGTGTGGATCAAAGGAAAAACTCAAGGGAAATGACAAACAAGACTCCTCTTCTTTCAAAAGTACTATTTAGCAAGCCACAAGAATAATCCAAGTAGTAACATCAAAATGTATCAAAATATGTAATAACCAGCAAATCGAGATGCAGCACAAAGCCTTCACCTGGATTGCTCAAGAGTAAGATACGAAGGACAATGAGGGCACAAAGTCACCCCAAGGTCCTTTACACAGAAATGAAAAGAAAACACACTGAAAGGCAATTATGGGGGCACAAAGTCTCTCCACAGTTGGCTCTTTAGGACACCTTTCTGACTAATTTCACTAATCTTGCTTGTTGAATTAAAGGAACAAAAAATAAATCAAGGAAAAAGACAAAAGAACAGTTTCCTCAACAATAAAGATATCACAGCACAAAGTCTGAAAAGTCACTTGCTTTCTTATTTCAGTAACAAAATATGATCAGCAATCTGAGCTCAAAGTCTCAGTAATGCCTCACAATTTGGGCAGAGTTTCATTCTCATTGTCAAAAAAGAGATCCATTTACAATAGAAGAGAGTCCCTTATATAGCCTCTTCAAGAAGGACTCAGGAATAGTAACACATCATGTTGCATTGAAATATGTTAAGAAGGTAGGTTGGAACTTAGGGGCATCTACCCATTTGCTTTTCTCAATGCAGAGAAACAAGTCATGCTATTGAAATTTTACATCTTTCAATGTCCACCTGGTGATCTGATCCTTCTTCATTGTTCCTCCTTTTCTGGTTATTGAATTGGGTCCTAGATTCAATTCGATGCTCTGTTCCTTAGTCACTTTCTACTGGTCTTTAGTAATTGATGCATGGCACATTTTGATGCTAAACAAATGAAGACATGTGGCAACTTCTGTGGGACTCTGAGAAATGTTTATTAATAGAGGCTTTGAAACCTATTAGAAATTTAGAATCGCAAATGCAGACATTTGGCGCATTCCACTTCATTTAGTCACTCATCCTTGGGTCCACCATGGTCTTTGCTCGAAACAGTGAAGCTAAGGGAAGAGACTGTGGATATTGACACTTGGAGGCTTTCGACAAGCTTCAAGAGGGACACATTGCAATATCTGCCAATTCGCAAAAACAAAGTTTAGTGAGGCTCAGCCGTCGACATTGGCATCATCCAGAAGATTTTGTTGGGCTTTTGTCTCGATCTGTTTGGTTTCCTTGGTCACTTTTTGCCACGAGAATTCCCTTCACAAGGGCACTTGTGTCTTTGACTCTTGGGGCACTCCTTTGAACTTTGTTGCTTGAACCAACCGTTAAACCAAGTTTTGGTTCAACGGTTCAAATGAAGCCTTGAATCGATTGAGGAACTGTTTGATTGAACTAAATGATGAATCAAAGCATTAAACCGCTTGATTTAACCCACCTTTGAACCATTTGACATTGAACCAATGAACCAAATGTTGAATCTGCTGCTTGAACTCACCTTTGAACATTTTTGTTTGAACCAAGGCACTGAAAAAATCCGTAGAAACCAAGTTCATAGTTTTCTTTAACCTTGAAAGAGTCTATAGATTTTAACCTGTAAATCCCATTAAACTTGAACTACAAAGTCCTTAGATTTCCTCTTCCTGCTGAGTCTGTAGATTTTCTCTTCCTGTTGAGTCCATAGATTCAAGCCTGCAGAGTCTGTAGATTCAAGCCTGCAGAGTCCATAAATTTCAGAAAAGCTTGAAAAATGAGGAATTTGAATGCCCAAGACAAATTTTAAAAAGGGAAGAGATAATTTTGGTCTTTAGGACCAAAATAGTTCAAATGTTGTCCCAAAAATGAGTGATAGCTTTTGGGGGACAACAGCTGGCTCTAGTTGGGTAACTTCTGTCAATTGCAAAAAGAATTGTAAGGAGTAGAATCCAGAATCTCCAGTGTCTTCATGTGTACCATTGGGTTACAGAGTCATGCTACCCAAAAATGAAAGGCATAAAAAATGGAAACAAACAAAACAAAATAGGATTAAAAACTATACAAATATACATATGTACAGATGAAATGATATGATACTTCAAGAATTGAAGAATTTTAGATACTGCTTTCTCCTGGTAGACCATGAAAATAGTGTGGCATCTTGGTAAACTAGTAGGAAAACATTTTGCCCCTAGAAATGGTGACGGGTGAATGGAGCTCTCCACTAGGAAACCAATTTTTTGTATCTTCTTCTTATTCTAAGGCAGGACTTGGTCTTCAAATGGGAAACCATAACTCCTTGCTCTCTTGGGGAAGGATTCCTTTGCCTGATTTTGATTTACAGCAGCATGGTCCACCATCATAACTTGTTGTTCTATTGGTCCAATCTAGCACATGATTGGATTGTCCATATCAATCTCCTAACAACCATCAGCTCAGCATCTCCTTTGATGTGAAAGAGTTTGACTTCTTCACCCTAAGTAATTTTCAATCCTAGCAACAGAGATATGTATCTAACTGTGGAAGAAATGCTAACTTGCAAATTGCATGAAGAAATAATATCTCTTTGAGGAGATATCAACATAGTCCCAACTTCATCATTGGTGGAAGAATTGCTGTCATCATCAGAAGCTGATCTTCTATTAGATTTCTCTTTATTAGAGATGGAAGATCCTTTCTTGTTTATACTACATCCTACCAATTCTCCTGAAGTCTTGTTTGGATCAATTCCTAGATTTTCAGCTACAAGACTTTCATCAGAATCATGAACATCCTCTATGGTAAAGAAATAATTACCCCTGCTTGAAGACTCAGATAGAATTTGTGCTATAGGGGCTGATGTTTGGGTAACCACATATTTTGTCTCAGACAGGTCTGCATCTGGTTCTCCATCAGTGTCCAATTGCTCAGGATTGACTTGCAGGGATTCAAACTCAGTCATTTGAATTTTGGATTCTTTGACATGATCGATCATGTCAAATGACTGAAATGGATTTCAAAGAAAGGATGGGAGTTCATCCTTTTGATTTTCAAGAGGGGGAGGACTAGTTTGCGAAGCTGAAGTAGAAGGTACAGAGATGTTGGATGTACTCACTTATTTGGTAATCACTGGGTCCTTTGATTGAAAAGGAAGAGGGGTTCTCTACTCAGTAATTGAAGTTGCTGGTTGGGGTCACTCCTCTGTCTTCTCTTTGTCAGCCTGCTAGGCTGACTAATTTTGGGACTGGGTGAATACTGCGTATGATCTTTTAATTGCTTCACCTTCACTTCTGGGTTCATCCTGGTAATTCAGGAAACCAATGTGGGAGTCGCCAGCTGATTCTTCTAGATCCTCCTTAAAGAGATCAACACCATTTTCTTGCTCTAACTTAGGTTGGAAATAGGAAACATGCTCTGTTTCCAGATTTCCAACTACCGAGTTTGTTGGAAGTGCTTCAAGGGCAGGATTCCTCTATGGAGGAAGAAGACGATTTTGTTGCCCTTGACTTCTGGCAATGTTGCCTTGATATGGCTGATTAGGGAATGTCCTCCTTGGTATATCTTTATATAGAGGAGCAGAAGACATACTTTGTGCCATTTGCCTTTTCAAAGCTAGCAATTCATTTGCCAGCTTTTGTACCATTGGATCAGTGGTGCCTGTAGATGTATATTCAAGAAAAGATGAGAATCTATTTTTGTTTGAATCTCTTCTTATCTTCCCTGCTAAGATGAGATCATCTTCTACCTCAATGGCCAAAATTTGAGCTACAACAAGATCTATTTGACCAGCACATCTCAAAAGAAAACTGACTTCAGGTAACTAAGAATTAATGAAGAAGCATTTGAGATTCTCAGCTGTAGGTCGAGTAATTACAGGAATTTTGTTCCTCAATTTGTCAAATTTGGCTATGAAATCCCTCATAGGCTCATGAGGCTCTTTCTTCATTTGAGTGAGCTGGGCCAACAAGGCATGTGCATCTTCTACAGGCTTGAACCTTGCTTCAAACTTGGCTTTAAGTGTATTCCAGTCAGTCACTGATCTAGCTTGCAGATGGTAAAACCAGTTTGCAGCAGCACCTTATAGTGTCTCCACAAAAATCCTGACTGTCACATCTTCAAATTCCACCCCTATCACACCACAAGCTATGGTGAAGGCTGCAATGTGTTCATTAGGGTGGACTCTTCCATCAACAAAGAATTTGGGGAAATTCTTCCTTGAA
This sequence comes from Torreya grandis, assembly GCA_037957365.1. Classification (NCBI taxonomy): domain Eukaryota; kingdom Viridiplantae; phylum Streptophyta; class Pinopsida; order Cupressales; family Taxaceae; genus Torreya; species Torreya grandis. Next base: position 10,410,436 of record JARHVA010000003.1, read on the forward strand.
TTGAGTGGTAGCTCATGCAAGGGTGGAGTTAGATTAAGTGGGCCAAATGAGTTACCCTAGGGGCCTCAAATTTCCATGATTAGATTATGAACAATAGGGATAACACATCTAAGTGGAGTTGCTAGATTATAGGACAAAAATGGAAAAGAAACTAGCCTTGCTTCAACTCAAAGCTTGAGGCTTCAAACTGTGCTTTCTTTTCCAGCAGCTCTGGTTTTGTAGACCAAATAATATAATGGAGATGGATGAAAAATGGAGATGGATGAAAATGGTAAGGCTATAAAGAATAATGGGTAAGACATGAAATAGAGTCACCAGAGTCTGTAATGGATAAGGGTTATAATGATAATGGGTTATATTCCCTAGCGGAGTCGCCAAAAATTGTTGGTTGAATATTTTGTTGAACAACATACTGATAAACAAAATAGGTCTGATCAGCCAAAGTAGGAAGATTAGTCATCCAAATGTGTAATTTTACCACATCAAAAGGGGACTAATCTCTCCTCTCATCAAGGGGAGGTTCCCTATAGATAAGCTATATATATATATATATATATATATATAAATAAAAAATAATACTTAGGGGTAGGACAAACCATCCATCTCTCTTTTTTTAGAGATGATGCATGCGGATCAAAGGAAAAACTCAAGGGAAATGACAGACATCACTCCTCTTCTTTCAAAAGTACTATTCAACAATCCACAAGAATACTCCAGGTAGTAACAACAAAATGTAACAAAAGATGTAATAACTAGCAAATCGAGATGCAACACAAAGTCTTCACCTGGATTGCTCAAGAGTAAGATACGAAGGACAATGAGGGCACAAAGTCACCCTAAAGTCCTTTACACAGAAATGAAAAGAAAACACATTGAAAGGCAATTATGGGGGCACAAAGTCTCTCCACAGTTGACTCTTTAGGACACCTTTCTGACTAATTTCACTAATCCTGCTTGTTGAATTAAAGGAATAGAAAATAAATCAAGGAAAAAGACATAAGAATAGTTTCCTCAACAACAAAGATATCACAGCACAAAGTCTGAAAAGTCACTTGCTTTCTTATTCCAGTAACAAAATATGATCAACAATCTGATCTCAAAGTCTCAGTAATGCCTTACAATTTGGGCAGAGTATCATTATCATTGTCAAAAAAGAGATCCATTTACAATAGAAGAGAGTCCCCTATATAGCCTCTTCAAGAAGGACTCGAGAACAGTAACACATCATGTTGCATTGAAATATATTAAGAAGGCAGGCTGGAACTTAGGGGCATCTACCCATTTGCTTTTCTCAATGTAGAGAAACAAGTCACACTATTGAAAGTTTACATCTTTCAATGTCCACCTAGTGATCTGATCCTTCTTCATCGTTCCTCCTTTTTTGGTTATTTGAATTGGGTCCTAGATTCAGTTTGATGCTCTGTTCCTTAGTCACTTTCTCCTTGTCTTTAGCAATTGAAGCATGGCACATTCTGCTGCTAAACAGGTGAAGACACATGACAACTTTGGTGGGACTTTGAGAAATGTTTATTGATAGAGGCTTTGAAACCTATTAGAAATTCAAAATTGCGGATGCAAACACTTGGTGCGTTTTGCTTCATTTAGTCACTCATCCCTGAGTCCACCATGGTCTTTGCTCGAAATAGTGAAGCTAAGGGAAGAGACTGTAGATATTGACACTTGGAGGCTTTCGACAAGCTTTAAGAGGGACACATGGCAATATCTACCAATTCACATAAACAAAGTTTAGTGAGGCTCAGCCATCGATACTTGGCATCATTCACAGGATTCTGTTGGGTTTTTGTCTCAGTCTATTTATTTGCCTTGGTCACTTTTTGCCATGGGAATTCCCTTTACAAGGGCACTTGTGTCTTTGACTCTTGGGGCACTCCTTTGAACTTTATCGCTTGAACCAACCGTTGAACCAAGTTTTGGTTCAATGGTTCAAACGAAGCCTTGAACCAATTGACAAACCGTTTGATTGAACCAAAGGATGAATCAAAGCATTGAACCACTTGATTGAACCTGCCTTTGAACTATTTGACGTTGAACCAATGAACCAAATGTTGAACCTATTGCTTGAACCCACCTTTGAACATTTTTATTTGAACCAAGGCACTAAAATAATCTGTAGAAACCAAGTTCGTAGGTTTCTTTAACATTGAAAGAGTCGGTAGATTTTAACCTGTAAATCCCATTGAACTTGACCTGTAAAGTCCATAGATTTCCTCTTCTTACTGAGTCTGTAGATTTTCTCTTCCCGTTGAGTCTATAGATTCAAGCCTACAGAGTCCGTAGATTTCTAAAAATCTTGAAAAATGAGGAATTTGAATGCCTAAGACAAATTTTAAAATGGGAAGAGAAAATTTTGGTTTGTAAGACTAAAATAGTTTAAATTTTGTCCCAAAAATGAGTGATAGCTTTTGGGGGACAACAGCTAGCTCCAGTTGGGGAACTTCTGTCAATTGGAAAAAGAATTGAAAGGAGTAGAATCTAGAATCTCCAGTGTCTTCATGTGTACCATTGGGTTACGGAGTCATGCTACCCAGAAATGAAAGGCATCAAAAATGGAAACAAACAAAACAAAATATGATTAAAAACTATACAAATATATATATATATATATATATATATATATATATATATATATGTACAGATGAAATGATCTGATACTTCAAGAATTGAAGTATTGCAGATACTGCTTTCTCCTGGTAGACCATGAAAATAGTGTGCCATCTTGGTAAACCAACAAGAAAAAATTTTGCCCCCAGAAACGGTGACGGGCGAATGGAGCTCTCCACTAAGAAACTAATTTTCTATATCTTCTTCTTGGCCTTTTCTTCTTCTTGTTCTAAGGTAAGATGTGGTCTTCAAACCAGAAACCATAGCTCCTTACTCTCTTAGTGAAGGATTCCTTTGCCTGATTTTGATTTGCAGCAGCATGGTCCACCATCATAACTTACTATTCTGCTGGTCCACTCCAGCACATGATTGGATTGTCCATATCAAACTCCTGACAAACTATCAACTCAGAATCTCTTTTGATGTGAAGGAGTTTGACTTCTTCACCCTGAGCAGTGTTCAATCCAAGCAACAAAGATCTGTATCTAGCTGTGAAAGAAATGCTGACTTGCAAATTGCATGAAGGAAGAATATCTCTTTGAGGAGATATCAACACAGTCCCAAATTCATCATTGGTGGAAGAATTGCTGTCATCATCAGAAGCTGATCTCCTAACAAATTTCTCTTTATTAGAGATGGAAGATCCTTCCTTGTTTATACTGTATCCTACCAATTCTCCTGAGGTCTTGTTTGGATCAATTCTTGGATTGTCAGCTACAAGACTTTCATCAAAAACATGAACATCCTCTATGGTAAATAAATAATTACCCCTGCTTGAAGACTCAGACATAATTTATGCTGCAGGGGCTGATGTTTGGGTGACCATGTATTTTGTCTCAGACAGGTCCGCATCTGGTTCTCCATCAATGTCTATTGCTCAGGATTGACTTGTAGGGTTTCAAACTCAGTCATTTGAATTTTGGATTCCTTGACATGATCAATCATGTCAAATGACTGGAATGGTTTTGGAAGAAAGGATGGGAGTTCATCCTTTTGATTTCTAAGAGGGGGAAGACTGGTTTACGAAGCTGAAGTAGAAGGTACAGAGATGTTTGATGTACTTACTTCTTTGGTAATCACTGGGTCCTTTGATTGAAAAGAAAGAGGGGTTCTCTGCTCAGCAATTGAAATTGTTGGTTGGGGTCACTCCTTTGTCTTCTCTTTGTTTGCCTATTGGGCTGATTAATTTTGGGACAGGGTCAATACTGCATATGATCCTTTGATTGCTTCACCTTCAATTCTGGGTTTATCTTGGTAATTTAGGAAACCAATGTGGGAGTTGCCAGTTAATTCTTCTAGATCCTCCCTGAAGAGATCAACACCATTTTATTGCTCTAACTCAGGTTGGAAATAGGAAACATGCTCTATTTCCAGATATCCAACTACCAAGTTTGTTGGAGGTGCTTCAAGGGCAGGATTCCTCTGTGGAGGAAGAAGATGATTTTGTTGCCCTTGACTTCTGGCAGCATTACCTTGATATGGCTGATTAGGGAATGTCCTCCTTGGTATATCATTATATAAAGGAGCAGAAGACATACTTTGTTCTATTTGCCTTTTCAAAGCTAGCAATTCATTTGCCAGCTTTTGTACCATTAGATCAGTGGTGCCTATAGATGTATATTCAGGAAAATATGAGGATCTATTTCTATTTGGATATCTTCTTATCTTCCCTGCTAAGATGAGATCATCTTCTACCTCAGTGGCCAAAATTTGAGCTGTAGCAATATCTATTTGACTAGTACGTCTCAAAAGAAAATTGACTTCAGGTAACTGAGAATTAATGAAGAAGCATTTGATATTCTCAGTTGTAGGTCGAGAAATTACAGGAATTCTGTTCCTCAGTTTGTCAAATTTGGCTATGAAATATCTCATAGGCTCATAAGGATCTTTCTTCATCTGACTGAGCTAGGCCAAAAAGGCATGTGCATCTTTTGTGGGCTTGAACCTTGCTTCAAACTTGGCTTTAAGTGTATTCCAGTCATTCACTGATCCAGCTTGCAGATGGTAAAACTAGTCTACAGTAGCACCTTGTAGTGTCTCCACAAAAAGCCTGACTGCCACGTCTTTAAATTCCACACCTATCACACCACAGGGTATGGTGAAGGCTGCATTGTGTTCATCAGGGTGGACTCTTCCATCACCAAAGAATTTGGGGAAATTCTTCCTTGAATTGAGTGGTAGCTCATGTAGGGATGGAGTTAGATTAAGTGGGCCAAATGAGATACCCCAGGGGCCTCGAACTGCCATGATCAGATTATGAACAATAGGGATAACACATCTGAGTGGAGTTTTTAGATTATAGGATAAAAATATAAAAGAAACTGGCTTTGCTTCAGCTTAAAGCTTGAGGCTTCAAACTATGCTTTCTTTCCTAGTAGCTCTAGTTTTGCAGACCAGATAATATAATGGAGATGGATGAAAAATGGACATGGATGAAAATGGTAAGGCTATAAATAATAATGGGTAAGACATCAAAAAAAGTCACCAGAGTCTATAATGGATAAGGGTTATAATTATAATGGGTTATATTCCCTAGCAGAGTCGCCAAAAACTGTTTGTTGAATATTTTGTCGATCAACGTACTATTAAAAAAAATAGGTTTGATCAGCCAAAGTAGGAAGATTAGTCATCCAAATGTGTAATTTGATCACATCATAAGGGGACTGATCTCTCCTCTCATCAAGGGGAGGTTCCCTATATATATATATATATAGAAAATAATACTTAGGGGTAGGACAAACCATCCATCTCTCTTTTTTTAGAGATGATGCATGTGGATCAAAGGAAAAACTCAAGGGAAATGACAAACAACACTCTTCTTCTTTCAAAAGTACTATTTAGCAAGCCACAAGAATACTCTAGGTAGTAACAACAAAATGTAGCAAAAGATGTAATGACCAACAAATCAAGATGCAGCACAAAGTCTTCACCTGGATTGCTCAAGAGTAAGATACGAAGGACAATGAGGGCACAAAGTCACCCCAAGGTCCTTTACATAGAAATGAAAAGAAAACACATTGAAAGGCAATTATGGGGGCATAAAGTCTCTCCACAGTTGACTCTTCAGGACACCTTTTTGACTAATTTCACTAATCCTACTTGTTGAATTAAAGGAATAGAAAATAAATCAAGGGAAAAAACATAAGAACAGATTCCTCAACAACAAAGATATCACAACACAAAGTCTGAAAATTCACTTGCTTTCTTATTCCAGTAACAAAATATGATCAACAATCTGAGCTCAAATTCTCAGTAATGCCTTACAATTTGGGCAGAGTTTCATTCTCATTGTCAAAAAAGAGATCCATTTACAATAGAAGAGATTCCCTTATATAGCCTCTTCAATAAGGACTCGGGAATAGTAACACATCATGTTGCATTGATATCTATTAAGAAGGCAGGCTAGAACTTAGGGGCATCTACCCATTTGCTTTTCTTAATGCAGAGAAACAAGTCACGCTATTGAAAGTTTACATCTTTCAATGTCCACCATGGTCTTTGCTCAAAATAGTGAAGCTAAGGGAAGAGACTGCAGATATTGACACTTGGAGGCTTCCAACAAGCTTCAAGAGGGACACATGACAATATCTGCCAATTTGCAGAAACAAAGTTTAGTGAGGCTCGGCCGTTGACACTTGGCATCATCTACAAGATTCTGTTGGGCTTTTGTCTCAGTTTGTTTCTTTGCCTTGGTCACTTTTTGCCATGGGAATTCCCTTCGCAAGGGCACTTGTGTCTTTGACTCTTGGGGTACTCCTTTGAACTTTGTCACTTGAACCAACCATTGAACCATGTTTTGGTTCAACGGTTCAAACAAAGCCTTGAACTGATTGACAAACCATTTGATTGAACCAAAGGATGAATCAAAGAATTGAACCACTTGATTGAACCTGCCTTTGAACCATTTGATGTTGAACCAATGAACCAAACATTGAACCTACTGCTTGAACCCGCCTTTGAACATTTTTGTTTGAACCAAGGCACTGAAATAATTTGTAGAAACCAAGTTCGTAGTTTTCTTTAACTTTGAAAGAGTCCATAGATTTTAACCTATAAATCCCATTGAACTTGACCTACAAATTCCGTAGATTTCCTCTTCTTGCTAAGTCTGTAGATTTTCTCTTCCTGCTGAGTCCGTAGATTCAAGCCTACAGAGTCTGTAGATTCAAGCCTACATAGTCCATATATTTCTGAAAAGCTTGAAAAATGAGGAATTTGAATGCCCAAGACAAATTTTAAAAAGGGAAGAGATAATTTTGGTATGTAGGACCAAAATAGTTCAAATGTTTTCCCAAAAATGAGTGATAGCTTTTGGGGGACAACAACTGGCTCCAGTTGGGGAACTTCTGTCAATTGCAAAAATAATTGAAAGGAGTAGAATCTAGAGTTTCTAGTGTCTTCATGTGTACCATTGGGTTACGGAGTCATGCTACCCAGAAATGAAAGGCATAAAAAATGAAAACAAACAAAACAAAATAGGATTAAAAACTATACAAATATACATATGTACAGATGAAATGATCTAATACTTCAAGAATTGAAGTATTTTAGATACTACTTTCTCTTAGTAGACCATGAAAATAGTGTGCCATTTTGGTAAACCAGTAGGAAAACATTTTGCCCCCAGAAACAGTGATGGGTGAATGGAGCTCTCCATCAGGAAACCAATTTTCTATATCTTCTTCTTGGCCATTTTTTCTTCTTGTTCCAAGGTAGGATGTGGTCTTCAAACTGGAAACCATAACTCCTTGCTCTCTTGGTGAAGGATTCCTTTGCCTGATTTTGATTTGCAGCATCATGGTCCACCATCATAACTTGCTATTTGTCTGGTCCAGTCTAGCACATGATTGGATTATCCATATCAAATTCCTGACAAACCATCAACTCAACATCTCCTTTGATGTGAAGGAGTTTGACTTCTTCACCTTGAGCAGTGTTCAATCCAAGCAATAGAGATCTGTATCCAACTGTGGAAGAAATACTGACTTGCAAATTGCATGAAGGAAGAATATCTCTTTGAGGAGATATCAACATAGTCCCATCTTCATCATTGGTGGAAGAATTGCCGTCATCATCAGAAGCTGATCTCCTATCAGATTTCACTTTATTAGAGATGGAAGATCCTTCCTTGTTTATACTGCATCCTACCAATTCTCCTGAAGTCTTATTTGGATCAATTCCTGGATTGTCAGCTACAAGACTTTCATCAAAAACATGAACATCCTCTGTGGTAAAGAAATAATTACCCCTGCTTGAAGACTCAAACAAAATTCTTGCTGCAGGGGCTGATGTTTGGGTGACCACGTATTTTGTCTCAGACAGGTCTGCATCTAGTTCTCCATCAATGTCCAATTGCTCAAGATTGACTTGCAAGAATTCAAACTCAGTCATTTGAATTTTGGATTCCTTGACATGATCGATCATGTCAAATGACTGGAATGGATTTGAAAGAAAGGATGGGAGTTCATCCTTTTGATTTCTAGGAGGGGGAGGACTGGTTTGCGAAGCTAAAGTAGAAGGTACAGAGATGTTGGATGTACTTACTTATTTGGTAATCACTGAGTCTTTTGATTGAAAAAGAAGAGGGGTTCTCTGCTCAGCAATTGAAATTACTGGTTAGGGTCGCTCCTCTGTCTTCTCTTTGTCGGCCTATTAGGCTGACTGATTCTAGGACTGGGTGAATACTGCGCATGATCATTTGATTGCTTCACTTTCACTTCTGGGTTCATCTTAGTAATTCAAGAAATCAATGTGGGAGTCTCCAACTGATTCTTCTAGATCCTCCCTGAAGAGATCAATGCCATTTTTTTGCTCTAACTCAGGTTGGAAATAGGAAACATGCTCTGTTTTTAGATATCCAACTACTGAGTTTGTTGGAGGTTCTTCAAGGGCAGGATTCCACTATGGAGGAAGAAGATGATTTTGTTGCCCTTGAATTTTAGCAGCGTTGCCTTGATATGGCTGATTAGGGAATGTCCTCCTTGGTATATCTTTATATAGAGGAGCATAAGACATACTTTGTGCCATTTGCCTTTTCAAAGCTAGCAATTCATTTGCTAGCTTTTGTACCATTGGATCAGTGGTGCCTGTAGATGTATATTCAGAAGAAAATGAGGATCTTTTTCTATTTGGATCTCTTCTTATCTTCCCTTCTAAGATGAGATCATCTTCTACCTCAGTGGCTAAAAGTTGAGCTGCAGCAAGATCTATTTGACCAGCACATCTCAAAAGAAAATTGACTTTAGATAACTGAGAATTAATGAAGAAGAATTTGAGTCTAAGCTGTAGGTCGAGCAATTATAGGAATTCTGTTCCTCAATTTGTCAAATTTAGCTATGAAATCCCTCATAGGCTCATGAGGCTCTTTCTTCATCTGAGTGAGCTAGGCCAACAAGGCATGTGCATCTTTTGTGGGCTTGAACCTTGCTTCAAACTTGGCTTTAAGTGTATTCCAGTTAGTCACTGATCTAGCTTGCAGATGGTAAAACCAGTCTCCAGTAGTACCTTGTAGTGTTTCCACAAAAATCCTAACTGCCACGTCTTCAAATTCCACCCCTATCACACCATAGGCTATGGTGAAGGATGCAATGTGTTCATTAGGGTGGACTCTTCCATCACCAAAGAATTTAGGGAAATTCTTCCTTGAACTAGTGGTAGCTCATGCAGGGGTGGAGTTAGATTAAGTGGGCCAAATGAGTTACCTCAGGGCCTCAAACTACCATGATCAAATTATGAACAATAGGGATAACACATCTGAGTCAAGTTTCCAGATTATACGACAAAAATGGAAAAGAAACTGGCCTTGCTTCAACTTAAAGCTTGAGGCTTCAAACTGTGCTTTCTCTCCTAGCAGCTCTGGTTTTGCAGACCAGATAATATAATAGAGATGGATGAAAATGGTAAGGCTATAAAGAATAATGGGTAAGACATGAAACAGAGTCGCCAAAGTCTGTAATGGATAAGGGTTATAATGATAATGGGTTATATTCCCCAGCGGAGTCACCAAAAACTGTTGGTTGAATATTTTGTCAATCAATGTACTGATAAACAAAATAGGTCTGATCAGCCAAAGTAGGAAGATTAGTCATCTAAATGTGTAATTTTACCACATCAAAAGGGGATTGATCTCTCCTCTCATCAAGGGGAGGTTCCCTATAGATAAGCTATATATATATATATATATATAAACATAAATTAATACTTAGGGGTAGGACAAACCATCCATCTCTCTTTTTTCAGAGATGATGCGTGCGAATCAAAGGAAAAACTCAAGGGAAATGATAGACATCACTCCTCTTATTTCAAAAGTACTATTCAATAAGCCACAAGAATACTCCAGGTAGTAATAGCAAAATGTAGCAAAAGATGTAATAACCAGCAAATCGAGATGGAGCACAAAGTCTTCACTTGGATTGCTCAAGAGTAAGAAACGAAGGACAATGAGGGCACAAAGTCACCCCAAGGTCCTTTACATAGAAATGAAAAGAAAACACACTAAAAGGCAATTATGGGGGCACAAAGTCTCTCCATAGTTGACTCTTTAGGACACCTTTTTGACTAATTTCACAAATCTTGCTTGTTAAATTAAAGGAACAAAAAATAAATCAAGGAAAAAGACATAAGAACAGTTTCCTCAACAACAAATATATCACAGCACAAAGTCTGAAAAGTCACTTTCTTTCTTATTCCAATAACAAAATATGATCAGCAATCTGATCTCAAAGTCTCAGTAATGCCTTACAATTTGGGCAGAGTTTCATTCTCATTGTCAAAAAAGAGATCCATTTATAATAGAAGAGAGTGCCTTATATAGCCTCTTCAAGAAGGACTCGAGAACAGTAACACATCATGTTGCATTGAAATTTGTTAAGAAGGCAGACTAGAACTTAGGGGCATCTACCCATTTGCTTTTCTCAATGCAGAGAAACAAGTCACGCTATTGAAAGTTTACATCTTTCAATGTCCACCTGGTGATCTGATCCTTCTTCATCATTCTTCCTTTTCTAGTTATTTGAATCGGGTCTGAGATTCAATTCGATGCTCTATTACTTAATCACTTTCTACTGGTCTTTAGCAATTGACGCGTGGCACATTCTGCTGCTAAACAGGGGAAGACACGTGGTAACTTTTGCGGGACTCTGAGAAATGTTTATTAATAGAGGCTTGGAAACCTATTAAAAATTTAGAATCGTGGATGCAGACACTTGGCATGTTTCGCTTCATTTAGTCACTCATCCCCAGGTCCACCATGGTCTTTGCTTGAAACAGTGAAGCTAAGGGAAGAGACTGTGGATATTGACACTTGGAGGCTTTTGACAAGCTTCAAGAGGGATACATGGCAATATCTACCAATTCGTAGAAACAAAGTTTAGTGAGGCTCGGCCGTCGACACTTGGCATCATCCGCAAGATTTTTTTGGGCTTTTGTCTCGGTCTGTTTGTTTGCCTTGGTCACTTTTTGCCACGGGAATTCCCTTCGCAAGGGCACTTATGTCTTTGACTCTAGGGGCACTCCTTTGAACTTTGTCTCTTGAACCAACCATTGAACTAAGTTTTGGTTCAATGGTTCAAATGAAGCCTTGAACCGATTGAGGAACCGTTTGATTGAACCAAAGGATGAATCAAAGCATTGAACTGCTTGATTGAACCTGCCTTTGAACCTTTTGACATTGAACCAATGAACCAAACGTTGAACTTGCTGCTTGAACCTGCCTTTGAACATTTTTGTTTGAACTAAGGCACTGAAATAATCCGTAGAAACCAAGTTCGTAGTTTTCTTTAACCTTGAAAGAGTCCGTAGATTTTAACCTGTAAATCCCATTGAACTTGACTTGCAAAGTCCATAGATTTCCTCTTCCTGCTGAGTCCATAGATTTTCTCTTCCTGCTGAGTCCGTAGATTCAAGCCTGCAGAGTCCGTAGATTTCTGAAAATCTTGAAAAATGAGGAATTTGAATGCCCAAGACAAATTTTAAAAAGGGAAGAGATAATTTTGGTCTATAGGACCAAAATAGTTCAAATGTTGTCCCAAAAATGAGTGATAGCTTTTGAGGGACAACAGGTATTAGGAGATATAATCTAGGATAACCTAACCTCTCTCCTCATTTTTAATTTCATACCAAAATCATTTCATATTTATAATTTTAGATATTAATGATTACATCATATTTATATTCCAATTTTTCATATTTAATTATATGTTTGATCATGTAGGGAAAGAGAATATAAGGATTTGGGGATTTAAATATCATAATTTCATGTTGAAATTAATTAGTGTTGGTTGTGAACTTATGCAAGAATAGGATATGATTGAAGCATTCTTATTATAAGTACACCTATTTTTTGAGGTTTTGTAAGGTGATTGGAGCACATTGTTGAACATGATGCCCATATGGGCACTTGAGTTATATTTTTAAAATTAAAATATTTTAGTTTTTTAGGTTTTTTCTAAGGTTATTTAATTTGTTTATGATATTTTATTAGTTTTTTGGATAATTTTAGACACTTTCTAATGATTTCTTAAAAAATAACTAGAACTGCCAGTTCACCCTAGTTCTCTGTGGTTCATTGTTTGAGTACTTAGTTGAGTCTAAAACATTATCCACTCATTACCAAACATGTGAGGTGAACTTTATTGATTATATCACTGAAATTTAATTTAATTTTAGTTTAATTTTTATAATCAACTTAGTTGGGTCACCTAGGTTGACTAAGATGCCTTTTTATTTCTATGTTTGACTTTACTATTAAAGAGGCTTTTTGCATGATGCACAAATATTTATATTAAGTTAAAATCAGTTATTTAGTATATTTTCAATGGATTTAGTCTATTCTTAGTTCACTTAATGGTCTATAATTTTTTATTATATTTTTAATTTTAGATTTTACTTGCATTTCAAGTTTCTTTGTAACTTGCTCAAGATAGCTTTCTTTATTTAATAAAGTTTCACACAACATAAGTGTGGTGCATTAATTAAAATTGAGAATATTTTTGTATATTTTATCTATGATATTATTTTAGGTATACACAAGTTTATGCTATTAAGCATATATTTTCGAGTTTGAATCTATTCCATACACTTTTTGATCAATACTTTCACTCACAACATAATTAGTTTGATAACTAGTAATTTTAAGATAGTTTTCTTGATATATAGTTTCAATATTAGAGTGAAAAAATTTTATTTTAACTCCATAAATTCATTCAAAACATTCACTTGGTATCATATCCACATTCAAGCAAGGTTCAAAAGTATTTTTCAAGCTATTATCAGAAGAAATAATGGCTTCAATGAATTCTGCTTTCATGAATACTCATATTTTCAAATGTGACAGCTTTGAGTATTGGAGAGATCAATTAAAAATAATTATTGTGAAAAAGGTGTTTTGAATAATTTTATCCATTGGTACACACCACCTAAATATTAAAATACGTTGACAAAAGATTATAAAATAACAAAAAATGATGAAGAAAAGGGAGATGCACAAGCTTTCTTCTATCTTTAGATTGTCATAGACCCAAGCATTAATCTAAGATTTTTAAGATGCAAGAATGACCATGAGCCATGGAATAGATTGGAGAATTCATAAATAGGATATATCAAGGTAAGATAAGAAAAAATAAAAATCCTAAAATCAATTTTGATAATGTCGAGTTCTAAAGGAGTTGAAGATTATTGCATAAGGATAAATGATTTAGTACATAGAATAAGGGTTTATTGAGAAAATATATAAGATAGTGTTATAGTAAAAAATATTTTGAAATACTTAATCTAAATATGGATACATATTGAGATTAATGTTTAAGAGTTTAAATATATTAATGCTATAAGTGTTTATGATTTAGTGCGTTCTCTCTTGTCTCATGAGTGTAAGATGAGATTATATGTAAGAGATCTAGAACATGGTCTAGAACAAACACTTGAAACCAAGGCAAGGGTTTAAAAGAACAAATAAAAAAATAAAAATTAGATTCAAAGGAGTTTAAAAAAATAAAATTTAAAATGAAAATATGAATAAAAATTCATAGGTAAGAGCAAGAAATACTTTACTTATTATTATAAAAAAAGAGGACACATGATAAAAGTTTGTAAGCTACTAGCAGCTAAGAATCAAGCCAATAAAGAGAGGGAACAAAAGGATTTTAAAATGAAGAAAGTGAGTTTTAAGAGGGATTATATTATTTTATCAAATATTTTTTTAATAGAGTAATAAAATATTTTTTTCCTCTTGATTTAGGTTGCTCAAATCAAGTGACAAGTCACAAATATCATTTCAGCAAGTTAGATGATTCCTTAAAAATTCAAGAGCAATTAGGAGATGGAAATCACATCCAAGTTGAGGGAAATGGTAGCATTAAAATAACCATAATAAAAGGTAAAGTTGATATAATTTATCCTAAGAGTGTTGATCATAATTTGATATGATATAGTGATGAAATCAAAGCATACAAATTTTATAATCCTACTAGTGAATCCACAATTATTTATAATGATTATATATATATATATATATATATATATATATATATATATATATATATATATATATATATATTTTAAATGAAGTGTATGATGATTCTAATCATGTATATATATAAGTAAAAAGTGAATGGGGGAACAAATTAAAGTTTATTTTAAGGTTTTACAAATTTATATACAAGTTTCTAGTTCAAAGGAAATAATACTAGCTCTTCCCAAGAGACTAGTCACCCATCTTCATGAACTCCAAACAAGAACAAGTATTTGTTGAATCCTCATCCAACCAATAATGTGTTGGAAAAAAATTATGAGAGTATAATCTGATTTAGGGGCATCAATTAATGATGTAAATTTGGTCATGAGTAGGTGTATTTAGTCTTATAACATGCCTTAGAATGCATTGGAGCTTTTATAAGGGTCTTGTAGTGTGTCTAGATAGCCCTTTGCCATTTTCTTGCCACAATGGGCATTTGAAAAATTGAAATATGTAAGTGTGATTTGAAGCATTTTCGGTGTGTGTAAAGAAATGTCTTGTTGTCAAATGTTTGTGTAGGGTCATGTAATGATTCTAAGTGAGTTTATAAGGTGTCAATGTACGTAACATGGAGAAAATGTCATAAACCCAACTATGTTGAATGTAAATCCCTTTTGAAGGTGGCTACCAAGAATTACTTATCAAGAAAGTTGGTTGCTCATGTGTATAGGAGGAATATATATTTTTTGTTTGGATTAGAGGTGATAGTATCATATAAGGAATGTAGGTATAAGTGAGAAACTCTATTAGAAATGGCAAGAAGTAGAGGTACAAAAAAATGATAAAACTAACACCTCTGTACTCTGTTCTAAGGCAGAGTTATTGATGTATGTATGGAAAAATCAATAGAAGTTGTAAGGTTTGAAGTAAAATTTATGTCTCTTTGTATTGAAAATTTATTATGGAAGTATTTGATATGTTTTAAATTTTAGAACCTTTGGAAGTAAGCATTCTATAGTGTAATTGGCAGGATTGTGTTCTTGGTATTTTGTGATTACTCATTTGAACGAATAGATTAATGATGAAACTGTCTAAGTGAATATTTTGTATGAGATGAATGAACTATAGAGGTAGAAACATATATGTAAATATTGTTACTACATATGTGTTTGTGTTGGGTTCTCAACAGGAATAGAGTTCAAAATAATAACCTGTGTATGTACCCTATCTTTATAACATAGTCAAGAAATTTGTATCAGACCTACACAAGGGGATTTCAAGCACGAGGAAGGAGGTTGTTGAAGCAAAAATATAATGTATAAATACATAATAGTATATTATATCTATTGAAATAATTTTATAACATGATAGGTAAGGTAAAATGTATCTAAAACCTGTTTTAGTTACACACAGTCAGATTGTATGCACATAGAACCCTATCAAAGTCATGTTTAGAGTGTAATCCAAGATTGCTCAAGAAGAGTTAACATTGGTAAAAGTTGAGATTAAGTGAAATAAACCTTATCCAGGTCTTATGTCAGTTTGAAACTCCTCAAGATTCATTAAAACCAATCATGAGCCCTCTCGGGTCTACACAGAGTCCAAAAACCCTAGGTTAGGGCTAGAAACACACAAAATGGAATAACTCTAGTTTTAACTAATTAAAATAAATGAAATTTTTTAGTTTTTTATATTTGGATATGAGGAAAGATATTTTAATTTTCTTAAGTTGGTATGGAACTATACGTACAAGTTACAGGAGATTGTGTGTTAAGCATGGCTAGGGAGACCTTATTAGGTCTATGCTAATGCTAGAAAGAGTGGCTAGAAAGAGAGTTGAAAATTGAAATTTTATAGAGAGATATAGGGGGATAGAGGGTGATATGATAAAGTGTTTGTTTTTCAAAATTTAATAGTGATTGTCCATACAAGCATAAAAATAGTAAAAAAGGCTTCTAGCTATGAAGGGAGATTGAGGGCTTGGTAAGTGAAGAAGAGGATTGAGATTGTAAGAGGGTATAAATGAGATTGAAACAAGTTTTTTAAGACTAAATAATACTATCCAAGTTTTCATATTGTCTATATGAGACCCTATTCAAGAGAAGGGGAGATTTGGCCTAAAGAAGCCTTGAAGCCTAATGAGTGAGGTGAATGCAAAGTAGTGATATGGTGAATGGAATGAGTAGAAGAAAAAAGAGTGAGTTATAAAAATAACATAAAGGTAGAGTTAACCAATTAATAATACTTTTAAAACAATACCAAGCCTAATAATAATGATAGACTCAGTAAAGAATTGATTGGAGAGAGAAGATTGTGCAGATTGAATGCAAGAATAATTGATCGTAGGTATCAGAGTCAAGGGAGAGAAGATAATGAGAAAGTTTATTTGCATCATAATAAAAAGGATATAACATAATTAAGGTAATTTATTTGATTATTCTTATGATGAAAATACTATGTTTGCATTATCTTCAGTGACTAGTGAGCCTAGAAGTTATGCATAAGCTAGTCAAACATAAGAATGAGTTGATGCTAAGAAATTAGAGATGGATTTAATCAAGAGGAATGATACATTGAATTTGGTTAATAATATATTGAAAAAATATGTCATTATTACAAATTAGGTCTAAAATACCAAGGTTAAAAGTGATGGTATAATTGACAAGTTAAATGCTAGACTAGTTATAAAATGATTTTCATAAACATATGGGGTTGAATATGAGGAAAACTATGCACTTGAGACATGTCAAGATAATTTAAGACTAATTATTGTTGGATTTGATCATAAATGATGTAAAATAAATCAAATGGATGTCAAAATTTCATTCCTAAATGGAGTGATTAAATAAGAAGTATATGTGGGGCACCCATAAGGTTTTGAGGTAAAGGGTAAATAATTTTGGGTATATAAGTTAAAGAAGAATCTTTATGTTTGTGATGTTAGTATACCAATTTATCAATGTATAATGGATAATTATGAATTACATAAGTCTCTTTTAGGTCTCCAATTCGGTCTCCTTTTCTTAGATTGGTTTATTCAAGACTAATGAGACTATTTGACTTCAATGAGGATTATTATATATTTTATCAAAACCAACTCATTCATTCACATAATTTTCTTCATTAGGTATGCCTCCCTTTGTCTTTTAACTTATATAAATGAACGATCTCCTCTTTGAATTCTCAAATCACTTCACTATGATAAAATTATCACCTTATTTTGATGCCTCATATCTTAAATCACAACTTGGAGTACCTTTATTCTTAAATATTTAATCAGGGAAAAAAATTCTATCTCACTAGTCCTTGCACATAAACTCAACCTAGAGTTATATTCTCTTCAAGATTATCAAAATAGGACTTCTAGACCTTGATTGTAATAAGTCTTCTTAACTTCAGTATTAAATAAATAAGATATTATTTGATCATTAAATCCTTTTTTAGGGTTCATTCATTGTTACATAAATCTTTCATGTTGATTCTTACCTTAACTCATACATAGAATGTAAGAAACTGATCAAACATAGGGTTTTAGGCATTCTCATAATACTATAGATAGGGGAAACAAAGATAAGTATTTCCTTGGGTGATATAAATATCTGTAACCACAACTAATACTTTACATTCACCATGATACATATCTCTAACAAGTTTCATAACTCTCCAAGACGTGAAACCTCATAAAAATTAGAAAACTATGATTTTTAGCCATATTCTAGGTTTAGTTATAGATATGTAGGTACAAAAATAGGGATAAATTATTTTATACATGATAAAATCATTGAGACAAGTTTAATTACTTTACAAACACCCTAATACAATTTAATACAAATTTTCATCCTTTTTAGCTGGTTCATTTTCTTAAAATGATGATTTTAGTGGTTCAAAACCCTAAACTAGGGTTAACATGACTGTCACAGGCTGAGAGTCAATAAAAAGGTAAAGTTAAATTTTTCATGTTTTTTTTTTAAATATTTTAAACTTATATCAAGGCCTACATGACCTCTTCCTACTCTTTCAAGCATTCATCAAGCTTAAACAATCTAAAAATACTTAAAATAAACCATTTTTCTCCTGACTGTCATAGATTGACTATGTACACAGACTTGAGAGCTTACAAATAGGATCAATTTCATTTTTAAGAATTGTTGATGAAACATTTTTGACTTATGTGACACCCTTACACCTTTATCTTGCTCATACAATTAGATTGAATCCTTCAAGTTTGAAAGCACGAGAAAATGTTATTTTTACCTTGACTGTGATACTACAGACTATATTATTAGATGTCTCTGGCTTTAAGATCCTTGTAGGAATGTAAAATGAGATTAAATAATAATACAAAACATTAAATTACATGTATATAGATCCATTAGACTAGTTACAAGTCATAACAAAGCTTCTTTCATTGATTTTGATCACAATTACATTACAAGGGACTTCAATGTCCTATTTTCTCCATTGTAGACCTAGAGACCATCCACCAACCTCGTAATCAAACTTACATAATTGTTTTTATCCTTGTCTCTTTGCTTGTGTTATCTCCTTCTTACTTAATTTGAGGCTTATTTTTAATAACAAAATTACTTATTTGGTTTGGTCTTGTTTCAAGACCAAAAACCTCTCAACCTTCAACAAACAAGCTAATTTTAGACTCCTATGTTGGACCTCCTTCTAGGATGGATTTACATGTATTTTTAGGTAAATAAACATTAAAATCTTACCACTAAACCCTATAAATCCTTTACCAATGGATTAAAATTTATACAAGACACCAAAACCCTTATAACATACATCAATAAGTTTGAATTATCAAATTTGGTGGGGAAATGTGTAATTGCTCTAAGAGTAATTTATTAAAACTTATACTGACTTCAACATATACCTAGAGTCCTAAGTAGACCTTAAACACATAATTATGGTTATTCCAATATAAAATGAAGCATGCCATCGCTTTTATTTCTCATATATGAGTTTCTCTATCTCCCAAGACAAATATTGATTTTTCAACTTACTATATACATAATCTTGATGATGCTCCTACATCATACTCCCTAAGTGGGAAATTTGAGCACCTACTTAAATTAAGATTAAATTTATTTTTCTTTGTTTTCCAATTAGGTTGTACTTTCCCACTTTTTTCATTCTTATCTTTCATCTTCTTCCTTGTAATTTTATCCTCTGAGATGAGGATGTCTTCTCTTGCCATTTGTACACTCATTACTTGAGATCTTTCAAGAGCTTATTTATATATGGTTCTCATCTCCATAGCTACTAAAACTGCATATACACAACTTGAAAAAACATTATATATAAAATATTGAGACATTTGGGTCTTACTAAATGTCTCTTGAATCGACTCTTGTTTTTCAATATTGTAATATTCCTTTTTCACTTTCTAACTCAAGTGTATTTCCCTCATCTTCCACTTCTTCCTTATTCAAAGCATGTTATAAGGCTACTATATTAGCTTCTAATTGATCTAAACTTACATATACAAACAAATAATTAGGTTCCAATTGCTTTTTCCTTTCAATAGACTCTTATTTTTTCAAATATTTTTGCAAATTTTCTTCTTCTTGAGGAGTTCGAATATTCTTCTCCTCTCCTTTCTCTATCTTGAACTCTTGTACTATACTTTCTTACTTCTCCATATAACAATGGAGTATATTTTACCTTTGCATATTACCTGTAATAACAACATATTTAGTATAAAACAACTCACATTGAAGAGACTCAATGGCCTCTTCAAGGATATCATGATCACTCATATCTTCTTGCTTGTCTATACCCTTTTCAAGCTCATTAAAAAATTGTTTTGCTACTTCTTCTATCTTACCAAGTTCATTGCCATTGTTTTCATAATGTTTCTTTGAAAATTTCCTACTATGATGAACCATTTTTATCCATGGTTTGTCCAACAATGCCTTCTTTTTCATTTGTCCTTGATGTTCCTTGGAAAGCTACAACTTTTTATTGAAGTTTATCCTCACTAGAATCATCTTCATTATCATGTTTGTCTTCTCTTTTAATCTTAATCACCCATACTTGTGTCTTCTTAATTTTATGTGGATTGATCATAACATCATATATACATTTATTCATTGCTTTACTTGTTCCTTTTTGGAAATAAATTCATTCATATTTTACATACTTGATTGTCTAATTTGTACTTTGCTTGCACTACTTTTGAAGAGTTTGTTCACATCCTTCTTCCTCCTTGATTGCTTTATACAACTTTAAGTTTTCCCTCTTGTCATCATGTACCTATTATTTTCCTTATTCTTGGATATCTCCATCTCTCTCATCCTCTTGATTGAGGATCACCTTCTTCTCTTGATTGTTATGTTGCACATCTACAATCAACTTTGTATGGTTCATTTGCAATTGATCTTATTTATTCTATTCAAGTGTTAAGGCCTCAATTCGGCCTTATCTTCATCAAAATTTATAACTGTAGTCACACATTCAAATAAATTTTTTTAGGCCTTATTTCCTCTTCAAGTTTCTTATTTAAGCCTTCCATGAGGCTTAATAGTTGGACTTCTTCTTCTACCTCATCTTCTCCCAACATCTCTCCATCTTCTAATTCACATATGACCTTGCTTTGTGGTTATCTTAACAACCTATCTTTACTTATTAAGTCATTTAATATCTTTTTTCTAATCCTTCTCTCAACTAGTAACTTCATAGGCCACTTTACTTTCTTTTCAATATCTAGCCATACCATTGGTTTTCCTCTATATGCATATACTCTATCATGAGCTTCACCTCATCTATAATTTTCCTTAACTCATTTACTTCCTCTTCCTTCATTTGGTTCTTTATTCTTAGTAGTAACTCCATTTTTTATCTCTCCTTCCTATTATGTCTCACCCAAACTTCCTCTTTGGTATTTTGACACACATTCACTCTTCTTTTAGCCTCACCCAAGTATTTTTCACCTTGGTCTATTGACTCCACATCCAAGTATTTTGCACCTTGGAAATACCTTTTGATCCTCAATGTGCTCTTACATTATTTTCAAGCCTAAATCAGCTTTAGGACTACTTAAACCTTTTTCACTTTTCCTAAGCTTTGATACTAAACTGATTCAAGTAGACTACTTGCTCACTCTATAATGGATAATTATGAATCACATAAGTTTCTTTTAAGTCTCCAATTAGGGTTCCTTTTATCATATTGGTTTATTCAAGACCAATGATATTATTTATGATTTCAATTAGGATTATTATATCTTTTTATCAAAATTGACTCATTCTATCATGTGCCTTTTTTCATTAGGTTTGCCTCACTTTATCTTCTAACTTATAGCAATGAATGATCTCCTCTTTTCAATCTCAAATCACTTCACTATGATAAAATTCTCACCTTCTTTTGATGCCTCATATCTTACATCACAACTTGGAGTACCTTTCTTCTTAAATATTCAACCAGGGAACAAAATTTTATCTCATTAATCCCTGTACATAAACTCAATATAGAGTTATATTCTCTTCAAGATTATCAAAATAGGACTTCTAGACCTTATTGATTACAATAAATCTTATTAATGTAAATATTAATTACACAAGGGATTTTATGATCATTCAGTTATTTTTTAGGGTTCATTAAATTTTACCTCAATCTCTCATGTTGAGTCTTACCTTAACTTAGGCTTAAAATGTAAGAAACTAATCAAAAACAGGGTTTTAGGTCTTCTCACAATACTAAAGATAGGGGAAACAAAGATAAATCTTCCCTTGGGTGATATAAATATTTGTAACCACTAATAATACCTTATATGCACCTACATGACCTCGTATTTATCTTCCAAGCATTCATCAAGCTTAAACAATCCAAATATCCTTAAAATAAATCATTCTTCTCCTGACTGTCACAAACTAACTATATACATAGACCTAAGAGCTTACAAATAGGATCAATTTCAATTTTAAGAACTATTGATGAAACCTTTTTGACTTATGCAACACCATAACACTTTATCTTGATTAGAAATTTATATTGAACTCTTGAATAATTTTTAATGCATGAGAAAATGTTCTTTTTACCCTGACTGTGATACTGCAAACTATATTCTCAAACTTCTCTAGATTGAAGATCCTTGTAGGAATACAAATGAGATTAAATAATAATAAGGAACATAAAATTACATGTATATATATCCATTAGACTGGTTCAAGGTCATAACAAATCTTCTTTCATTGAATTTGATCACAATTACATTACAAGGGACTTCAAAGCCCTTTTCTCTCCATTGTAGACCTAGAGACCATCCATCAACCTCCTCATCAGAACTACATACTTATTTTTATCCTCATCTCTTTGCTTGGTTTAGGTCATTCTTACCTGATTTGACCTTATCTCTCATAACAACATGACTATATTTGGTTTTCTCTTGTTTTAAGACCACAAACCACTCAACCTTCAACAAATAAGCTGATTTAAACTCCTACATTGGACCTCCTTCTAGGATAGATTTATATTAATTTGGAGGTAAACAAACATTTAAAAGTTACCACTAAACCCTATATATCCTTTACCAATGGATAAAAACCTATATAACACACCAAAAACCTTCCAACATACATCAATAAGTTTGAATTCTCAAATTGTGAATTTTGGTGAGAAAATGCAGAATTTCTCTAAGAGCAATCTATTAAGACCTCTATTGGATTAAAAATATTTCTAAATTCCTAACTATACCTTCAACACATAATGATGGTTATTCTAATACAAAATGAAGCATGACATAACTTTATTACTCATATATGATATTCTAGATCTCCCAAGACAAATATTGACTTATCAACCTACTATATACATAAACTTGATGATGCTCATGCATCAGTTTGTCTCTATGTAGATGACTTGATATTTAAAAGTGGTTATATGTAGACATTGAATAACTTAAAAGAAGCTATGAAATCAGAGTTTGAGGTGACTAATATTGGACTTATGAAGTATTTTTTTGGCATGTAAGTCCATAAAAATCAAGAGGAAGTGTGATCTAGGAATTTGACTCAAGAGAGGATGGTTAGTATGGTGTTAGTTCCAAAATGAAAACAAGATGAAATAAACACACTAATAGCATAACATCTCTATTCCTAGACACTAGGGAGAGCTTAGTTAACAATCATGAATGAAACACACAATTAAAATGCAAAAGAAAATTCGTTTACCTTCCTTGGATGCTCTAAAATGCTTGTTGTGGTGGCTTGCTCGGCTTGTCCTCATGAAGTCCTTGGCAATGGAATATTGACAACATCCATCTCTCTTTATCACCTTTGGATTGTGGCTTGGATTGGCTTGGAATCAATTTGGCATTATAACACTAGTTGCTTTAATATTTTTGGAACCAATCATGCATTATAAATTTACACTAATTAAGCTTAGGAATGATGTTGTGAGGCCTCCTATTTATAGATTTTTGAATTTCATTAGAATCAACCTCAACCATCCATCTCAAGATTGAGATGTGTGGTTGAGGATTAATTCAATTTTTAGAATTAAGTTTGTAATTATCCTTATCATGGCATTGGAAGAAGGGTCAATTAAGAGGCATGGAGGGCATCATGGAAGGCATTGATGAGGCATGGGAGGCATGAATCCTGATATTTGTGGCATTTATGGCCTAGGTATGTCTTATCAAGAAATGAGGTCACTTGATGATGTAGATATTCAATATTCATTTCCAAAACAAATTATTTAACAAGTTTCCATACATTTTTTGATTAGGCCTTAATTTAGGTTAATTAGCTCTTAGGCATGATTAAGCACTTTATACATAAATTACTTAAATTGATCAGAATGCCTTGTTATTGGTCCTAAATTTGATTGGATTAGAATTGGAATTCCACATTAGATGCGTATTCCCATTTAGAATGTTACCAAAAACAAATAACAAAGGCATAAATCTTGTGCAAAATATTTAATAGGAAAGAGCAGTCTAGAGTACGTAGGTGCAAATTTGGAATTTTGACTTGAAATGGACTAATCAAATTTAGTTGGCCCATAAATTGCATTTCCCCATTTAGGGATACCCTGACCAAAATTGGCACTTGAATATGTCAATTTCACATCATTTAGCATGTTTTAGTACTTTTTGGCCAAATTGTGCATTTTGGGTAGAAATTGGTCAAAACCGTGGTTGGAGGTTATCAGTGGCTAGTTTTAGGTGTCTATAATTTGCCCCTATTTGGGAAGATGTTACAAAACATAGGCAAAGCAATGTCTTCTCAAATAATGAGAGATGGCCTATATGTCAAAAAGAAGATGATGGTTATCAAACAAAGCTCCAAATGGTTTTGAGAAGCCTATGATGATGTCTCCTCAAGGGAGTGGCCATCACATTTATTGATGGATGGTCCTTCAAAAATAAATAAGAAGAAAGGTGGAATTAATCCATGGTTGAGATTAATCCAAATAAGAAAATGCTTGCATGCATTGATTTAAAAAGGATGTTGATTTGCCCAAAGGTAGTTATAATCAAGAATAAAAGTTAAAATAATGATTTGCCCATAGGTGGTTATAATAATTAAGTAGACCTGAATTGGCTAAAATTGATGGTGCCCTAGTTAGGGCTGATTAGCAAGCATAACTTAAGGATATAACCTAAAATATAGATTAAATATGAGCAGGCATAAAATGATGAAAGAGATGGATAGAGGAATGAGTTCGATCAATATAATGATTCAGTTGTACCTGTCAATGAGGAGATTCTCATCATGATTAACAATGATACAACTAGAATGGTCAAATGAGTTATATTGATCAAGGGTGGGATGGAAGGATTTGCCAAGGTGCCATGGAGAAACTTTTATGGATCCATTGATTATAAACCTTCTTGAAGCTTATTTTTGCTATAGCATGTGATGGTAGGCTTCATGATAGAACACCATAAAGACTATCCCAAAATATGCATAAAGACTGACTCCCGATATCCAATAAACACTTGAAAATAATGCACCAATGATAAAAACCATGATGACAATGTTGACATATGAATATGGATAGACTCAAGAGTAATGTGTGTAAGGAATCACCTAATGAACATATATAGACTGAGTCAAAGCAATAGTGCTGAAAGTAAACAAATAGGCAAGCGAACAAACAAATAAACAAAAAACAAATAAACAAACAAACAACTTGAAATAAACAAACAAACAAAAAGCCTGAAAACAAAAGCAAAAGAAAGCATCCTAACAATGACAATGGCCTAGTAAGGTGGATTGAGGTTAACTGAATAAGCTTAAACATGAAAAATATTTTTGGATTTTGAAATATTATGAATGTTTTTAGCATTTTGAGGTATCTCAACTCATTAGAGAATGACAAGATACCTACTCGCAAAATTGTGAGAGCGTTCGACTTAGGTTTCTCATAAAATTATGAGAGCGTATGGAAAGGGGGATTGAGGTGACCTCAACATAAATTGACCATGAACCATAAAGTACTGAAATGACCTCAAGTCATAGTAATTCCATCTACACAAAATATAGGGAAAAAACAACTAGGTCCCAATAAGTTCTCAAATCTGATAAATAGCCAGTCAAATGAAAACAATGATGGCAAGGTGATGTGGAAATGCATGGTAAACAAACATTGCCCCTAGGTTTCCCATGGGTAGTTATAAATAAGATACAATGGCATAGATCAATGATACTAATTTTCCATAGGCTGTTATAATGAGTAGCAAGATTGGTGAAACACTGATTTACCCATAGGTGGTTATAATCAAGCTCACATAAACAAAAGTGGATATAGGATGAAAGATATCTTTCTAGATCAACTGTCACACTACTTTCATAGACTATCATTATAAACATGAATTTGATTGAGTTTTGAAACTTGATTGGAATCCACCTACAAAAAGTGTGAGAAGAACCAAAGTAACCCAGACAAAAATAGGATTGGATAGGATGACTAAAAATAGGCTTTGGTCTAGATAGAAATAGAATGATAGGATGGCATGGAATTAATAGGGATAATGATGGTTTGATAAATTAGATAAAATGGTAAGAGGATTTCCCCCAAGTGATGGGGTAAATGGCTGGGTACTTTGATAATGGAAAATGGATATGTAACAATGGCAATGGTATGGTACATGTTTTTGGCCTAATTGTAGTTTTTGATGCTATTGTTCCTACTGATGGGGAGATGCACGTCCTAATCAACAAATGAAACAAACATAATACTTGATCATGTTAATTGCTATCCTACACCTTTTCTAAATAACTGATCTATCAAAAATGGCTTGCAAATTTGGTTGCTGAGAATGCTTTTGTGATCTCTGTTGGTCATTAATTTGATTCCTTCAAGCATCGATACAATGTATCTTTATGGCTTTTTCAAAGGAAAGTGTGGCCATGGATGATAAACAAGGGAAAAAATGGATGGTAGGTTTGATTTTGAAATGGAATGGCAAATGATAATGGAATGTATGATGGTGGGAAAATAAATGAAGATCAAGACTTTCAGTCACACGTAATGTTGTTGATGCCAAATTTGACATATTTTTGGTTATGGTGGGGCTGAAGACTTGTTCTCTCAATAGGACCACTAGACTTTTCTATTGTTTGATCTTGAGAGTAACTACCATTTGATTAGGCTGTAGATAGGAAGCTATTTTGATTTGATCTTTGATTTTATCTTCATCAAGTAGTGAAGAACTTTTATGCTCAGCTATTGGTACCTCAAAAAGGTTTTCACCAATGAATTTGTTTTGATCATCCCATAGTGCCTCTGAGAAGGTGTCACTAATGAACATTGGCTTTTGAATTTGATTGTCTTCTAGCGCTTTTGAAAAAGTTTCACTAGAAGACACTGAGTTCTGATTTGGATTATCCCCTAGTGCCTTTGAAAAGGTATCATTAGGAGAGTGTTATTTTGCTATATGAATGTTGTCTTGGCCTCCTTGCTCTTTTTCAATTGCTATGTTACCATGGATGCAATTTAATAAAGTGTGATTCTGTCGGTCCTAATCGACACTTGTGGGAGATGAAATGTCAATAATATGGCTATCTTAGTTGATGGTAATGGCCTATGGAATGGTAATGGAATGGGTGTTGGCTGCACAATACTCATAGAAGATACTAGGATAACTTATGTCGATGCTAAGTACTCATTCTCAAAAACCATATAAGGATCACAAATGTATTCAAATTGATCTAAAAGGCATGCATAACCAATGTTGTAACAACCATGAACATATTCTTCTTTTGAATCTAATTCCAAAGCAAGGGACTCTGAATCCAATATCATAACTAATGTTGATTTTGTTTCTAATGCTAAATCCAATGTTGGTTCAAAAATAAAACCTGACTCTAACTCTGATTCTTCATTTGATGGGTAATCTATTATAATGATGTCTTCTTGAATATTTGGTTTTAGACAAGTAACAACCTATGATGGCATAATGGTCTCCACAAAGGTTGGTTTGTCAAAGTGAGACTCCTCTAGGATGGGAAATAGGTCAAGAGACAACTCTTTAGAGACTGATTTGTCAATAGGAGGCTCTTGAAAAATAGGCACATGGTTGAGGTAATGATTTACCTAAAGGTGGTTATAATCATTAAGAAGTGACTCAACAAAGACTGGCTTGTTAGAGTGAGACTCTTTGATAATTGGTATAGGATCAATAGGTGATTCATCATAGGTTGACTTATCACAAATGATTGGTTCAATAAAAACATCTCAGATTGGTTGGTTTTCTTGGCCTTGGTTTCTAATGAGTTAGAAAATACTAGTTTCAAACACAACTTGGTCTTCAAATGATTAGATGGGTTGAGGTTTGGTTGGGATTGGTATTAGATGAGGAATGACTTGTGGTTGGATAATGGTAGGGCATTGGGGAGCATGATTTCTCACACAAGCCAAAGGACAAAGTCCTGAGATGGTAATTATAGGGTGTTTTTGGGCTTGATTGCTTGCACAAGCCAAAAGACTAGGTCCTAGAATGATGAAGGGGAATTTTGGAGCTTGGTTGCTCATACAAACCAATGGATGAGGTCTTGGTATAGAAATGGTTGGGCATTGTGGAACCTGGTTGCTCACACAATCCAAATGACTAGGTCCAGGAATGGTAATGGTATTCCTTGGATATTGTAGAGCTTGATGGCTCGTATAATCCAAAAGAGGGTTAGGGGTAGCCGATGATCAAATAGTAAAAGGACATCATGAAACTTGATTGCTTGTATAAGCAAAAGCATTCAATTTTTCCTCATAAACCATATCATCCCAATCATGAGTTGGATCATAAGCTGGTTATTGGCTATGTTTCCATGTACTGATTATTATAAAGAGGGTATGGATTTGTATCCCAAAAAACATTATCTATAGTTGGGTCTTCAAATTCCTCTTCACAAGCCTCTTTATACCAATCAAGGTCTCGAGTTGGATCGTAATTTGTTTCATGACTTTGTTCCCATGAATGATTATTATGAAGTGGATAAAAATTTGTCTCACAAACTATATTAGCATCATTGGGGTCTTGAAAAAAGCCATAAAAGTCATTTTGTGTGGCCATTCTATCATAAGTTGGATTATAAGTGATTTCACCATAAGTGTAGCGAGACATATCCACATAAATGATGAAAGCCCCAAAACAAAAAAGATTAGAGTTCTACAAACTTTGAAAAATGATCCAAAGGACAAATGGTTCAAACTTGGTCCAACTTGGTTGAAGGGGTGGAGCTATATCTCTAATGTGGTCTAAAAGTGGAGTTGTATCTCCAAAATGATTTATTCTAAGACTTGGCATAAAATAGACTAAGATCAAATGTCTAACGTCAAATGTCACATGCACAAATGGTCAAGCATCTGAATATAAATAGGCATGTCAAAGGTCTAGGTCAAAATGTTCCAAACAAGGTCTAAACTAGGAAAGGAAAAAATTGAGTTGCTAGGTCTTTTATCCAAATGCGGAGTCAAAAGCTTGGCTTAAACAAATAGGCATGATGTGATTTTATTTAATCTAATAAGTTTGGAAACAACTTTGACATAAAACTGGAACATGGAATTAAACATAAACATGATCACTTGGCATAAGGCATAAGATAAAAAAGCTCTTTGAGAAAAGATGTGTTTTCCCAAATAAAGGCACAAACAATGATGAGGATAGGCTTTAAACAAATAAATCATGAATAGTTTTCAAATTTGGGTAACCGATTAACCAAAGTTATGCAACCCAAAAGAGAAAGATCTATGTATCAACCCCACAAATTGAGGCCTAAACAAAAATCAATCAATGTTTGGATCCAAACTTGACAAGGCTAATTGAAAACTCAATGTTGAAAACTAAGATTTGACCAAACAAGCTAGACAAGATTGGACAGGATGACGGCACAATACAAAGGTCCAAATGGTATACACAAAGTGGTTTGAAACAAATGGTTTTGACACAATGGTAAACAAGTCTTGAAAAAAATTAAGCAGCCTAACATCGTAAGCATACTCAAATAATGTGGTTAATATTATGTTTGAAAGACTAAAAATGCTCAAAAATGTTTTGACATGATTTGGACAACATAACACTACCCTTCACAACTTAAGTGCATTGTTTTGACATGGCTTATGAACAAACAAGTTTTACTCTCAAAGCATATCAAGCAAAAATGACTAAAATACACTAAGTATAATCGTCCAAATCCTATCAAGGGTATGGCATGTGGGGTTGACTATACTATTAAGTTTTGAATGTTTCTAGGGGAATCAATTACACAATTACTTTTATGTTAAATGACGTGAAATAAAATCATGGATTTTAGGTCCATATCACTTGTCTTGTTGCAAAAAGGTCTAGTCCTTTTTGCAACCACTACATCCTACTGTTCACTCAGTGTAGTGTGATGTCCAAAGTGCCAATATGTCCTATGTGTAAATCCAAATGAGCCAAATGAAGTCAATGTTGGGAGGTGAAACCCCAAGTCAAAGCTTCCCTAAAGAACTTATGGGAGGTGATGAAGTCCCCCTCGCAAGCCAAGATGCATAAATAAATAAAGCATGAAAGTAGAAAGACTTTAGGGTCATTTTCAAGATCACCCAAAATTTGACAAGTTTTTGGGGAGTGATTTAGATGAATTTATTTCTAAGCCTTGGACTAGGCTACTTGCAATAGGAATGACACTTTTGATTCCAAGGGTTCCCTATAAGGGACAAATGGAAGAGAATACACACAACATTCCTCTTTTTGCTAAACAAAATCCAACTAAACAACTATTGCAAACAAGAATTGACAAGTGTTTGGTGGTGTTCTTTTGACCCCTTGGTCTTAGTTGTAAATCTTTAAAAACATTCATCAAAAACACCTAAATTCTTTGTTAAACACCAAAACAAAGTTTCTAATCAAATTTTAAGCATGCAAAAGTGATTTAAAAATATTTTGAGCAAATATTCTGCTTGGCCCTGTAGTAAAATTGTTAGCATGTCCCTTAGCTTTGAGACCCTTTTGAATTTGAAACAAGAAACTTTGGAAAAGTAGCTCTTGAGTCTGCATTTTTTGAAAAACATAGTGACCAACATCGATCAATACCACTGATGTTAGTTACATCCAACTGAGATCTAACCAATGTCGGTTCTATTGACCAATGTCAATTAAGCCAAGTAACCAATGTCGGTATTTCTACCAACGTCAGTTACTATGTAAAAATCGTGGCAACCAAAAATGGCAAAATAAAATTAGAAAATAAATTTACAAGCATTTTAAGAGCTCAAATAAATATTTTAAAGTTGAAAAATGATCTCCTTCATGTGTAGGATGCATCTAGTCCCATCGAACGTGCCATTATGTGATCTAGGAATTTGACTCAAGAGAGGATGGTTAGTATGGTATTAGTTTTAAAATGAAAAAAAGATGAAATAAACACACTATTAACATAACATATCTAGGCCTAGACACTAGAGAGAGCTTAGTTAATAATCATGAATGAAACACACAACTAAAATGTAAAAGAAAACTCTTTTACGTTCCTTGGATGCTCCAAAATGCTTGTTGTGGTGGCTTGCTCAACTTGTGCTCATGAAGTCCTTGGCAATGGAAGATTGAGAACCTACATCTCTCCTTGGCACCTTTGGCTTGTGGCTTGGCTTAGAATCAATTTGGCATTATAAAATTATTTTCTTGAAGCTTTTTGGAACCAATCCTGCATTATAACTTTGCACTAATTAAGCTTAGAAATGATTTTGTGAGGCCTCTTATTTATAGATTTTTGGATTTCATTAGAATCAACCTCAACCATCAATCTCAAGATTGAGATGTGTGGTTGAGGATTAATTCAATTTTTAGAATTAAGTTTGTAATTATCCTTATCACGGCATTGGAAGAAGGGTCAATTAAGAGGCATGGAGGGCATCATGGAAGGCATTGATGAGGCATGGGAGGCATGAATCCTGATATTTGTGGCATTTTTGGCCTAGGGATGTCTTCCCAAAAAATGAGGTTGCTTGATGATGCATGTATTCAATATTCATTTCCAAAACAAATTATTCAACAAGTTTCCATGGAATTTTTTATTAGGCGTTAATTTGGGTTAATTATATCTTAGGCATGATTAAGCACTTTATGCACAAATTACTCAAATTAATCAGAATGCCTTGTTATTGGTCCTAAATTTGACTAGACTGGAATTGGAAGTCCATGTTAAATGCATATTCCCATTTAGAATGTTGTAAATAACAAATAAAAAAGGCATGAGTCTTGTACAAAAGATTTGATAGGAAAGGGTTGTCCAGACCATGCAGGTGCAAATTTGGCATTTTGACTCGAAATGGACTAATCAAATTTAGTTGGCCCATAAATTGTATTGCCACATTTAGGGATACTCTGGCCAAAATTGGCACTTGAATATGTCAATTTCACATCATTTAGCATGTTTTAGTACTTTTTATGTCAAATTGTGCATTTTGGGTAGAAATTGGTCAAAATCTTGGTTGGAGGTTATCGATGGCCAGTTTTAGGTGTCTACAGGAAGTAATTATTTGTGAAGCCAAGTATGCCCATGACATGTTAAACAAGTACAAAATTCAAGATTCAGGGCCTAAATATAGTCCAATTTCATGTGGATAAAATATTATGAGGGAGGATGGAATTATTTTAGCTGATGAAAATAATTTCATAAACATGATGGGAGGTTTGAAGCATCTCACTATGACAAGACTTGATATTAGTTGTGAGGTTTCACTACTTTCTAGATTTATGGGCAAACTATCACTCAAGCATTTGGAGGCAGTAAAGAGAATTTTAATATATGTAAGAGGTAATTATAGTCATAGTATTCATTTAAAACTATAAATTTATTTTTGTATCATTATACATAAATTCATATCGGATAGGATCTCTTGATGACATGAATTTAAGTTCAAGTTATTGCTTCACATTGAGAAGTGGGTTGGTTTCTTGGTCTTCAAAGAAACATGATAAAATTACATTATCCTATTTCACATAATAAACATGAATCTGAATATAATTACATTAAATTATATTTCACATAATAAATATGGTTGATATTAATAAATAATATTCATGGAATACTTAAGCAGATGATATGAATCTCACCTCTTTGCATCAAAGGGGGGAATGTTGAGCATGATGTCAATATGGGTACTTGAGTTATATTTTGTATACATAGTATATTTTGGGGTTTTAGGTATTTTTTAATGTTATTTAATTCATTTATGACCTTAATTATTTTATTGGTCACTTTTGGATACTTTTCAATGATTTCTTAAAAAATAGATGGGACTGCTAGTTAAGTGTTAGTTCACTCTAGTTCACTATAATTCACTCTAGTTCATTGTTTAAGTACTTAGTTGAATATAAAATATTATACACTAATTTAAAAATAGGCAGGACACAATTTATTGATTGGATACCTGAAATTAAATTTAATTTTAGTTTATTTTCTATAATTAACTTAGTTATGGTGTTTAGGTTGACTAGGATTCCTTTTTAGTTGCATATTTGACTTTAATATTAAAGAGGATTTGTGCATGATGTCCAAATATTTATAGTAAGTTAAACTCAGTTTATATAGTTTATTTTAAGTTGAGTTAGTCTAATTTTAGTTAACTTAGATATTTTTTTATTAATTTTTTACTTTTATACTTGCATTATAAATTTCCTTATAACTAGCTCAATATAGTTTTATTTATTTAATAAAGTAGCACACAGTAGAAGTGTGGCATATTAATTTAAATTGAGAAGTTTTTTTTGTATGTTTTATCTCTGATATTATTTTAAGTATAAAATAATTTATACTAGAAATCATATCTTTTCAAGTTTGAAGCTATTTAATACACTTTTTGATCAATAATTTCACTCACAACATAACTAGTAATTCTAAGACAGTTTTGTCAATACATAGTTTCAATTTCATAGTGATAAAAAGATGATCACTCCATAAATTCATTAAAAACGTTCACACATTATGGTTTCAATAAAGGATAAGGATTTTAGTATGATCCATAGTATATTGTGACAAAGTAAGTGAAGTTTTTTTAGTATATCAATACAGGAAGACATTTTAAAATTTGATCAAGGATTTTGTTGAGTATGATTCCAATATAGGAACTTGAGTTGTTTTCTTATACTTGGTATATTTCGATTTTTTAGGTGTTTTGGAAAGTTATTTAATTTATTTATGACCTTACTAATTTTTTTGGTCACTTATAGACACTTTTCAATGATTTTATAGAAAATAGATGGAACTGCTAGTTAATTCTAGTTCACTAGTTGAGTACTCGAGTGAGTGTCAAAGTGGTGCATTAATTTAAATTGAGAAGATTTTTGTATGTTTTAATTTTAATATTATTTTAGGTATAATTTTTTATACCAAAAAACATATATTTTCAAATTTGAAGTTATTTGATACTCTTTTTTATCAACAATTTCATCATAACACAACTAGTTTGACACCTAGTAATTTTGGGATAGTTTTGTTGATATATAACTTTAATTTTAGAGAGAAAAAAGATTATTTTATCTCTATACAATTTGTTGTTACTTAACACACATACCCAATTTGGATTTTTAAATAGGGGCCTGTTACTATTGGAAACATCTATTTTGGGGAACCTATAAACCTTAGAAGTCTATGATATAATTTTCTTCATGTATAGTCTAGGGTCATTTACCCAAGTCTAAATTTTAGAGAAATTCAAATCATAAAAATCAAATCTTGAAAAATTATTTTGTGTTATCTTAAACCTTCAGTATTTATAAACACTTTTTTAAAATGATACTTTGGTTGGTTTACTAACAAAGCTAATATTTTCTCTATCTTAGTGTCCCTACATATACTTTATGATTATAGGACTATCTACCAACATTTGTTAATCACCCATGATCAAGACACATATTCATTATACAAGATGATGAAAAGTGGTGACATCATGCAACCCGAAGTCCTTTTCTTTTACAAATTTTAAAGGTCTTTGGATATCCTCTGAGCTATCAAGCAATGACAGATGGCATCATGACATCACATAAAACCTTTAAATTTAAGAAAAAAATATAAGTGTCCCAGTTTACTGAGCCCTGAGATTGTACCACATGGCTTGATTATGTTAACTCAAAAACTCAGAGACACTACATAATTGTGAATAGTAAAATGGTCCCGAGATTCCACATTCTAAACATTCAACACTTGGTAGATTTACATTGAAGGGAACCAAAAAAGGATTAACAGTCAAAATGATTTACAGTATAATGGTCCCAAGCTTAAGTGCTCTGAGCATTCAAACCTTGGTAGATTTACGTTAAACAAAACCATGGAAGGATTAACTTTTTGAATGCTTTAATTTCTAATGGTCCCGAGCCTACGATCTTTGAGATTGCACCATGTGGCTCAATTGTTAAATCATAACTTCAGAGCATGGAAAGAAAAGTCATAAATTTAATGGTCCCAAAGCCCCAAGTCTTTGAGCTTATGGGTTTATGAGATCATGTCACATGTTAGCATTTCATTAATCAGAGCCTCTGAAGCATGCATATCCAAACATGTAAGCAATAATGGACCCAACCTTTTGAGTTTTAGATGGCTTTGACATATTGAGTTCCTACAAGCTCGAGATTATGCCGCATGGCTTAATTATGTTAACTCACAACTTAAGAATATACATATCACATAATACATATAAACGAGTTAGATGAACAAGGATTGAATGTGTGTCACAATTTGAAAGAGATAAGGAAAAAGAACCATTAAATGAATAACATACAGCTACCTCAAGAAAGATGATTGGACATGTAAAGTTGACAAAATATTACCATTTGGCAAGAAATTAAACCCAACCAAAGCTGACTGACACATTCAAATTAAAATGATAATTAAATCAAAAGTATGTTACCTATATTGATGGCACATGAATGCATTTAATAATTAGGTTTGGGAGAATTATACGTAAAATCTATGCAAAATAAAGTCATTTCACCATTACTCTTGATTCACCATCATGTTTTTGAGTTCTCATGCATCTAAGAATCCCTAATTATCTCAGTGTGCTTATAAGATCAAACTAGTCTATTTTCATAAAGAATTATAATACCCTAATTAAAACAATGGTCTCCTATTTGAAATAAAGTCATCCCAATATTCCTTCTATATATTCATTTATTGGGGGGATTTGATTATACAT
Source organism: Torreya grandis (assembly GCA_037957365.1). Taxonomy (NCBI): domain Eukaryota; kingdom Viridiplantae; phylum Streptophyta; class Pinopsida; order Cupressales; family Taxaceae; genus Torreya; species Torreya grandis. The sequence continues at coordinate 10,446,143 of JARHVA010000003.1, forward strand.
ATAAAATGTTTAAGAAGAGTGCCCTAGACTTCAAATTTATCCATTACTTAGCTTTATGGGAGGAAGTATAATCTGTGGCACCATTCTTAAGCTTTATAAGAGGTTGTTGAGTTTTGGAGCTAAAAGCTTCACTACATGTGCAAATGTGGAGGTTGCTAGGTTACATAGTAACTGACATCGGTCAGAGCCAACCGACATCAGTTAGGGGTCGATCGACATCAGTTATCTTCAGCTACACAGTAACCGGCATTGGTTATGGTCGGCCGACATCAGTCAGACAGGAATCGACATCGGTCACCTGTGTGTTTTTAGAACTGTTCTAATTTTAGATGAATAGTTAGTTTGCATGTAAAGATTAATTTTAGTCTCGAGTCTGCGTTTCTAATTATTATTTGCTTTGGGTTCTATTTAAGAGACCCATGGGGCTATATTGTAATGTAAGTAAGGTCAATTAGATCTACAAGTGTGCAAGATCAAGAAGATCTGTGGGTGTGTGTGTGCAAGATCAACTAGATCTGTGGGGTAGCAAGATCAAGAAGATCTGCAACACAAGGAGTAAGCAAGGTCAATTAGATCTGAAAGTGTGCAAGATCAAGAAGATCTATGGGGAGGTGTGTGCAAGATCAATTAGATCTACGGGGTAGCAAGATTAAGAAGATTTTCAACACACGGTGTAAGCAAGATCAATTAGATCTGCAAGGTGAAAGATCAAGTAGATCTGCAAGGTGCAAGATCAAGAAGATCTATAAAAAAGGTAGGCAACAACAACCATTGAGTTGATTGTCACTAGAGGGAATAATAACTGGGTTATTGAGTTGGCTGTAATTGATTGAGAGAGAGAACTCTTGAAGGAGAATTACTATACATCTACAAGGTGTGAGGAGAGAGAGATTTCTTCATTGTATTTCCTTTTGGAAGAGTTTAATACAAGATTGGTTGTTTCTCGTATCTTCTATTCTTTGTTGTTTCTAATTTCTAGTTACTTATTAATTCTAGTTTCAATTCCATGTTTAGTTGCTTATACAAAAGTAATCAATTATGATCTATGATCCTAACAAGTGGTATCAAAGCTACTGTGTATACACTAACAACTAAAAATTGGTATCAGAGCCCAGGTTTCAGAGCAGGTTAGTGTTTGTTGATTACAGAAGTCACTCACAGGGGTTTTTGTTTGAGTGAGAGTAAAGCAATGGCAGAAGAAAGTAAACTAAGAATGGAGAAATTCAATGGCAAGAATTATCAATTATGGAGGATGCAGATAGAAGATTATCTATATCAGAAAGATTTGTACTTACCATTGGGTGGGGTTTCAAGTAAGCCCACGGATATGAAAAATGAAGAATAGAATGTTCTTGATCGAAAGGCTCTTGGATCTATAAGGTTGAGCCTGGTAGCTTCTGTGATTTCCAACTTATCACAGGCAAAGACAACGGTAGAGTTGATGGATACTTTGGCAAATTTATATGAAAAACCCTCAACGTCAAATAAGGTATATCTTATGAAGCAATTATTTAATTTGCAAATGCAGGAAGGTGGATCTGTATATAGTCATCTTAGTGATTTCCATGGATTAGTAAATCAGTTAGTTTTGGTCAAAATAGTTTTTGATGATGAAATTAAGGCTCTCTTAATCTGATGCTCTTTACCTGAAAGTTGGGATAGTTTTGTAATGGCAGTTAGTAATACGGCGTTTGCTTCAAATATCTTGAAAGTTGATGATGTTGTTAGTGTAATCTTGAATGAAGAAATTCAAAGGAAAAGCACAGGGGAAACATCAGGTAATGCTTTAAGTGTTGAAAGCAGGGGATGGAAAAGAGAGAAGGGCAAGCAAGGGAAATCAAGGTCAAAGATAGGCAGTAGATCCAAATCCAGAAATAGAAGAATAACCTATTGGAATTGTGGAAATAAAGGACATTCAAAGAAAGATTGTTAGTTGAAAGAAGATCAGCATGAAGGTAATAAAGAAGCAAATGATGCAGGTATTGTTGCACAAGATGCTCTTATATTTTCTTTGGATAGTCAGGTAGAATCATGGGTTTTAGATTCTGATGCTTCTTTCCATGCAACCCCAAATAGAGAATTTTTCAATGATTATGTCCATGGAGACTTTGGAAAAGTTTACTTAGGGGATGGTGAGCCTTGTCAAATTGTTGGCAAAGAAAAAGTGCAGCTGAAATTGTAGAATGGCAACACATGGGTGTTGAAGGATGTCATGCATGTGCCCATCCTATAGAGGAATCTAATTTCTGTAGGAAAGTTGGGTGATGAGGGTTGTACAGTAACTCTCACAGCTGAATCTTGAAAAGTTTCCAAGGGTGCACTTGTATTAGCTAGAGGTAAGAAAGTAGGTACACTTTATCTATCTACTTATATTACTGATTCTCCTTTTATTTTATCTACTTCAGATGTAGATGCAAAGTTGTGGCTTAGTAGGCTTGGTCACATGAGTGAGAAGGGAATAGATTTTCTTAAGTCAAAAGGTAAGCTTTCAGATTTGATAGATCTAGATTTCTGTGAGCATTGTATTTTTGGGAAATAGGAGAAAGTGAGGTTTCTCACAACTGGGTCAACAAAGAAGAAGCACAAGTTGGAGCTTGTTCACACAGATGTGTGGGGACCAGCTCAGGGAGCTTCTATTAGAGGATCACAGTATTATGTTTCTTTCATTGATGATGCTACAAGAAAGGTATGAGTTTATTGCATAAAGAGGAAATCTGATGTTTTTGACACATTTAAGAAATGGAAAGCCTTGGTTTTCAATGAGAAGATGATGGACAGTGATAAGCTCAAGACACTGAATAATTTTGAGCAGGGAAATCTTGATTTGGATGAGGTTATCTTCCAAAATGAGCTCACGGGTAAAAATCATCACTCACAGGAAAACACAGACACCGACGTCGGTCAGGCAGAGACCGACATCGATCATGTAGGAACCGACATCGGTCAGGTGAAGACTGAAGTCGGTGATGTCAGGTAGGTGGAAACTGACGTCGGTCAAGGATGTCAGGTGGAATCGACATCAATTGGGTGTAGATCGAGGTTGGCTAGAGATGACCGAGATCGATCACTGTTAGAATGAAATTTGGGTGGGCAACAAGCTATCAATGAGTCTCAAACACCCATGAGGAGGTCCAAAAGGGTAAGTAAACCTCTAATTCATTATTCCCCTTCTTTATACTACTTGTTGCTCACTGATGGTGGAGAATCAGAAAGTTTTGTTGAGGCAATGCGGGTAGAATCCAAGAAACAGTGGGAGCATGGCATGAATGAGGAAATTGATTCCTTGGAAGAGAACCAAACATGGGATTTGGTAGAGTTGCCAGCCGAAAATAAATCACTAAAAAACAAATGGGTTCACAGGTTAAAGGAAGGAGAGAATGGACAAATGAGACATATGGCCAAGTTGGTGTTGGAGAGGTTCAATATGCAGGATGCGAAATTGGTAAGCACACCTAGACCAGATATTGCCCAAGCAGTGGGAGTTGTCAGCAAGTTTATGGCCAATCCAGGAAATGAGCACTGGAAATCAGTTCAGTGGATTCTCAGATATCTGAGAGGGACTAGCAATAGGCATTTATGCTATGGTGGGTCAAACACTTCTCTACATGGGTATGTAGATTCAGATATGGCAGGTGATTTGGATGGCAGGAGAAGCATCACAGGATATGTGTTCACTGTTGGTGGAATGGCGGTTAGATAGATTTCAAAGTTGCAGAAGGTTGTTGCCTTGTCTACTATAGAGGCAATATTCATTGTAGTCACAGAGGCTAGCAAGGAAATGAAATGGATGATTCGGTTCATGGAAGAGTTGGGAAAGGAGCAAGAGAGTTGCAGATTGTACAGTGATAGTCAAAGTGTAATTCATTTAGTAAAGAATTTAGCCTTTCATTCAAGAACCAGAGATATACAGCTTAGGTACCACTTCATTAGATAGGTATTGGAGGATGGATAGTTGAAGCTGGAAAAGATCCATACAAATGAGAACCCTGCTGATATGCTAACAAAGTTGGTAAAAAAGGAGAAGTTGAATCTTCATTCAACTTTTGTTGGTCTTCAAGATTAAACTTGAAGAGGGAGAAACAAGCCAGAAACAAATTAGAGGATGTTGTTATATAGGTACAAGTGCAGCTATTTATCTCCAAGTGGGAGATTGTTGAGTTGTGGAGCTAAAAGCTTCACTGAATGTGCAAATGTTAAGGTTGCTGGGTTACACAGTAACTGACATCGATCAGAGCCAATCGACATCAGATAGGGGTCAACTGACATCAGTTATCTTTAGCTACATAGTAATCATCATCGGTTATGGTCAGCCGGTATCGGTCAGACAATAACCGACATCGATCACCTATATGTTTCCAAAACTGTTCTAATTTTAGACGAACAGTTAGTTTGCATGTAAAGACTAATTTTAGTCTTGAGTCCATGTTTCTAATTATTATTTGCTCTGGGTTCTATTTAAGAGACCCATGGGGTTGTATTGTAACATAAGCAAGGTTAATAGATCTGCAAGTGTGCAAGATCAAGAAGATCTATGGGTGTGTGTGTGCAAGATCAATTAGATCTACGAGGTAGCAAGATCAAGAAGATCTACAACACAAGGGGTAAGCAAGGTCAATTAGATCTGAAAGTGTGTAAGATCAAGAAGATCTGTGGGTGTGTGTGTGCAAGATCAATTAGATCTGTGGGGTAGCAAGATCAAGAAGATCTGCAACACAAAGAGTAAGCAAGGTCAATTAGATCTACAAGTGTGCAAGATCAAGAAGATCTGCAGGGAGGTGTGTGCAAGATCAATTAGATCTGTGGGGTAGCAAGATCAAGAAGATCTATAACACACGGTGTAAGCAAGATCAATTAGATCTGCAGGGTGCAAGATCAAGTAGATCTACAAGGTGCAAGATCAAGAAGATCTGCAGAAAAGGTAGGCAACAACAACCATTGAGTTGATTGCCACTGGAGGGAATAACAACTCGATTATTGAGTTGGTTGTAATTGATTGAGAGAGAGAACTCTTGAAGGAGAATTACTGTACATCTATGAGGTGTGAGGAGAGAGAGATTTCTTCATTGTATTTCCTTCTGGAAGAGTTTAATACAAGATTGGTTGTTTCTCATATCTCCTATTCTTTGTTGTTTTTAATTTCTAGTTACTTATTACTTCTGGTTTCAATTTCGTGTTTAGTTGCTTATAAAAAAGTAATCAATTGTGATCTATGATCCTGACAAGTGGTATCAGAGCTACTATGTATACACTAACAACTAACAGAGGTAATGCCTTGCATTGATGTATTAAGATTTTTTTTTTGAATGGAACATTTACTGGGGATTATCTTAATATTAAAAAGAAAAAAAATGTAGATGCCTATATTTATGGTAGGGATTTAGAATGGTATCTTAGACTTTTAGACTTTGAGGTAACATACATTCAAGTCTTGGCCAATGTCTGGCTCAAACATAATATTGTATAGGGTAAATTGAAACAATGGTTGGTGAAAGGCCAAAGGATGAATCTGAAAGGGGAGATTTCATCTAATTATATAATCAAGTTCATACCTAGAATTAGGATTGCCATGGCTTTCCTCAATCGATTATGTGATATTCCTAAGATTGCATATGTCTAGGTTGAATGGGTTCCATTGTTGGACATACTTCTAACATCTAACCAAATAGTGGCCTTAGGAGAAATCATAAGATCCAGGATAAAGGCACATATGTATTATCATAATCATAAATCATCAGATGGTAGTTTTTACATGATATCTTATTTATTAGATGTAGTAATGGGCACTATTTATAAGAGTCATGTGAAATTATGGCAACCATCAACCGAATACCTAACAAACATAATTAGGGAGGATTATTCCTTCATGTTCATATATAATTATAAAAATGAGATACAAAGGATATGTGATGAGGCATACCCTCAAATATTTCAATAAATTCATGGCACTCTAATGCCCAGGTTATCTAATAATATCAAAATAACCTTAAACAAATGGGGGGTGCAAAAATTACACGTAGGCTAGCAAAGTGAGAAACCCCTGTGGAGGCCTATAGGCCTACGTGGAACCAAGGAAAGAAAAAATGTTATGTATTAAACCATGTCATACTTCCCATGATTATGTGGAAGGAAGTTAATGGAAGTAAAACAAAATTGAATGTTAAGTTTCAAAAAATGTGTGGAAGCATGGTGGAGGTCAATGCTTTGATTGTAGAAGATGAAAATTGTAATATAGGATAAAACTCCACCAAAAGGTCATAGGTCAAAGTACAATTGCATTTGGGCCATATGAGTTTTGTGGAGGTATATGGGTATAAATGAAAATCACAAACAGTGGGGTCAAATCTTGATGGAAGTATGAATGTTAAAACACAAATTGCAAATAAGGCATGGTAGCTCTATTGAAAGTGTAAGGTGTAGAATACAAATTGAAAACAAGGTGAATAAAGTCCATAGAGATAATAAGCATGATGAAGATCAAAATTTGAAATTCAAAAAGCAATTTTTTTAATTACAATTTGCTCCTCCATCCCCAGATCCTATGGGCAGAAGGATGAGAACATGGAATGACAGAAAAGGGAGATAATAAATCATTTTATAAGTTTATCAAATTAAAAAATATTCATTAGTCTCTGTATCCCATGAGGTTTAGAAAATGGAATGAGTGGAGAAAATTCAAAAAGGACCCATGGATGTGAGAAGGAAATTCATAAAAGTTTTGAACTTGAACAACATGCTAAGTGAAATTGAGCAGTGACCTAGAGACTGAGAAGGAATGTTGGAGGCTTTGGATTAGATATATTTTTCTTTCTCTCTACTATCACTTATTCCCTTCATGCCAAAGCTTACACAGACAATACAATATGTTAATGGTAGTTGGTTTTCATTTAATACAAGTAAGAGTTTTTATAAATAGAGAAAATGTCTTTGGACAACTTCCTACAATAGAATTCAGGGCCAAATCTTGACATAGAACCAATTAGAGATCAATAAAGAAAGGATATACCCATGCCCCAAAATTGAATTAATGAGTCAATGTATATTTTTGACATGTTTATTCAGAGGTTGACTCAATAGATGATAATAGATAATGATCAATAAGCTATGGTTGGAGAAACATCTGGGCAAGATTGTAAAGCTTTTACTTTATACAAATCCAAGGAATATAGGGGTATTTAAGGTAAAAGGAGAACAAGTAGAATTTAGGAGGACATAAATATAGCCATTGAATCTTAATGACCCATGTGATGTACCATTTGGTTGTTAAATGGACTAGTTGGGTGTGGAAAGTTCATTGGCTTATATGCCAATACAAGATATCACAGTGTTAATGTGATAGAGGTAAATGCCTTAGAGTGACAATATAGAAGCATTATGTGATTCCTCAGTCCCAAATCTTAGGGTTTTCCTCCACCAAATGAAAATCATGACATGAACATTAAGGAGTTGAATGACATGATGAGCAAGAACCCAAGTGCTACAATAGAGTTGGAGTGGTATAAAGGGCTCTTATATGGCCAAAGAAATTAGCTATTGTAATGTTTTTAAATACCAAAGTGATTAAAGGGATCTTAGATCAGAATTTAATATAACATCTCTTAAAAACCCTACTAATATAGTTGTTACCAGATGAAAATCAAATCATATAGGGAAAATCTTGACTTCAGGAAAAATCCTCTATAGATTGCTCTGATCAACCAGATTGTAGAAATAGAGTATTGTTTGAAAGGAATCATAGGATTATTTGATCAAAAGGAAGATGATGGACCATCCTAGGTTATTTCCTTTACATACAAGTTTCAATGTTAATATTCATTTTCTTGAAGAATCTGAGGACAAAGGATTGTTTCACGAAGTGCTATTTTGAGAATTCTTTCATATGATGAAGCTGATCTTACCTCTATGGTTCTGATTGATAATAAAAATGGGATTTATTTCTACCCTTGTATTGGTTAATATTGGAATTGGTGCTTGATGGCTATAGAAATCAAGTAAAATGGTAGTTTTTGTGAACACAAGAGGTTACATACAAGAAAAGAGCTGAGTTTTTGGAAAGATCATCTATAGGGTATACTATTGGACCAGGTTACAAGAATGGAATTAAGTTGAAAAATAAAGAAAATTAAAATTTTCAAAAATTACATGAGAGGCCCCCAAATTCCCTAGGAAATTTTAGTGGGAAATACAACTTGCAAAAATCAGGGTCTCAATATGCAGTTTGCAAATTACGGTCAACTCTCCCAATCCCACTAATCAAAGCAAGTGAGAGAAAAGTCAACTCAAGGAGCTTTAGGGATATTTTGAGGAGAAATGTAATTTTAAAATTTTACACTTGTGTAAATTAAAAATTTCATTTAGATCCCCCATTTCTTCTAGTCAATGCCAGTCAACATGGGGTCCTAGTGTAAATGGGAACTGTTGACCATTTTTGGTCCAACAGGCCAAAAATCGGTCCCCTTTTTCCTTACTTATGTTGAGCTAGTTTCATTTTTGGTTGCATAAGTATTTCAACAAAATATGAACCAATTCAAAGAATTAAAGGACTTCTACAAAGCTTCTTCGGACCATTTAACTGATGAACCATTGTTGGTTCAATCGGCTTGGTTCAGTTCAATTAGTTTAGTCACTTGGTTCATCAGCTTAGTTCAACAGTTGGTTCAATCAGATGGTTCATTCACTTGGTTCACTCAGTTGGTTCAACATTTGGTTCAATCAAATGGTTCATCACTTTGGTTCAATGGTAGAGTTAATCAACAAAGTCCAATGGCGAGGTTCAATAGAAATGGTTCAAAGTGTTGGTTCAATGAGTTGGTTCAAATCATTCGATTCAATGCCTTGGTTCAATTAGTTTGGTTTAATCAGTCGGTTTGAGCATTCGATTCAATGCCTTAGTTCAATGACTTGGTTAAATAGTTAGTTTAATAAGTTGGTTCAACGTTTGGTTTAAAGGAATAGTTCTATGGGAAGGTTCAATAGAGTCTCCTGAAGGACAAATGCCCTTATGGAGGGTAGGGAACACTTGAAAAGGGATAAAAAAGTGAACAAGGCTACAAAATTAAGTTTTCTTCAGAGTTTTGTTTAAGGCAAAGGATGAGAATTTCTTCGAACAAAATGTCTGAAGGAATTCCTTCAGACATTTTGTTCAAAGAAATTCTTCAGAAGAAAATCCCACGAAATGAAAAGACTAAGGCAAAAGGCATAGAATGATTTCTTTCGGACTTTTGTCTGAAGGAATTCCTTCGGACAAAAATTCTGAAGAAATTTGGGGAAAGCCACAGGAAAAAACCTGTGAAAAAACTCCAAAGGAAAGGAAGCGAGCGAGGTAATTCTTGCAGACATTTTGCCCACAGGAAAATTGGCTGAGACAAAAACCTGACCAAAGAGAAAAGACTCGAGGAAATAAGCGAAAAGTAAAGGAAGAAATTCCTTTAGACATTTTTTCTGAAGGATGTGACTATCAAAAGGACCTTGAAGGGTAGGTACCCTTGCAGGGGACTCTCGGCCAAAATGAAGGGACACTTCTCCAAAGCTGAAGGGACACTTCCCCTTTGGGAATGATCAAGAGAAAAGAGCCAAAGGAATTGCCAAGGATGGTGACATCCCCGAAGCCATCAAATTTAGGGAAATAAACTAGCCATTGGCTTTCAAATGGTGACAGGCCCATGAACGTCAATTTTACAACAAGGAAATAGCTGTTTAATCTTTAAATACTTGAGAACCAACCAGAAGGGAGCCCAAAGAGCTAAGAGACAAAGAGACAAAAGCCAACAAAAGACAAAACCAGGAAAAGATGATGCTGGGAAAAGATAGAAGTTAAGATTGAACCCAACGACCTACTGATGGAAGAGCCCAAAGAGCCAAGGAAGTAGCAGAAGATAGCCCTTGAGGGCCAAAGGAGACAGAAAGGACAAAGCCAGGAAGAGACAAAAGAGCCAAGTGCAGAAACAAACAAAATAGTCCAAGTGGCAAAGAAAGGCATCAACTCAAAGAGTTACTCCAGCGGTTGGAACAGTGCTTGCCAAGTGGTCATCAAGGGACACAAACAGTGAATGATGCGACCTATTTTTCTCCATTTTGCATTTATGAGCAGGCAAACCACATGAATGCCTTCAAGGAGCGGTCTTGTTTGTAGACAAATAGTGTGGCCTATGTTTTTAAATTCCTAAAGTTAAAGCAGGAGCCAAAACAACATTATCTATCAAGCAACTTCCTCTTCCCAAGGCTCAGAATGCACATGGGCCACTTGTAAAAGGGTGCCAAAAGTATTTTCCAAAAGGGGCACATTTTGTTTCTCTCTTCTCTATATATATTGTAACTTCTCATTTGAGAAAGACATCTCTCACATTGTAAGGTGAAGCCCTAGAAAATTTCACCTGGAATCAATAAAATATGCATCTTTTACCTCTATTCTGGTTAGATATATATTTGAGTGTGTATGAGTTTTAGTCTTGTGTTATGTTATTGCTCCTTAATGCTTTCACAAGGTTGAAACCAACGCATCTGGTATATACAAAGCACCATTCCTGCAAGTGATAGGAAGAGCAATATTTGGAGCATAGAGACTGAAGGAGGTTACTAGACAGTGTGCTTTTCCTACAATGCCTATGGTAAGTCCTTTTTCTGTGTGTTTCCATTAAAGCCTCCCTATCAAGCTTCTTGTAGTCTGGTCCTTTTACCAGTTAAAGTGTATGTGTGTGTTCTTATGGTTTAGAGTGTGAGTGTGAGTAGGTCAAAATTATTTGGTGCATCACCCTCTTAGGTTAGGTTCTATTTTTATGTAATCCTTCTCCCTTTTCAATCCCCTCATTATATATATATATATATATATATATATATATATATATATATATATATATGTATGTATGTATGTATTAGCAACTTATTGGAATAACTCAGATGCATCAAAGGGAGCTAGCCCTTATCTAGAGACTCCCCCCCCAATTTTGCCAGACCCACAGGCAAGAGGGGAGTTTCCATTATTGCGTGTGGAAATCAGGAGCTCGGCCTCCTGTCCAGGGTGCAATCCACTGTGTCAATATTTTTTGGCACGCCTGGTGGGACTCAATTTTTTACACTTAGTAAAGTTTTAGGATTGATGATGGTCTTGTTACAACAAAATCAGCTATTTTTTAGCATCTGGTGACTCCATTGGTAAGAGCTCAGTTTCTAATCAAAGACCAGTCTGACCTCCTATGCCTAAAATCACCACATGATCTGCTGCTAAGGGTGTCCCTTTCAAATTCATTAAATTGCCTTTGAACTTAGTAAAGTGACTGAGGTTTGAGAGGACTCATCTTTATTCAGCAAATCACTTTCCCAAACCTACTATAAAATACGCCTATGCTAGAAGGCCTCGGTTGCATCCTATCATAGCTATGGCATTACCTTTTGTGACTTTTCATGGTCAGAGTCCTTTGAACCTCTAGCGTTATGACCCAATTCTAGGAGCAGTCCTTAAAAGTGTGCCTCCCTTTAATAGAGAGGGGCCCATTACAACTATTAAATACATCAAAAATATTTCTAACCTCTGCAATATTCACAATGTCACTGAGGAGAATATTGCAATCAGATTGTTGGCATTGTCTTTCAAGGGCAAAGTTCTAGACTGGTATGGGACTTTACCCATGAATTTAGTCGATTCCTAGAATGAATTGGGCACCCTATTGATGAACCGATTTGGGGAGAAGAGTGACCACCTCTCACTTATCGAGCAACTGACTATAACATGAATACATGCAAGATTTCAACACTCAGTTTTAGAAGACATGGATAGGATCCCCATTTTGGTAAAGCTGATTCTGAGCTATGCTTTCTTTTATTACTTAAGAGTGATGAACAATGACATCACTGTTATGATACAGTCCATGGGAGGACATGTGCTGCCTACCACCTATGACATAGCTATAGCGGCTGAGAATGCTTGGTGCAGGCTGGAAAAATAGCTCCCAGGCCTCATATGCCATTCTTTCCTAAAATGCTGCCTCCAATTTAGACTGCTGCTCCCACCTTAGCTCTTTTTTCCAACATAGAAAATCTAGCTGCTACTTCATCTAATGACCTCCACGAAGTTAAAAGCCTGTTACAAAGCGTAACAAATGAACTAGTGGCTATTAAAAGGCAACAAGCTCAAAACAATCAACCAAATCAAGATATCAGTAGTATGGTCAAGTAAATAAACTCCCTTTACAAAATTACAATCAAGGGCAGGGTCAATTTACATAGGCCAGACCTTTTCAAGGCTATAATCCAGGCGCCCCTTCATCATCCAAGGCTATGGTGCCCTTTCAAAACAATCTAGTGCAAGAACAACCAAGTTGCTCAACCATGGGATATGGTCAAGAGCAGGCTATTTATATAAATGAAATGCCATGTCACTACACAAATGTACAAGATAATCAGGCAGTTGCCCAATTTCCAGTTTTTGAGACTTCAATGCAATTCGGCATGAGCAGCAGTCAGACTCAGCCCGATTCTACTCTCATGAATCACCTAGAAGGTGAGTTCTATGCAGTCAATTACATGGGTACTACAGATAATCAGGGTGATTATGTCACAGCCAACACAAGGGACAAAAGGAGAGCAATGGAAGAAGCTCAAGCTGCTACCCAAATGTTAGCAATACCTTCTTCATCACATGTAAACCAAAGGGTCCCAAACTTTAGACCATTAGTTGTACCTTCAGCTCCTTGGCCTGCACCTCAAGCTATAAATAATCCCAAGGAAAATTTGAAGGAAGGAAACCCTCGAGTCAATGTGGTAGACTAGATGAAGAAGCTGCACATGAACATCTCCTTGTAGGATTCATTATCAATACCAAGGAAAAAGGGCATGTTGCAAAAGGAATTGCATGAGTTGAATGAACAAGCTGTCCCAACAAAAGCTGATAATGTTTTGATGATGAATGGACAACCTTCCACCTCAGGCCAAGTCAGGAAAGGAGAAAAGGTTCCCCCTTTTTGTTTTTCCTTGGTCATAGGAGATTTCTTGGTGCATAATTGAATCATTGACAGTGGAGCAAGCACCTCGGTGATGCCTAAATGCATAGCTGATAACCTGGGGTTAAAATATGAAAAAATGACTAAGGGAGTCCTACAGCTGGATGGAACACTAGCAAAGATAGTTGGGGTGGTGAAAGGTTTGAGCTTGATGCTACACACTTGCTCGACCTTCTCGGTCCCTCATGATGTGGTAGTGGCAGATGTCCCTCCTTACTTTGCTATTTGCTTGTCTAGGGATTTCACATCCAAGATAGGTGGCTACCTAGTAGCAAACTGGTCTTATCTAGTTTTTAGAACCAAGTATGGGACTAAAGTTAAGATTGAATCCAAGCCACTCCATAGAGATCATCTGGAACCATACTCACTCAAGTCGACAAATGTTAGCTATGCCATTATAGACCAAGAAGAGTTCCAAGTGGATCAATCTCCATCCTCTACCCTTGAAGGAGTTGCTGACCTACTCTTAGACAAATGGGGAAGTGACAGCTTTGAGCATGATCCTAACAAGTTCACAGAGGAGGTAGGCCTTGGAATTTATTGCATACATGAAGAGGGTACTTTTGTACCAAATCTAATGAAGGCAAGCCAATAAAGCTCAGGTCTATGGCAACTATTCTTTGATGGCTCAAGAAGTAAGTTGGGAGATGGTAGTGGAGTGGTGCTAATTTCTCCTTCAAAAGAGAATTACTTTTTGGCTTTTTGGTTTCAATTTTCTTGCATGAGCAATGTTGCAGAGTATGAATCCCTCATCCATGGTTTGGAGCGGGCAAGGAAAAGAGGAATCAAAGAGCTGCAAGTTTTTGGTGACAGTGAGCTGATTGTCAATCAAGTAAGAGGCCAAAATTTAACAAAGAATTCTTTACTAAAGTCCTACAAACATAGGGTATGGGACTTGGTGGAAAATTTCTTTTCTTTCAATGTTACCTCCATTCTTAGAGAGTAGAACAAGCAAGCAGATAGGGAAATACGCTGAGACCACAATTCACGCCACTTGAAGGTAGTAATCTAGCCCTCTGTGCCTGACAACATCACTAACTGGCATGTATTTGACAGTGACCAAAAAATATCATTCTTCTTGCAAGAAGAATCTGAGTTCGTTGCTAAAAACTAGGTAAAGCTATAGTAACAATATGGCAGCCAAATTGTTCAGCTGAAGAACAATAAACTCCCCAAAGGCTTGGTCACTCTAGAGAGTATCTTAAATGAAGATGACCAGTTGAAAATTGACAAGGCAAAAATCAAAATAAAGGAGAAAAATTATGAGAAGGTTTAAATATTCAAAGATAAGCTGCTTGCACTTGGGAAAGTGTGCACAGACCATGAAAGGCAGGCCTTCATCTTGTTGTGCCAAGAGTTTGTTGATGTCTTTGCTTGGGAATATAGCAATTTGAAGGGTTTCGATCCAAGTTTGGCCCAACATACCATTGAGTTGGAGTAAGGCGCCAAGCCGATCAAGTAGAAGCAAAGGCTTGTCAACCCAATGATTGAGCCTCTCATGCGATAGTAACTCACCAAGTTGATTGTGTCCAGGATAACATTTCCAATCAAACACTCTTCTTTGCTGGCTAATCTTGTTCTTATCCAAAAAAATAATGGGGAGATTAGACTATGCATTGATTTTAGAGACCTTAATAGAGTCTCTTTGAAAGACCATTATCCTCTCCCAAGCATGGAGTAGATCCTTCAAATGGTGACAGGCAGTGAGCGTTTCTCCCTCCTAGATGGGTATTCGAGGTATAATTAGATTTTGGTGCAAGACTGTGACCAGTACAAGACAAACTTCACTACCAAATGGGGGATGTTTGCTTATAAGAAAATGCCATTCGGGCTGTCTAATGCTGGTGCCACCTTCCAACGAGCCATGGACATGGCCTTTCAGGGCCTGATAAATAACACTGTGCTAGTGTATCTTGATGATGTGATAGTTTTCTCCAAGGAGGTGAGCCAACACATGAAACACGTCAGACAAATCTTTGAGAGGTGTAGAGTGTTTGGTATCTCTCTCAACCTGAGGAAATGCGTGCTCGTTGTCCACAAGGGGAAACTCCTTGGCCATGTTGTTTCCAAAGAAGGCTTAGCTATTGATCTAGAGAGAGTTTACTCCATTCTGGAGCTATCCTTTCTTAAGCACAAGAAAGGCCTGCAGAGATTCTTCAGCAAAATAAATTTCATCCAGAGATTTATTCTGAATTCACAGAGATAGTCAAGCCATTGACCTCTATGCTGAAGAAGGACGAGAAGTTCACATGGACAGCGCAAAGAAAGGACAGTTTTGAAGAGATCAAGCAAGCCATAGCCTAGGCTCCTACTTTGATCAACCCTGACTTCACCAAAGATTTCAACCTCTACACCTTAGGAAATGAAGAGGTAATCTCTACCATGCTTACCCAAATGAATGGTGATAACCTTGAGCAACCACTTGTATTTTTTAGCCAAGGTCTAGAGAGTTTTGAACTCAGGTACACATATGTGGAGAAGCAAGTCCTTACAGTCATACAGAGTCTAAATAAATTTAGGCATATGTTGTCCAATAGAAGAATTAACCTCATGGTTCCACATTCCAACGTCAAGGATTTTTTAATTGATCGTGACCTGAATGAAAGGAGAGCGGGGTGGATCACTAAGGTGATGGAATAAGACGTGGATATCAAGATCACCAAGCTGGTAAGAGGGAGAGGCCTGTGTGAACACCTTGATGTAGACTTTAAATAGAAAAAAGAGGATAGTCTACTAATTCATGATGCAGCTACAAAAAAAGAACCAACTGTCATGAAGGATTGGACATCAGACTTGAGACATTTCCTTCTCACTGGTGAGTGCCCGCAGGGCCTTAATAGGACCAAGAGGAGATATTTCAGACTCCAGTCTCTCCCTTATGTCTTGATTGATGGAGTGCTTGTCAGAAGGGATCTCTCAGGAGTCTTTTTAAGGTGCATAGACCCAAGTTAGGCCAAAAAGGTGTTGTCTAAGTTCAATGATGGGCCAGCTGGTGGTCACTTTGCTCCTAGGCCTATAGCTACAAGAATAATGAGAGCTAGTTACTTCTAGCCTACTCTATTCAGGGACACCCATGCCTGGGTATGAAAGTGCCAGAAGTGCGCACTCTTTGATAGAAAGCAACATCTAACTTCCATGCCTTTACAGCCTATTCAGGTGGAGCAACCATTCATGTAATGGGGCCTTGACTTTATAGGGATGATTAACCCTCCCTCCAGTGCTAGACACAAGTGGGTCTTGACTACCACAGATTACTTCACAAGGTGTGTAGAGGCTGTCGCTTTGAAGGAAGCCAATGAAAGTGCAATCCTATATTTTTATGAAGACTTGGTGGCAAGGTTTGGGGTTTCAGCTACCATAATCTCAGATAACACTTTGGCTTTTTTGGAAACTAAAACTAGTGAATGGGCACTGAGATATGGTATTTATATTATCACTTCATCTAACTACTACCCACAGGGGAATGGGTTGGCTGAGTCCACTAATAAGAATCTGATCAGGATCATCAAGAGAATAATGGAGGAGAATCAAAAGACTTGGCATGCCAAGTTGAAAATAGCCCTGTGGGCAGATAGGGTCACTCCAAAGAGGGCAATTGGTAACTCACTATACATGCTCGTATATGGAAGGGAAGCTAGGCTTCCCCTTTCAACTGAATTTCTAGCCTTGGACCTCACCCACTAGTTGTAGTTAGAAGAAATCAACATCATGGAGGTTAGGCTATGCAAGCTGATAGAGATCCAAAAGATGAGGGACCAGGCTATGGCTTTTGTGACCACCCGCCAACAACAGATGAAGAAGCACTTTGATAAGAAATCTTCATCAAAAGGTTTCTCTAAAGGAGACATCATCTTGAAATGGGATATAGACTGAGCCAAGCCTAGAAAGCATGCAAAGTTTGATGCCCTATGGAGTGTTCTATACGTCATGACTCGCTGTAAGCAGCACAACGCATTCCAACTCTCCAGGTTAGATGGCGAAGAATTATATATCCTAGTTAATGGTATACATCTTAAACATTATAATTGAGCTCATCTCCCATCATGTATATATTTTCCATGATTTTTTCTTGTTTTCAGTAAGTGATTTTGTACATGTTAGTAGCTTTCTTAGTCTTGTATGTGTTTTCATTTCCTTCTTGAGGTAAAACCTGTGTGATTGATTCTTAGATATCTCAAGGCAGTTGCTAACTTTTTTCAAGTTGCATTTTGACTCCGTGCCCAATGGATTTTTAAGGCAACTGGTTTCTAAGCATTGCAGGCATGCTTCCCCTAGGAGTTGCTAATTTGTTGACCATTTTTGGTCTAGCAAGCCAAAAATTGGTCCCCTTTTTCCTTGCTTGTTTTGAGCTAGTTTCATTTTTGGTTGCACAAGTCTTTCAGTAGAAGATGAACCGGTTTAAAGAATGAAAGGACTTATACAAAGATTCTTCGGACCATTGAACCATTGAACTGATGAACCATTGTTGGTTCAATCAGCTTGGTTCAGTTTAATTGGTTTAATCACTTGGTTCATTAGCTTAGTTTGACAGTTGGTTCAATCATTTGGTTCAATCACTTGGTTCACTCAGTTGGTTCAACATTTGGTTCAATCAAATGGTTCATCGCTTTGGTTTAATGGCAAAGTTAATCGACAAAGTCCAATGGCTAGGTTCAATAGAAATGGTTCAAAGTGTTGGTTCAATGAGTTGGTTCAGTTCATTCGGTTCAATGCCTTGGTTCAATTGGTTTGGTTCAATCAGTCGGTTTGAGCATTCAGTTCAATGCCTTGGTTCAATGACTTGGTTCAAAAGTTGGTCCAATAAGCTGGTTCAACATTTTTTTCAAAGGAATGATTCTATGGGAAGGTTTAAGAGAGTCTCTTGAAGGACAAATGCCCTTACGGAGGGCAGGGAACACTTGAAAAGGAGAAGAAAATCCTGTGAAATAAAAATACTAAGGCAAAAGTCATAGAATGATTTCTTTTAGACTTTTGTTCAAAGGAATTACTTCAAACAAAAAGTCTGAAGAAATTTGGGGAAAGCTACAGGAAAAAACTTGAGAAAAAACTCTGAAGGAAAGGAAGCGAGCAAGGTAATTCTTGCAGACATTTTGCTTGCGAGAAAATTAGTCGAGACAAAAGCCTGACCAAAGAGAAAAGACCAAGGAAATAAGTGAAAAGCAAAGGAAGAAATTCCTTCGGACATTTTGTCCGAAGGATGTGACTATCAAAAGGACTCCGAAGGGTAGCTACCCTTGCGGGGGACTCTCAACCAAAATGAAGGGACACTTCTCCAAATTCGAAGGGACACTTCCCCTTTGGGAATGATCAAGATAAAAGAGCCAAAGGAATTGCCAAGGATGGTGACATCCCTGAAGCCGTCAAATTTAGGGAAATAAACTAGCTGTTGGCTTTTGAATAGTGACGGGCCCATGAACATCAATTTTATAGCAAAGAAATAGCTGTTTGATCTTTAAATACTTGAACGCCAACTAGAAGGGAGCCCAAAGAGCTAAGAGACAAAGAGACAAAATCCAGCAAAAGACAAAACCAAGAAAAGACGATGCTGGGAAAAGATAGAAGTTAAGAATGAACCCAATGACCTACTAATGGAAGAGCCCAAAGAGCCAAGGAAGTAGCAGAAGATAGCCCTCGAGAGCCGAAGGAGATAGAAAGGACAAAGCTAGGAAGAGATAAAAGAGCCAAGTACAGAAATAGACAAAATAGTCTAAGTGGAAAAGGATGGCATCGACTCAAAGAGTTACTCCAACAGTTGGAATAGTGCTTACCAAGTGGTCATCAAGGGGCACAAGCAGTGAACGATGTGACCCATTTTTCTCCATTTTGCATTTATGAGCAGACAAACTGCGTGAATGCCTTCAAGGATCAGTCTTGTTTGTAGACAAATGGTGTGGCTTATGTTTTTAAATGCCTGAAGCCAAAGCAGGAGCTGACACAACATTATCTATCAAGTGACTTCCTCTTCCCAAGGCTCGAAATGCACATGGGCCACTTGTAAAAGGGCACCAAAAGTCTTTTCCAAAAGGGGCACCTTTTGTTTCTCTTCTATATATATTTTAACTTCTCATTTGAGAAAGACATCTCTCACATTGTAAGGCGAAGCCTTGGAAAATTTCACCTGGAATCAATAAAATACACATCTTTTACCTCTATTCTGGTTAGATATATCTCTGAGTGTGTATGAGTGTTAGTCTTGTGTTCTGTCATTGCTCCTTGATGCTTTCACAGGGTTGACACCAACGTATCTGGTATATACAAAGTGTCATTCCTGTAAGTGACAAGAAGAGCAGTATCTAGAGCACAGAGACTGAAGGAGGTTAATAGACAGTGTGCTTTTCCTATAGCACATATGGTAAGTCTTTTTTCTATGTGTTTCCATCAAAGCCTCCCTGTCAAGCTTCCTACAGTCTGGTCCTTTTACCAATTAAGTGTATGTATGTGTTCTTATGGTTCAGAGTGTGAGTGTGAGTAGGTCAAAATTATTTGGTGCATCACCCTCTTAGGTTAGGTTCTATTTTTCTGTAATCCTTCTCCCTTTTCAACTCCCCCATTATATATATATATATATATATATATATATATATATATATATATATATATATATATATATATATATATATGTATGTATTATAAACTTACTGGAATAACTCAGATGCATCAAAGGGAGCTAGCCCTTATCTAGAGACTCTCCCCCCAATTTTGCTAGACCCACAGGCAAGAGGGGAGTTTCCATTGTTGCGTGTGGAAGGCAGGAGCTCAGCCTCCTGTCTAAGGTGCAATCCACTGCGTCAACAGGAACTCCAATTAAAATTTGTAATTTTGCATCAAAAAACAAACACACAAAAAAACATGAAAGAAAACTGTACAAGCAAGGCCAAAAGTAGAGGGGTAAAAAAGTAAGGAAACAACAAATCTATACACTATACAAATTATATACATAGTTTATGGACTTAGTCTAGGAAGTGTTTCATCTATTTACCATCAACTAGTAGCTCTGGTATAACCTCATCATCCCATACTTTTTTGAACTTTTCCAGCAGATTGGTGGCCAAGATGAAGTAAACCAATATCTGCACTTGCCTAAAGGTATTGCTTCTAGGCTCTAATAGGATGACAAGTTAAAATAAATCTTTAATGTACAAGCTCAAATTTGGATAAGACCAAGCCAATAGATCTTGGTACCTTTTCAACATTTATAAGCAAACTTGTTTCTTGGCTACAATCAGGTGAGTACTAAATGAGAGTGCCTCAAATTCATCAATGTCATTTGTACACTCAAAAGGAAGCTTGAAAGAAAGCTTAAAATATTCATCATTGGGGGCATAAAAGATAATGCTAGTTACACTTCCAAGATTGAAACAAGTCTCATCAAATGCCAATTTCCAAATTGCACCTTCATTGTCAGGTTCAACATCAAGAACAACATGCTATTAATTAGCATCAATATTCCCAATGAAGCTACCAAATTCCACATTTGTGTCTAGTACTTCATTTAGGGCATGTTTTTTATCTTTAATTATATGGATCATATTTGGATCCCTATGAAGTTTAACCATCTTATCCCCTAAAAAAATTATGGCATAAGACAAGTCCATTTATATACTTCCACCCATGCTAGTAATCCATTTACATGACAAAAGCATCCCCCATTTAGGCTGGTAGTACAAAACTACCATATCCATATTTAAATACTTACATAGATATGCTACCAACTACACTACCAACCCTTCAAATTATCCAAGAACTGGCACCTCTCACAAATCCATGGCATAACACCTACTAAAGGTTGGTGTAATCTCTATTCTAAGCTCATTTAGGACACATAGGGGCAACACATTGCAAGAGGCTCTAGAATCAAACATTCAATTATGGATAATCAAACCATTGATCAAGAGGGTTATATAAAATGGATCTAATTTGAGCTGATGTTTTGCCAATACAGTCCCCAAATTCACCTTTGTGGCTAGTTTAACCTCTTCTGATTCTTCATCACTTTTTGGAGGTATTGGGGTTAAATCAATTTCATTTGCAACCGATTTCTCACCAAATTCTAGGTATTCAAATACCCTCTTCCTATGTTTAGGTATTCATAATAACTCAACAAGTGGCATGGTGATTTTTAGTTGACTCAACACTTGGGCCATATTACATATGCTATACTAAGTTAGAGGAGTATTAGGTACAAGGGTGACAAAACCTTCAACTGAAATACAATCACTTAATGTCTGAAGTGGAATAGGCTGGGATGGATTTGCATTTTTAACAATAGTCTTTAAGGGTGGATTTATTTTAACATCATTCACACCCTTAGGTATAATAGATAATAAGGGCATTTTATTATTAGATAGAGCACCTCTTGGTTTAACAACTTGGGAAATAGGTGATAGTTTGGATGCATTTGGGACTGCTGTAGATTTCTTACCTTATTTAGTTGCATCCCCTACCTTTGGATTTGTAGGGGTAGTGTCTTGAGGAACAACAACTAGTTTCTTACTTCTCAAGTATTAATCCTTCTCTTGGGTAACTATTGCATTAATTAGAAGCTACCTATCCTTAATTGAAAAAATCCCCCATCATATTTTTTAACCATTAATGATATTAAAAACTCAAAATCATGATTGGGCAATTCATATGCTTATGCCATATTAACATCACAAGAAAATTCACAAGTTGGGACATATACCTTTTTTACTACACTCCAAAACTAATTGACAATAGTAACATTCAACAATTCTATGGAGGTAGACGTATTGATTTGGGGACTTTGATAATTGAACATACAACTCTCATCATTAGATGATACAGACTCAGGTTCATCCACATCTTCATCAATCGGTTTAGCTGTATCACATGGATGATGTGGAAGGAAGAACTTGTCACACCAATCAATTTAAAAATCACAATTCATAGCATTTTTTTGGCATTTAAAGGATCAAGCACTTCTTTCCCAACCCCTCTATTCTAATTTCTATTCATCATTTCATTATGTGTAGGCCTCTTTCCTGTATTATTGTCTTGATTATGGAAATCATGCCTTCCTTGTGATTGATTCTAATTTAGAGCTCTCTCTTGATTGGTAGACACATGAGGGATCCCCTTTTCATCTCTAGATAACTTGTATGACATTTATTTGACAATAGAGGCCAAAGTCTTAACCATTTCTTCAAGGTTGGTTGTCTTAGTGGATTGTGTTTTTTCTAGATTAAGCAATTTTACATCAGCCTACTTGTTCATGGGCTTTCCCACAACCTTTTTATTATTCAAAATTTGGATGGTCATGTTGAATGCCAACCATAGGTTCGTGGGAGCCTTATACCTCAAGTAGTACACAACCTTCTTGTCAAAAGCATCACAATAATTTATCAAGTATGATGTATCACTAGACCTTATGTTTTTGGGTATATGCATCATAACTTTGTTGAACTGTGTGTTGAAGTCTTACATGCACTCATTAGGATTCTTTTTTATGTTTTCAAATTCAGCTGAAATAAACCTTGGATTAAATATATCACCATATTGAATTCTAAATACACTATTCATTTCTTCCCATGAATCAATGCTTTTGTAGGGAAGGGAATTAAACCACTCATGTGCATCTTCTTCTAGCGTGTGTAAAAACAACTTTATACACACATCCTCATGCTCAACCTCATAATCTTCAATGATATTTTCAAAATCCCTCAAGTGTTGATCACCACTCACTACACTATTCCCTTCAAATTTTGAAAGGTGGTTCCTTATTTCATTCAGGACCTCATTAGGATAACCTTCCATGTCATCAAAATTGATAGGTCTAAACCTAGGAATGTGGAATGTAGGAATATCATTCTCATCTTGGTCCCTATGCCTCATGATTGGTTCAATTTAATGTTAAAAAACAAATGGTAAAGGGATGTGAGGGTGTGAATGAGGTGGACTTGTAGGATCAAACTTGGGAGGGGATTCAGCTAGTTGAGAAGGAGTTGGATAGTAAATGGGATTATAAGTTTTAGAATGACTAAGAGAGATATGAAAGTCTTCAATAATGGGAGGTTCAAAAAAAAAAATATTATCAAAATCTTGGTAGTCTAGAGAGTCTTTAGCATTTGAATTTTTTCCTTCAACAGGCCTCCAAACTTTTCTCCCTCTTCTTTAATGCAAACTTAAGGGTGAGACAAGTTATTTTGATGTGTAACCTTTGAAGGATGATCTTAATCCTTCTATCTTTGTAAACAAGGAAAAACACTTAAATATGAAATGAATATATTCAAAATAGGCACTAATCTTTCTTGAAACTAGGTGATGAAATTAGAGTCACCAATAAAATCAAGATTCTAGAATATAATAGCTAACACACTGATTGTGATACATGCTGAAAACATATTTTGTTGAGTTAAATGATGAGATAATGCACAAAGACACTAAATTTTTTAGAATAATGTTCAAAAGGGAAAAAACACCTTCCAACATGCAATTTAATAACTCTTTGTAATAAATATAATAGAATTTAATTTGTCAAATCTTTCAAGTTCCTAGTACGTCCCCAATGGAGTGCTATGGCATTGATGGCCAAGATAGTGCAAATGTAGAAAATAACAACAAATAAATTCACAACATGAAAATGCTTACAAATATTTGCAAGAGTCCTCGACAACACAAGTGACCAAGACTTTAGTTTAATCCCCAACAATGGTGCCAGATGATTGGTGACATTGATGAGCCAAGATAATCAAATCAGTAAAAAAATAGGTATAAAAATTTCAACATGAAGTACTTACAGCTCTCTGCAAGAGTCCCCAGTAGCACAAGTAACTAGGATTTGATATTTAATTCCTAAAAAAAATGATAAATGAGTGGTGATGTTGATGAACTAAATATAATCAAATCAATGTAATATATGCAGAGAAATTTCAACATGAAGTACTTATAACTCTCTACAAGAGTCCCTGGTAACACAAGTAACCATGATTCAATGTTTAATCCTCGACAATGATGCTATATGATTGTTGGTTCCGAATTGTACACATCTTTTGCTTAGCCTTACACACTTGAATAAAATGGAAAACAAAGATGAAAAACCCACTAGTATGTGATTGTAGCCAGGGAAGGGTTTGACATCTAAAATGGATCGAACATAGAAAATGATTGAGAAGCACTGACAGAGGGTATGGTCAACTCCCTAATACTTTTGGCTCTACCTGAACCAAGGTGAAAGGACCTATGGGGTAGCTTTCTCACATGGAGATATTTTACAATTCAACATCCATGGGGATTTTTGGCACAAATAACAACAAATATGACCAGGCACAATCAAACTTGTTCACTCTACCCAGGAAGGGTTGTCACACAGGATGGGATGAACAAATGCTCTAGGCCACATACAAGCTACTAAAGACATATGTGTATATGACTAAAATCTTCATTCTAAATACTTTTTAATAACATGGGTTGAATTGAAAACTATAGTGCTAGGATTTGAAGCATAAAATGAAAACACATGTTATATAAACAAGATTTTATGCATTTGCATGGCAAATAACACTTAACATATGCAAAGGGTGTATTATTTGTAGGGTAGGATAAGGTAAGATAGGTTAGATAATTTATAAAAAGGGTGTGGTGTGCTAGTGGTTTTCAATCAGTAGGGTATCTTGCAGTATTTATGACATTATCCTTTGCAAAGATGTAGAAAAACTCAAATACAAGCTAGTAGGAAATACCAGGAGTAATTTTTAATTATTGGTGACAATGAAATGAAAATACTCAAATGATTCTGAAACCTTAGAAATATACACTAAAACTAGAATCTCACATACTTTTTCACATTGAATCCATAAACCTAGGGTGCCCTAACAAGTTATTCAATAACATATCCTAAAATAATGCAGAAAGGGTTTATAATATAGATATATGCTCAAAATTATAACCAATAATGAACAAAAACCCAAATGTCCAATCAACATAACTTGGAAAACACATTGCAACACTTCATCTATAGGAAATAGCAAAGAACCACAAACATTTTCATTAACTTGAAAAGAGATATTATATACATTAGTTTTTTAAAATTCTGCCATGGGGACAAACATGGTGATATTTTTCCATGTTGGACAAGGGAGACATAAACATGCTCTCAAATCTTGCTAATGGATGTACACTTTCAACCACCTTAGCAAGGAAGATAAGATCTACACATATCAGTTAATCCTAATTTTTTTTATAAAACATAGATGTAGAGAAAATAAACAACCAACAACAACCCAGAATAGAGGAGAAACCCTCTATTTATACATTTTTACCCTTCTTTTTCAATCTAGGAATGGGGGTTGCATTTTACAATTTTCAAAATTGCAGTCAACACCCCAAAGTTCCACCAAGATGCTCCTGAATGGAAAAAATCCTTTGCCACACCTGAAATATTCACCCATTTGCATGAAAAATCATTGCTCTAACTGACTCTACAAGGAATGATGAATATTTGCAATAAACTCTTTGATTTCTTGGTTGGAGATGTCTTTTACATGAGCTAGAAGGTAAATTTTTTTGGTGGAGGCTAAACAAACTTTGTTCTCATGTGTAACTTCCTGGAGATGCCCTTGACCACTTACTTGCACAACTAGAACTTCCTAGATAGCTACCTTTCCTCTTATACATGTCATGAAACAACCTAATCTTAAAATGATTTCATGGGAATATTTTAAATACATGGCTATTGGGGTGATCTTCTTCCAATGGCCCACTTTGGCCTTAAAAACCTGCATAATCTTTCCCATGGAGGAGCTTCAACAAGCAAATCATGAGAAAATGCAATACCTAGGTTTATTTTACCTTTTTTATTTTTGGCTCCAACTTGTTTTTCAACACCTTGCATTTTGCACTTTCCTTGCACACTTAAAGAAAATGGCAAACAAAGATGAAAAACCCGCTAGTATGTCATTGTAGTATAGTGGTAAGTATTCCTGCCTATCACATGGGTGACCCAAGTTCAATCCTTGGAAACAACATGAGATGAATCTTGGTTCCTAATTGTATACCTCTTTCACTTGACCTTGCACACTTGAAGAAAATGTCAAACAAAGATGAAAAACCTGTTAGTATGTCATTATAACTAGGGAAGGGTTAGAATTTAGAATGGACCAAATGTAGAAAATGACTAAGAGGCACTGATAGAGGGTATGGTTAGCTGCCTTCTACTTCTAGCTCTACCTAAACCAAGGTGAGAGGACCTATGGGGTAGCTTGCTCACATGGAGATAGCTTGCTCACATAAAGAGAATTTGCAATTCAACATCCATTGGGATTTTGGCACAAAGAACAACAAATATGACCAAGGCATAACCAAACTTGTTCACTCCACCCAAGAAGGGTTATCACATGAGATGAATGAATGGTCTAGGCCACATACAAGCTATTGAAGATAGATATGTACATGACTACAATCTTCATTCTAAATAATTTTTAACAACATGGGACGAATGGAAAACTACAGTTCTAGGATTTGAAGCACAAAATGCAAATACATGTTATATAAGCAAGATTTTATGCATTTTCATGGAAAATAACACTTAACATATGTAAAGGGTGTATTATTTGTAGGGTAGGACAAGGTAGGATAGGTTAGATAATTTTTAAAAAAGGGTGTGGTGTGCTAGTGGTTTTCAAACAAAAGGGTATATTTCACTATTCATGACATTATCCTTTGCAAAGATGTAGAAAAACACAAATACAAGCTAGTGGGAACTACCAAGATAAATTTTTAGTTATTGGTGTCAATGAAATGCAAATACTCAAATGACTCTGAAACCCTAGAAACATACATTGAAACTAGAATCTCACATACTTTTCCCCATTGAATCCATAAACCTAGGGTGCCCTAACAAGTTATGAAACAACATATCATAAAATAATGCATAAAGGGTTTATAATCTATATCTATGCTCAAAATGATAACCAATAATGAACACAAACCCAAATGTCCAATCAACATAACTTGCAAAACACATTGCTAGACTTCATCAATAGGAAATAACAAAGAACCACAAACATTTTCATTAACTTGAAAAGAGATATTACATACATCAATTTTTAAAAATGCTACCATGGGGATAAACATGGTGAGATTTATCCATGTTGGACAAGGGAGACATAAACATGCTCTCAAAGCTTACCAATGGCTATACACTTTCAACCACCTTAGCAAGGTAGACAAGATCTACACATAGCAGTTAATCCCAATTTTTTTTCAAAACATAGACGTAGAGAAAATAAACAACCAACAACAACCCAGAATAGAGGAGAAACCCTCTATTTATACATTTTTTACCTTTATTTTGCAATCTGGGAATGGGGGTTGCATATTTCAATTTTCAAAATTGTAGTCAACATCCCAAAGTTCTGTCAAGATGCTCCTGGTTGGAAAAATTCCTTTGCCACACCTATACTATTCACCCATTTGCATGAAAAACCATTGTTCTAATTGACTCTACAAGGAATGATGAATATTTGTAACAAACCCTTTGACTTCTTGGCTGGAGATGCCTTTTACATGAGCTAAAAGGTGAAAATTCATGGTGGAGGCCAAACAAACTTTGTCCTCATGTGTAATTACCTAGAGATGCCCTTGAACACTTGCTTACATAGATGGAACCTCCTAGACAACTACCTTTCCTCTTATGCAGAACAAGGAATAACATGCTCTTGTAATGATCTCATGGGAATATTCTAGATCCATGGCTATTCAGGTGATCTTTCTCTGATGGCCCACCTTGACCTTGTAAACCTGCATAATCTTTCCCATGGAGGAGATTCAACAATCAAAGCATGAGAAAATGCAATACTTAGGTTAATTTTACTTTTTGGTTCTAACTTGTTTTTCAACACCTTGTATTTTACAATTTTGCCTTTTGCAAATTTAATTTTTCACACTTTGCAATTTGTACTTTGTTTTTTTTGAAATTATGTTTTTTTTCAAATTTGTCTCCACATTTTTTAATGCATAAATGCATTATTTTCACCTTTTGACATTTTGGGGAAATCCTAGCCCCTTTTGCAAATTTGTAATTTTCACTTGTAGTTCCCCTTAGGGAATCCAAAACTCCAAATACAATTTGAAATTTTACACTTGGGGTTCCCATTTCCTTGAAAAGAATCCTTTAGGGAAATGGGAACTCCAATTATAATTTGTAATTTTATAAATTTTCAAAATTACAAATGGCCTTGAATGTTCCCATTTGCACTAGGACCCCATGTTGACTGGCATTGACTGGTAGAAACAGGGGATCCAAGTGAAATTTACAATTTTTACAAGTGAAAGATTGCATTTCTCCTCGACATCTCCCTGAAGCTCCTTGAGTTGAATTTTATCTCACTTGTTTTGACTGGCGGGATTGGGAGAGTTGACCACAATTTGTAAATTGCATTTTGAAACCCTACTTTTTGTAAGTTGCATTTCCCACTAAAATTTCCTAGGGAATTTTGGGGTCTCTCATGTAATTTTTTAAAATTTTAATTTTCTTGATTTTTCAACTTAATTCCATTCTTTCAACCTGGTCCATCATTATACCCTGTAGAGGATCTTTCCAAAAACTCAGCTCTTTCCTTGTATGCACTCTCTTGTGTTCACAGGGGCTACCATTTTAATTGAATTTTATAACCATCAAGCACCAATTAAAATGTTAACCAATATAAAAGCATAAACAATTCCCCTTTTTACTATCAGTCGAACCATAGAGGGAAGAATCAACTTTATCATATGGAATAATTCTCAAAATAACACTTTGTGAAACAATCCTCTATCCTTAGATTCTTCAAGAAAATCAATATTAACAATGAAACCCTTATGCAAAGGGCATAACCCATGATGGTACATAATATTCCTTTTGATCAAACAATCATGGGATTCCTTTCAAATAATACTCCATTTCTACAATCTGGCTGAGTAGAGAAATTTGTAGAGGATTTTTTTAGAAGTCAAAATTTTCCTTGTATGATTTGATTTTCATCTTAACAACTATATTACTAGGGTTTTCCAAGAGATGTTATATTAAGTTTTAATCTAAGATCCCTCTAATCACTTTGGCATTTAAAAACATTATAATAGCCAATGCCTTTGGCCTTAAAATATCCCTTTACACCATTTTAACTTTGTCGTAGCACTTAGGTTCTTACTCATCGTGCCATTTAGATCTTCAATGTTCATGTCATGATTTTCATTTGGTGGAGGAAAACCCTAAGGGTTGGGACCAAGGATTCATAGAATGCCTCCATAGTGTCACTTTGAGGCATTTACCTTTATCACATTAACACCTTGATCTCTTTCATTGGCATATAAGGCAACAAACTTTCCACACCCAATTAGTCTATTTAAAAACAAAATGGTACATCACAGGGGTTATTAAGATTAAATGTCTATATCTATACCCTCTTAAAGTCTACCTATTCTACTTTTACCTTAAATACCCTTGTATTCTTTAGATTTATATAAAGTGAAAGCTTTACAATCCTACCTAGATGTTTATCTAACCCTAGCTTGTTGATCATTATTTGTTATCATCTGTTGAGTCAACCTCTAAATAAACATGTTAGAAATATACATGGACTCATTGATTCAATTATGGGGCATGGGTATATCCTTTTTTTGTTGATCTCTAATGGGTTATGTGTCAAGATTTGGCCCTAAATTTTATTGCAAGAATTTGTCCAAAGACATTTTCTCTATTTATGAAAACTCCTACGTGCATCAAATGATAACCGACTACCATTAACGTCTTTGGCTATCCATGTAAGCTTTGGCACGGAGGGAATAAGTGATGGTAGAGAGGAACATAAAAATATTGAATCCAAATCCTCTAGCATTTCTTCTTAGTCTCTAGGTTGCTACTCAATTTCACTTAGCATGTTGTTCAAATTTAAATTTTTTATGAATTTCCTTCTCACATTTATGGGCCCTTTTTGACTTTTATGCACCCATTCCATTCTCTACACCTCATAGGATATGGAGTCCAATGAACAATTTTCAATTTGATAAACTTGTAAAATGTTTTGTTGTCTCCCTTTTATGCTATTCCAATTTCTCATCTCCTTCTGCCCACAGGATTTGGGGATGGAGGAGCAAATTGTAATTAAAAAAATACTTTTTTCATTTCAAATTTTGATCTTTGTCATGCTTATTATCTCCATAGAATTTACTCACCTTGTTTGCAATTTTCATTCTAAACCTTACACTTCTGATGGAGCTAGCATGCCTCATTTACAATTTATGTTTTAGAATTCATACTTATACCAGGCTTTAACCCCATCATTTACAACTTGCATTTAGACTCGTATACCTCTATGGAACTCATATGTCCCAAATGTAATTTCACTTTGACCTCTGACCTTCTGGTGAAGTTTAGAACCTGTATTGTAATTTTCATCTTCTGTAATCATTGCATTGACCTCCACTATGTTTCCACACTTTTTTTAAAACTTAACATTCAATTTTGTTTTAATTCCTTTGACTTTCTTCCACGTAGGCATGGGTAGTATGGCATGGTTTAATACATAACAATTTTTCTTTCCTTAGTGCCATGCAGGCCTGAAGGCCTCCACGTGGGAATCTCACTTTGGTAGCCTATGCATAATTTTGGGGCACCAATAGAGGGACTATTGGTTCTACCATGATGTCATTATCATTAGGATAGAAGGTACCAAGAATTCACCATTATTATTATCACATTATGTTCTAGACAAAATAACTGATTAGGAAATAAAATTTCAAATATTTAACAATATTGATGAAATATTAGGCCAAAGGCACTGGCCTTACTACTTTAATACTAGTCTAAGCATTGGGAAAATGTAGTATGTGATTAGGCCACATTTCATCTAGGCCAGTAAGATCAAGACTAATCACAACATAAAGGTGGCACCATTCATGGAATTGGATCTAAAGAAGAAGGTAAGGGGATATCTCCAGTATCTCAAAGATAAAAAGAAGGTGACCATCTCATATGTTCACTAGGGATATGATCATGATGAGATCTTCTTAAATGACTTAGATGACACCAAATTATGGACAAAGATGAAAAATAAACCTATGCCTATGATCTATGATTAGGCCCTTTAGTATGATCTTGAGGTAATAGAATAGAGTGCCCAAAGTGTATGGAGACAATAGTGGCATCTAACCCAGTCCCAAGATACACAGGTGAAAGACTAACCTTCTTCTCTAATATAAGAGCAAGTAGATGAAGAAGAAATTGAATCAAGCAGCTAGAGGGAATCCAACCCTCAAATTAGGAGGGAAATTCTAAGAGGCATCCTAAGTCCTCATGTCCCTTCTACATTTACTATTGATACCACTCAAACTTTAGGCACATCTACAATAAGAGAAAAGTCTACATATTTAATAAGGGAACATAGGAAGATCACTTTTGGGATGACACCACTGCCACCTCTTATAATGAATACTCAAGTAAGTCTTCTAGAGTTTCTTCAAACTTCTTTTCAGTCTATTCCAACTACTCCAAATTCTCCTTAGTCTTCTCTAGAAAGTCCTCCACCATCTAAAAGTATCGGTAAGGAAACCTATCCTAAAAATCTCCCTACCATGTCATATCCAATCACCCTTTCTCCCACCACTATTGTCACACCAACCATTCCTTCACCACCACCTCCAGTGATTTATTTCACCACTGATGTTCATTCATATGTTTCACCCTCTTATCCACATTTCACTCCCCTTATCTTCACTTACCATAGGAAATCTAAGGACCCTTTGAATTCCTCTAAGGGTAAGCAACTAGAAGAAATACCATCATTTGGTCTTCCCACTATATAAAATTCCCCTGAAGAAGGAGAAGTGGAAGAAGTGGAGAAATAGGAACCCGATTAAGTGATATATTTGGTTGATTATCCAATGATGATGATGAAGAGGGTGTAGAAATCATAAAGGAGTCTGAATAAGGAAAGAGTGGGGAGGCACCTCCAGATCATGAAGACGCTGAATTAGAAAAAGTAAAAGCCCTGAGTCTAGGGGAGAAATAGTTAGAATAAACCCAAGTAGATGTTGTGGATTATCAAATCCTCATATAGGAAAAAATTATAACATCAATGAGGTAATTTCTTCTATACTTTCATCTATTGTTAGATTATAAATTCCAACTACAAGCTTACCTTCAGCTATTCTTAGAAATTTTGTGTCTAGTTCTTCTATGGATTCATCTAATATTTCTTCTAAGCCAATAAAGACTCCTAAGAAAGGAGTACATTTTTAAATCTTGTTTACCATGTACATTTTCAATCTTTAGATGAAATTAGTCCAAAAGAAATGGGTAGCTCAATTAGAGCTATCAATTCCCCAGTCATCACCCATGTCATCAGTAACCATGACTATAGAAAGGACCCTAGGATTGACCAAATTTTTGGTTGAAGTCACCCCAATAAGGGAGTCATCACCATGGAAGAGATTTTTCCATTTACCTCTCTAGTTTATCACTCAAATAAGTGCATCATTGGCACCCCAAATAATTACACCCCTCTTATGACTTCACCTTCCACATCTGAAAGCCTAAATCAAGATGATGAAATAGGGGTTTGTATTATTTACTAATGGGTAAAAAAATGAAAGAAGCTAGATATGAGAGACATAATTTGGTTGTAAATGAGATAACTATAGTCTCTACTATATTTGATAGAAAGAATGGACCCATTCAAAGGGTGAGGAAGAGTAAGGCAAATAATCTTAACACAAGGTAAGAGGTAGAATTTGAGAGAATTGATAATCTATTTTCTTTGTCAAAGAAGCCAAGGAAGAACCCTAATGATTCCACCAAGTATATGAATATTTTTATATTTTTTTGGATACTATGGGTGAGGTTATGAAATAAATGTACCAAATAAGTGAGGATCAATTAAGAATGTTTTAGTAGAGACAAACCATACATGCTCCTTGAGAAAAAGTCGATGATGTAAAGAGTGCAACAACCAAGCTGTATAACATTTTGAATAACATCTATACTTATAGAGTAGGGTGGTAGCACTCGAATCAACTTGATCAATAAAAATCACCTTAGGGTAAATCTTATGCCCATTGAGGTGGGTCCACAAGTATTTTATTTATATTCAAATATTAGGTACAAAGAAAGGGTGCTAATATGCGATTCACCCTTTTACACACTCGAACATGAACATATAGTTTTCAACTATGACCGGTAAAAATCAACTACCTAATTAACCAACTCTCTATGGTAATTCAACTTGAAAGTTAGTTTTATTATTAACTCAAAACAATAACCAAACTAAGGAAATATGATAATGTTTATTTAAGAGGGTGTCTTTATAAATAGAGATGCATGCTCCTTTACAATTTATTTATTATCTAACAACTTAAACTAAAGTTAAGACTTTGGAGCAAGTCCTAAAAAAATCCCCCATGATCCAAAGTCAGTTCTTTGGACACATGTTAAGCATTTTTCTGAATTTTTCAAATTTAATTCTATCAAGGGGTTTTGTGAAGATATTAACTATCTAATCAATGGTTGGGAAATATGTTGGATCAAGTGATTTATTTAACATTATAATTTGTAGATAATGATATTTTACATCCATATTCTTTATTTTGGTATGAAATATTAAATTATTATACATCTTGATTGTACTTTGATTATCAATGTACAACTATGTAGGAATATGAAGATCTTCAAGAATGCACTTTAAATAAATAATTTATTTGGAAGCATCCCATGTTGTAATGTATTTTAATTATGTTAATGGTTTTGCCACTGTATCTTGATTTTTATAATACCATGCAATGGTAGATAAATCTGTATGCGATGGGAAATGTAACATATCTATAAATAAATCCTAGCTCAAAGAAGATAAATCCTACATACACTTCCAATTAGGGATACATTAGATGATTAGGGTCATGAAAAATATGTATATGCTATACCTAACCAAGGGATATCTTATCATAAATAATATCACTAGGTAGGGTTCTAAAGCCTCCAATCAAGCAAAACTATGTAGTAACCCTAACTAGGTCCTATGTTTTCATATTCACTATACTAATAACAAGTAAAGTAAAGTCTAATCTAGTGCTCACCAAAACTTGTGGCATAACATGGGGGTTAACAAAAATGCATAAGAGAATCCTAATTAATCTATGTATAGGGAAGACCCTAATACATGGAGAGAGAAATATATTCAAAATCCATTACTTATGCTACTTATATATACTAAAGAGAGGATCAAAGTTAGAGATACTTACCTTGAAGATGAACCCGTCAAGACTCAATCTCTCCCTTAGACAAAGGTGATTTGTAAGAGGTTATTATGGTTTGTAAGGATAAATAAGAAAGGCTAAAGCATCCAAGACTTCTCCACAATATAATATTCTTCTCCAAGTAGAAACCCTAAGCTAAGACTCCCCAAGTAAAATGGTAGAAGAGCATATTGTAAATAAGTACAAATGAATAATTAAATATTGGTGTTTTTCTAATAATGGTGAAATGGATGTGTTTATATGGGAGGATATAACCCTAAACCCTTTTGAAATTTTAGGCTGACAAGGTCAACCTGATTAACCTAGTATCATAATTGACAAAAAATAAACTAGGTCATAGACTAGGTCAACTATGGTTGACCTCGTCTTTAATAAGATTTGTCAATAAGGATACAAGGTCGATGTGGATGAATTTATCATGTAAACTATCAAAGAGGGGTTCAATTTAGGGAAATGGTTAATAAAGGTGGTAAAAGGCTAAAGGAGGGTGAAAAATAGGAGGCAAAGCTTAGGTGAATATTTTTAGTAGTTGGTTGGATTGATAACAAGTGGTAATAAGGGACAACAATCCTATGAAGCACTAATGGTCTGTCCACTCCTTTCCTAGTGTACCCCTTAGGACATGCACTTAGAGAGATTAAGACTCGATGGGTTCCTACAAGATAGAAAACATTAGTAATTAATAAAGTTTGAAAATATTATTTGTATATATATGTCCCACTCAAAGATAGTCATGTGTAAATCAAGTCTAACAGGGAATAGTGCTTTGATAAATAACATAGTGACACACAATGTTGAAGCTAAAAAAGTTATAGTATTTTAAAGCATAAAAATAACTAAAATTAAATGATGGAAAGGGAAATAATTGAAAATTAAAATGTATGTGTACCTTAACTTAGCTTTATCGATGGATGGTTGTCTGCTATGTTTATAGTTTTGATCATGAAGGGCGTAGAGATTTCTTTCTAAAAACCCAAGGATACAAAACTAAAGAGAAAAAACAAAAAAATGTAGGAGCCAAGATGATTGGTGCTATGTGGATGGGATGTACTTGGAAATTTGGCAAGCTGGGGTGATAAGTGCTATGTTAGACCAAATGACCAAGTCAATAATTTTAGAGTAAATTGAGTAACTGAAAATCCATGGCTATTAAAGACCCAACAACTCAAAAAAGTAAACTTTGAGTAAGAAAGGCAAACTCACCAAGTCAAACCAAGGATAGATGTCAAAAAATATGGTAATCAAACATCAATGTACAAGCAATAACAATCCTTACTTAAAAAAATATGGGCAAGCAAAAAATGGTAAAATAACATTGATGAGTGAGTAGTAACAATCCTTAATCAATCATCAATGGAAAAAGGTATATAAAAGGGAAAACAACATTGGTGAGTGAAAAGTAACAAGTCAACCTTACTCAACAATGGAAAAATAACAAGAAAGTAGAAACAAATTCAGGTTGGACAAAAAGGATAGTACAATAATGACAAATGGTAAAAGAAAGCGAAGTGATGCTGAAAATGTATAGCCATGGTATAAAGGAGATAATCCATAGTTTCTCAAGCATATTATTTTGTTCTAAAGATAGATAAAATTGAAACAAAGTAGTTCTAACATGTTTTTAAGATGTGAAGAAGAGGGAATATAGAAGAAGGGAAAATAGATTTAGAATCACACTTTTCCTTTCAAGGGGGAAATGAAATGGGTGGAAGGGAGAATAAAGGAAAAACAAGGTAGAGGAACTCTTTATCAAAGTCAAGACACTCAAATTAGGTTTGTGAAAATAAGAGGACTTTTGACCTTAAGAACTCTAGAGAACTTCTCTTAGCCATGCAAGTCTTGGGTAAAATAACGAAGTATATAGATCATTGCCTTTTGTTTCAAATGATTTGGATTTTAAATTTCTCGATGGGTATTTATACTCCTCCTCCATATGGATTTAGAAAACCAAAAATGGGTGATAAAGATGACTTTAATTTGAATACTTGGGACACAATTTCTAAGAGAGAGAACGTAGAGATCATGGTGTCAAAGATTCTCATAAATTTAGGTGAAATAAAAGTTCTATCTTGTCTTCGACATTGTTTTATCCAATGTGAAGTGAAAGGAAAGGAAACCAAGAGGAATAAAATATGAAATAATTTGAATGACTTTAAATCATAAAACAAATGTGAAAAAGGGCAAAAAAGGGATACAATGAAATAACAATGTGATTTCTTACCATAAGAATGAGGGAAATGGAGGAAAAAATGTTAACATAGATTGTTTATGCAAATTTAATCTATTAAAAGAAGCAAAATCTAAAGCTAAGAACAAAGATCAAAAGATCATAACCATTGCAAAAACACATTCTAGATAGCGATTGAAAAGATGGTGATTTTATGATGAAGGTTAGGTCCTATCCATGGTCTTACACTACAACTCATAAAAGAGAAACCTATAAAGGTGCACAAAGCATGTAAAAATTAGGATAAATATGGTGTCTATGAGGAAATCCAGGTCCTATCCATGGTCTTACATTATAAATCACAAAAAATAAACCCAAGGGGTGCCAAAAATATTGGAAATCAAGAAAATTATGAGGATAAAAGGAAATCATGAGGAATACTGAGTCCTATCTGAGGTTTTACAATGTAACTCATGATAAAATAAAAACCAAATGATCAAAAGGAAGGACTAAGGTTTGTGAAAAGAGAGAACTACAATAGAGGGGGAGACCGATGTAAGTATCCTACAAAAAGTGTTAGATAGATATCATATAGAAAGCATGATAAGAGTAGAAGGATCTACGCTAATGTCTATATCAAGGATGAACATGTGAGAGATGAGCCTATGTCTTGAAAGGTTTCTTGAATTTGAAATAGTTTGGTATGATGTAATGGAGAATAAGACTGGGCATCATAAGATGCCCCCAAGGGTAATTAGATATAGGGATGGGAATAACAATATGCCCTAGAGTTTGAAATGTTATGTGGGTGGGCATAATAAGATGCCCCAAAGGCTAGATTAATGTGTCGATGGGCATTGCAAGATGCTCCAAAGGCTAAAAATAGAAAAAAAAGATAAGAAGAAAAGAACACCCCATATAGTGTCTAAATGGATTTAGGTTTTCCAAGAAGAGTTTGATAGGGGATTTCATGATGTGAACATAATGTTAATTAAGAAGAGAGATAAATCAAGGATAGAGAACTAAGTTATCTTGATAGATAAGGAAGGGAAACAATTAGAGACAAGGTCAACTGGGTCGACTGTGTACTACTAAAAAAGGAGTTGAGAAGAGTACAAAGTTGACTATGTCGATTGTGTATTGTTATATAGAGGGAAAAAGAGTAGAGATTCAATTGGGTCAAATATGTACTGCTTGATAGAATGTAAGACAGATAGATAACATACATAGTCATTCTAGTCAACTGTGTACCATTGACATGAGGAAAAATAGTCTATAAGAGACTGTATCAACTAGAATGATAGTGTTCTAAAACAAGGTAAAGTTTTGCAATATAAATGATGGAAAAAATGGAAGTAAACACACAAAAAAATAGATCAATGTGAGTGATCCAATTTGGGCACACAACACAAAACCTTACATCAACACTAGCCAATGTAAGTTTTTACAATACAACACATAATGATCAAAGAGCAAGTAATCAACTAAAAAGTAAATGATAACTAAGTGGCCATCTTGTGTGTTATTATATTATTATAAAGTGTTATTTTAAGTGTGATAGGGAAGTTGGCTAAAAATATAGAACTAGAAAGCAATATACGGATGGTTTCAAGATGTTTAGGCTAAAAGGGATTTGTGTTGGCAATGGTACTAGCTTGGTAATAGGGCCTACCCCCTTACTTTACAATATCATATCAATAAAGGTCTCAAGTGATTTTACAATATATACCATTAACCATGTGTTTATACTTGTCCTAAAAACCAAGTCGGCTCCCATTAGTAATGAAATCTAAGTAGGTAGGCCTTGGGAAGATAAATGTTAAATGCATTTTGAATATTATGTGATTTGGTAGTGTGTGCAAAAAGAGCAAAATAATATAACTAAATGATAATTTAAAAAACTACCTAATTAGACTATGTGAGCTACTCTAATCATGAAAATAGTTTAAAATGAAAGTGTGAATTAGTTACTAGAAAATAGTTGTTAATTCTCAAATTTATAATGGTACAAAGTTAATTTAGATGACACTGTATACAAATAGTATAAAATAGATTCGATTAGGTCACTACTATTCTATGAAAGTAAGAATATTTAAGAACAAAGTAAAATAAGTCAACTCAGTATTTTAGATAAAAGACAAGTTATAAAACTAAGTCAACCAGGTTGACTTAGTTTGCTATAGGATTATAGTTTTAAAGACTACTAACTTGTACAAAACATAACTAAAATGAAGTACTGAAATGACAGAGCGAGAAAGAAAGGAATCTTGGTGGGTTGGAAGATGATTAGAATTGTAAATTTTACATTGAAGTGCCTTGAATGTTACTTTTAAATTATTCAAACTAAGTTGACCAGTTTAACCCAATTATTAAAAAAACCCTATGTCCTAAAGAAGTATAAGATGACTAGGTCAACTTGTTTGACCTAGTTTATTGATTTGAATGATGCCTTAAAACATAATTTGTTAATATAGATGTTGACTAAGATACTAAGTCAACTTGTTTGACATAATTTTTTATCTAGGATCGAAGAAGAGTTTTGTGTTTACTTGTTTGATCCAGTAACCTATATTTGATAAAGACCTACATAGAAAGAACATAGTCATTTTGATGTGATTGTGTGTTAAACTTGCACATAAAAAGTTAGAATTATACATGCTGGTTTGATACAGTATCACAAATATATAAAAATAATGAAATTATAGAAATGAAAAGCATGAAAGACAACCTACAAGGGTTAGATTCACATCGGGTTCACTAGAACGTATGCAATGGGAAATGCAATGGATCTATAAATCAATCCTAGCTCAGAGAAGATAAATCTTACTTACACTTCCGATTGGGGATACATTAGATAATTGGGATCATGACCAATATGATCTACTAGACCTAACCAGGGGATATCTTACCATAAATAATATCACTTGGTAGGGTTTCAAAGCCTCTAATCACATAAAATTATGTAGTGACCCTAACTAGGTCCTATGTTTTCATATTTACTTACTAATAACAAGTAAAGTAAAGTCTAACTTAGTGCTCACCAAAGCTTGTGGCACAACATGGGGGTTAGTAAACATAAAATTAAACAAGCATAAGACAATCTTAATTAAGCTATGTATAGGTAAGACCTTAATGCATGGAGAGAGCAATATATTCAAAAGCCATTACTTATGCTACTGATATCTAATAAAGAGAGGAGAAAATTTAGAGATACTTACCTTGAAGATGAATCCATCGAGACTCAATCTCTCCCTCGGCCAAAAGAGTTTCAAAATAAGTTGTTGTGGTTTTTAAGGGTCACTAATAAAGGTCAAAACATCCAAGACTTCTCCACAAGACAAGATTCTTCTCCAAGTATAAACCATAAGCTAAGACTTCTCAAGTAGAATGATAGAAGAGCAGATTGCAAAGAAGTGCAAATGAATATTTAATTCTTTTTGTATCTATAATATTGGTTAAATGGATGTGTTTATATAGGTGGATCTAAGCCTAAACCCTTCTAAAAGTTTATGTTGACAAGATTGACCTAGTCGACCTAGTATCGTAATTGACAAAAAAACAAACTAGGTCATGGACTAGGTTAGCCATGGGCCGACCTAGTCCCTAATAAGCTTTGTTAATAAGGATACAAGGTTGATGTGGTTGAATATGTCATGTAAACTACCAAAAAGGGGCTTAGGTTAGGGAAAGAGCTAATGAAGGTGGTAAAAGGCTAGAAGAGGGTACAAAATAGGAGGTAAAGCTTAGGGGAATGCTCTTAGGAGTTGGTTGGATTGATAACAAGTGGTACTAAGGGACAATAATCCTATGAAACACTAATTGTCTGCCCACCCTTTCTCAGTGCACCCCTTAGGGCATGCACTTAGATTAAGACTCGATGGGTTACTACATGATAGAAAACATCAGTAATTGATAAAGTTTGAAAATATTATGTGTATACAAAATACATATGCATAGTGTACCCTATTATGGACACTTTATCATCTACACATTCACCAAAATATTCATCACAATACCCAACAAGTTTGAAGTTCTTGTTGCGGTGGTCTTCAAGGCCATATTTTTCATTTCTTGAAGGTATCAAAGTACTCTTTTTGCTACATGTCAATGAATTTATCTAGGCTCATGCA
The DNA here is from genome assembly GCA_037957365.1 of Torreya grandis. Classification (NCBI taxonomy): domain Eukaryota; kingdom Viridiplantae; phylum Streptophyta; class Pinopsida; order Cupressales; family Taxaceae; genus Torreya; species Torreya grandis. Next base: position 10,486,675 of record JARHVA010000003.1, read on the forward strand.
TAAACCTAGACATAATTCCAACTGCAAAGGATATATTGGGCATGTTAATCATTAGGTATATCAAACCTCCCACTAGATATCTATATTTAGTGCCATAAAAAAAGGCACTACCATCATCCTTGGATAATTTCAAGTTGCGATCCATGGGAGTGAGGGTAGGTTAGAAATCATTCATGCCAAACTTATTTAATAACTCATAAATATACTTAGTTTGTGAAATGAAAATACTTTGATCTTTTTAAGTAACTTCTATGCCAAGGTAATAGTGAATAAGTCCAAAATATGTCATCTCAAACCTGTATTTTAGTTCCTTCTTCATAAACTTGTGGTTTTCATCATGGCCTGTGATAAACAAGTCATCAACATAAATAACAAGAATTAACAATTTCTTTCCTTATACTCAAATATAGAGAGTATCATCAGATGCACTACATGTAAAGCCAATTTTTTGTAAGTAGTAATCCATTTTTTCATACCAATCCCAAGGTACTAATTTGAGCACATAGAGAGCTTTGATTAATTCACACACTTTGTGTTCTGCGCCTTTTTCTCAAAACCTTGGGGTTATTTCATAGACACTTCTTCCTATAAATCACCACTCAAAAAAGTACTTTTGACATCCATCTAATTTAATTTCCAACTATTTTGTGCTACTAAGGCAAGTACCATATGAATAGTATGTCATTTGGTAGTTGGTGCAAATGTTTCCTCATAATCAATGCCTTCTTGTTTTGCATAACCTTTTACAACAAGCTTTGCCTTATGTTTATCAAAGGAGCCATCTAATTTATACTTGACCCTATAAATCCATTTACAATTGATGGGTTGAACATGTGGAGGAGGATCAACCAAAACCCAAGTGTTATTATTAAGAATGGCATCATACTCATTTTGCATTACATTTTGCCAAACTTGTTCAGTATAAGCTTCGTTAAAAGTGGATGGATCAGTGGAAGAAGTAGTAAAAACCATTACATAATTTACCTATTTACAAGAACTCTTGGGACCTTTTAGACCAACTTCATCTGCTTTCAAGTTAAAAAAAATACTTTGAGCCCATTTTGGATACTTATCTAAATTGTTAGAATTAGGAACACTAGAATTCTCTTCATGTGCACCATTTGAAGGAAGACTTAGAGAATTTTCAAAATTTTCTAAGTCATTATCCTTTGAAATATTTGAGGAAGTAGAAAAAATTGAAGGGATACTTATCTCATACCATAATCTATGAGATTTAGCCTCATTATTCAATCCCTCAATATGTTTTTGAATCTTCCTCTCTAATATGTCAAATTGTGAATCAATCTCTGCAGGGTGCATATTACCAAATTAATCAAATATCACATCCCTACTCACTATGATTTTGACTATGTCCTATGCAAGCAAATGATACTGGTTTTTATTTTTTGAATACCCCCAAAATATGTATTTTATACTTCGAGGTTCCAACTTATTTCTATGTTTAGTAAGAACCAAATCAAAGCAAAGACATCCAATTTCTTGTAAGTGTTTAACTTTTGGTTTAAACCCATACCACACCTCATATTGGGTTTTACCCAAAAGTGTAACTGTAGGGGAACTATTTCTTAAATACACTATAGTACCAATGGATTCATCCCAAAACTTATTATTGAGCTATTTATAGTGCAACATAGCTCGAGATGTGCCCTCTAAAGTTCTGTTTATTCATTCAAAAACTCCATTCTATTGTGGAGTATAAGCATTACTATATTTTTGATGAATTCTATGTTTATGATAATAATCCTAAAATTCATTTGAAGTATACTCACCACCATTATTTTAATGAAGAGTGTTTAAGTGTGAACCTATTTCTTTTTCAACTAAGTTTAACCATTAAACAAACTTAGTGAAAACCTCTGATTTATTTTTTATAAAAAACAACCAAGTCATCGTAGTAAAATCATCAAGAAATAACACACAATATCTACACCTTCCACTGGATGTGTTTTTCATATCACAAACATATGAACTAATTGCAAACATCTATTTTCTCACCATGAAGAACTCTTAAGGAAATTTTCCATGTTTTGTTTTCCTAAAACACATGATTCACAAAGAATGTTATCTTTGCATAAATTAGGCAAAATATTCACCATACCATATCTTTGTAAGTACACCAAAGAGTGAAAATTCAAATGTCCATAATGAAGATGCCGTAAATGTTGTGTAGACATTGTACCTATACTTGTACCAATAATTACCACAAGTTCCACTATGGGAGGAAGCACTTTGTAATGCAAATGAACCAAATTTTCATCCTCATAACATATATACATGGTTTTGTATCCATGTTTGACTAAGTTAATATAAATGATCCCATTTTTAAGCACAATTTGATAACCATTCTTAAGAATAGTTACCAAAGAAATAAGATGTTTTTTTTAATGTGGGAACATACCAAACATTCTCCAAGTATTTGATAGAACCATTGGGAAGAAGAATCCTAATAGACCCAAGTCCCTATGAAGTATGCATAGATTTATCTACCAAGGATAATAAAGGGAGAGATGCTTATTTGAAAGTCCAAACTAAGTCTTACCTGAATGTTATGTGTTTGGTTGCACTTGTATATAAAACCCACATAATTGTGAACTCATCTCTAGCCTCATATTCCATATAAGCAATGTTCCCTAAAGCAGTGAATGCATATTCATGAGCAACATTATTGGATTCATCGTATTCATGGTTGACATATTGAGTAGAGTTAGACTTAGTCACTTTTTGTGGCCTCTAAATTTTTTCAAAAGGAATCCTACATTGATAAGCAATGCGACCAAAATTTCTACATCTATGACGTTAAATGTCAGATATACCTTGACCTCTACCTTATATGAGTTGTGACCACATCCTCTATTAATCATCTAATTTGAATGAGAATGGATATACTGTTGATTAAAATAGTTATTCTGATTATATCCTCTACCTCTATTTTGAAATCTTCCTCCTCTATAACCTCTAACCCATATATAACTTTCCCCTCTATAGTTTTGTTGACAATAAGAAGAAGAACTAGGCTTGAACTCTGTAACATGTGCTTCCTCAAATTTATTGGATTTATTAGGTAGAGAGAGGTCATGTTGAATAAGCCAGTCAACAAGTTTGTCAAAATTTATACCTGTGATCTTGTCAGAGACATTAAGCATTTCCACAAAGTTTATATAGGATATAGGTAGTGCTTTCAATGTAGCAGTGATAATGAGATCATCATCAAGTTTACCAAACCTAGCTTCAGTATACTCAATATCAATATTTTTCAACTTATACATGTACTCTCATACATCTCTATCTTCCTCTAATGATAAAGTAAACAATCGCATGCGTATATCTATCTTCTTATGCTTGGTATTTTTATCATACAAGGCAGATAAAGTCTTTTATGTAGTGTAACTATGGGGAGAGTTTTCAATATGAATTTAATTATCTCTAGTGCAACAAAACTTGATTAAAGATAGGGATTTAGAATCATGCATATTGTAAATATCAAGTTTAGACTATTCTGTAGGCAACACAAGTTTTTAACTCTTCACAACATCCCATAATTCATTGAAAACTAATGAAGCTTCCATTAAAGTTTTCCAATTAGTGTAATTATAAATCATCAAAAGATCACTATCTGTAAGTAAATTTTGAATTTTTGACATTTTGAAATGAAAGTAAATGCAAAAAATGAAAGAACAACACACTCATAGTAACACTTGGCACAAAATAATGCTTCTAAAGGGTTTTTCACTTAACCTCTATGTAGAGAAAAAGAGATTTTTGATGGGTTTTGCACTTAAACTAATCAAAAAATAAAATATTTACACCCTTATTTCACTAATTACACACTTATTTCACTATTCACACCCTTATTTCACCAATTACACCCTTAGTTCACCAAAGAAACACACAATTATTCTTTTTCTCCCACTAATTTTCACTCTTTTAAATGATTTATGCCCTTTACAATATTCAAAATATGCAAAATATTCTAAAAAAATAGAATATTCCTCCAAAAAGTAAATAACTAAATAGAAAAGTTGACCAAAAGAGAGATTTGAACCTTGGACCTTCAAATTCCAAGGGTTTATATAAAATTATCCTTTCCAATTGTTCTATGAGCCTTTACAAGACATATAGGGAGAAATTTATATTTAACCCTGAATTTTATCTCTATGGAAATAAAAAAATTACTTTTCCAAGTAAAAAATTAATTCATCTATGAAAACTTGATCAAAGGATAAAAGCCTTTGTTTTTATGGACCCCCCAAACCCTAATATTTCATCAAACTATATCAAAAACTTTTGAAAATGAAACTTTTATTATTCCTAGGTATTCCAACACCAAGCTTCAGTCGAGGGTGCTATGGCTACTCAAATAAATTCCTCTGACTCTCCCATGTCCATATAAGGATGTATAGAGCCATACAAGGCCATGTAATGCCAATTTTGAGTAGTTTATGAACTATTATTCAATATTTTTATCAAATAGAAGATGGATGGAGTTTATGGGATGCTATGGAGGCCTTATAAGTGTATATATAGGCTGTACAACTCAATAAAATGGATTTGAAAGCTTTCAAGATTGTTTAATATTAGATTTCTAGCATATAAAGTTTCAAACTGATAACAATACTCAATAAATTCAAATCATATTTTTTCCACAAATATATAGAGTCTGTACCATATTTTTACATGGTTTCCAAGATTGAAAAGGCTATTCAAATGGTTGATTTTGACTATTTTGGCAGAATTTTTAGATTTAGATTAAAATAAACAGCTTCTATAGGATGATTAGGATTCAAAATGGAGAAGGATAATTATTTTTGGTGCTTTTAGGTATACAACCATAAAAAATAAAATTTTTAATGTATTTAATTCCTCCAATTATAGGCTTTGAATAATTTAATATTTGAATAATTTTTTAAATGTTGACACCAAAGTTTAATAAAAAGGCATTCCACATGAGCCTTCCTTGTCCAATCACATGAATTATTTTACCTCTTCTTTTACTTGAGATCACCATGCTTTCTTTACCATGCTCTGATACCAATGATAGCACTCAAATTAACTTGACCATTAAAAATCAACTTAGGGTAAATCTTGTGCCCACTGAGGTGGGTCCACACGCATTTTATTGATATTCAAAAATTAGGTACATAGAAAGGGTGCTGATATGTCATTTACCTTTTACATATTCAAACATGAATATATAGTTTCCACATATGACCTATAAAAACCAACTACCTAATTAACCAACTCTCTATGAGAATTCAACCCTAAATTTAGTTTCATTATTAACTCAAAATAATAACCAAACTAAGTAAATATTAAAATGTCTATTTAAGGGGGTGTCTTTATAAATAAAGATACATGCCCCTTTAAAATTTATTTATTATCTAACAACCTAAAATAAAGTAAAGACTTTAGAACAAGTCCTAACATAGGAAACCAACCCAATAGAGTGAATAGTACCAAGCTTTAACATTAGATGAAATAAATGAAAAATAGATTGAATTTCTTGGTTCCATACTCTAGAACTGATGTATTCAATCATTTAAACTTGATGACTAGCATGGATACAGATTAGTGCTTAAACTTTGTAATTTCAAGAAGGGATGTCTCACTTAATTGGCACAATTGGATAAAGTTATATTGGTAATTTTAAATAAGCATGAAAATGAGGCATTAGAAATATTTGGAGACATGAGGGTCACTAATGTGATCATTTTTGTAGGAGAGCTAGCTAATAGGCCCAATTTTAAAAACCTTTTCCAAATAGCTACAAACAACTTCAAGGAGGAAGTATAAGGGACTATATATAGGACCAATGAATAAGTTTTATAATTGATCAAGTTTGTTAAGGACATGGTAGCTAGAGTTGAAGACTTGATATCTCAGTTCAGTAATTCAAAAGCTAAACCTGAAAGGTTGATGGTTGAAGCCCTCAAAATCCTTAAGCCTTCCTTGCTCAATTTTGATATTATAGATTATGAGTTTGAGATAACAAATGCATTACTTGAAAAATTCAAAGAGAAAGAAAAAGACTTCATCCTCAATCCCAGCTACTCAACTATTTGTCAGTGTTTCCCCATCAACACAAGCTCCCCAGTTCTTGGGATTTACTATCATGCATACTCTATTGGGTCAAGTTTTTTTCTCTAGTAGTTCTTTTGGTTACAACTATAATTACCCAACTGACTTCTTCAGTGAGTGGTGCCACATCATCACCTTTATTAAAATAAATATGTAATTGCATCTTCTGATTAAGTTGGAAAGTTTGGTTCCCAATCTCGCATGTATATTATATTTTTATTTGAAAAGTCTATTTTAAATGTTATCAATATACATGCATCTTTTGCACAATTTTAGACACATTGTTCTATTTTTGGACTTGCAAATTTATAAGAAGTTTGAATTGATGAGGTCTTCCCCATTCTAAGCTTATATATACTTGTAACCTCTCATTCCCAAGAGGAGGATTTTGGCTATTGAAATTAACAAAAGTTTTAGAGAAGTTCTACTTGACTTGATTTTGATGTGCAAATATTGATTCTTCTCCAACTCTATGGACTATGTGGGATGTGTTATCATTCTAGTATCTTAGTTATTTGTTTATGAATGAGTTATATTTTCTAAATATAATTATTCACTTTACGTTATAACTAATTTGAAATCCTTTTGCATGTTAGTTATAACCCCCCTTGTAGATATGAAGAAATAATCTGACAAATGTGACAACCTTTAATTATGCATGTCTAAGTTTAATATGTTTTACTTTCCTTTGAATCCTAACTATATTTGAGTGTTGGTGTGATATAGTAGCTTATAACAGATATGGGTCTTCTGATTTATTTTCCAACTTAGGTCAAGTATTAGTCTAGAAGAGTTTTCATTTTATGTGGTCCACAAGCCTCTTTTCTGCCCTACTCTTCCCTCTTTTTGAAAATTTCCTACCCACATTAGTTAATAACATCATCCTTTCATCCAAATCAAGTAGATTTAGGTTCATCCATAGCCATTTATGGTAGACAATCTGTATCACTCACTACTATTCTACTAATAGGTTGTTATAAAATCAAATACCCTACAACTTGTGCCTTGGAGTGAAATCTTTTATGATCTTAAAATGTTAGAGGCAACATCTAAAGGTATTTGTGGTGTGCATAAAACCCACATCAAAAAAACCATTCAAAACCTTATTTTAGTATTAAAACCATGTTTAATCAAGGTTAAAAAGGGTTTTTAGGTTATTTTCATAAGATAAAATAGCTTCTATGAATTTTGATTCCATGAATATTCATATTTTTAAAGGTGACAACTTTGAATATTGGAGAGATCAATTGAAAAGAATTATTATGTCAAAATGAATTTAGAAGAACATTATATATGGGTATACACTGAATTAAGATTAGAACACCTTGACACAAGATTAACAAATTAAAAAATGATGAATAAAAAGGATATGCAAAAGCTTTCTTCTATATTTAGAGTGCCATAGACCTAAGCATTTATTTAATAATTACAGGATATATGGATTCCCATAAGGCATGTAATACCTTAGCGACTTCATATCAAGGATCTATTAAGGTAAGATAAGAAAAAATCCAAACCCTTAAAATAAATTTAGAGAATTTGAGAATGTTAGATTCTGAATTAGTTAGAGATTATTGCATAAGGGTAAATGATTTAGTACATAGAATTAGGGTGTATCAAGAAACTATACAAGATAATGCTATAGTAATACATATTTTGATATATTTAAGATAATTATGGTTACATATTATAAGAATTCTTAAAGAGTGTAAAGATATTAACACTATAAGTGTTGATGAGTTAGTGGGTTCTCTCTTGTCTTATGAGGATAAGATGAGATTATATACAAGAGATCTAGAACATGGTTTAAAATAAACACTTAAAACCAAGGTATGGGTTTCAAATACCAAAAAGACAAATTTAAATTAAAATCAAATGAGTTTACAAAAAAAAATTCAAAAATAAAATATGAATCAAACTCCATAGGTAAGAGCAAGAAATACTTATCATTATTGCAAAAAACTATGACACATGATAAAAGATTGTAGGATACTAACAACTAAGAATCAAGCTAATCAAGAAAGGTAAGATAAATATTTTAAATCTGAATAAAATGAGTTTAAATAGGTATAAAATTATTGTTTCACATGTTTTTTGGGAATAGAGGAATAAAAAAAAAATGTCTCTTAATTCAGGTTGCTCAAATCAGGTGACAAGTCACCAAGATGATTTTAGCAAGTTAGATGATTCCTTTAAAATCCAAGTGCAATTAGGAGATGAAAATTCCATTGTAGTTGAAGGAAATGTTATCATGAAAATCATGACAAGTACATGTAAAGGTGAAATTAAGGATGTTTACTTTTATCCAATCTAAGTCATATTCTCATAAGTGTTGGTCAATTAGAAGAAAAAGGGTTTCAAATTGATTTTGAAGATGGTGTTTATTCTATTCTTGATAAGAAATATGGAATATATTATTGGAAAATCCTATATAGAAAGGAATAGGATGTTTCAATTAAATATTAATATGTTGAAGGTAATTATTTGTTTTTTTACCATTGAGGATCTTAATATTTTGTGGCATTCAAGATATGGTCATATCAATGTTAAGATCTTACATATTCCTTATACAAAGGGTATGGTAAGAGGTCTTCCCAAGCTATAATTCAAGAAGGATGATACATTGAAGTCATATATTGTTGGAAAAAATCATAGGGTTTCCTTCCCTAGTATAAAATGGAGAGAAATTACATTTTTAGAGATGGTTCATTCAGATTTGTTGGGACCAATGTCTTCAAGATGTATTGGTAAGAATTTGTATTTCATTTCTTTCATAGATAATGCTAATAGACTTATGTGGGTTTATTTTTTGAAATAAAAGAGTGGTGATTTTTCATGTTTTAAGATTTTCAAATATTTAGATTAAAATTAGTGAGGATAATCCATCAACTCTTTAAGAACAAACAGAGGAGGTGAATTTTTTTCTAATGAATTTAATGAGTTTTGTGCTTCACATGGAATCAAAATGCAATTAAAAACTCCTTACACACCATAAAATAATGATGTTTCTAAAAAAAAAAGATCCATCATGGATTTATCAAGGAATATGTTTGAGAATAAGAATTTGGAAAGGTGTTTTTGGTTGAAGAAGTAAAAAAAACTATCTATATCATTAATAGAAGTTCTACAATGACAATCAAAGATAAAATGCCCTATGAAGCTTTGTTTGGAGAAAAATCAATTTTGATCATCAAAGGTGTTTGGTTATTTATATTTTTTACATATTCAAAATTAAAATAGGAAAAAATTAGATTCAAAGTGTGTTCCTAGTATTTTCACAGGTTATAGTGATGAAATTAAGACATAAGTTTTATAATCCTGCTAGTAAATCGACAATTATTTCTAGAGATTGTATTTTTTTTTTAAAAATGACATGTGTGGTGATTATGATCATGTAGATACATAATTCATAAGTTAATGGGGAATTATATTTAATTTTATTTTGAGGGCTTACAAATTTATACACAATTTTCTAATTCATTAAGAAATAATATTAGTTGTTTGCAAGAGACTAGTTATCCATCTACATCAACACCAAACAAGAACAAACATTTGTGAATCCTCATCTAGAAAATCAAGTGTTGAATCAAAATTATGATAATAGGATCAAAAATATAAAACATTAGGAAGGTAAATTATTCTATGATGTTTATGTTGAAAATACTATGTTTGTATTATCATTAGTGACTAGTCACCTTAGAAGTTATGCAAAAGTTAGTCAAAATAAAGAATTGGTTGATGATATGAAATTATATATGGACTAAATTAAGATGAATGATACATAAAATTTAGTTAAAAATCCATTAAATTAATATGTCATTGGTAAAAATTGGGTCTAAAATACTAATATTAAAAGTGATGGTGTGGTTAAAAAGTTAAAAGTTAGATTAATTTTTAAATTTATGGACAAATCGTCACTCAAGCATTTGAAAGAAGTAAAGAAAATTTTAATATATGTAAGAGGTATTTATAATCATATAATTAATTTCATACTATTAAGGTATTTATGTTGGAGAGTTTTCAACGATGTCATGGTGATGTCTAGGTGATTGGATGAAGTGCCTTGATAGTCTAAGTGATAATGACAAAGTGTGCAATATGCTTGTCCTAGTAAGCTTGAAGTATGATTAGTTGATATTCAAATTTGGTATGTTAGAGATGATTAGGGATGAATATAAAGTATTGATAATGTGTAATATGTCCCATAATAAGTTATCTATTCTTTGAGTACTTGTGTGCATGAGTGGATTTCATCTAGTTGATCATTATTTTTATCTAGAGATTTTGGGTCTAGTAACAAAAAATCTAAGTAGAAAATTTACTGACATCATAATTCACACGTGTGGATGAGTCAAGGGGAGTTGGTCATATGGTTGTGATCAAATTAGTCTCAAGCTACTATGGTCCAATTATCAAGTTATGCGATGAAGTACAACCAAAGATATGTGTGTGCAAAGTTAGTCTCTTGAGCATTTTGATAGTATTTTCTATGTTCAAATAGAGCCAAGTATTTTGGTGATGTTATATCTCACATGTATGAAACTTTCAGGAGTATATTGATATATGGATGAATTCCCATATGATATAAGATCTTAAGCTCTAAATCTTAGGGCATACAACTAAGTGTGACAAAAGATATGTAAGTGAAAAGTTGAGCTCCTAGGGAGTTTGACAATGTTTTCCCATAGTCAAATTTTCATGTGACAAGGAAAGCTAAGTAAGAATTTTGATGTCGTCATATTTATCATGTGTGTAAGTTTTATAAGGATTTGATCATATAGGTTTGTTAAATTTTATGCTTAATTACTATGTGTTAAGTTTCAAGTCATTCAATGAAGCATGTCAAAATATATCCATGTGCAAAGTTGGCCTTCCAAACAAGTTCTTGACATAGTTGGCTCTATGGAAAAATAAGCTGAGTGAGAGTATTAATGGTATTATATCTTGCACATGTGATGGTTCTATAAGTATATTTATATATGGTTGGATTATCCTATGTGAGGAGATCATATGGTCCAAGTTTTAGATCATGCATCTTAGCACAACAAAAGTTATTAAGGTCTAAATTTGGACTTCCAGGTAGATTGCAATGGTTCCCATAGTCAAGTTCTCAAAAGTTAAAATTTAGGACCAAATGGAGATCTAATGGTTTGTAGGATTTGATACTAATCAAGATCAATGATGCACATTGAGTCAAATAGGTCAAAGTAATTAGAAGGCATTTGAATGTGCCAAGTGTCATGATCATGGGGGTTATTAGCAAGATTGAATGGTGAGCACTATAAGATAAAGACCGAACTAATCCGTAGAGATCGATGGTGTGTATGTGGTCAAGATTGCTAGATTTCAAGAGATAAGGTCAACTATTTGAAGTTTAACATTTGGCATTGGTGCAATATGAGTTAAAGTTTGAAGAAGATAGATGGTGCATAATTGGTTTAAGCAACAAGGAAATGAGATGATATCATGGTGTTCGAGGTTTAACTATGACCACTTGAATTCAAATATTTGAATTTAATGAAGGAAAAACCTAGTGTTTTATATTTTGTCCATAAGTTTTAATCGAAGATGAATTCGAAGGTGATATAAAAAGTAAAGTTTTAAAAGAATCCAAGGCACATCTAGTAATATAAATTTAAATATCTGAAAGTGTGTATAGTCAAACATATTGATGTTCAAACTTGATTGTGTGTTCATGCATATTATACAAGTAATTCAAGAAGTGTATTTGAGATGTACTTATTGGTATCTTGATTTTTAAAGGTGAACTAGCTAGTAGAGTATGTTGTAGACTCTGTAAGGACCATGTATGTGCATTATGAAGGGTTTACCAATCATATGCAATATGAACAAAGAGCTAGAAGCTGACTATGTTTTTGTTCATAATGATTGTATGTACAGAGAGGTGTTTAAGCTAATTAGGGGTCAGTAGAAGGTTGATATGATGGGTGTTGGAAATGAAAAGGGACCTATAGATCTTTTGGAATGGGTCCATATGTTGGAAATTGTTCTTATGTTCCTAGTTTGTTCAGAGAAGTGTCAAAGAGGTGAATGGGTCATCATAGGATGTAAAAGGTGACTTAGGGTTATTTGAAAGAGAGTTGTGTTTAAGTGTGACCCATGTAAGATGCCTTAAGTGTGAAGGCATGGGTTTTGGTTGACAAGGAAGATTATGGACATGATAATTCATGATTTCTCTATACATAATGAAACCAAATGTGATAGTTTCTAGATCTGAGGAAGATGTGTACAAGACTTGTGAGAGGTGTGTATGTGAGAGTTGTGGAGTGAAGGAGAGGGAGATTGCCCATTAGATGAGTTGATTATTATATTAGATTGAGGACTATGTGTATGTATTATGGGTCATGTTTATAATGTGAGAATAGTGATTTTGTATTTTGAGGATGAGTGAAGAGGTCTAGGGTGATCCAAAAGGATGTTTTGGATGTTTTGAGTGTGCAAAGTTAAAGAGAGATGATATAATTTGTATCCCCATTAGATTGGTAGGTAATCAATGTTTAGGAGATGTTGTTTTGATAGGTGTTGTTGTGGATATTCAATATCTATGGGGTTGTAACCTCCTTGCAAGGTGAAGCTTGTTAAAAATCTAGTTATTATGGTTGCTCGGCTAGACATGAGGTGTATCACCTTGTGGGATTATAGTCTCACTAAATAAGGGATGCTAGTTATTTAATCACTTGTAGCTGGTCTAAATTAGTTATTATTATTATAAGATAGTATTAAAATTATAGGTTCTAGTGGGTTTTCTCCCCCAAGAAGGTTTCCTACATATATAATGTGTTATATGCTTTATCTTGCATTGTCTCTCTTGTTCATTATTATGAATGATGTGTATGATTTATGAAATATTTTGGTAACTAATTAAGAGTTTTGAAAGGTTTGAAATTGAAGTTGGATTATCTAAGCTCAATGATTCACCCCCCCTCTTAATGATTTTACCTCTAACAATTGGTATTCGAGAATGTCATTTGGTAAATCTTGACATCTTGAAGGTGATCTAAGGTATAATATGGGTGGTCATCAAGGAGGTTTCTCTACTAAGAAATCACCTATTTTAAATGGATCCAATTATATTTTTTGGAGTACAAGGATGAGGACATACATTATTTCCCTAGGGTTTGATGTATGGAAATATGTTGTGGATGGTTATGTTGTTCCTACTACTCCTCCATCAAGTGTTGCAGACAAGAAGTTGTTTGAGAATAATTCTAAGGCAATGAATGCCATCACTTGCAGTCTTGTAGAGACTGAGTTCAATAAGGTAATCCATTGTAAATATGCTAAAGAGATGTGGAATAAAATTTAGATCATTTATGAAAGAGATTTAAAGGTTAAGATTGTTAAGTTACAGACTCACATAAGGTAATTTGAAAGTCTCAAGATGAATGAAGAAGATTCTATGGCATCCTTTCTACAGAGAGTTGATGAGATTATGAACATCATCAGAGATTTTGGAGAGAACCTTGAAGAAGCTACTATAGTTCAAAAGGTATTAAGTTCCCTCTCTCTCAATTTTTATCCTAAAGAATCTACTGTAGAAGAAAGTCATGATGTTACTCAGTTGAATTTGGATGAATTTCATGGCATCCTTACTGCCTATGAGATGAGGAAGAATGATGATATTACACCAAAGAAGAAAGTAACATTCAAGATAGAGATGAATCCTAAGAAGAAGCTATAAGGTAAGAAAACCAAAGAGGATGACATTTTTGATATTGATGAGGATGAATTGATTGCTTTGTTTACAAAAAAATTAAAAATAGGTTCAAGTATAAGGGTAAATTACCCTTCGAATGCTCAATTGTGGAGAGATAGGACATTTTTATAGAAAGTGCCCTCATAAGCATGATGATGAAGACTAAGATGATGATAATAATACATACAAGTTTCATAAGAGGAAGAAAGGATTCAAAAGGTTTGACAACAAGAAAAAGTACTTCAAGGACAAGAAGAGTCTCTACACCAAAGAAGATTACAACTCATCAGATGAGAGTGAAGATAGTGACTCAAAGTATGATCATGAATATGTTGGTCCTATTCAAGATGAATCCTTGTTCATGTCTAAGGAAGGAGGTTTTTCATATCAAAAGGAGTCTACTTAGAGTGATTCATATATTGATAGAGATGAGGTAGACCATGAGATTGAATTGATGACTGCCCTTGAATAACTAAAGATTGAGAATAAGATTAACAAGAAGATGAAGTCTCAAATCAAGGAATATGAGGATAAATTTTGTGTGTTTGAAGCAAGAATGAATGAAGATACCAAGGAACATAAAGATATGGTCAAACATCTCAGTTGTCAATTAGAAATTCTATCGATAAGCTTGAAAGCTAAAGAAGATGAATGCTCAAGGTATGTAATTGAAAATGAGTCACTAAAATATAAGTTAGAGAAGACATATAGTACGGTGAAGTCATTTTTGAGATTTGAAAAGAGCTCAAGTGATCTAGATGATATTTTAAATGATCAAAAGCATGAAAGTGATAGAATTTGTATTAGATACAAAGAAGAACCAAAGAATGTAACTAAAGACAAGATGAAGACTAATGTGATTAAGAACAATCTAAATTTGAAGACAAATCATTAAAAAAGGAATGTAGGTGCTGGTAGATTATAGACAAATAATATCAAATAGCCAAATGTTATGAGGTATGCAAGTTTCAATGGTTACTGTTACACATGTAATCAATTTGGGCATAAATCTAGAGAATTCAAGACACATGTTATAAATGAATTTGTATGGAACTATGATGGGGGTCATCAATAAAATAGTGTGAGTAATGTTAAGTGCTTCAACTATCTTGATGTGGGACACTTTTCAAGCCATTGTCCACATAAGGTTAGACAAGGTGATTCCTCTTAAAAAAGAGGAGTTTATTTCATTTGTCATGACATAGGACACATTGCATGTTTCTATGAAAATAAGGTAATACAAACTGTGTTTCCATCAAGAAGTATTATTTGTTACAATTTTGAAAAGAGAGGTCACATTACTAGATTTTGCAAGTAAAGGTCATCAAGTTAAAATGAGTTTAATTAGGCTCCTAAAATGAAAGGAAGAAGGCAAGTTAACTAATGAAAACCAAAGGTGGTAAGTGTGAGTCATGATGAGTCTGTAGGTCCAAGTAATCTATTTGATATGGTGGAGAATGCTTCAGAAGTTGAAGAGTGTCAAGGGCTCTCATTGTCTGCTCATGTTGTGGATAACGAGACCGAGCTCAATGAGAGGACCAAGGTACTAGTTGAAGCTAGTTCTAAGGTGAGTATGGATCCAAGTGAACATATTACTATTTTTGAGCATTTTTCATTTAAAGAACATCAATTGTATGTTCTTAGTGATGAGGTTCCTAACTTCAAGGTGGATTCTTTAGATGAAAAGGTATGTCATGAATCTATGTTGTCTCCATGTATTACCAATCGAATCATATAAGAGAAGGAAAATGTTATAGTGGATGAGAATATTGATCCTTTTAATCCTAAGAAGAATAAGAATAAATATAAGCATCAGATGACCAATAATGAGAATGAATATGAGGAGTTATGGGCAACGCCTGGTTTCACATTGTTCTAGGACGTTATGAAGTAGGGTGTCTCTACCTAGGCTTCTTAGGATACATCTTTCTTGTGGTGAAGAAAGTTTATGTACTAAAGATCATAATAAAAATTAGATAAGGTCATTGGTTAAGGGGTAGAAATAATTTCATGATCTTGCTTTAGATATTTGTGAAGGAGTTATGGTACAGGGTTAGAATGGGTGTTTCCAGGTGGCTTAATGAGATTGTTGGAATACCAAGAAGAGTTTGGTGCTCAGAATGGTCAAAATCCATGATATATGAAGTTAAGGTTCCCAATGGTATGGAATCTCAAATCTTGGTACAAAAGTGTGTGATAGTTGTCTCCAGTCGTGCAAGAAGTTTCAGAGATGGGCATTGACCAGAAGGAGGTTTGTTGACTCTATTTGTTCTAAGATTATATTATTTTGATCTATGCTAGAAAAGTGGTTTGAATTATGAATTGAGTTTTAAGGATTCTTAATAGGTTGATAGGCCAAATGGGTTCTCAAATCAAGCTTCACATAGATATGAAGGTTTGTGGTTTTCAAATTATTCATGTTTTTGTCAAGATGGAGGCCTAATTAGCTAGTAGGTTTACGAAGGAAGTATGTTTTAGAGGTTGAGATAGGTGATGTAAATTGGTTTTATTGAGGGGGCATATGATAGTTATTTAGATAATAACTTTTAGGTTTTGAAGTTGTGCATATAAAAGTTTGTGGGTCTTGCAATTTATAGGTAGGGTTACAAAGAGATTAGATAGGCCTAGTGAGAAGAAGAGTGCTTTTTGTTTAGTTTATCCAAAATAATAAGGCATGAGTATTTCAAGGTGAGTTCGCAGGTTGTTTTAGAACATGTTTCCTATTTTATGAGTGGCATGATGTTATGTTTATGGTCATTATGATATCATGAGATAGAAGGCTAGTAAGCATGCATGATGATTCTTCATAGTGTGTGGAGATTTGAAGATGCTTAAGATGTTAAGCATGAAATATACTAAGAGGGGGGGTGAATCAATATATTATATATCTTTTACTTAATCTAATTTATTTTCTTTAACCAATTAATCATACATTCAATATATGTAATAAAATTGAAAAAATAATATGCACCACACAAGAGAGAGAGAGAGACACCAAATTTTTACGTGGAAACCCAAAGTGGGAAAAACCACGGAGAACAATCTCAAGTATATGAATTAGCACCAACTCAAATTAAAAATTTTACAATCACCAACTTGCAAGATCACCAACCTTTTTGCTGAGTACCAACACAATAAATATTTGTGAGCACCAACCCATAGGAACACCAACCCCTTACAGAGATTTGTGAGCACCAACCCACAAAAAACCAACCCCTCTTATGTAGAAAACACAACTATATCTCAATTTTGCTTACTAAACAAATGATATAACTCTACAATATCTCTTTCTTTTCTCTCTTCGAAAATAAATACAAACCATGCACTCTTTTGCATATTACAAATGGCTTCTCAAGCCTTTATTTATAGCTTTCTAAATGACCTTTGGCATTCACCCTTTTTGACCCTTCAATCCTCATATAAAATGGCACCAAACTTGCATGAGCCTTTGTATCCTTTCATTTAAAAAGTCATATGGTGACCCTTAATAAGCAAATGCATCTATTCCTCTTTTGTCTTTATCTTGGTGACTTTTCGTATTCCTCAAAGTGTCCCTTCATGGAAAAATATATCATACCCTCTTTTGTCTTCACATGGTGACTCCTAGAATTCATCAAGATGACTCTTCATGAGAAAATACATCCCATTCCTCTTTTGGCTTTACCCCATGACTCTTTGACTTCTCCATGGGCCCTCTTTTGACTTATATGCAACCAAAAATATATTCATTAATATTAAATAAATATTAACACACATTAGCCAAGTTATGAATATTAAAAACACCATTAAATGTTGGGGCCTTTATCACCAATAATGCTAGACCTTTGACATCAATTACAATATTTATAATAATCTCCCCCTTTGTCATTGATGGCAACCTCAAACTGAAACTACCACATCCTAAAATTGACACATAATACCATCTGAAAAACATGCAATAACTCCCCCTTACTGTAGTAACATGTACTTATTCTCTGTACCTATTTTTGCACCTATACCTATACCTATTTATGTTCTTTTCCCCCTTTGACATAAATTACAAAGGGCTTATCCCTGAGATAACACTTAGCTCCCCCTAAACTGATGTTGATCTTCAATGGCAGGAAGTAAAATAAATTACTCCCAACTTCTCTTGTAGATACTTAAATGTGTCTTTTGGTAGTGCCTTTGTGAAAATATATGAAATCTATTTTGTAGTACTGATTATTCCATCTTAACCTGTTGATCTAAAACCTGCTCTCTCAAGAAGTGATATTTGATAGGAGTATGTTTTGTTCTTGAATGCATCACTAGATTCTTCAAAATATTAATAGAATTTGTGTTGTCACAAAAAATAGAAATAGGTTCATCATATTTTACCTTGATATCTTCTAAAGTTTGCTTCATCCAAAGCACTTGAGTACAACATGATAATGTTACAATATATTTAGCTTCAGCTATAGAAAGTGATACTGAATTTTGCTTTTTGCTTAACCATGATATTAAGCTATCACCAAGGAAGAAAGCTCATCCACTTGTACTCTTTTTGTCATCCAAGCAACCTGACCAATCTAAATCTATATAAGCAAGAAAAGTGAAATATCTGCTTAAGGGATACCAAAATCCATAATCCAATATCCCCTTGATATATCTAAATATTCTCTTCACCAATTGAACATGACTATCTTTTGGAGCTAATTGATATCTTGCAACCATACCTACTGCATGCATGATGCCTGGCCTGAATGCTTTCAAATATAAAAGACTATGAATCATAGATCTATACAAATATTGATCTGCAAGAGGTGAATCTTCATTCTTTCTCACCTTATTTCTTGTACTCATTAATGTGCCAACTGATGCACAATCCTCAAAACCAATTTTTTTCAATATCTCCTTGGCATATTTACTTTGAGATATGAAAATTCCTTTATCTGACTGAAATATTTTCAACCCTAAGAAAAATGACAATTATCCAGGCATAGACATCTCAAATTCTATTTGCATATTATTAAAAAATTATTTTTTCATCTTTTCAATGTTTCATCTAAAAATGATGTCATCAATGTATACCACAACAATCAATTAATGCTCACCTTTTATTTTGATGTAGAGATTACTGTCAACAAATATTCTCTTGAAACCTTGATCCTGTAGGTACTTATCAAGTCTTGCATACCAAGCTATGGGATCTTGTTTCAATCCATACAGTGTTTTCTTCAATCTGCATACATGGCTACTAATATTTGACAGAATAAATCCCTCAGGCTACTCAATGTAGACCTCTTCTTCTAGATTCCCATTTAAAAAGGAAGATTTGACATCCATCTGAAACACTTTAAAAATTTTAAACACTGTATATGCAAGAAATAATTCTAATAGCCTCTAGCTTTTTTACTGGTGCAAAAGTTTCTTCAAAATCTATTCCCTTAATCTGAGCATATCCTTTACATACTAATCTTGCTTTATTCTTGGTCACATCTCCATTTTCATTCAACTTATTTCTATAAACCCATTTTGTTCCTATCACATTGTGATCTTTTGGTCTAGGCATTAATTCCCAAGTATCATTCTTTTCTATCTAATTTAATTCTTCATCCATTGCCTTAAACCATTGCTTATCATGTCTGGCTTCTGAAAAAGTTTTAGGCTAGATTTTAGATAACAAAAAAAATTTAACTTGCTCAGATTTACTTACCATCATTCTTCTAGTGATAATTATTTCATTTATGTCCCCGATGATGTCACTTTTATTATGATTTATCTAAACATATTTGGATGGGTTTTGGTGTCATTTTTCTCCTTCTTCTCATCTTCATCTGATTCTTCAAAATCTTCCTCTTCAATGATTTTAGGAATGTCTACTAGATCACTGATTCTTTGCGTTCCATCTTCTATCTTGACACTTGCACTTTCAACAATTTTCTCGATTCTTTTGTTATAAAATTTATAAGATTTACTTTTACAAGAATAACTAGAAAATATAGCTTCATCTACTTTAGATTCAAACTTACCAAGTTTTTCATCGGTTCTCTTTATGAAGCATTTGCTACCAAAAACTCTGAAATAATCAACTATTGCTGGTTTGTCTTTCTATAGATCATAAGGAGTCTTGTCACTATCAACTCTCAATAATGCTTTATTTTGAATATGCACTATTGTAACTATTGGTTGATTATTTTGTCGATTAACGTACTGATAAACAAAATAGGTCTGATCAGCCAAAGTAGGAGGATTGGTCGTCCAAATGTATAGGTTTACCACATCAAAAGGGGATTAATCTCTCCTCTCATCAAGGGGAGGCTCCTTATATATATATATATATATATATATACATATATACATATATACATATATATATATATATATACATATATACATATATATATATACATACATATATATACATATATATATACATATACATATACATATACATATACATATACATATACATATACATATACATACATATATATATATATATATATATATATATATATATATATATATATATATATATATATAAACAGAAAATAATACTCAAGGGTAGGATAAACCATCCATCTCTCTTTCTTCAGAGATGATGCATGCAAATCAAAGGAAAAAACTCAAGGGAAATGACAGAAAGCACTCCTCTTCTTTCAGAAGTACTATTCAACAAACCACAAGAATACCCCTGGTAGTAATAGCAAAATGTAACCAAGGATGTAGTAACCAACAAATTGAGATGTAGCACAAAGTCTCCACCTGAATTGCCCAAGAGTGAGATACGAAGGACAATGAGGGCACAAAGTCGTCCCAAGGTCCTTTACATAGAAATAAAAAGAAAAACACACTAAAATCAATTATGGGGCACAAAGTCTCTCCACATTTGACTTCAGGACACCTTCCTGACTACTTTCACTAATTTTGCTTGTTGAATTAGAGGAACAGAAAATATATTAAGGAAAAAGACATAAGAACAATTTCCCCAACAACAAAGATATCACAACACAAAGTTTGAAAAGTCACTTGCTTTATTATTCCAATAACAAAATATGATCAACAATCTGAGCTCAAAGTCTCAATAATGCCTTCCAATTTGAGCATAGTTTTGTTTTTGATTGTTAGAGAGAGATCATTTTTACACTAACAAGAGAGTCCCTTATATATCCTTTTCAAGATGGACTTGGGAAGAGTAACACATCATGTTGCATTGAACTTTTTTAAGAAGACAGGCTGGAATTTAGGGGCATCTACCCATTTGCTTTTCTCAATGCAGAAAAATAAGTCATGCTATTGAAATTTTGCATCTTTCAATGTCTACCTGGCAATCTGATCCTTCTTCATCATTCCTCCTTTTCTGATTAATTGAATCAGGTCCTTGATTCAATTTGATGCTCTGTTCCTTAGTCACTTCTTGCTGATCTTGGCCTTAAAGCCTTTGAATGCATTTGGGTCCATAGATTTAAAACTACAAGGATCAACGGCTATTTCATCATCATGACTTTGACGTCTGCGGGCACGTCACTTTCCTCAACAATTCCTTCAGCTTTGTCATTTGAGCTTTCTTAGAGGGGACCTGCCTTTCGAGCCTTGAGAAATGATCTGCTTTGGGTTAGGAAGAGCTCCCCGCAAGGGTATCTACCCTTTGGGTAGTCTTCAGATGGCCTTCGGGCTAAGTTCTTTGGTTTTTCTTTAAGGCTTTTCAAAATCAACGGCTATTTTATGAACCTTAAAATTGACATTCATGCACCCGTCAATACATTTGAATTTACGACAGTTAGTTTGACATTATTGACTTTGGCATCTTCAGGTGCGTCACCCCTTGGGCTTTCTTCGGCTTTCCTTTTTTGCATCCTCCCAAAGGGAAGGTGACCCTTCAGCTTTGGGAAGTGTCCTTTAACTTGGTAGCCGAGAGTCCCCCGTAAGGGCACCTGCCCTTCGGGGTCTTTCGGTGGCCTTTTGTCTTTGGAATCCTTCAGAGCTTTCTAGCGAAATTTTTCCACAGACATTTTCTCGCAGACAAAAAGTATGCAAACATTTTCCCGCGGAAAAAAAGTTCGCAAGAATTGTTTCGATTGTTTTGTTTTTTGGCCTTTGTAAATTCCTTCAGGCTTTCCTCTTGTAGCTTCTTTCCCAAATTCCTTCAGACTTTTTGTCTGAAAGAATTCCTTCGAACAAAAAGTCTGAAGGAATTATGCCTTAGTCTTTTTCTCAAAGGAAATCCCTTTGTCTTTCAGTTGCATTAAACAAAATTTTGAAAGAACTTACCTTTGCGGCTTCTTTGAAAATGACCCTTCTAAAGGGTGCTTTTGTCGACCAAGTGCCCTCCACAAGGGCACTTGTCCTTCGGGAGGCTCTCTTGAACTTTTGCATTGAACCGCTCTTTTGAACCAAGCTTTGAACCAACCATTGAACCAAGCTTTGAACCAAGCTTTGAACCAAGCTTTGAACCAAGATGGTTCAAGCCGATGAACCCTTTGATTGAACCAAAAGCCATTTAACCGTTTGATGAACCGACTGAGTGAATCGAAGCATTGAACCACTCCTTTGAACCAACTTTGGTTCAATGGTTCATTGGTTCATTATCTTTGATTTGGCTAAGTCCTTTTGATCCTCATTGAACCAAATGCGTTGAACCTGTTGAACCTTGAACCCGAGTGGTTCAATGGTTCAACGGTTCAATGGTTCAAGCCTCAAAAACTTTTTCTTTTAATTGAACCTGTTTGTAGAAGCCTTTGAACCTAGAAGTGATTGAACTCTTACTTCTAATGTTGAACCTTTAAACCTGTTGAGCCCATTGAACCAAAATGGTTCAAGGTTCAACGGTTTAATCCTTGCTTAGAAGCTTGCCAATGAACTCTTTTGGTTGAACTTGGTCATTGAACCAACTTTGAGATCACTTAAGTGTTGAAAGCTTGCTTCTTTCCTACAGAGTCTGTAGAAATCAACCTATGAATCCTATTGAACTTGGACTGCAAAGTCCATAGATTTTCTCTTCCTATTGAGTCTGTAGATTTCTCTTCTTGCAGAGTTCATAGATTCAAGCCTGCAGAGTCCGTAGATTCAAGCCTGCAGAGTCTGTATATTTTTGAGAAGCTTGAAAAATGAGGAATTTGAATGCCTAAGACAAATTTTGAAAAGGGAAGAGACAATTTTAGTCTGTAGGACCAAAATAGTTCAAATGTTGTCCCAAAAATGAGTGATATTTTTGGGGGACAATAGTAACAACTGTCTCTCTCCAATATTTATCTGGTATCTTGGATTCATTTAGCATTGTCGTCGCTATCTCTTGAACTATTCTTTATCTCTATTCAACTACTCCATTTTATTGGGGAGTTCTAGCTGCTAAATAATGTATTTTTATTCCATGGTCTTCACAAAACTCAATAAACTGATCTGACATGAATTCTCTTCCTTGATTTGATTTTAGACACTTAATATTCATACTAGTTTCATTCTCAATTAATGCTTTGAATTCCTTGAAATGTTTGAAAGCTTATGATTTTTTATTTAAAAACATTACCCAAGTCATACATGAAAAATCATCAATAAGCAACATGAAATATTTATCACCTTGAGTACTTTGAGTTCTCATAGGTCCACATAGATCAGTGTGAACAAGCTCTAACATCTGAGTGGTCAAGTACTCTTTTGTTTTGAACCACCTTCTGGCCTACTTTCCATGCTGATAAGGTTCACAAAGTGTGTCAGATGGCTTTGTAATCTTTGAAAGATTTTTAACTGCTTGATTCTTGCTGACTTTGAAAAGATTGTCAAAATTTATGTGTTCCATTCTCCTGTGTTATAGCCAACTTTATTCAATTTGACTCAAACAATATCTTTGACCTTTGATGTCTGATAATATATACAAATTATTGCCTATTCTCTGAGCATCTGTAACCAACACATCTAAATCTTTTCTCCTAATTTCATAACCTTCTGCATAAAAATTTAGTGTGTGCCCTTGATCACACATTTGACTTACACTCAAAATATTATGCTTAAGGCCTTTTACATACAAAACATTTTCAGTTTTAGTTATACCATTATCCAAACTTAGTGTACCTTTTTTGGCAATTTTGGTAGTAGTATTATCTTTGAATTTCACTGTGCCACCATTGATCTTCTTCAAGTTATAAACTTGCTTTTGTCTGCTGTCATGTGTCTCGAATATCCACTATCAATGAACCATGGCTTTTCTTCATTTCTTTCATGCAACGTTGTCTGTACCAACATAGATTTTTTAGGTTGTTTTTTCTATCATGAACCTATCTAAACTTTCTTCTTGATGAATGGAGCCTTGAAAATCTGGTCCTTCTTGACTGACTCGAACATGCTTCTATAGTATTGAGATATGTATCCAAATTTGTTAGACTTGTAACATATTATGGCCTCTTCCTTAAAGCCTGATAGAGGAGCAAAAGATTTATGGCTTTTGCTTGAATCTGCATGACTTTGTTTCTCCTTATTTCTAAAATTGTTAGCCCTTTTTTGACATTCTATTTTTTATGACCATGTCCATTACAATAAAAATAGTAACCATAAAAATATGATCTATTTGTGTATCTTTGACCTGATTGCCTTTTGTAGCTCTGTTCTTTCCAGCCTTCTTTGTTTGATATGTCCTTTGTATTCTTAAATTCTTCCCTTTTTATTTCCTCTTTTGTAAGAGCTTCAACATAGCTCTTTCCTATTTCCTTGTCTGTGAAAGTAGTGGCCTCCCCTTTCTCTTTTTCAAATCCAAAAACTGTCTTATTTGACATTGATCTTTGACTTTCTAATATCTTATTCAACATATTATTTCAATTATCAAAATTTGAATCATTGATTGCTCTATCATCGATTGCTTTATTTGTTTGCTCAAGATCTGCTTTTAAAGAAATAATTTCAATAACATACCTTTCACATTCTTTACTTACTTTTTGCAATTGTGTCATTAGATCTTCTTCATTATTTTTGGCTTCTTCAAAGTGTGCCTGTATATCTTCAATTGTTTCCTTTGACTCCTTTTCATTTTTATCGATCTAGAGCTTTAATCTTTGATTCTTCTTCTCAAGAGCTTTTAACTCTTCTACGGTACAAATGAGTTCTCCTTCCAAATTCACTTTGGTTTCATCATGTTCTTCTTCTTGATCATCTATACTTTTATTTATGGAGGCATCTTTATGTATGGCCATGAATATAATATCTTCTTCTTTTGAATCACTAACTCCACTATCTTCAGCTGAGGTAAGATCTTTAGAATACAAACTCTTCTTCTCGAATCCCTTCTTGAATTTTCCTTTAAAATTCTTCTTGTATGTAGACTTTCCTTCCTCATTGTCACCATTACCCTTATCTGGGCACTTAGCTAAAAAATATCCAATCTTTCCATAATTAAAACATTTAAAAGGTAATTTTTTTTGATATTTATCTATGCCTTTTTTTGTCTTGCAAATGAATAGAGCTCTGTTATCATCTTCATCATCGCTAGAGCTGTCACTTGATTCTTGAATCTCAGCCTTCTCTTTCTTTGATGTCTTGAAAGCATATTCTCTCTTTGAGGGTTTCTTTTGTTCAGTCCACATCTCATATGCCGTAAGAATACCGTGTAGCTCATCCATCTTTAGTTTGACTAAATTCTTCATCTCTTCAATTTTCAAAACTTTTGCATCATATCTCAATGGTAGAGATATCAAAAAAAAATTGAACCACAATTGATTCTTCTAAATTTTCTCCAAGACTCTGAATCTGATTAACTATTTGATCAACCTATAAAAGATAAATTACTATATTTTCTTCCTCTTCCATCTTCAAACTCTCAAACTATCTTATGAAATTCTGAAGCTTAGCTTGTTGAACCTTTCCATCACCTTTGTAAATATTCTCAAGTTTTACCCAAGTTTCATGAGCAAATTTATATTGCATAAATTTAACAAATTCTAATTCACATAGATCATATAAATTAGCATTTAAAGCTTTATCATTATTTTCAATTGCCTTCTTTTCTACCAAAGTAGTTACAAGTGTCTGTGGCTCTTCACATTCCTCCACCTCTGCTTGCCAAATGTTGAATTCAAGGGCCATCAAATAAGTCTTCATATTTATGCTCTAGAAAGCATAATTTGTCCCATCAAACAAAAGTGCCTTATTTGTATAAAAACCTACATGTGATACAACCATCATGCTTTCTCAATCTACCTTCAAGCTGTAAAACTTTTTCAAAAGGAACCTGCTCTAATACCAATTATTAAGCATGAAATATACTGAGAGGGGAGGTGAATTAGTATATTATATATCTTTACTTAATCTGATTTCTTTTCTTTAACCGCTTAACCACACATTCAATATATGTAACAAAACTAAAATAATAATAATATGTACCACACGAGAGAGAGAGAGAGAGAGAGAGAGAGAGAGAGAGAGAGAGAGAGAGAGAGAGAGAGAGAGAGAGAGAGAGAGAGAGAGAGAGAGATGTAATAAAACTAAAATAATAATATGTAATAAATAATGAAGTTTTGGGTTTTGAAGTTGTGTATATAGAAAGTTGTGGGCTCTACAAGTTCTAGGTAGGGTTACAAAGAGACTAGATAGGCCTAGTGAGAAGAAGAGTGCTTTTTGTTCAGTTTATCCAAAAGAATAAGGCATGAGTATTTCAAGGTGGGTTCTCAAGTTGTTTTAGATCATGGTTCCTATTTCATGAGTGGCATGAAGTTATGTTCATGTTCATTGTGATATCATGAGATGGAAGGCTAGTAAACATGCATGATGGTTCTTCATAGTGTGTAGAGATTTGAAGATGCTTAGGATGTTAAGCATGAAATATACTTAGAGGGGGGGTGGTGAATCAGTATATTATATATCTTTTAATTAATCTAATTTATTTTCTTTAACCACTTAATCACACATTCAAGATATGCAATAAAACTAAAACAATAATATGCACCACATGAGAGAGAGAGAGAGAGAGAGAGAGAGAGAGAGAGAGAGAGAGAGAGAGAGAGAGAGAGAGAGAGAGAGAGAGAGAGAGAGAGAGAGAGAGAGAGAGAGAGAGAGAGAGAGCATATTTTTACATGGAAATCCAAAGTGGAAAAAACCATGGAGAACAATCTCAAGTATATGAATGAGCACCAACTCATATTACAAAGTTCACAAGCACCAACTTGTAGGAGCAACAACCCATTTGCCAAGCACCAACATAACAACTATTTGTGAGCACCAACCAATAGGAGCACCAACCCCTTACAAAGATTTGTGAGTACCAACCCATAAGATCACCAACCCCTCTTGTGTATAAAACACAACTATCTCTCAATGTTGCTTACTCAACAAATGATATAACTCTAAAATATCTTCTACTTTTCTCTCTTTGAAAATAAATACAAACCATGCACTCTCTTTCATAATAAAAATGGCTTCTCAAGCCTTTATTTATAGCTTTCTAAATGACCTTTGGCATTCACCCTTTGTGACCCTTCAATCCTCATGGAAAATGGTACTAAACTTGCATGACCTTTCGTATCCTTGCATTTAAAAAATCATATGGTGACCCTTCATAAGCAAATGCATCCCTTCCTCTTTTGTCTTTATCTTGGTGACTTTTCATATTCCTCAAAGTGTCCTTTCATGGAAAAATGTGCCATACCCTCTTTTATCTTAACATGATGACTCTTGGAATTCCTCAAGATGACTCTTCATGAGAAAATGCATCCCATTCCTCTTTTGTCTTTACCCCATGACTCTTTGACTTTTCTATGGCACTCTTTTGACTTATATGCAACCAAAAATATATTTATTAATATTAAATAAATATTAACACACATTAGCCAAGATATGAATATTAAAAACACCATTAAATGTAATGAGGTCTTTATCACCAATAATGCTAGACCTTTGACATCAATGACAATATTTCCAACATAGGAGGTGAAATTGCTCAAAAATATTAGAGGATTCCCTCTTAGATGTTTCTTGGTTATTTCCATCATATTTTAGTATTTTGTGTATTCTTTCTTCATTAGTTGTTGTGCTTTGTTGAAGAAGTGTTGGCATATTGCAAGAGGAAGTTGTCAAGGCAAAAAGTAGGCTCAAGATAAGGGGGAGTTTGTACTATATTTATAATATGGTATTATCATGATGGTAGTATTTTAAGGTCCTTAGGATCAATTGATGCCCACTTTGTCATTGTGTCAAAGGGGGAGAAAGTTCCTATTGTGAGAGTGCTTGAACAGAGAAACAAAGGTGAGTTGTATATTATTTTATGATGGGTGTTGACATCGATGACAAAGGGGGATATTGTTGGAGAGTTTTAAATGATGTCATGGAGGTGTCTAGGTGAGTGGATAAAGTTTTTTAATGGTCTAAGTGATAATGACAAAGTGTGAAATATACTTGTCCTAGTATGCTTGAAGTATGTTTGGTTGATCTTCAACTTTGGCATGGTTAGAGATGATTAGGGATAAATTTTAAGTATTGAGCATGTGAAAGAGGTCCCATAAGAAGTTATATATTATTTGAGTACTTGTGTGAATGATTGGATTTCATATGGTTTATCATTGTTTTCATCTAGAAATTTTGGGTCTAGTAGTAGAAAATTTGAGTAGGCAGTTTGCTGACATTATAATTGCCACATGTGGATGAGTCAAGAGGAGTTGGTCATATAGTTATGATCACATTAGTCCCAAGTTTTTATGTCCTAAGTATCAATTCATGTGATGAATTGAAACAAAATATATGTGTGTGAAAAGTTGGGCTCCCAAACATTTTAACAATGTTTTCTATGTTCAAACAGAGTCGAGTAAGCAATTTAGTGACATCATATCTCACATGTATGAAAGTTTTAAGAGTAGATTGTTATATAGATAAATTAACCTATGAGATAAGATATTATGCACTAAATATCAAGGCATGCAACTTAGTGTGATAAAATATATGCAATTCAAAAGTTGAGCTCCCAAGTAGTTTGACAATGTTTTCCCATAGTCAAATTTGCATGTGACAAGAAAATTTAAGTAGGTATTTTGATGTTTTCATATTTCACACATGTGGAAGTTTCTTAAGGATTTGATCATATGGGTTTGTTCATTTTTGTTCCTAGTTTCTATGCACTAAGTTTTAATTCATGCAATGAAGCTCATTAAAATATATACATGTGCAAAATTGGCCTTCTAGATAAGTTCTTGACATAATTGACTTTGTGGTAGAATAATTTGAGTGAGAAAATTAATGGCATTATATCTTGCATGTGCGAGGGTTTCAGAAGTAGATTGATATATGGTTGGATTCTCCTATGTGAGGAGATCATATGATCTAAGTTTTAGATCATGCATCTTAGCACAATAAAAGTTATTAAGGCCCAAAGTTAGTCTTCTAGGTAAATTTCAATGGTTCACATAGTCAATTTTGCAAGAACTAAAGTTCAGGACCAAATGGAGATCTAACGGTTCATGGGAATTTGTACTAAATGAGATCAATGGTGTGAATTGAGTCAAAGAGTTCAAATTATTCAAAAGGCATGCAAAGGTGCAAAGTGTCATGATCACGGGGGTTATGACCAAGATCAAATGGTGAACACTATAAGATAAAGACCGAACTAATCCGTAGAGATTGACAGTGCATATGTGATCAAGATTACTAGATTGCATGAGATGAGGTCAACTATTTGAAGTTTAACATTTGGAATTGGTGCACTATGAGTTAAGTTTAAAATAATATTGATAGTGTGTAATTGATCTAAGTAGCGAGGACACGAGATGATAGAATGGTGTTCAAGGACTAGCTATGACTGTTTGAATTCAAATATTTAAATTTAACATATAAAAAAACTAGTGCTCTATATTTTGTCCATAACTTTTGTTCTACTATGAATTTTAATGTTATATAAAAATAAAAGTTGTAGAGGACTCTAATATGCATCTAGTAGTATAAAATTAATGATCTAAAAGTGTGTAAAATCAAAGATATTGAGGTTCAAAGTTGACTGTGTGTTCATGCATGTTCTGCAAGTAACCCAAGAAGGGTATTTGAGCTATGCTTATTGGTATCTCGATGTTTAAGGGTGAACTAGATATTAGAGTATGTTGTATACTCCATAAGGACCATGTGTGTGAATTTTTAAGGTTTAAACAATCATATTTAATATGAATATAGGGTTATAAGTTGACTATGTTTTTGTTCATAATGATTGTATGTCTAGAGAGGTGTTTAAATTAATTAGGGGTTAGCAGAAGGGTATTATGATGGATGTTAGAACTTAAAGGGGACTTATAGATCTTGTGGCATGGGTCCATATGTTGAAAAGTGTTCCTGTGTTCCTATTTTTATTAGATAAGTGTCAAAGAGGTGAATGGGTCATCATAGGACCTAAAAGGTGACTTAGGGTTATTTTCAAGAGAGTTGTGCTTAAGTGTGACCCATATAAGATGCCTTAAGTGTGAAGGCATGGGGTGTGTCTGAAAAGGAAGATTTTGGACATGATAATTCATGATTACTCTATAAATATTTAAACCAAATGTGATGGTTTCTAGATTTGGGGAAGATGTGTACAAGACTTGTGAGAGACAAGTGAAAGGTGTGTATGTGAGAGTTATGAAGCAAAGGAGAGGGAGAGTGTCTAGTAGATGCATTAATGAGAAGAGAAGATTGAGGACTATGTGTATGACTTATGGGTCATGTTTCTAATTTCATAATAGTGATTTTGTAGTTTTAAGATGAGCAAAGAGGTTTAGGGTGATCCAAAAATATGTTTTGGATGTTTTGAGTGTGTAGAGTTGAAGAGAGATGATATATTTTGTACCTCTATCAGATTGGTAGGAAATCAGTGTTTAGGAGATGTTGTGTTCATAGGTATTATTGTGGATTCTCAACATATAGGGGGTTTTAGCCTCCTTGCAAGGTGAAGTTTGCTAAAATTCTAGTTGTTATGGTTTCTCAACTAGACAAGTGTTGTATCACCTTATGGGATTATAGTCTCACTAAATAAGGGATGATAGTTCCTTGATCAGTTGTAGTTAGTATAAATTAGTTATTATTATTATAGGATAGTAGTCCAATGGCAGGTTCTAGTGGATTTTCTCTCCTAAGAGGGTTTCCCACATATGTCATGTGTTATGTGTTTGATCTTGCATTGCCTCTCATGTTCATTGATATGAATGATGTGTATGCTTCATGAATGCTCGTGGTAACTGATTAAAAGTTTTGAAATGTTTGAAATTTAATTTGGATTATATGGGCTCATTGATTCACCCCTCCTCTCAGTGATTTTACCTCTAACACTTTATATGTCATTAGATACACATATTCAGATTGGGGAGGATCTCTTAATGATAGGAAGTTAGCTTTAGGTTATGGCTTCACATTGAGAAGTGGGTTGGGTTCTTGGTCTTCAAAGAAATAAGATAAAACTGTATTATCCTCTATTGAAGCTGAATATATAGCCCTTAAATCAGAATATGGTTGACATTACTTAAAAATATCCATGGAAGACTTAAGGAGATGATAAGAATCTCACCTCTTTGCATCAAAAGGGGGAATGTTAAATATGATGCCAATGTGGGAACTTGAGTTATATTTTTATACTTAGTATATTTTGGTTGTTAGGTATTTTTTTAGGATATTTAATTTATTTATTACCTTAATTATTTTTTTGGTCACTTTTAGATACTTTCCAATAATTTCTTAAAACATTACTAGAACTACCAGTCAACTCCAACTCATTGTCTGAGTACTTAAATGAGTGCCAAAGTGGTCAATTAATTTGAATTAAGAAGATTTTTGTATGATTTATATTTTATATTGTTGTAGGTATACAATAATTTATACCAGAAAACATATATTTTAAAGTTTGAAACTATTCAATACACTTCTTAATTAATAATTTCACTCACAACACTAGTTTGATAACTAGTAATTCTGAGATAGTTTTTGTTGATACATAACTTAAATTTTAGAGAGAAAAAAATATAATTTTCACTCCATAAAATAATTCAAAACCTTCAAATTTAACAATTTTTTTTCAAGATAATTTTATCTCTACATGAGCATTTTATATTACTAAGAAAGTCCTTTCTTACTCCTAGTAAAAAATTCAAAATTGAGAATAAGAATTTTGGGTTAAAATTATGTGCAATTTTTTTCTCAAAACATTTAAAATCACCATTTTTGATTAATAATCAGGTAAAAATTCATGATTTTTTTTGTTTTTATGAATCACAAATGGTGGTTCAAAACACTTTGAGCAAATAATTTTCACATAGTTTTAACCCAAAAATCTTATTCTCAATCTCATGGACTATAAAAGTGTTGACCAAATTTGAATTTTATTAAAATTGGGTCAAAACCTAAATTTATAAACTTTTTATAAGTTTATACATGTCCTATAGGGGTCTCATATTGGTCTAAATACTTTACTTATCCCTGGTCTAGCCTTGTTTTAAGTCCATTTTCCTTGTACTAGTACAATCAACCAAAGTCAACCCTAGTCAAACATGGTCAAAGGTCCAATTATATTGAAAATATTATAATGTGGTCATTTAGGTGTTCTAAAGTGTTTTTAATTCATTAATTTATCCTTTATCATGTTTTATATGTCAAATATGCCTTTTGGCCACATTTTTAGCACAATAAATGACTTGTATAGACTTTTCAAAGAGAAAATTTGTCCCAAGAGATATTAAATGTGGAGGAGGTTAGAATATGTTAGAATCAGTCATATTTTAGTCCAATAATTAGTTATATGTAGAAGAAGGCAAATTTCCCTTGATTTTAGGCCTTTATTGGCACTTGTACGGACTTGAGAAGTCCATTTCTATCTTAAAACATGGGGAAAATGTCTCTTCACCTCCCTAAACTCTTTTCCATACCTGGTGTGTATATATTTCATCAAAAATTTCAGTTTTAACTTCTATTTCTTCCCTCTTATCCTTGCAAACTAAAAAAGATAAATTTAGAATGCTTGGTGTGAGCCATACATGTGGAGTTGGGAGGAGTGCTCTTGGGGGTTGAAAGGGGTCTCAGTGTACTTAAAATACATGCAAATATGTTTGGATTTCATATCTTATCCTTTATGAACCATCACTTAGACCCCAGGTATATTTTTATGCACTTCAATCCATGAGGGGTCTATTTTTTGAGCTAGTTTCTGATTGTTCTACTTGATTTTGATAAGTTGGTTATTTTCAGGTGTTTCTCCAAGTTTTATAAGACATTTTCATAGTTTATCCATTATTATTTTGTCTTTGGATCTCTCAAATGCTCAAGGGTCTCTTCTAGGCCTATTTCAGCTAGGCAACCATGAAAGTGCATTACAAGCAACAATTTAAGAGATTATCACATTGAAGAATGTGTTTTGAGGATGATATCCAAGTTTTATTAGTGAATTTTATCCAATTAAGGGTTGAAAATTGAATTTAAGGTGTTAAGAGGCCTTGCCTTTGCATATTAGTGCTCATTCCATCCTCTCTACCTTATAACTCATAGTTTTGCATCTATAGGACCCTTGCCTGCATCATGATAATGTATGTAAAGATGAAAGTGCATTATAAATTCTTGGTTTTTATAGAAATGCATCAAGTTTTTAGTGTTAAGTATAAATATTTAGGTTATGAAAAGTTCTCCATACTGGTTATACTATTGCTCACTGTGATGTACTAGACCTCCACCTACAGGTGGCCTAAGCAAGGGTTTAAAAGTATCCATAGAGATTTAAAACATGAATTAAAACTTATTTCAAGTCAAAATATGTTTAAAAGACCATAAAATTCATGTTTTTATGGCTAAGGTAAGCAAACAAAGGCATAAACCATGCTAAAGTCTTCAATAATGTATTCAGGGATCCTTTCTTCAAAGTGACAAAACAAGGTTCCTCAAGGGTTTTTGGAGTTTTCATGATGAGAGTGCAAAAGCCTTTGATGCATGGTAATGGGTTGATCTTATATCCCTATTGTTAGAAAATGGATTTTCCATGTAAGATGGGCAATTGACAAAAGGAGGGAGGTTTCCTAAGGGTTCAAAGATGCCATGAAAAACACTGAATCTATTTAGTGTTGTCTATAGGCCTGAGAGCAAGAGTGTTTTTTTCCACCAAAGTTGTAATAGGTAATATGAAATCATGGTAGGGTACTTAAAAATAGTTTTAGGGATTGTATGGATGCAAAATATCATCAAGGATAAGATGATAGTGTTATTTTTGCCTTTCATACACTTTCCCTATCCGTACACAGGGCAAATAACCACTATAACCACCTTGGGGACTATCAATAGACAATGAGATAATTTGTATGATTGAGTGAGGTTTTATAGGCATTCAAGGATGGATACATGTATGCACATACATTTTTTAATCTTAGGGATCTCATCGAAAACCCAAATGCACGTAACACAAGATTTTATGGATCCATCTTCACCTACAAGCAGGGGTAAATAATTGTCTCAGTTAGAAAGTGAGATGAGAAGGATCTTAAGAGAGGTTATAGTGATATTTAAAATTTAACTCATGACTCTTTGTCATGTATTTAATGATATATTATTCCTTAATTATCCCTATACATTGTCCTGTAATCAAAACAAGGCCACAAACATCTACAGGTGTAACATGTTAGCAAAGAACTCAGTCAAATGACAAAGCACAATCTTGAGGGTTTCAAAGGATTTTAAGAGTTGTCATGGACCATAGAGGTTGGTAAGTGTTTGGAAAGTTATTATCATGATGAAAATCATCTAAAAAATCCACCACAAAAGTATATCAATCAAATAAAGAGCTTTCAATGGTTAAAACATAGTCAGCCTTACAAAACCCTGTAGGCAGTTTCCTAGACAAGGTTCAGTCTCATTTTTTGTGGCTTTGGAGGGTTAAATCTTGGAATTAGAAGCTAAAATTAAGTAAAAATAATATTTGATACTTTTATAACCCCATACAGTTATTTTTTCTTAGACAAATAGGGGAAGTACTCCCTATTTTGTCTTAGATAGGGGGTATTTCCCTTTGAACACAAAATGATAGTTTGGGTGAATGAGGCATAGAGGATGAAATAAGAGATAAGGAGACCTGATTATAAGGTGTGTGGAGTTGAATCACATATGAAAAATCATGAATAACCTTTATAAAGGTTTGGAAACCAAATCATTTTCCCTATGTAACTAGACCTACAGGCAAACCCAGTTAGGCATGAACAAGCTTAGCTCCAAATAGAGGATCTTTTCTATTTTCAGCTCTTGGCAAGCATTCCAGTGCCTTGGATCATATTCATAGAGGTAAATATTAAGTTTTTAAGATATCACATGGTTATAGAGAGTCACCAAATAGTGCAAACCATGAAGGTTGTAGGTAGAGTCATTAGGCATGGTAAAACCTAAGGCCAAACAAAGAGCCATTGTCACTTTTAGCATGAAAAGAGAACTCTAATGAGTTTGAGAATGTTTATGAGATATATGAAGAGGTTTTTTATCTTTTGGTTTATAGATACATTCCTAGAAAACCATTTTTTGGGCTTGAGACACCCAAAGCCTCACAGAATGCAGGAAAAGGGCTCGAATAGCCAACTTGAGAAGCTTGTATCTTCTATGATACTTTGCATGGTGGATAAAGATATTATAAGAGGTTAGGGAGGGTCCTTAAGAATACCTCAATGGAATTTGGACAATATTTTAATGTTTGGTCTTTATGAATAAATGTTTAGACCATAAGTGACACAAAACCCTCATGAAACTCCCCTAAGGACCTGATTGGGGAAAGAAGGAATTTGAAACATATAGAAGGGGTAGAAAGGCCATGAAACTTTTAGAAATTGTAGAATACTCTCTCAGGCTCCCTCCAATGCTAATTTTTTGTATAGACCTATATAGATAGATTCAGAACAGGGATTTATTTGACATTTTTATGTGTTTTGTAGGTGTGGGAGAGTTTAAAAAGGATGCAACCACTAATAGGAGAGATATTGGGGCTTGTTGTAAGTCCTCATGTCTATAGATTGAACCATCTAATCTCCTAAGTGTGTTTTCTACCTCTTTCATCTCAGCCAGTCATAGTGAATGGGCAATGAAAACTTAGATAAAAAAGGTGAAAATCCATTTGGGAAGTCTTTTAAGGATTATTTGATGAACCTGATGACTTGGAAAATATTTAAAAGTGTCATACCTCATTTTGCATGGATTAGATTTCAGAATTGAAAAGGTTTTGGGTGACAAGTGTGAGAGGTCAATGGAAAGGAGTCATTTATAACTGTTGAAGATAATTGTGCATGGCTAAAATAATAGGAATGCTTAGAGACTAATATAATGCATTTTAGGGATTTTTGTTAACCCCTCCCACTTATATTTATCATCAAACCTGATACTATGTAGTGATGAGGTAGTTTTGTGAAGGCAAATGATGAAGGTAGTTTCTTATGCAAGTATAAGGGCATCTACGCCACATGTAGAGGAGTTAATCAAGTTGGAGATACATTTTTCCTTGCTTATATTTTAGGAACTATCTTATTCCAAATTATATGATAATTTAAGTCCTTATCCTTGTTTGATAAGTGTCATAATGACCCTTGAGCTCCCCTTTCTCTCTCTTGTCATAATTTCTATAAATTATAGCCTTTTTGGCTATTGCACGAATCTCTCCACATAGGTATGGTGAAGCCATACCAAATTTTTTCCTTGAGATAACAAATATAGTTGTTTTTAACTCATTTAAGATTTCACTAAGTGCATTTAATGGTTGTTTCTCTTGTGCAAGTGTAGTTTCCTTACCTTCACATGTTATCCTTCCTAGTGCCTTATGTAGTTTAAGATCTCTCTTTTATAGGTCAACAAGAAGTTTATAATGTGGATTTTAGGTGTAGTGAGTAGTATATTTAATAGTGTTTCTAGAAGGCCTATTGTCTAAGTCCTCTGAACCTAGGCTCTCTTCAAGACCCCATGCTTAAAACATTGATGTGGAAGAGAAGTTTGTCATTGGATGAAGTGTATATGCAGACTTCTCCTTGGTTCAAAGTGCATGTTAAATAGTGTGAGTTAAAAATTATTTGGTGTATCACCTCCCCTAGATTATATTTAATTTCAGCTATTCTTATCCCTTTTCATGCCTCCAAGAGTTAGTAGTAGGATTGATCAAAGTGGTACATCAAGGGGAACTAGCCCAAAATCTAGAGATCCACTTAAAGTTGGGTCACCCACAGCTTAGAGGTGGTTCCATTGTGCCATTTTAATGAGGAAAGACTAGTCATATCATCAAGGGGTGAAAGTTCAAGTGACAACAAAAAACATTAAAGCTCTTAATTTCAAAAAATTTAGACTATGGAATATTTATTAGTTTTATTTGTCTCAATCTCATGATCTATTTCCAACTATTTTAAAGCTTTGAAAATACACATGTTTTATAAAATTTGGTTTTTATTTCACAACCCTAAATTTATCCATTTCAATTATTCTAATACTCTGATTTTATGCAATTAAGTATGTTTATATTGTTGTAATCTATTTGGATTTAAATTGCACACTTTTATTTTTCTTTAATGTGTTAAAATTTACATGTAACCCACTTTAAATATTTTAATTTTGGACACACCATTCTCTTTTACATCACTTAGGGATACGTTGTGCCTAAATTTCATATCGTATCTATTTTTTCCTTGGCATTCTTAGACCATTGCCTTATTGTGTCCTCTTAGAGTTATAATAAGGTGGTGCAAGGAGTTATGTAATATGAAGCATAATGAAATATTATCTAAATGAATTCCATAAACTTTTCTAACTACATGTATCAGATTGAATAAATGTTGGCAACGTCTTAGTTGTGATTTGACATGAAATTGTTGAGGATATTACATGTTGTCAACTTATCATAGTATTTAGTAAATGCATATTCTTCTACTATGTAAATGTTACAATTGAAGTCTCAATAAAGGAACTAATAGTGTAAGGAAGGATATGTATGTGATCATATGTGGTGAAACATATGTGTAAAAAAGGTTGTTAAATTATGAATATAAATGATTAAGTGTGTGCATTGTAATATAAAATAAAATGTGGTATGAAGGTTATAGAACCTTGAAGCCTAGTTTAACATTGTAATATGGTTGAGTTTATGTTAAAATGAAATAGGTTATTATGCTAGGTTTTATTAATCGAAAGGGTTTTCCCAGGTGAAATTAGTGTTTATTTGAATGATTGCCATTATCTTTGTATTTGTATAGATATAAATGACAAGACTCTCCTTTATGTTTGTTTATCAAAAATTATTTAGTTACCAAATACTTACATGACTTAAAAATACATATATATAGGAAAATAAAATTATTACACATGATTTAATGTTTATATATTTCTATGATTATACCCAAATGTTTTATAAATGCACTTTAATGATGACATTTTATTATGATTATACATCATAGATGTTTTTGTTCCTATTTTATAAAAGATGTGTAATTAGTTTATTTTGAGAAATGGAATTCACAAGTTCATCCCAACATCAAAATGGGATCATATGATCTAATTATTCTACACTTTATTTATATGATGATACACACAATGTTAAATAGTTATAAGGAATTATTCTACTTATTCCTATATTTGGAGGTGGGCACTAGAGATTTATAAGACATAATTCACTTTGTCTCCTCAACAAGATGAACTTTTAGAGATGATAAATATTATATCAAGATGATTTTTTAGTTTGTAAAAACAATGTTTAGTTTTTATTACTTTGTATTTTACTCAATTATTTTAAAAGTTTCTTGATCACCAGTTGAAATAGATATTTATTTTCTTATAAATGTTTCCATACATTTATAGATACATAGGTTTCACATACTAACCAAATAAACACAAATGATTATTATAATATATTCAAAAAAGTTTTAAATGTATGGAAAGAGTGTCAATAATATTTTATTTAATATTAAAATGAAACTATGTATTAACCAATTTGTCCTATAATTACTAGTTGTTAATCTAGTAGTGTTGTATGTGTGATTGTTGACAAAAATTACATTTAATAATCTCAAATTAAAATACATATGCTTAATGATTATAATTTTTTAATAAATTAAATAAAATCAAAGTTAAAACACATGAAAAAAAATGTTTCTAAGAAAACCTATGGTTCCACTCTATTTCATTATTCTTTATTAGCAAACAATGCTAAAATTATCCAATTACTAAAGAACTTGCATGACAAGTTATGTCAATAAAAAACATAAAGTGAAATATAATTTAATAAATTTTATAACCAATAATTAAACTAAAATTATACTATTAAATAATTTAATTTTGACTTATTAATAATATAAGGTCAATAT
Source organism: Torreya grandis (assembly GCA_037957365.1). Classification (NCBI taxonomy): domain Eukaryota; kingdom Viridiplantae; phylum Streptophyta; class Pinopsida; order Cupressales; family Taxaceae; genus Torreya; species Torreya grandis. Next base: position 10,525,720 of record JARHVA010000003.1, read on the forward strand.
GCAAGAAGATTTTTATTGAAAGTAAGCAACTCATGTACACTAGACAAGCTAGGCACCCCAAATTTTTACAAGTATAAAATTGACTAAAATAAGATTAAATTTAGTTAAATAAGACTTATAAAGTGTGCCATAACTCTTTGAAATTAATTTATATGTATTTGATCTTAGTTAAGTACACATTTAGTGATTTGGACTCTAACTGACACTTCTAGCTATTGTTTAGGAAGTTCATGAAATGTATTCAAAATTGACTAAAAATTAATATAAGATAAAAATAAATTAAATAAATATCCTAAAAAAATAAAAAAATAATAAAACCTAGTTTAAAATTAAAAATTAAGTTCCAAAATTAGAATCATACTCAACATTTCCATCTCTGATACAAAGAGAAGAAATGTCTATAATCTTTTTAAGTCTTCCATAAATTTGCTTATGCAATCCCTTGCTCAGAATATCAAAAGATTGATCATCACTTATCAAATACTCAATTACAATATGTTTATCATTGACCAAGTATCTTAAAACTGATATTTGAGTTAATATGCTTGGTTATAGTAGCATGAAAATTTGGATTATTGGATAATTGTATTGTGTTATTCTTATCACAAAAAATCAGTGTTGGCTCAAGTTGAGTTATTTTAAATTAGAAAAAAGTATTATCAAACCTAAAACTTATGTGAAATATTATTCAATGGTTGTATATTCAGCTTCAATAAAGGATAATGAAACAATATCTTGTTTCTTTGAATACCCTGAAACCAACCCACTTCTCAATGTGAAACAAAAACCCGAAGTTGACTTCTTATCATCAAAAAATCTTCTCCAATCTAAATCTATATATATAATTAGACATAATGATATTGATGATATAAAATTAATACCATGATTTTAAGTACCTCTTACATATATAAATATTATTTTCACTACTTGTAAATGTTTGAGTGATGGTTTATCCATAAATCTATAAAATAGTGAAACCCCATAGCTGATATCGAGTATTATCATAGTGAGATACATAAAATATCACACCATGATCCTAAATATATTTTAATAAATAAAATGAATCTCATTATCTCTTATTATATTATCTCCACTTGTAATTGCAGTGTGTACAAGGTTAGAATATTAAAGATTATACTTCTTTAACATGTCTTGGACATAGTTGGTAGGATAAATGAACACTTCTTTATTTTGATGAAATTTCATATCAATAAAGTACTTAATAAGTCAAATATCAATCATATTAAAATATTATTGCATATATTATTTTAATATATTCAACATTTCCATAGAGCTACTTATAAATAACAAGTCATTTATATAGAATAAACATATAACACATTAAAACCAAATGCTTGTATGTAAAGAGTTGGTTCATTTTGAATTATTAAAAAGCCTTGATCTAATAACCATATATAATTTATTTAACACCAAACTCATGGTTATTTTTTTATCTCAAAAATAACCTTATTCAACTTATATACCCAAAATTATTTACCCTTTAACTAAAAACCTTGTGACTGCCCCATATATACTTCTTCAATCACTCTATTTAGGAATGCAATTTTGGCATTTATGTGATATATTTTTCATATTTTATGAGTAGATAAAAAAATAATTAATTTTATAATATCTTGACATTCTACAAATCCATATGTTTCTTTAGATTCAACTCCATATGTTTGTGCAGACCCTTTTGTAACTAGTCTATATATTAGCTTGTCAATTGTACCATCACTCTTGAATTTATACTATAGACTCACTTGGTTTCAAGGACATGTTTATTTTATGGAGTTTGATTAATATTTCATGTATCATTCCTCTCAATCAAATCCATATCAATTTTCATATCATCAACCCACCCTTTCTATTGATTAGCTTCTACATAGCTTCTAGGTTCACTAGCTATAGATGATAATTTAAACATAGTATTTTCATCATAAGCATCATAAAAAAAATTAATTATTGATTTTAAGGATTTTTATCCTCATATAATATTTATAATATATCATATTATTGGATGTATTTGGATTCTTCGAACACTTATTCTTACTTGGAGTTGATGAAGATGGATGACTAGTTTCTTGGGAAGAGCTAGTATTGTTTCCTATTAAACTAGAAACATGTGTAGAAATTTATAAGTACTTAAAATAAAATTTAAGAGTATGCATCCATTTAACTTTGACCTATTTATCTATATGATTATAATCGTTATACATCTCATTTTCAAAAAAATTACAATCCCTAGAAATAATTGTGGATTTACTAGTACAATTATAAAACTTATATGCTTTGATTTCATCACTATATGATGTGAAATTGTGATAAATATTATTAGAATTCATATTTTGAGAAAAAAAAATATTATTTATTTCACTCTTACCTTAAATTGTGTTGATTTTCATGTTTTCATTTTCTTCAACTTGGATGGAATTTACATCTCTCAAATTCACTTAGCTTTTGAAGGAGTCATCTAATTTGTTGAAACCATCTTTATGAATTGTCATGTGATTTAAAAAATCTAAATCAAGAAATAGAAAATTATTTACTTCCCCTATTCTCAAATTTAATTTTAGAAAATAATCTAAGTGCTCTTGAACCTTACTTTGTTCAGGTTGGAATGCATTCTTTTCACCCTCTTGATTAGTTTCATTCTTGGTTGCCAATATCATGCAATATTTTATGAAGTGTCATAGTTTTTTGTAGTAATAATAAATAATGTATTTATTTATTTATTTATTTTGCCTACAAATTTATCTTAAGTTTTTCCCTTTGAATTTAAGTCTTTTGAACTCTATTGTTTTTTATTTTTATTTTTCTTTGGTATTTTAAACCCCTTGCTTTAGTTTCAAGTGTTTGTTTTTGTCTTCTGCATATCGTCTCATCTTATCCTCATGGGACAAGAAAAAACCCAATAACTCATCAATACTTATAGTTTTTATATCCTTAAATTTTTTAAGAGAGATCACAATATGTAATGAGATTTGAGTTAAATATCTCAAAAATTTCCTTACTATTTTGTATAGTCTCTCCATAAAACCTCATTCTGTGCACTAAGTCATTTATCCTTATGAAATAATCTCCAATTCCTTAAGAGTTTGGAGTTTTAATTCTATCACCTTAATATTTACTTGATATGAAAATTCCAAGGTATCCCATGCCTCATGGGCATTCTTGGATCCTAAAATTATTTTATAGATGCTTGACTCTATGGTACTCTGAAGATAGAAAAAGCTTATGCATTTGCTTTTTCTTAATTTTTTTGTTATTTTATGATATTGAGTCAAAGTATTATAATATTGAGGTGGTGTGTACCCATGGAGAAAATTTTCCTAGTCTTCTTTTCATATAAGAATTTAATTCAACCGATCTCTCCAATAATCATAGAAGCATAATTCACTGAAGCTATGATTCTTCTGATAATGACTTGAAACTATTTTGAACCTTTTTTGAGTGAGGCTCTGATACCAAATGAAAGTGTTGAATATATGGAGGGATTAAAAATCATATTTTATTTAATCCTAAATTAAAGATCTGTATTAACTAATCCATCCCAAAATTATTAATCAATCTAGTAGTGTTGTAAATGTGATTGTTGACAATAATTTCACTAAATAAATTCAAATTAAAATACATATGCTTTCTATTTTTCCTTTGTGAATACCTAAAATTTAAATTAGAGATAAAACACATGATTTTTTTCAAAGAATAACTATGGCACCAGACTATTATACCATTGTTTATAAGTAAGCATGACTAAAATTAACCAATTAAATAGAACTTACATTACAATTATATTAAGAAATATCATAAAGTGAAATATAAATTAAGACCTTACTTAAACAATAAGAAAACTTAAAATATACTCTAATATAATTGAAAGTTTACTCAAGAAAATAAGTTTGACTCATTGATAAGATAATGTCAACATGTAAGAAGCTTTTTCAGCAAATAAACAACTCATACATACTAGACAAGCTAGGTGCCAAAAATTCTTAAAAGTAGGAGATTGAATAAATTAAATTTATTTAACTAATATTTATAAAGTGTGTATCATCTCTTGGGGATGAATGGATAAGGATTTGATCTCAATTAATTACACATTTAGTGAAATGAGCTCTAGCTATAACTTCTAGCTATTTTTTTAGAAGTTCTGAAAAGTGTTTAAAATTGAATAAATAATTAATATAGAAGATAAATAAAATCATTAAATATCATAAACTAATCAAGCAATAATAAACACTATTCTAACATCAACAATAAATTTTTGACATTGACATCATACTCAACACTTCATATATTTTCTATAGTGGCATCTAAATATGCATACCACATTCTAAGGAACATATGATTTTTTTTAATTTTTAAGGTCATAGGAGTTAGAATCTATGATAACCTAACATATATACTCATTTTTAATTTCATATCATAATTATTTCATACTTATAAATTTATATATGAATGATTACATCATATTTATATTTCAATCTTTAATATTTCATCATATCTTTGATCATGCAAGGAAAGGGAAATTAAGGATTTAGGGGTTGCCTTACCACAATTTCATGTTTAAATTTATTGAGTGTTTGTTGTGCACTTATGAAAGAATAGGGGATGACTGAAAACATTCCTTATAATTACACCCATATTTTGAGGTTTTGTAAGGTGATTGAATAACATTAGGTTTTCAATAAAGGAGAAAGATTTCAACATGATGCATTATATATTGCGATAAAGTGAGAGAAGTTTTTGGAGTATGTAAGTAGAGGAAGTTTTTTTTTAATTTTTTAAAAGGATTTAACATATTTTATAAAAGTTTTTTTAATCTTTTCATGAACATTTTATATAATTTTATTGCTGGTAAAACCTTTAAAATTCTTATAATATAGAAATATTTATTGGTTTTGTTCATCTCAATCTCATGACTTATTTATAACTATTTTAAATATATGAAAATACACATGTTTGATATAATTTAGTGTTTATTTAATAACCCTAACTATATCCATTTTAATTATTTCAATACTTTCCTCTTGTGTAATTAAGTATATTTTTATTAGTATATTGTTATATTCTATTTAGATTTAAATTACACACTCGTATTTTTGTTTAATGTATTGATTTTTTCATGTAAACCACTCTATGTATTTAAATTTTGGAGAAATTATGTTCTCTTACATCACTTAGGATTACATTGTTTATATATTGTATATTATGTCTACGTTTTCCTAGTCATTCCTAGACCTTTACCTTGTTGTCTCATCGTATTAGGGTTGTTCTTCATTTATACCTCATGTTACATACATTATATTGCATGCTTAATTATATTTTAGTATTGTATATTTTTTTATATTGACATATAATTAACAAAAACTAAGTCACCTGGAGGTAAACAACATCAGTTCTACCATATAGCCAGATAAATGTAAGGTTTCCAAAATATTATCAAAGTATCTGATATACCAATATAAAAAGCCTCACACAGGAGGCAACATTAGAAAAAACACAAGACCAATATCACCATCATGAAATACTATTCATCCAAATCCTTCTTGATATCAACATCGCTAGTCAGAGTCTTATAATTAGGGCCCAACTACCAAGTATCCACATGACCCTTCTGCTCAGTATCTTCCAATACATACTTAGATGGATATTACCTATAAAATTTATCCAAAATAATACCAAATATATTTTATTTGACATTTTTTACAACCTCACCCACCTCCTACAACCTCTGGATTTAACCATTATTTCCAAATTACCAAGCAATTCACTCACGTACTTATAAAAAAAATTCCAATTCTAAATTTGATCCTCAACCTACATATGGGTGTGCCCGAGACTTTCCAAACATGGATTATAGGAGATATTTTTATCTTCTGCTAGATATACATTATCAAGGTCCATTGATTCTAAAGTCACCAAACTATCATCAGTGATAAACTTGGGGATGGATGGACTGAAACTTTTACTAAATACCATATAGTCCTTAGATGATTCAACCCGACACTAGGTACCATTCTTATCTAAGTCAAAATAATACACCCATGACTTGATGGGGTCATTTTATTATTCAAATTATGAACCCTTTATATACATCTAGTCATGTTCTGAAAGAGTCACCTTAGTAGCAGTGGGATGAGAAACACTCTAGTTGGGGTGGGCGTTGAGTTTAAAGAAGCCACCGATATCCAAAAGATAGTTTACAGTAACCTTCAATAGTTCTATCTTTAGAAAACACTCTAGTTGGCTCTATGGGATCTTTAGCTGGAGGTAGATATGCACAACAAAAATCTTGATGATGACTTCAACAGTGAAGCTAGTAAGCACCCTAGCTCTAGATTGAAAAATATCAAGGCCCCTTTGCTTCCATAAAAACCATAGAATATTAGAAGAAAAAACCAATAAAAATTTATGAAAAAAGGATGTATTTTAATTTTAGTATAGACATATCCAAAGGCAACATTAAACCAAGATATTTTGCAATAAAAAACCAAATACCAGCTATGAAAACAACACTTCCAAACCTTAGATAATTATCAAATAAAGAAAATATGTTTAATAGACTCCACATTGCTACACACAAGACAACTGGATAATTACTCTCCACATTTGGCAAGAACCTCTCCTACAACCAACTTATTGAACAACAAAAACCACCTAAAATAGTATTTTTTGGTTTTTAGTAGGATTCCCAAATAACTTTAAATCTAAAGGCCTAACTATGGTAGAGGTCATAAACACTCCACACATGGTTAAGAGTTAGATAGGGGGTATGATCAAAGGATAGTTCGAGATGCAACAATATTGTAGAGAATTCATGGAGAGGAGGCCCTTTGATCCACTTGATACTGTCCCAAAATTCACTATCATAGTCTAGATGATTCACTAAATTATTTCCCCTGAGTGCTTTGTTTAGCATAAAATTAGTCTTACATTGGGTTTTAGGAATAAGATATCTAAGTTTAATGAGGTTCCAAAAGGTCCAACCCTCATCAAAAAATGGATCCTTAAAATCCTTTAGAGTTTTTTTGTACCATTCCAAGACAGAACACCATTTGGTAAGGGCAAATGACCAATTATTAAGAGAGAGATTCCATCAAATGGATCTGTAACCTTGGTAACATGATCCCATCTAGCTGAACACATGTTTGATAGTGAAAAGGTACTTCACATAGTCCCAATCCTTCCAAATAGAGGAAAAATAAGTGACCTAACAAATTTAATAGAATAAGGACCAAGGAGAATATCAACAATGTGAATACCTTTCCAACATGATTTACCCTTATGGAAACCTCTTTGAATATTATTTTTGAGTAGCACCTTCTGTTAGGACTTGTTCCAAAGTCTTAACGTTAGGTTAGATTTTTGGTAGAAAATAAATTACTATTGTAAATGGGGCATGCATCTTTTATAAAGACACCCCCATAAAATAAATAAACTTAGTTTAATTATTAGGTCGTTTTAATGTTTATATTTATTAATTAGAATTACTTTACGGGTTCTTTTTCCGTATTTAGTTGGTTATAGGATTAGTTGTTTTTACCGGTCATTGGTAAAAACTATATAAATCATGTTTGCATTGTGAAAGGGTTAACAGAGTAAATGCACCCTTATGTACTTGATTTTTGAATTATTAATAAAATACTTGTGCACTCGCACTAAGCGGGGACAAGGTTCAACTTATTTGATTCTGGAGTTATCAGTGGTATCAGAGCTTGGTTATTTTGGAAGCTTGGTGAATTCGAAGGAAGAAGGTGAAAAATCATTTCACGTGATATCATTTGGCATGAAAATAAGGTATGCCATATAAAATGAAATTTTTTTATTGGTTTAAATGTTTGAAAAATTATTAAATTATTTTAATTTTTCAAATATTATTCACATTTAAACCTGTATTTTCCATATACCACTGTCTGGTCTTCTTGATCATTTGATACTCCATTTTTCTGTGTTCAACCTCCTCATCTAGCATAAAAATGAAATTTTTAGCATTTTAATGTTATTAAATTCATTGTTTTTTGGCCAAAACCAAATTTGTACGGCCTTTTTATATGAGAAAAACATCTGAAACTTTTCATTCATGGCTGCCATTATGATTTACATTCATTTCAGCTCTTTTTAAATCCAAAATCTCTGAAAATCTTGATCAAATGGCATTTAAACCCTTGTTTGTGCATTCTAAATGAAAAATCTAGAAAAATCAGATTTGTACGGCCTGTTGTACGGCCTTTCCAATGCCCAGGTTCATTTGGAATCCATTCCCTGCAAATAATACTTCAAAAATTTTGCAAAAACACAGTCAAAATCTGTTTTAACCCAGCCTATACGGATTTGTACGGCCTATAGCAAAGAGAGACAGGTGAAAATAATTCTCCAGATCAGCCATGGCATACCAAGGCAAGCATGGCGTAGTAAAATTTCAGAAGTTAATTTTTTTATGTTTCTAAAGTTTTTTTGTTTCAAATATTTGCTGTGGGGCCCCACGGGAGACGCTGGAAAGAAACGCTAAAAAGAAAGGGAAAAATTTAAATTTATTTACTCTCATGTAATTTTTTTAATTTTCCCTCATACACAGAAATCTGGGATAAATATAAATTTTTGAATGCAATATTCTACAAATGCTCTTAGAGCAATTGGTTAAGCTTATTTTGTTAGAAGCTTACAAAGGAGGAGGTCAAGGGTTCAAATCCCTTCTTTTGGAGAAAGTTTTTTTTTTTGCTTTGGAATATGCTTTTTTGAAAAAGGAATATTCCCTTTTAATTCAAAATATTGTAAAACACATACTTATTGTATTGTGTTATTTTTTTTTTTGAAAAAGGAGCGAAATTCAATCATATTTCTTTTTGAGTTGTGGTGAGATAAGGGTGTAATTGGTGGAATAAGGTTGTAATTTGGAAAAATAAGGGTGTAATCATTGATTTTTGGTGTGGTTAAGTGCAAAACCCATCAAAAATACTTGTTTTTTATTTTACGCTCTACGCGGAGGTTAAATGCAAAACCCCGTAGAAGCAGTGTCTTATGCAGTGAGTGTGATATTTGTTTCATTTCTTTCACATTTTGTCGCACGTTTCTCTACTGCACTTGCTTTCATTTCAAAAATGCCAAAAATTCAAAATTTGCTTTCAGATGGTGATAGATTAACAATTTCTAATTATTCAGATTGGAAATGATTGATGGAGGCTTCACTAGTGTTTAATGAATTATGGGATATTGATAAGAATGAAAATCCCACATTGCCAACAGAGCAGGCTAAATTAGATATTTTCAATTTGCGTGATTCTAAGGCCTTAGCTCTCATTAAATGTTGTTGTACTCATGATACGTATGTTCATATTGAAAATTCTCCTCATAGTTACACTGCATGGAAAACATTATCAAATTTGTATGATAAGAAACCTAAGCATAAGAAGATAGATATTCATATGCAGTTGTTTACTTTGTCATTAGACGAGGATGGGGATATGGGAGAATATATGTCTAAGTTGAAAAATATCACTACTAAGTACACTAAGGCTGGTTTTGGAAAACTAGTTGATGACCTCATAGTTACTGCTGCTTTGAAAGGACTACCAGGGTCCTATAAGAATTTTGTTGAAATGTTGCATGTCTTTGACAAGATCACATGCATCACCTTTGATAAGTTGGCTGAGTTGCTCATCCAACATGACCTCTCTCTACCCAAGAAATCCAAGAAAACTGAAGAAGCCCATGTTTTAGAGTCAAGCCTAGTTCATCTTCATCTGGGCATCAAAACAATAGAGGAAACAGTTATAGAGGGGGTCAAGGTTACAGAGGAGGCAAATATCAAAATAGAGGTAGGGGTCATTCACATAATCAACAATCTAATCAATCACATTCACATGAAACAAGTGATCGAGGACATGGTCACAATTCATATAGGGGCAGAGGTCGAGGTAGATCTGACATTTAGTGTCATAGATGTGGAAAATTTGGTCATATTGCCTCACAATGTAGGATTCCTTTTGATAAAATTCAGAGGCCACAAAAAGTGACTAAGACTAACTCTGCTCAGTATGTCGATCATGACTATGATGAATCTAGTAATGTTGCTCATGAATTTGCATTTACTTCTTTGGGGCACATTGATTATGTTGAATATGAGGCTAGAGATGAGCTTACAAATGTATGGGTTTTAGACACAGGAGCAACCAAACACATGACATTTAGGAGAGATTTCTTTTGGTCTTATAAGGAAGCTTCTCTCTCTCCAGTTGCCTTAGCAGATAAGTCTATGCATACACCACTAGGACTTGGTTCTATTCGAATTCTTCTTCCTAATGGGTCTATAAAATACTTGGAGGATGTTTGGTATGTTCCCACATTGAAGAAACACTTACTTTCTTTGGTAACTATTCGAAAGAAAGGTTATCAAATTGTGCTTGAAAATGGGCTCATTTACATCAATTCAGTGAAGGATAATTATAAAACCATGTATACAGGATATGAAGATGGAAACTTGGTTAGATTGCATTGTAAGGTGCTTCCTCCAAATATAGAACTTGCAGCAGTTGTTGATACAGGTATAGGTACTATGTCTATACAGCGGTTATGGCATCTCCGCTATGGACATTTGAATATCCACTCTTTAGTGGATTTGCAGAGATATGGTATGGTGAATGGGTTGCCCACTTTTCGCAAAGATAGTATTCTTTGTGAGTCATGTGTTTTGGGTAAACAAAATTGGGAAAATTTTCCTAAACAGTCATCTTGGAGAGCTAACAGATGTTTACAGTTAGTTCATAGTGATGTATGTGACATGAAAAAGTCATCCATTGGTGGGTGTAGATACTTTGTCTTGTTTATTGATGACTTTTCTAGGATGACTTGGGTATTCTTTATGAAAAATAAATTTGAAGTTTTCGCTAAGTTTGTTGATTGGTTACACTTAGTCAAAAAATAAACAGGTTCCCATTTGGCCACTCTTCATTCAGATAATGGAGGTGAGTATACCTCTAATGAATTTTTAGACTATTGTCGAGAACATGGAATTCATCGACAATATAGTAATGCTTATATTCCACAACAAAATGGAGTATCTGAACGAATGAATAAAACTTTAGAGGGCACAACACGTGCCATGTTGCACTATAAACATCTTGATAATAAGTTTTGGGCCGAAGCTATTGCTACTGCAGTGTATTTGAGAAACAGGTCCCCCACAGTTGCACTTTTGAGACAAACTCCATATGAGGCATGGTATGGGTTTAAACCCAAAGTTAAACACTTGAAAGTGTTTGGATGTCTTTGTTTTGCTTTGGTTCCTCCTAAACATAAAACTAAGTTGGAACCACGAAGTCGAAAATGCATCTTTCTTGGTTATTCTGAAGATAAAAGGGGTTTCATTTGCTTGCACAGGATTCAGGCAAATTCATAGTGAGTCGAGATGTAATATTTGATGAATTTGGGACTAGAACACTGCAGAGATTGATTCTCAACTTGATAGATTAGAGAGGAAAAATGTAAAAAGAGATAAGGGTTTGAATAATGGGGATAACTCTTCAAAGTTATGGTATGAGACTCAAATTCCTTCACTTTCCTCTCCTTCATCTACAAGTTCACAGGTTGATGACTTAGAAATTGTTGTAAATTCTCTAAGTCCCCCATCGAATAATGCACCTAATGAGAATTCTGGAGTCCCTGATTTGAATAATTTGTGTAAGTATCCAAAATGGGCTCAAAGTACTTTTTCTGACTTGACAGCAGATGAAGTTGGTTTAATAGGGCCCAAGAATTCTCGAAAATAGGTGAACTATGCTATTGTTGTTACTACTTCTTCCACTAAGCCATCAACTTTTGAGGAGGCATCTACTGAACATGTTTGGCAATAGGCAATGAAATGTGAGTATGATTCCATACTTAACAATAATACATGGGTTTTAGTTGATCCTCCTCCACATGTTAAACCCATCGGATGTAAATGGGTTTATAGGACTAAGTATAAATCAGATGGTTCCATTGATAAACATAAGGCACGACTTGTTGCCAAAGGATATGCGCAACAAGAAGGTATTGACTATGAGGAAACATTTGCACCAACTGCTAAATGGCACACTATTCGTATGGTACTTGCCTTAACAGCACAAAATGGTTGGAAAGTACATCAGTTGGATGTTAAAAGTGTTTTTTTAAATGCTGTTTACAAGAAGAAGTCTATATGAAACAACCTCAGGGTTTTGAACAAGTGGGTTTGGAATATGCTTTTTTGAAAAAGGAATATTCCCTTTTAATTCGGAATATTTTAAAACACATACTTATTGTATTGTGTTATTTATTTATTTTTAAAAAGGGGTGAAATTCAATCATATTTCTTTTTGAGTTGTGGTGAGATAAGGGTGTAATTGGTGGAATAATGTTGTAATTTGGAAAAATAAGGGTGTAATCATTGATTTTTGGTGTGGTTAAGTGCAAAACCCATCAAAAATACTTGTTTTTTCTTTTACACTCTACGCGGAGGTTAAGTGCAAAACCCCGTAAAAGCAGTGTCTTGTGCAGTGAGTGTGATATTTGTTTCATTTCTTTCGCATTTTGTCACACGTTTCTCGACTGCACTTGCTTTCATTTCAAAAATGCCGAAAATTCAAAATTTGCTTTCAAATGGTGATAGATTAATAATTTCCAATTATTTAGATTGGAAATGATTGACGGAGGCTTCACTAGTGTTTAATGAATTATGGGATATTGTTAAGAATGAAAATCCCACATTGCCAACAGAGCAGGCTAAATTAGATATTTTCAATTTGAGTGATTCTAAGGCCTTAGCTCTCATTAAATTTTGTTGTACTCATGATACATATGTTTATATTGAAAATTCTCCTCATAGTTACACTGCGCGGAAAACATTATCAGATTTGTATGATAAGAAACCTAAGCATAAGAAGATAGATATTCATATGCAGTTGTTTACTTTGTCATTAGATGAGGATGGGGATATGGGAGAATATATGTCTAATTTGAAAAATATCACTACTGAGTACACTAAGGCTGGTTTTGGAAAACTAGATGATGACCTCATAGTTACTGCTGCTTTGAAAGGACTACCAGGGTCCTATAGGAATTTTTTTGAAATGTTGCATGTCTCTGACAAGATCACATGCATCACCTTTGATAAGTTGGCTGAGTTGCTCATCCAACATGACCTCTCTCTACCCAAGAAATCCAAGAAAACTGAAGAAGCCCATGTTTTCGAGTCAAAGCCTAGTTCATCTTCATCTGGGCATCAAAACAATAGAGGAAACAATTATAGAGGGGGTCGAGGTTACAAAGGAGGTAGATATCAAAATAGAGGTAGGGGTCATTCACATAATCAACAATCTAATCAATCACATTCACATGAAACAAGTGATCGAGGACATGATCACAATTCATATAGGGGCATAGGTCGAGGTAGATCTGACATTCAGTGTCATAGATGTGGAAAATTTGGTCATATTGCCTCACAATGTAGGATTCCTTTTGATAAAATTTAGAGGCCACAAAAAGTGACTAAGACTAACTCTGCTCAGTATGTCGATCATGACTATGATGAATCTAGTAATGTTGCTCATGAATTTGCATTTACTTCTTTGGGGCACATTGATTATGTTGAATATGAGGCTAGAGATGAGCTTACAAATGTATGGGTTTTAGACACAGGAGCAACCAAACACATGACATTTAGGAGATATTTCTTTTGGTCTTATAAGGAAGCTTCTCTCTCTCCAGTTGCCTTAGCAGATAAGTCTATGCATACACCACTAGGAATTGGTTCTATTCAAATTCTTCTTCTTAATGGGTCTATAAAATACTTGGAGGATGTTTGGTATGTTCCCACATTGAAGAAACACTTACTTTCTTTGGTAACTATTTGAAAGAAAGGTTATCAAATTGTGCTTGAAAATGGGCTCATTTACATCAATTCAGTGAAGGATAATTATAAAACCATGTATACAAGATATGAAGATGGAAACTTGGTTAGATTGCATTGTAAGGTGCTTCCTCCAAATATAGAACTTGCAACAGTTGTTGATATAGGTACAGGTACTATGTTTACACAGCGGTTATGGCATCTCCGCTATGGACATTTGAATATCCACTCTTTAGTGGATTTGCAGAGATATGGTATAATGAATGGGTTGCCCACTTTTCGCAAAGATAGTATTCTTTGTGAGTCATGTGTTTTGGGTAAACAAAATTGGGAAAAATTTCCTAAACAGTCATCTTGGAGAGCTAACAAATGTTTACAGTTAGTTCATAGTGATGTATGTGACATGAAAAAGTCATCCATTGGTGGGTGTAGATACTTTGTCTTGTTTATTGATGACTTTTCTAGGATGACTTGGGTATTCTTTATGAAAAATAAATCTGAAGTTTTCGCTATGTTTTTTGATTGGTTACACTTAGTCGAAAAAGAAACAGGTTCACATTTGGCCACTCTTCGTTTAGATAATGGAGGTGAGTATACCTCTAATGAATTTTTAGACTATTGTCGAGAACATGGAATTCATCGACAATATAGTAATGCTTATACTCCACAACAAAATGGAGTATTTGAACAAATGAATAGAACTTTAGAGGGCACAACACGTGCCATGTTGCACTATAAACATCTTGATGATAAGTTTTGGGCTGAAGCTATTGCTACTGTAGTGTATTTGAGAAATAGGTCCCCCACAGTTGCACTTTTGGGACAAACTCCATATGAGGCATGGTATGGGTTTAAACCCAAAGTTAAACACTTAAAAGTGTTTGGATGTCTTTGTTTTGCTTTGGTTCCTCCTAAACATAGAATTAAGTTGGAACCACGAAGTTGAAAATGCATCTTTCTTGGTTATTCTGAAGATAAAAAGGGGTTTCGTTTGCTTGCACAGGATTCAGGCAAATTCATAGTGAGTCGAGATGTAATATTTGATGAATTTGGGACTATGAACACTGCAAAGATTGATTCTCAACTTGATAGATTAGAGAGGAAAAATGCAAAAAGAGATAAGGGTTTGAATAATGGGGATAACTCTTCAAAGTTATGGTATGAGACTCAAATTCCTTCACTTTCCTCTCCTTCATCTACAAGTTCACAGGTTGATGACTTAGAAATTGTTGAAAATTCTCTAAATCCCCCATCTAATAATGCACCGAATGAGAATTCTGGAGTCCCTGATTTGAATAATTTGTCTAAGTATCCAAAATGGGCTCAAAGTACTTTTTATGACTTGACAACAGATGAAGTTGGTTTAACAGGGCCCAAGAATTCTTGAAAACAGGTGAACTATGCTATGTTTATTACTACTTCTTCCACTGAGCCATCCACTTTTGAGGAGGTATTTACTGAACATGTTTGGCAATAGGCAATGAAATGTGAGTATGATTCCATACTTAACAATAATACATGGGTTTTAGTTGATCCTCCTCCACATGTTAAACCCATCGAATGTAAATGGGTTTATAGGACTAAGTATAAATCAGATGGTTCCATTGATAAACATAAGGCACGACTTGTTGCCAAAGGATATGCGCAACAAGAAGGTATTGACTATGTGGAAATATTTGCACCAACTGCTAAATGGCACACTATTCGTATGGTACTTGCCTTAGCAGCACAAAATGGTTGGAAAGTACATTAGTTGGATGTTAAAAGTGTTTTTTTAAATGCTGGTTTACAAGAAGAAGTCTATATGAAACAACCTCAGGGTTTTGAACAAGTGGGTTTGGAATATGCTTTTTTGAAAAAGGAATATTCCCTTTTAATTCGGAATATTTTAAAACACATACATATTGTATTGTGTTATTTATTTTTTTTGAAAAAGGGGCGAAATTCAATCATATTTCTTTTTGAGTTATGGTGAGATAAGGGCGTAATTGGTGGAATAAGGTTGTAATTTGGCAAAATAAGGGTGTAATCATTGATTTTTGGTGTGGTTAAGTGCAAAACCCATCAAAAATACTTGTTTTTTCTTTTACGCTCTACGGGGAAGTTAAGTGCAAAACCCCATAGAAGCAGTGTCTTGTGCAGTGAGTGTGATATTTGTTTCATTTCTTTCACATTTTGTCACACGTTTCTCTACTGCACTTGCTTTCATTTCAAAAATGCTAAAAATTCAAAATTTGCTTTCAAATGGTGATAGATTAACAATTTCCAATTATACAGATTGGAAACGATTGACGGAGGCTTCACTAGTGTTTAATGAATTATGGGATATTGTTAAGAATGAAAATCCCACATTGCCAACAGAGTAGGCTAAATTAGATATTTTCAATTTGCATGATTCTAAGGCCTTAGCTCTCATTAAATGTTGTTGTACTCGTGATACGTATGTTCATATTGAAAATTCTCCTCATAGTTACACTGCGTGGAAAACATTATCAGATTTGTATGATAAGAAACCTAAGCATAAGAAGATAGATATTCATATGCAGTTGTTTACTTTGTCATTAGATGAGGATGGGGATATGGGAGAATATATGTCTAAGTTGAAAAATATCACTACTGAGCACACTAAGGCTGGTTTTGGAAAACTAGATGATGACCTCATAGTTACTGCTGCTTTGAAAGGACTACCAGGGTCCTATAGGAATTTTGTTGAAATGTTGCATGTCTCTGACAAGATCACATGCATCACCTTTGATAAGTTGGCTGAGTTGCTCATCTAACATGACCTCTCTCTACCCAAGAAATCCAAGAAAACTAAAGAAGCCCATGTTTTAGAGTCAAATCCTAGTTCATCTTCATCTGGGCATCAAAACAATAGAGGAAACAATTATAGAGGGGGTCGAGGTTACAGAGGAGGCAGATATCAAAATAGAGGTAGGGGTCATTCACATAATCAACAATCTAATCAATCACATTCACATGAAACAAGTGATCAAGGACATGGTCACAATTCATATAGGGGCAGAGGTCGAGGTAGATCTGACATTCAGTGTCATAGATGTGGAAAATTTGGTCATATTGCCTCACAATGTAGGATTCCTTTTGATAAAATTCAGAGGCCAAAAAAAATGACTAAGTCTAACTCTACTCAATATGTTGATCATGACTATGATGAGTCCAGTAATGTTGCCCATGAATTTGCATTCACTACTTTGGGGCACATTGATTATATTGAATATGAGGCTAGAGATGAGCTCACAAATGTATGGGTTTTAGACAGAGGAGCAACCAAACACATGACATTTAGGAGAGATTTCTTTTGGTTGACATAGGTATAGGTACTATGTTTACATAGTGGTTATGGCATCTCTGCTATGGACATTTGAATATCCACTCTTTAGTGGATTTGCAGAGATATGGTATGGTGAATGGGTTGCCCACTTTTCGCAAAGATAGTATTCTTTGTGAGTCATGTGTTTTGGGTAAACAAAATCAGGAAAATTTTCCTAAACAGTCATCTTGGAGAGCTAACAGATGTTTACAGTTAGTTCATAGTGATGTATGTGACATGAAAAAGTCATCCATTGGTGGGTGTAGATACTTTGTCTTGTTTATTGATGACTTTTCTAGGATGACTTGGGTATTCTTTATGAAAAATAAATCTGAAGTTTTCGCTAAGTTTGTTGATTGGTTGCACTTAGTCAAAAAAGAAACAGGTTCACATTTGGCCACTCTTCGTTCAAATAATGGAGTTGAGTATACCTCTAATGAATTTTTAGACTATTGTCGAGAACATGGAATTCATCGACAATATAGTAATGCTTATACTCCACAACAAAATGGAGTATCTAAACAAATGAATAGAACTTTAGAGGGCACAACACGTGCCATGTTTCACTATAAACATCTTGATGATAAGTTTTGGGCCGAAGCTATTGCTACTGCAGTGTATTTGAGAAACAGGTCCCCCACAGTTGCACTTTTGGGACAAACTCCATATGAGGCATGGTATGGGTTTAAACCCAAAGTTAAACACTTGAAAGTGTTTGGATGTCTTTGTTTTGCTTTGGTTCCTCCTAAACATAGAACTAAGTTAGAACCACGAAGTCAAAAATGCATCTTTCTTGGTTATTCTGAAGATAAAAAGGGGTTTCGTTTGCTTGCACAGGATTCAGGAAAATTCATAGTGAGTCAAGATGTAATATTTGATGAATTTGGGACTATGAACACTGCAGAGATTGATTCTCAACTTGATAGATTAGAGAGGAAAAATGCAAAAGGAGATAAGGGTTTGAATAATGGGGATAACTCTTCAAAGTTATGGTATGAGACTCAAATTCCTTCACTTTCCTCTCCTTCATCTACAAGTTCACATGTTGATGACTTAGAAATTGTTGAAAATTCTCTAAGTCCCCCATCGAATAATGAACCTAATGAGAATTTTGGAGTCCCTAATTTGAATAATTTGTCTAAGTATCCAAAATGGGCTCAAAGTACTTTTTCTGACTTGACAGCAGATGAAGTTGGTTTAACAAGGCCCAGGAATTCTCGAAAATAGGTGAACTATGCTATGGTTGTTACTACTTCTTCCACTGAGCCATCCACTTTTGAGGAGGCATCTACTGAACATGTTTGGCAATAGGCCATGAAATGTGAGTATGATTCCATACTTAACAATAATACATGGGTTTTAGTTGATCCTCCTCCACATGTTAAACCCATCAGATGTAAATGTGTTTATAGGACTAAGTATGAATCAGATGGTTCCATTGATAAACATAAGGCACGACTTGTTGCCAAAGGATATGCACAACAAGAAGGTATTGACTATGAGGAAACATTTGCACCAACTGCTAAATGGCACACTATTCGTATGGTACTTGCCTTAGCAGCACAAAATGGTTGGAAAGTACATCAGTTGGATGTTAAAAGTGTTTTTTTAAATGGTGATTTACAAGAAGAAGTCTATATGAAACAACCTCAGGGTTTTGAACAAGTGGGTGCTGAACACAAAGTGTGTAAATTGACAAAAGCTTTGTATGGGCTCAAATAGGCACCCAGGGCTTGGTATGAGAAAATGGATTCATACTTGAAATCCATTGGTTTTCATCACAGTGAATCAGATGATACTCTCTATTTTTGAGTGCAGGGTAAGAAAATGGTGATACTAGTTCTCTATGTTGATGACTTGTTTATTACAGGTAATGATGAAAATCATAACAAGTCTGTGAAGAAGGAATTAAAAGATGGGTTTGAGATGAGAGATATTGGACTTCTTCACTACTATTTAGGCATAGAGGTAACTCAGAAAGAGCATAGTATTTTCATTTCATAAACTAAGTATATTTCTGAGTTATTAGAGAGGTTTGGCATGAGTGATTGCAAACCTGCCCTCACTCCCATGGAAAGTAACTTGAAATTGTCTAAGGATGATAGTAGTGCCTTTTTTGATGGCACCACATATAGACAATTGGTGGGAGGTTTGATATACTTGATGACTACCACACCCGATATTTCATTTTTAGTTGAAATTTTATCTAGGTTTATGCATGAGCCTAGAGAAATTCATTGGCATGCAGCAAAATGAGTACTTCGTTACCTTCAGGGAACGAAAACATATGGCCTTGAATACCGCCGCAACAAGAACTTCAAACTTGTTGGATATTGTGATGCAGATTTTGGTGGATGTGTGGATGACAGAGTGTCAACCACAAGATACACTATGCATATGGGTTCAGCTGCCATTGCTTGGTGTTGTAAGAAGCAGGATACAATGGCAAATTCATCAATAGAATCAGAGTATATTACAGCATGGGATGCTTCTAGAGAAATTGTTTACCTTCATCATATTCTTGAAGATCTTCAAGTTTCTCAGTTTGCTCCTACACAGTTATACATTGATAATCAGAGTGCAATCAAGATGTCCAAGAATCTAGTGTTTCATGCCAAAACAAAACATATGGATGTCAAATACCATTATCTGTGAATGCTGGTGGCAAAGAAAACTCTTGATCCAATATATTGCCCAACTGCCGATCAGACATATGATATCTTCACAAAACCCCTTGACAGAATCAAATTTGAAAAATTCAGAAAAATGCTTGGTATGTGTCCAAAGACCTGACTTTAGATCATAGGGGGGTTTGAAAGGACTTGTTCCAAAGTCTTAACGTTAGGTTAGATTTTTGGTAGAAAATAAATTACTATTGTAAATGGCATGCATCTTTTATAAAGACACCCCCATAAAATAAATAAACTTAGTTTAAATATTAGGTAGTTTTAATGTTTATATTTATTAATTAGAATTACTTTATGGGTTGTTTTCCCGTATTTAGTTGGTTATAGGATTAGTTGTTTTTACCGGTCATTGGTAAAAACTATATAAATCATGTTTGCATTGTGAAAGTGTTAACGGAGTAAAGACACCCTTATGTACTTGATTTTTTGAATTATTAATAAAATACTTGTGCACTCGCACTAAGCAGGGACAAGGTTCAACTTATTTGATTTTGGAGTTATCACCTTCCAAGGCTCATCCCCTTTGAATGACTTGATGATCCATTTGACTGTTAAGGTAATGCCTTGGATTTGCAGGTCTTTTAGATTAAGACCTCTACTATCCCTAGGGTTATAGTAGAACTTCTAGGCAACAACATGTATTTTCCTATTCCCCTTGCCATTTGAACACAAAAAGTCTATAATAATTTTATGCAACAAGTTGATCTAAGTTTTGTTAAAAATATAGCAATAATCATAGTAGATACTATAATAAGAAAGGATTTTATGGCAAACTTAAATTTTACCTAGAAGTGAAAGAATATGACCATGCCATTTTTTGGCTTTCTTGTTTATTTTGGTGTACACCCATTCCCAAATCTATTTAAGATAAGGAATGAGAGCAAAGGGAATGCCCAAATATCTAACCACCTAGTTAGGGACCTTCCATTCTCATCCAAACTCAAGGAGCCAGTTCGATTGGAACTCACTCCATCCTATCATATGTGACTTATAAAAATCAATTTTACATCCCAAGGTAAGGCAATAAATATTCCATATGGAATTCACTTGGATCAGGTTTGAACAGTATTGAGTCATTAAAAAAGAGCACATCAATCATTTTTGACTTATTTGGAAGATGGATACTTCTCATAGGGGGGTGATCTTGGTCGTCCTAAGTAGGTAATGAATTGCATCAACCACCATGATAAAGAAAAATGGAGCAAGGGGGTAACCTTGTCTAATATATATTTGTAGGAGGAGAGGTTTAGTGATTTCCCCATTAACCTCAATAATAGTAGATACATAGTTGAATGGCATCATTATCATTCTATAGAACCTCTTTTGACAACCTAAAGTTCTGAGCATTCTTTCAATAAAAGGCCACTTAATTCTAACATATGATTGTTAAAAGTCAAGAAGGATCATCCCAATATCATGTTGAGAATATCTAGCCCAATACATACCCTCCCAGCTTGAAATGAGGTTATATATCTACCTTCCAAAAATCATGTCTGAGTCTCTGAAATAATCTGGGGTAACAAGGGGTAGAGTCTTTTTTCCAAAATATTTGCCAAAATTTTATATGAAACATTGATAAGAGTAATTGGTCTCCAGGTTTTTACTAAGGAGAGATCACCCTCCTTAGAAATGAGTTTAATAACCCCTTTGTTGATCTTTGATCCCAAAATTCCCACAACAATTACTTCCTTATATACTTCTAGGCACTCAAAGGTAATCCAACCCTGATTAGTTTTATATAATTCTATCAAGAAGCCATCAATACCAAGAGCCTTATCACCTTTCATAGAGTCTATCACACATCTGACCTCATCCAATAGGATCTCACTATCCAAAAAGGTTTCTTGAATGAAAGAAACTTTAATTGGAATAATATTTTCACATAACACCATGCTTTGTTCAATTTATTCACTCGATCCTTCAGTTAGGAATAGGGATGAGTAAAAATCAAAGAAGGCTTTTTTATCAATTCATGATCCACTAAAACCTTGTCATCCTCCTTAATTTTAGATATTTTCTATCTTTGAAAATTATTTCTTATAAAAATGAAAGAAGAATTTGGTACCCTTTTCACCAAAATTAAGCCAATTTAGTCTGGAGTGGATCTGGGTACCTCTGAAACTGTATATTTGATGTTACCATAACTTATGCTTACACAAAAGAGGGAATCAAGCAAGGAGGGGTTAGTTGGGTCACCTTTCAAGTTATATTCAACCCTAATAATATATTCTTGGGTAATCTTGAGAGATATGCTCTTCTTCTTAGCTTTTATATATCCATAACATCTTGCAAAATTTTTGGATAGGTCCATGGAATTACAACAATCAATTTTAGAGTCTGAATCACAAGCAAACTACCTGACATTCCATACTAAATGAATACCATCCAAATAATATTTCTCTTCAATATGAGACACATTGAGTTTATACAACCCTTCCATGGTGGCCTTATGAACTTTTTCATCATTATTAAGTGTAAATTTGAGCTCAATAGGGAGATGATATGATATTGTGAATGGAATTAACTTAACCACATTACCTTCTCCTTCCAAATGGGTATTATTGACTAATTTGACCCCAAGTCAAATTATTTCAAACCCTTATATGTTTTAAATTTTCATAGGGTCTCTTAGGTTGGAAAATGTGCACCATGGTCTTAAATATGGTCATATAATATGTTTAGTCTTTGTCATATTTGTTCACCTTGTATTATGTCATGCTAAGACATATTTTGGGTCATTTCATAGAGTTGTACACAATTTTCACAAAATACAAGGTTTAAAGATGTATAATAATGTAAAACATGTTAGAGAATGTTAGGGAGCTATTTGAAACTAAAAAGTGATAGGTTCAACACAGAAAGGAGGAGATCACTATAATATAGGTAGTTTAATATAAATTTATGACCTAAGTGACACATTTATAATGTGGAAAGAATTTAGGAGATTAAATTCATATCCCAATAAGCTAGGATTGAGAAGCTTTCATAGGTCCAAAACTTCCAGAAACTGAATTTTCTCTCTCATCACTCTCTTGGGTAGGTCTACAAGGTTAACTGGTTTTCAGTCAGTACAAATAGGTTGAGAAAATTTCAAGTGAGTCAACTTGGTGGGTGGTATTAGTCCATTTTTTATTACATTCCATGTCCATAATTTCAAGATTGGTGGTCTATGCTTCATGAACCACCGCAAATAATGTTAGTGACTCCAAATTGCTTACATAACCCTAACACCTTAGTTTTTATCATCTTTTGCATTGGTTTGTGTGGACCAATGGGTTTATACAGGTTGGTAGAGTATTTAAATTATTTTCATTTTGATCTCAGTTGGTTTGGAATGTGTGAATGTAAAAGGATTACAAGACCATCCTCCTTATGCTAAGAGTGAACACCATTGGTCTATAGAACATTATTTCATCAATTGTAGTGTTTTATTCTTCTGTCAGTGGATTCAAGATCAAGATAGTACCCATATGTTTATCCCCTTAGATCATGGTAATTGGATTATCCAATATAAGTTTGTATTTAAGAGTTCCATTGGTGGACTAATAGGCCTAAGAAACAAGCACAATCAAGAAGTCTTGAAACAATCACCTATAAGACTATGTGAGAATGTTCAAATAGTGGTTGTTAAATGACGTGAACTTCATGTTGGAGCCTTGCAATGTTTGAGTTTATTTGGAAAGCCTATAAATGTTAAAACATAGTCAACTCCACACTCAAAACCTTTATTGACACTCATAGAGTTATAGGGTTGGAAAAGTTGCTTGGTGGAGATGTTGCCTTAACTTCTCCAAAATGAGACTTTGCTCAACACAGTGCTATATTTTGGTGAAGATATATGAGGTATAGATAGGCCTAATATTTTATTTCTTTTAAATTAAGCCTATTAGTATCACTCGAACACAAATATAAGGTGGATAATCAAGAGAGTGATGGTAAATGAGATTTCAAACCATCCAAGCTTATACTAAAGATATGTAGTGAAATACATTGCAATTGACACCAAATGAACCTATAACTTGTAAGTGACACCTATGATGTTAATGACAAGAAATTATGCATGGTTACAAGGCCTTAATGAGTCCATTAAAGTTTTGAGGTGACTTTAATGACCCTAATATGAATCAAAGGTATGGAAACATAGTGCTCAAGGCAAGAATCTACACCTACAGGTAATCTTTGGTTTCCCTAAGTATGGATACCTACGATTTAGACTTAGATCATAGACTAGTCTAAGCCAATAAAGGATGAAATTTTGTTGATGAAAATAAATTTAGATGAAATGATATTAGTAATATGAGATGGAACCAAAACATGGATACAAAATGCTTAACATACCTACAGGCATTCGTTGATGCACCTAATGGACATCTATAGTTTAGCCCATACATAGACCAGTCTCATGCTAATGGAAAACATAGGTTTGGTTGATAAATTGAGACATATACTGAAGATGATCACATATATTCCATCCTAAAATCAATGTCATAATACTTCTAGGTGATCCTGAAAGGCAAGGAAGAATAGAGACAACCATAACTCAGAGTTTTTAGACTCAACCCAAAAACCTTACAAATAGTCACTATTTCAGGAAACTAGTATTGATAGTTTGAGACATTTGAAGACTCCATATGTATGAAAAATATTTTAAATTTTTTACATAAGGTCCTAATGACATAAACAAACTCATCATGCCTTCATTTTAGCCAAACCAATAGGGGAAGTATCCTCTATTTTATCTCAGACAGAGGGCACTTTAGAACAATGTAGTCCATAGACCTAATGTGTGAATGAAGAAGGGTTAAAGGGAAGAACTTTAAGTGATTATTTGAATATGTAAAAAGTTATAATGAAGATAAACAAATATCTATAAGTACTCACTATCAATGAGAACACCTATAGGTGGTCATACACACAAGCACACAGTCTAGGTCTATTAGACCTAGAACCAGGCCTAAACCTTTAGGGTGATTTACTTATTTCACATGACCGAATGATCCTTAAAAACCATTTGATGAACTCTAAGGGAAAGTTTAGAGTCTAAAATAACAATCATTTTTCATAGAAATAGCTCAAATAGATCAAATTGGCCTAGTTTAGTCTCAGGCCTACATAGAACGCCTAGAAGGAACTCAAGAGCCATCTTCAATTGATCATATATATAAAAATAGTTTACATGGTGCCTAAATAAATTATGGGTAGTTTAGGAGGGTCACGAATTCAATATTTTTGGAATTGGTTTAGGGGCTGGATGTCGAACCTTTATGAATCTACGAGACCTAAAACCCTCTTAAAACCCTTGCTAGAACTCAAAGGATAAATTATGAAAGTATATGCATCTATAAGGAACAAAATGGCCTTGAAAATGTTTTGAACCCCTATGGCACTCTCTCAGGCTCCTCACCATCCACTTTTTTGTACCATCACTTGTATGGACATGCCTAATTTAGTCTAGTTTGCATGATTTAATGTGTCTCACAGGTGAAGAAAGGAATGGATAGATGAAAGTCACTATGAAAGGTGTGTAGAGACTTAATTTAACCCCTAATACTAAAATATCACCATGGTTATGCATGAAAACATTGCTATTGGACCATTCAATACAGGTAGTTTGAGTTAGCACAATGAGAAGATAGAGTGACTGCATATAAGAAAAATGATAAGTGTTGTATTGAGTTTCATTGAAGTCTATATTATAGAATAGAAGGAAAAGAGGGTTTGATGAGCTATCTAATACCTTTTAAATTAAATTTATTTGATAAAATGCAATTCAATTGAGTGATAAATGTGAATACAAGTCTAGAAGGGCTAATGAGTACCCACTAGAGAGTGAATAACAAATGTCCATGAGGATTTCATTAGTTAAAGAGTATTTGATGACTATCACAATCAAGTTTACAGCTTATTAAGTTAGTGAATATGTGTCAAGGATTCCTAATGTTGTTTATAATAGTCAAGTGAACTCATCACCAAAAAGCAATTTCAAAGAAGAACATAAAGAGTCTCTATGCCAACTTGAGGGAGAATGATGCATTTATGATGGATACTTGTCCATGACACCTTCTTGACATATTTTTCACTTCAATTTATTTATTTTTAACTAGTTTCCGTGTCTTGACACTTTTCCTTGTGACTCCTAATCTTCTCTTCTTCTCTCTCCTCCCCTATGCTCTCTATATACAAACCTTTTGGTGTTTGCATCTAATCCATGTATGGTATGGAAAAGCCTTGCTAGTTTGAATACTAATGTTTGAATTTAAATAAAGATTTTAAGCTATTTTTTATTCTATAATTCCTTTTCTAAGTGTGTGGAGTAGTGCAAATTTGAATGATAAGTGATAATCACTTATCCTTGCATTCATCTAACTCTATCATGTTGTGTGCAAATAATTCAATCTTTAATAGGTTACATAGAGTGTAGTCAGTGTCCTTATCTATATCTAAGTGTAAGGAGTAACATTAGTGTCTATTATTAGGCCTTTTTTCCATTAATATTGATAAGTGTAGTACATATCACCTTCATGTTTGAAATATTTATGTTAGAGTAAGCGAGAAGTTTGAAGCCAGTCTTGTGAACAATATTTCATAGTGCAGGTCATGGTAGTATATTGTATATCAATTTGGTGTATCACCTTATTATAATAGGTTATTTTCATGTTATTTATATCTCTTTTCATCTAATAAAACAAGTATTTTAGGTGATAATATATTAAAGACTAATCTAGTAAGTTATCCATTAAACCTAGAGGTTTACCTCTGCTATAGGCAACCCTTAGACCTAGAGGTAATCCAATATTTCACTCAATATATAGAAGAATTGAAACAAATATCTAGGGTGAAATATTGAGTGATAATATTTTTGGCATGCCTAGTAGGACAATTGTCTCAAGTTCATCTATTCAAGGTGAATGTTGGTCTTCACAACATCATAGCTGCATACGTGTGTTCTAATCAGCATTTGGTGACTCCACTAAAGGTAATATCTAGTTGTTTACCAAGTTTTATATTTAATTTTTTTCATACTTAATGGTCCTTACTAGGTCAACTTCTATTAGAGGAAACTATCCTATATATCCACTCCCTCAATCTGAACTTCCTCTTGAGGTTCAACACCCTCAACCTGTCTTGACATTTGAAGAGCAAGATGAATTTGCAAGCCAAGAAGATCAAGAGAGTGAAGAGGAACTTGAGGACAACATGGATAGGTAGCATTAATTTCTATAATTTAACACTAAAAATACTATACACCTCAATGCATATGATGATATACTTCCCAATGCCACCAAAAGTGTTCCCACTTTCAATGGGGAAGGTCCAATCATCCAAAGTGACATATTAGGGATATTTATAACTTTCATAATGTTACTAAAGTTAATATTGTAGCCAGAATAATTTCCATGTCTCATAAGGGAAAATCCCTTGATTGGTATAGGACATTGTCAGGAGGATGCATCATCACTTGGTATGAGTTTGGAGAGTTGATGACCCAAAGGTTTGAGGACAAAAGTGATCACACATCACTCATTCATCAGCTGAATGTGATGCAAAGAAGCCCTAAAGAAACTATGCATGACTTCAGTGAGAGGTTTAAAATAACATGGTATAGGCTTCCACCACCCATGAGACCCCCTACAATTTTTTACTTCCCAACATACCTAAGAGATATTAGGACTGACATAAATGTTATGTTACAGTCCATGGGTGGTTACACTTTTCTTGAAGATTATGACATAGCCATTAGAGCTGGGAATGGTTTAATAAAAGCTAAGAGACTCCATCCAAAAATATCAATGCCTATTCTACCCAACATGTATTTTTCTACTTCAAATGTTTCTCCAATCCCAAGTACAAAAAATAAGTCCAAAGCCACCCCAAAGAAATTATAATATGCCATTGATTTGGATGCAAGATGCAAGGCCTTAAAATCTCAAGTTAGGTAGCTAAATATATAATATGGAGTTAACCAAAATTCCTATTCCTATCCTTCATAAGCAATTAGGTTCCCACCTCAATAGTATGGTCAAGGGAGAGGGCAAGGCCAACCTAATTTCAATAGGCCACCCAATGCTTATAATCCAACTTGCACCCCTAACACAAGATCTATGGTTCTAGTCCATAGTAACTTGGTTCAAGGAGAAGAATGGTATCCTCAAGGAAAATACATGGATTCCAATGAAGGATAATGGAAAGCCTTGGTAGCTCAAAGAGGACCTACTCCTCAATTGACCATAGAATATGAGAACTTCATGAAAGCAGAAAAAAATGAAGGATGGTAGCCTCAAGGAGTGAACTTGATAAAAATTTTAGTAGAAGACACATTTACCCTAAACCAAGGCACATGAGTTAAAAATAATCCAATATCAAAGAGGAAATCTTTGGGATATGTCCATGGTGTTGACATAAGTCCAAATAACCCTCCTATAAGGCAACAAGGTGTGAGTGCAAGTGTGGCAGCCCCTACAAGTTTTGCACCTATTCAAAATCAAAATGTGGGAAGGGTAACTCAAAGTGCTCCATTGCCTTAAGTTCAAGGCACTTTTTTTCCTTCAATGATACAAGAAAAGGTAAAGTTCCCTTCTTTGAACGTCATTGATTCTTTGAAGAATGCTAAGACTAGTATATCTCTTTGGGAAGTGCTCTACATGCCCGGTCAAAAAGAGCTACTTCAAGAGTAGTTGTTCCAAATCCACATCGATCCTCAACCATAAAGACATGATGGTGTAGCCATAACTAATGCTATTAATCACATTGTTGAACCCTCTAATAAATCTAAAAATTCCCCACCCTTTTACCTCACTCTCATTGTGGGAGACAAACTTATTCATAATTGCATTATGGATAGTGGGGCAAGTACCTCAGTTGTGCCCAAGCTTGTGGAAGATAAGTTGGGATTAAAATATGAGCCATATGGCAAGGGAATTTTACAAATTGATGGGACACCAACTAAGTTAGTGAGGTTCATCAAAGGGTTTAGATTTTTCTTGTATGATTGTCCAAGTTTTCCAATCCTTCAAGATATAGTGGTGATTGAACTGCCTGCTCACTTTGTTATTTGCCTATCATGGGACTTTACCTCTAAGATAGAAGGATATATCTCAGCTGATTGGTCCTTCTTGGAATTTAGAACAAGGTATGGATAAAAGTTAACTATTAGAATACAACCATTGGATAAGTTTCATATTGATCCATATGTGGAAGTAAGTTCTAATCTGAATTATACCATCAATGATCAAGAAGAACATGCTATAGATGATGGATCATCATCCAAACTTGAAGGAATATATGATATTTTCCTATGAGTATGGTACTAACACATATGAACATGATCCATTGGAATTCATTCAATAGATTGATTTGGGAGTATGTTGCTTATATGAAGAATAAATACCAATACCTTCACTCACCAAGGAAGAAAGTGAGAATGATGGAAAGTGGAAGATGTTATTTTATGGTTCAAAGAGAAAGATTGGTGTAGGCACTGGTGTTATGTTGGTTTCTCTATCTAAATAATAGTATTAATCTTCATATAGGTTTAATTTCATTTGTACCTACAATGTGGCCAAGTATGAAGGTTTGATTCATGGCCTTCAATAGGCAAAGAGGAGTGGGATCAAGAATTTACAAGTATATAGAGATAGTGAGTTGATTGTGCATAAAATTAGGAATGTTAGTGCTACCAAGAACTCTTTTCTTAAGTCTTATAATCATAGGGTATGTGATTTATTGAAGACTTCAATGCATTCAACATACAATTAGTCCTAAGAGAGCAGAATAAGCATGCTGGCGTGTTAGCTACTATAAGAGCATAATTCGATACACCTACTACCATACAAGTAGAAGAAAAACAATCTCACATCAAGGTCATTGTAAGAATTTACATCCTTGATAATGTGGTCTCTTGGAAAGAGTTTGATAGTGACAAACACATTTTACATTTCCTACAAAATGAAGTTGAGTTCTCTTCAAGAAATCAAAAAAGACTCCATGATCATTTTGAGAGTCAGATTGTACAACTAAGGACAAAAAAGATACCTAAAGGATTGGTAACTTTAGAGATTATCTTTAATGAAGATGAACAAAAGAAGAAGGAAAATGTGAACATGTCTACGAAGGAGGATAACTATGAAAGAGTCTTAATCTTCAAAGGCATGCTCCTCAAAGTAGGCAAGGTATGTTCTACATCATAAAAATAAGCATTCATTGATTTGTGTAGAGAGTTCCATGATATATTTTCTTACGAATATAAAGATACAAAAGGGTTTGATCCTAGTCTATCCCATCATACGATTGAGTTAAAACCTAGATTTAAACTAGTTAGGTAAAAATAAAGGCCTATTAATCCCAAGTTTGAATAACTCATGAGAATGGAACTTACCAAGCTCCTTGAATCTAAGATAATCTTCCCTATCAAGCACTCAACTTGGGTAGCTAACCTTGTGCCTGTTAGGAAGAAGAATGGGGAAATAAGACTTCATGTGGACTTTATATATCTCAATAAGGTGTCACTCAAAGACCATTACCCCATACCTCCTATGGTGCATATTTTGCGAGTTGTTTCAGGTTCCCAATGCTTCTCACTCCTAGATGGATATTATTGTTATAATTAGATTTTGGTGAATGAGGATGACCAGTTCAAGACAATATTTACTGTGGGGGACCTTTGCTTATAAGAAGATTCCCTTTGGCTTGTCAAATGCTAGTGCCACCTTTCAAAGGGCAATGAACATGGCTTTCAAACGTCTAATCAATGAGATGTTTTTAGTGTATCTAGATAATATAACCATGTTCTCCAAAGATATAAATGAACATATGAAACACCTAAGGCAAGTGTTTGAGTTGTGCAGGTAGTATGGGGTATCTCTTAACCTTAAAAAGTGCATTTTTTCTATCCATGAAGGTAAGCTTATATGACACATTATTTCCAAAGATGGTCTAACCATTAACCCTGAAAGGATAGAGGTTATTTTAGGCCTATCATTTCCCTTACACAAAAAGGGATTCCAAAGTTTCTTAGGCAAGATATAATTTGTGATAAGGTTCATACTTATTTTTTGCATATTTGGTAAAGCTTATAATAACCATGCTCAATAAGAATCAAGTTTTCACTTGGACTAAGGAGGGTACGATAAATTTTGAAGCCATTAAGCAAGTGATTAGACAAGCTCTCTCTTTTAAACCTTTATTTTGCTAGAAATTTCATTTTATATTTATTTTCTAACCTTGGTACTATCTTAGCTATGCTTATGAAAAATAATGATAGAGGTGTTCAATAACCAATTGTATTCTTTAGTCATGGTTTGGAAGATTATGAAGTCAACTATACATTTATGGGGAAACAAGTCCTTGCTATTGTAAGAGGACTAAATAAATTTAGACATATGGTTTCAAAAAAAAGGATCCACATCATGGTTTCTCATCCTAGCACCGAGGAGTTCCTTTTAAGGAATGCCTTCAATTAGAAAAGGGCAGGGTGGATTATAAAGGTCATAGAGTATGATGTTGACATCAAGGTTACCAAGTTGGTAAGAGGTAAAGGTCTTTGTGAACACTTAGCTTCATACCTCCATGAACCAAAATAAGAAGATTTGGTCAATCAAGATTACCCTCAATCAACTGATCCCACACCTCTACAAAGTTGGACACAAGACATCATCAGATTCCTCCAAAGTGGTGAGTGTCTTAATGGCTTGAACACATCCAAAATAAGGTATTTCAGATTACAAGATATACCTTATTGTCTTGTAGATGATTTAATTTTTAGAAGAGATACAAATGGTGTATTGTTGAGATGTATTGACAATGACTAGTTTGAAGTGTTACTTGAAAATTTTCATGATGGAACAACAGGAGGTCATTTCTCTCCAATAACCACAACTACAAAGATCATGAAGGTAGGACACTTTTGGCCTAGCCACTTCAAAGACTATTATGCTTGGGTAATAAAGTGTGTAAAATTTTATTTATTTGTAGGTAAACAAAATCTTGTAGCTCTCCCTTTGAGGCCTATTCAAGTAGATCAACCCTTCATGTAATGGGGTCTTATCTTCATTGGTATGATAAATCCTCCATCAAGTGATGCCCACAAGTGGATCCTCACAACAAATGATTACTTTACAAGGTAGGTTGAGGTAGTTACATTGAAGGAGGCCAATGAGAGTGGTATCTTGTATTTATATGAAATCATTACCACTATTGAGCATTATTCCTATTGTTGAAGTTTGGTATTGATGTTGTCATTGATGTCAAAGGTTCTTAAGAAAGGTGTTCATGAGGTCATTGAAGAATGTTCTTATTTGATAGCATCATTGAGAGGTATGAAATTGTTTGAGGAGCATGTAAGGCACATGAGTAAGGTATAATAGCATCAATAAGTGTTTCAAGATTAGTTATCAAGTTTCTAGTGATTGAGAAGCCTAATCATGACACTAGTCATATCATGAAGAGTCATAGTGAGAACATTTGAGCATGAATGCTTAGTTAGATAGATGTACAGAGGCATAATAAGATGTATTAGGTTGATTGAACATGTATTAGAGATATTGGATCACTCATGTGAGTCTCAAGGTGAGCCTATAGGGTTAGGACCTATAAACCTAGTATGCAACTAGACCACCTCTAGACCCTGCTTGGCCTAATGAGGCATCATGATCTATTGACAAGACATATGAAGGATGTTTGACATTGTTTGATCATGTGAGATGTTGTGTGATCATGTATATGAGGTTTTGAAATCTTGGACAATGGTTAGAAATTTAGTTTCAAGGTCTAATGTGACTTGCAGGTCAAGGTCTAAGAAAATAAAGAGAGAGATGGTGGCCAAATGAGGTATGAGATTCCAATTTCAAGATAATAATGAGAATATGAGCATTGTCAGTAGTGTGATAGCTTTTCTCAAGTTTTTTAACCAAATTTGAGGTCAAAGTTTGAAGGGTTAGGCTTAAAAAAGTGTTTTAAGGTCTCTCGAGTGCACAAAATGAAGGGTTCTCAACCTGAAAAGGACTTTTAGGTGTTCACTGGCATGTGTAACCTCTATGTAATATTCCAAATTGGAATATATTACATTAATTGGATTTTTTGGAAATCCTTTTAAATAATATTTTATAAAATAATAATTTAATAATAATAAAGTCAAATTGAATTAATTGTTTATCTTCGAATATGGAAAATATCACAAAATAATACCACAAGGGGTTTCATCCTTGGGTTACATAATAAAAAAGGTTTTCATCCTTGATTATTACAATATTTATCATAAGGGTTTCTGCCTTTGGATTGTCTATCAAAGGTTTTCATCTTTGAATAGAATAGTAGAGTACATAATTACACTTGAATGTTTTTTTACAAGAGTTGAATGAATGCTTTTCCCCACTACAATGAGTGAATATAAATATAGCATAATATTCTATCAAAGGTGGTGTCCCATCCAAGAGGCACCTCTTCACCAAAAGATGTGACCATTGACATTTCCATTGACAATTCTGTTAACATTTTTGTCGACATTTTCATTAACTTCTAGAAATAATTCCATTTGAAACTTCCATTCACTTCCACTAACAATTTTTTTTGATATTTCCATTCATATCTATTTAATGACTACTGTATTAAATGGCAATGCTACTCCTTGACCATGATTTATTCATGTGAAATGGTAGTGCCTCTCCTTGATGGTTGTGCCCTTGTCTTATGCTTGGAAAGGGATATTATAGTCTTCCCTTCCCAAAATTTCTTATCCTCAAGCAATTGTAAGCCTCCATGCCCATGTACCATGTCTAAGAGATAAAACATGGTGTAGTGCTCCCAAAGCCTTGATCTAAGATCAGACAAGATCTTATCATTTTAAATTGATTCTTCTATAGGTGTAAGGTCTAAACTAGTATCTTGCACATGAATCAAGAGATTCTCAAGCTTTATTAAAGCATCCAAAATTTCTTCTCAAGTGTCAAAATTCGCAAGCACCCTATTGTCTCCTGACATAAAGAGATGCCCTCCTCTCACTATAGAATCCATGTTTTTACAAAGAATATCCACCTTCATGGAAACACACTTAAAATCTAAGGGGGTCCAATCCTTGCCTACTATTTGAGAAGTAAGAAGCTTCAACTCTCTCAAGAGGGAACACCCATTGTGATAGGTATGGTCT
Source organism: Torreya grandis (assembly GCA_037957365.1). Taxonomy (NCBI): domain Eukaryota; kingdom Viridiplantae; phylum Streptophyta; class Pinopsida; order Cupressales; family Taxaceae; genus Torreya; species Torreya grandis. Next base: position 10,559,748 of record JARHVA010000003.1, read on the forward strand.
AAATCTTCTTCCACAGTTAGTGCCATTTCAAACAAACTTTCTTGATAATATTCTTTTCGAGTAAAATAAGGCATTACAGAAAGTTCAACCATTCCTCCATACATCTTTGCTAGAAATTTTTCATGGATTTTTTTACAAATTTGTAACAGTTTTATACAAAACCCATCTTTTAAGTCCTCTACATCAGCTAAATCAACATCCTTGATTACTATATAGAATAGTCCCTTGAATAGTTTTTCATCACTCTTAACCAAGCTTACCCCATTTTAAAATCATTGAAACATAGCCTCTATCTCCTTGTCAAGATGAAAGTCCTTTTTATTGAAAATTGTAAGATTACTGATGGCTGCATTAAGGACAGAGAGAAATTTACATTCCAACAATTCATCTGCAAGCCCCAGTCTTTTGTTCTTGTAGTCACCATTATTTGCAACATGTCTTCATATAAAATAAGACATTAGTAGACAATTGATCATGTATCCTAAAAAGATGGATTTTTGTTTGTAATCCACAATATATGGAAAGACGTATTCTTTTAGGTTCACGTGGCTATGAAACAACTTCTTGTAGCTATTGTAAATAATAATTACTGTATCTGTTACTATAAAGACATGTGTTGTGTTTTCAAAACCAAACGTCCAAAGAGTAATAATTTTTATACCCAATGAAATCTTCTTTCTATTAAGTAAATCTCCAATGATTGCCAACTCATTATGCATTGTATTATCACCAATAAGATTCATATCAGGGCAAGATACATCATACTCAATTTACAAATGTTTGACCTTGGTTAAGAACCCTTCTCCTATTTCCAAATAAACAAGATTTCCCTTTCCCAAGCTTACCTAAACAAGCTGGTCATGAATGGTATCATGAAAAAATAATGATTGAACATCAGAGGTAAATCCTTCTATTTCTATTTCCTCCAGTTCATCTTTTAATATGGATAGCTGAGAATCATGCCTAAAATTCTAAACTTTTTCAATAGAAAGGGGTTTTAACAACATTCTCACATCAAAGAAAATACTGACCTTATTTTGCATATCATCCTCTTTGATTTTGATCAACTGTCTTAAAGTTTGAACTTGTAATTTTGTTTGGATTCCATCTATATATTCTACCTTCCAAACTAAGAAACAATCTGGACATTGCAATAAGCTTCCTATAACCATAGCTATTGTTAATATTCTAACAAATACAATGCACCTTATGTGTTCCCAATCCCCTCTAGCTGTTAGAACAACTTCTTCTTCATTAATATTGTCTTTGATAGATACATAAGGTTTGTTTTTATCACAGTCAAACCCATCATCCCTCAAGAGTTTTTCTTCCAATGTTGTCACCAAAATATTAAAACTCTCAATACCAAGATACTTTCCATATTGACAAGAATCCTTAGTTACTGGATTTATGAACTCAACACTCATTTCAACTAAAACATGGTTATGATAAGAGAATATTATTGTCCTATATAGAGTACCATGCATCTTCTCTAGAGTGTAGTCATTTCTCCATTCATCTATTATCACCATAACATATACATCTACCCTATAATTATAGCTTGGATATTAAATTTGAAGCTAGCCACTTTAATCTGAGTTTGTTTACCCAAATTTTGAGTTGTCACTTTCACTTCAAATGGATCAATATTCATTTTCCCTCCCTCTAGATGTTCATCTAGGTCCATTTGATGTCTTGTATTCATTATATATGGAAACACATCAACTTGCAACACATTTACTAGCTTACTAGGTTCTATTAATGACTATAAATTCCCCATGATTAGAAGTTTAGGCACCCAAATAGTTCCAACACATCCATTCATAGATTGTTTCCCATTGGGAGCTTCACCAAAAAGGTTACTAAAAGATACTATGTTTTCCTATATCATGCTAACTACCAACTTCTTAGAGGTAGGTATTGTCATTTGGTTCATTGAGCATGGAGGAACCAAACCTTTATTTTGATTACAGACTGAGTGTGGTTCTTTCTCCTTTATTGACATGATAACACTTACACTAAAATGGTTTGATAACCTTGAAATGAAAGAGGTAATCATTTCTTGGGATATGATTCTAAATGCCATGTTCCTTTTCTCATATTCAATATTGCATAGCTTACCTTTGGTATAGGTTTCTAATATTCTTTCTTTTCACTTAGTGGAAGGTGACTGAATAACCAAATGAGAACCAAGGGACATGAAAAAAATTTCTCTTGAAAGTTGTGTTGGTTTATTCTCAAAATTATTTCTCAGGTCTACTATATTTTCTAGTACATTTATAGTCATGTTTGGATCCCTTTGGCTCAAAGCATTGGTAGTGCCAGTAACTCTAAATTTATCTATCTCATTCCCATCATTATCTTTCCTAGAAGGAACTTCTAGATTATGGTCAAATCGCATCACAAATTTTAGATTATCAAAAAAAATTTGAGCATCTAAATTTACAAGTAGAGGTGCACCCTTTGATCCCCCTATAAAATCTTAAGATGTTTCATAAGGAAAAAAGACACCATGTGATGTTCTTTGTTATTCCTTGGAAGGAGAGTAGTTCTCATGGTTCTCCTATGTCTCCTCTTCATGTAAGGTGAGTTTGCCTTTGCCACATGATTGTGATGCACATACTCCCTTGACAACACTTTCACTTTCCTCAACCATATGATCATTCTATCCTTTTTTAGTATGTTTCATTTTGATGTTGAAATTTGAATCAGATGACTGTGGATTCACCTTTCTCCACTCATGTTGCAAGTATTTTTGGGTAGTTGGGGGTTTAAACCTTGGTCCAATTCCAAATCGATTTTTCTTCAATTCCATGAAATTGGTAAGTGATAGTTCTTCCTGAATCACAACTGAAAGAGCTCTATATTTAGCATGACTGGAAACAATGTTATCAACTATGGAAGGTTGAGTTTCCCTTGAATGGTTTCTTTTCTTGGAAGGAAAGTAGGCCATAATGAAGAATCACTCATGGTTCTTGATGGTTGAATACTATTGTTTTCCCTTGGAGAGCTTCTTTCACCATTAGGATTTTGTATGGTATGAATCAACCAAGCCATCATATTAGCCAATCTCTCTTGCCCTTGGGCAAACCTTTCAAACTTAACATTATCAAAAAATTTGACTGCCATTTTATTTTCTACACAAGCTGGTAGGAAAATGGATCTGATACCACTGTAAATTCCAAATCGAAATATATTACATTAATTTGGATTTTTCAAAAATCCTTTTTAGATAATATTTTATAAAATAATAATTTTATAATAATAAAGTCAAATTAAATTAATTGTTTATCTTCAAATATATAAAATATTACAAAATAATACCACACGGGGTTTCGTCCTTGGGTTACACAATAATAAGGGTTTTCATCCTTGATTATTACAATATTTATCACAAGGGTTTCCATCCTTAGATTGTCTATCAAAGGTTTTCATCTTTGAATAGAATATTAGAGTACATAATTGCACTTAAATGTTTTTTTATAAGAGTTGAATGCATTATTTTCCCCACTGCAATGAGTGAATATAAATATAGCATAATCTTCCATCAAAGGTGGTATCCCATCCAAGAGGCACCTCTTCACCAAAAGATGTGACCGTTGACATTTCCATTGATATTTTTGTTGACGATTCTGTTAACATTTCCATTTGCTTCTGACAACAATTCTATTTGAAACTTTCATTCACTTCCGATAATAATTTTGTTTGATATTTTTGTTCATATCCATTTAATGACTGTTGTATTAAATGGTAACATTGCTCTTTGGCCACGATTTCTTCATGTGAAATGGCAACACCTCTCCTTGATGGTTGTGCCCTTGTCTTATGCTTAGAAAGGGATATTAAACTCTACATGGGAATATAATATATTCATGGTATATGGGGAAGGGTCCTAGTTCAAAATTATAGGCATTATTTTTTGGATTAAGAGATTATGCTTTATGAATGATTGTTACAACTAAAAGATGGTTTAAACCCTCAAAGAACCCTAATAAGTGACCCAATATGAAACAAGTTATTCTAAAGTGATAATAATGGATTGGTATATATATTTAAGTGATTAGAGGTTGTAGTCAACTCTCCTAGGCACTTCTAGGTGTGATTTGTTTGTTAGGTGAGTGGGTGGACCCTAAAAGAAAGGCCTTATTTCTCATAGATTTCTATAATAGTCAGAGTTGACCAATTCAAAGTTGATAAATAGATAGAGGATAAAGTTTGATAGTTTTAGTTTGTTTCCATAGTGGTTTATAGATAGGATTTATCCTTCAGGTGTGATAAACTAGTAATCTAATACAACCTATCACTAATAGGCCTAATGGTACAAATAGTGAGAAACCCAAAAAAAAGCTAGAAGGTGATTAGAGATGTGTTATTATGGATTAGGGATGAATCCAAGTGCATTGAGACATTTTTAAAGACTTCTCAGACATGTTCATGTTAGATATAATTTTATAGGTCATTAGATATGATGAAAAATGTTGCTCATAAGTTGACTTGTCTGGTTCAGATGAGATAGTGAAGTACAAGACTATGAGATTGGTCTGCAAGACTAATATTTCCATTTGAATATATATATATATATATATATATATATATATATATATATATATATATATATATATATATATGATAATTGTATAATTACCTAATAGGATCATATAAATTCATTGGAAGTCTCTGAAAGTGGTCCTACAGGTGTTGAAGGTCATTATTTCCATGACTATGTTTTGAGTCTAGTTGGTAGTTCTGAGTGAGCTACTTGTAGAGAAGGGTTTGAGTCCTTTTGAACTATGTAATGAAGTATAATTAACTTGGTGAATTGTTTGAGGTATTTAAGGTTCTATTTATATTTTTTAATTCCATGGTTGTTTATCTAATTTGTGTTTTATCTTCAATAGTTCAAGACATACTTTCTCAGTATGCACATGTCTAATTGTGAACAGTACTAATGTTATACTTTAAGTGGTGATTATATCTAAAATATGTCATATACCTAAGAGGAGATTATTATGGGTCTATTTGAGTGGTATATGAAGTTTTCCTATCATGTATGAAGTTTTAAAGTGCTCTAAGAAGATCAAAGGGTAATGTGTGCTAATGAAGGCCTAATTGAATTAGGTATCCTTAAGGCCTAAAAGAGGTTTTGGTCCAATATGATATGAAATACATATTGTAATGTTTGATTCATGTTTTTGGCATGTCATAAGGCCTATTTTGTGAAAAATATAAATGGTAAAGTGTGTATTTCTGACCAAGAGGTGTATGAGTAAGAACTTAGTATAATAACAAGGCCTAATAGGCCTAATTGACTAGTTAGAGAATGAGTGAGTTGAAGTGAAAGATATAAAAATTATAAGAGATAAATGAGGTATTTTAAACCATAATAATGGTTTGTATAAATTATCATGAATATCTAACAAGGGTATTATAGATTACTATTAAGGTCAAATGACCTAATTTATCTTGAAGAGACCTAGAAGGCAGTTTGAGAGGGATAAGAGTGTGAAGAGATAAAGAGGTGGTCATCATTAATTGCTTGAAAAATAAGGTGTCGTAAAGGCAATAAAAAAAATTGGGTGGTTGAGTTAGTGATGAGTCATCTAGGGGGTTGGTGCCTCCTTGCAAGTTGGTGCTTACTAAAGCCTAGCTGAGTTGGTGCTTAGCTAGTTGGGGTTAATGCTCCATGTGAAGTGGGTTCTTCAATAAATTTGATGTTTGTATTATAGAAATTTAGTCTATTTTCATATATCAATGGTTTTTCTTCCCCTTGAGGTTTTACCACTAAAATAAGTGTTCTATATGTTATGCTCTTGTCTCATGCCCATATAAATGGTTCTTAATGTGTTTCTAGTTCACTATATTGCTTTGATAGTTCATGAATGATAAAGTAAAGTTGTAAAAGTTTTTGAAGACTAATTCACCCCACTCTCAGTCATTGAGATTCCAATAAGTACAAGGTTTATAACTCCTTATACCTTCATTTTAGACAATGCACTTGCTTTCATGGGTGTTAAGATAACTAATTAGACAAACATTAATGGAATATATTTGAGTACATCATAAAAATATTACCCTCAAGGTAATGGGTTGGTTGATTCTAATAATAATAACATAATCAAAATTATCAAGAATACCTTGGAGAATAATCAAGGATCTTGGCACACTAAGTTGAAGACAACCTTATGGGATGATAGAATCACTTCTAAGAGGTCAACATGTAACTCTCTTTTTTTTCTTATTTATGGGAGAGAATATAGGTTGTCCATATCCCAATAATTACATGCCTTAGATATGGTACATTAGTTAGAATTGCTTGAAAATATTTTAATGGAGGTGAGGTTAACAAAGTTGATGGAGCTGTAAGAGACTAGAGATAATTCTCACAAAGCCATGGAACATCATCAAGTGATAATGAAGAGATGATTTTATAAGAAATCAAATCCAAGAGTCTTCAGAAAGGGTGACATATTACTAAATTGGGATGAAGATAGAGCAAAGTTAGGAAGACATACCAAGTTTAATACTTTATGGAGTGGGAAATACATCATCATCAAGTATAAGCAAAATAAATCCTTTCAATTGGAAAGAATGAATGGGGAGGAGTTACCTATACCTATAAATGGGATCCACTTTAAACCTTACTATTAATGAGATGAATGTTAGTTATGTACATAGTAGATTAGGTGTGTGTTGATTTATGTCTTTGTGTGTGTTTTTCCTAAGTGCTTAGAAAACATAAGTGTGAGTTTGGTGTTTTACTTGTGTGTTTATTTTCTTACTATGTTTGGTGTGTGTTTTTAGTCTATTCAAAGGAATTTTAGTGTCAATACAGTGTATAGGTGGCTCCATAGTCTAATGGATAGGAAAAGGCCACTGGTCTTTAGCATAGCTAGCTTGTTACCCTTAAGAAATCACCATAATATTGACTAATTTAACCCCAAGTCAAATTAGGTCAACCCACTATATAGTTAAAATTTTCATAGGGTCTCCTAGGTTGGAAAATATGCACCATGGTCTTAAATAAGGTCATATAATATGTTTAGTCATTGTCATATTTGCTCTCCTTATCTTATGTCATACTAGGCCATCTTTTGGGTCATTTAATAGAGTTGTACACAATTTTCACAAAATACAAAGGTTTTAAGATGTATAATAACATCAAAAATGTTAGATAATGTCAGGGAGATATTTGAAAATGAAAATATGATAGGTTCAATGTGGAAGATAGGACATCACTACAAAATAAGTAGTTTTATGTAGCTGTATGACCTAAGTGACACACTTGGCACAAAAAAAGACTTTAGGAGAGTCCCTTCAGATCCCCACAAGTTATTTTCAAGCTTGAAAATATTTCATAATTCCAAAACTTCCAACAATTAACTTCTCTCTCTCATTGCTCTATTGGGCAAGTCTATAAGGTCAACCCATTTTTAGTCAATATGAACAGAAGGAGTAGAGTTCAAGTGAGTGCACTTGGGGGATGATACTAGTCCATTTGAGATTACATTCCATGGCCATATTTATGAGAGTGGTGGTCTATGATTCATGAACCATCACTAAGAATGTTAGTGAATCTAAACTACTTATATAATCCCAACACCTCAGTTTTTCTCATCTATTGCATTGATTTATGTGAACCAGTTGGTGTATGTAGGTTGTTAGAGTATTTATATCATTTTCATGTTGGTCTCAGTTGGTTTGGCATGTGTTAATGTAATAATATTATCAAGACCATCCTCTTTGTGCTAAGAGTGAACACCATTGGTCTATAGAACTTTGTTTCATCAATTGCAGTGTTTTGTTCTTCTCTCAGTGGCTTAAAGATCAATATAGTACCCATATGTTTCTCCCATTTGATCACAGTCATTGGTTTCTCCATTAGAATTTTTTATTCAAGAGTGCCATTGGTGGAGTGATAGGCCTAAAACATAAGCATAGTCAAAAAGTTTCGAAATAGTCAACTACAAGACTATGTGAGAATGTTTGAGGTTGTTTTGAAAGCCTATAAAAATTAAAACACAGTCAACTCCAAACTCAGACCCTTTATTGACACTCATATACTTGCAGGATTAGAAAAGTTGCTTGGTGGAGATGTTACCTTAACTTATCTAAAATGAAATTTTCTCAACACAGTGCCATCTTTTGGTGAAGATATATGAGGTATAGATAAACCTAATGTTTTCCTTCTTGTCTATTAGTCTTAGTAGTAGAACTTGAACACAAAGAGAAGGTGTATGGTCAAGAGGTATTGATATTAAATGAGATTTCAAACCATCCAAGATTTTATTAAAGATATGCAGTTGAATACATTACAATTGAGACCAAATAGATCTATAACTTGTAAGTAACACTTCTATTGTTGATGACAAGGAGTGATGCATGGTTCTAAGGCCTAAAAGAGTCCATTCAAGTTATGAGGTGAATTAAATTATCCCAATATGAATCAAAGGGATGAAAACATAGTGCTCAAAGCAGGAATCTACACCTACATGAAATATTTTGTTTCCCTAAGTATGGATACCTATGATTTAGACTTAGATCATAGACTAGTCGAAGCCAATAAAGGATGCAATTTAGTTGATGAAAATAAATTTATATGAAATGATATTAGCAATCTGATTTGAAACCAAAACTTGGAAACACAATTCTCAAAAACTAAGACATACCTACATGCATCCCTTGATGCACCTAATGGACACCTACAGTTTAGCCCATACACAGACCAGTCTCATGCTAATGGAAAACACAAGTTTGGTTGATAGATTGAGACATAGGTTTAAGATGATCATATAAATTCCATCCTTATAGTGATGTCATAATAATTCTAGGTGATCCTTAAAGGTAAGGAAAAACAAAGACAACCATAACTCAGAGTTCTTAGACTCAACCCAAAAAACCTGCACATAATCACTATTTTAGGAAACTAGTATTGAGAGTTTAAGACATTTGAAGAATCAAAAGGTATGAATAAGATTTTAAAATTGGTAAAAAAGGTCCTAATCACCTAAAAAAACTCATCATTCCCTCATTTTATCCAAACCAATAGGGGAGGTATCCTTTATTTTATCTCAGACAAAGGGTACTTTAGAACCATGCAATTTGCAGACCTAATGTGTGAATAAAAAAGGGATGAAGGGAAGGAATTTAAGTGATGTTTGGAAGATGTAAAAATTTGGAATGAAAATAAGCAAAGGTATACAATAAATCACTTCAAATGAGAAAACCTACAGGTGGTCATACACACAAACACACACGTTAGGTCTATTAGGTCTAGAACCAAGCCTAAACCCTTAGGACAATTTAATTTTTTCACATGGCCAAATGATACTTAAAAACCATTTGATGAAATCCAAGGGAAAGTGGAGCGTCTAAAAGAATTATCATTTTGTAGAAAAATATCTCAAATTGATCAAATTGGCATTGTTTGGTCTCAAGCCTAATTAGAATGCCTAGAAAGAACTCGAGAGCCATATTCAATTCCTCATATATGTAAAAATAGTTTTCATGGTACCTAAATAACTTAGGGATAGTTGAGGATGGTCATGAACTCAAGATTTGTGGAATTGGTTTATGGGTTAGATGTCTAACCTTTATGAATCATCGCTAAGAAACTAAGAGACCTAAAACCCTTGCTAGAACCCAAAGGAGAAAATATGAAAGGATATGCATCTAGAAGGAGTAAAATGTCCTTGAGAGTGATTTTTACTTCTGTGTCACTTTTTTAGGATCCTCACCATCCATTTTTTATGTACCATCACTTGTATGGACATGCCTAATTTAATCTATTTTGTAGGATTTGATGTGCTTCATAGGTGTAGAAAGGAATGTTTAGATGAAATTCATCATGGAAGGTATGTAAAGACTTAATATAATCCATCATACTCAAATCTCACCATGGTTGTGCATGAATACATCTCTTTTAGATCATTCATTGCAGGCAGTCTGAGTTAGCACAGTGAGAAAATAGAGTGACTGCATATGAAAAAGATGATAAGTGTTGTATTGCATTTCATTGAAGTACATATGATAGAATATAATGTGAATAGGGTCTGATGAGATGTATAACACCTTTTAAATGAACCTTATTTGATAAATTTCAAGTCAATTTAGTGACAAATGTGAAGACAAGTCTAAAAGGACTAGTGAGTGACCACTAGAGAGTGAATAACAAATGTCCATGTGGAGTTCATCAGTTAAAGAGTATATGATGAATTCCATAATAAATTTTCTACCTTATTAATATAGTTCATGTGTCAAGGATTCCTAAGCTATTTTAGAATAGTCAAGTGAACTCATCACCAAAAGGCAATTTTAAAGAAGAACATGAAGAGTCTTTATGCTGACTTGAGAGATAATGATGTATTTATTATGGATACTTGTCTAAGACACCTTCTTGACCTGATTTCACTTAATTTTATTTATTTTAAACTAGTTTTCAAGTCTTGACACTTGTCTTGGGACTCTTGATCTTCTCTTCTTCTCTCTCCTCCCTTATGCTCTTTATATGTAAGCCTTTTAGTGTTTGTATCTAATCCATGTCTAGTATGGTAAAGCCCTACTAGTTTGAATACTGATGTTTGCCTTTGAATAAATATTTGAAGATGGTTTTGATTCTATAATTCCTTGTCTAAGTGTGTGGATTAATGCAAAGTTGAATGATAAGCGATAATCACCTATCCTTGCATTCATCTTACTCTCTCATGTTGTGTGCAAGCAATTCAATCTCTAACAGGTTACATGGAGTGTAGTCAGTGTCCTTGTCTATATCTAAGTGTAAAAAGTATCATTAGTGTCTATGATTAGGCATTTTATCCATTCATCTTGAGAAGTTTAGTACATATCACCTTCATGTTTGAAATACTTATGTTAGAGTAATCTAGAAGTTTGAAGCTAGTCTTGTTAACAATCTTTCATAGTGCAGGTCATGGTCTAGTGGATATCAATTTGGTGTATCACCTTATTAGGATAGGCTATTTTCATGTTCATTTATATCTCTTTTCATCTAATCAAACAAGTAGTGTAGGTGATAAGCTATCAAAGACTAATCTAGGGAGTTAGCCCTTAAACCTAGAGGTATACCTCTGCTATAGGCAACCCACATGCCTCCCATAGGCCTGGAGGTAATACAATGTTTCACTCAATCTAGATAAGGCTTGAAAAAAATCTCTAGGGTGAAATATTGAGTGACAACATGTATCAAAGGTATCCTTGCACATGTAAAATCTATCAAGTCTATAATATAGCCTTCTAGAGTTAGCCTGGTTATTACACCAAGTAAACCAAATGAATTTACTTTGAATTTATTCATAATGTTAGATGGTTTATGCATTATTTTGAATTTAGACTAGAAAAACAATTTGTTTCCATTCCAAAGATGAGGGTCTCCACCCATTTTATCCTCTCTTTCCTCAATCATATTAAAATCTCCACCAAAGACCCAAGGAATGCCCATCAGGTTGGATGTAAGCCAATTACAGAGTTCCACTCTTTCCATATAGTCATTAGGTGAATATATATTACATATCCCAAAAACTTTGTTTTTTTTATTAAAAATAACCCATACCACCTGATTGCAGGGAGAGACATCATGATCCACAATATAATCTCCCTAGGATGAGTTGATCAGAATAAAGGCACCACCTTTACCTCCATAGTGATTAGCTGAAAATTAAAAAGAGTTAGGCTAAACAAATCCTAAAATAGGGGAGAGAATGGAACCAATTGCTTTAACCTCCTAGAGAATGAGAATATATATACTAGATTTAGAGTACATGAACTATCTGATTATGGGTTTTTTTTTTGGGGATTCAAGTACCCTTACATTTGAACTAATAATCTACATGACAAAACTTTGGATAACTTGGTCAAATTGGGGGACTTACTTTCCCCCTTATTTTTATACAATCTTGAGAAACACTCAGGTACTTTATTCTTCTTTTTTTTATTACTATCACCTCCTCACATACTACCATTTTTAGATAATCTTACATATTTAGTAGGGAGGGGTTCAAGGGATGGATTCTATATAGAAATAGTTTTAAGTATTTTTCTAGACCCTTTAGAGATCTAATTTTATCCAGTGTTTGGAATAGTAGGAATCTCATTCAATATATCAGAATGAGCCAACATAGTCAAAGCCCCTTATTGGGGGTATGTCCATCAGAGGCTCAATTTGTTCAAATAAATTTTTAGGAGGGAGTTTAATATTATTGTTAGGTACCAAATCAAAATATTTTTCTTGGATAACTTGATGACAATCATAAACCTCAGAGGGTCTACCTTTGGAGAAAGAAACAATGTCAATCATATCCTCATGAAGTTATTGCTTGGAGTTTACCATTATAGAAGGCAACATGATTTGTTCCATCAACTTGGTTTGATTAACATTCCCCTCAATCGATAAATCAATAAATTCAAGGGGAAGATTTCTAATGGGGGGAGATTACCCAACCCCATTCTCATGGGAAATTGCTTTACAATCAAACAAAATTAAACTTCCTTTTATTAGGGTCCTTAATAGGGGGTGTTATACCTTCCTCAAATTTGCCTCAAATTTGAAATGGAAGATGGGATTAATAATGTTTTCTAGGTCCTCTAATTGAGGTGGGAGGGGATTGAATATAAAGTCTTTGATATTGAGTTTAGGACCTCTCTGAACTTCTTTGTCCATGTTTTTATTAGATGTAATCAAAGGAAATAATTTCCTCATTTGACCATCTTTTTTACAGGAAAAACATGCATTGAGGCCTCCCAATCCTTTAATAGGGCATATAAAAGAGCCCCCATTAATTTCAAAAATGGGGGATTCCAGATAGACTTCTAGAGGGTCTAAGGAGATTAGAACCTACAAATTCATGTGGGACAAAGATATTTTGGTATCTTCAACCCTAAGTACCCATCCCAAGGGTCTAAGGGGCCGAGGGAGAAAATTCCACAATTGGAGATGGACTTTTTCAATGTCCACCCATCTAGGGGCCATTTTAAAAACCAAATCTTGACATTCTAAATTAGGGTTCTAGAGAACCACTTTAAATAGAGACTGACCCAGATTCCATAGGGATTTGTTAATGACTATTCTATGCAAGTTAAAGTTTTTGAAAATAACCAATAAATCCATTTTTGGAACATTATTCAAAAACTAACATGGATACCCATTTTTTTACCAAATACTAAATTTAATCAGTTATCAAAGAAATTTCTTGATGGAAGAGCATTTCTATTCAAATAGACAAAGAAAATCCCAATATTTTTCACTTGAGGTTCTTCCCTAGTAAAATCTTGTTTCATGGATGAATTGGGAAGAAAGAAAAGGGTTTTACTAGCACTCAAACACTTATTGTCTTATCTTTCACTAAACCCTCTTGCTCCATCCTCAGACATGTCACTTGGGCCAACATCAAATTCTCCACCTTGTGAATGTTTAACAAATTCTTCCTTCCATAACACTTCACTAAAGAGATTCCTATTTTCATTGATCTTTTCAACACCCTTTCAACAATAAATTTAAGGTTTCTTGATTTAAGTCACTCTTTAGATGAATGTATTTGGCCTCCATTTATTTTAATACTACCATCAAAGAGACACTCCAAATGATTCAGATCACTTTGATCACATTCCTCTAGAAGCCACCACCATTAATTGCAATTACTCCCAATCTCTAATACATATCTATGGATCAAATGACAGGGGAAAAGACATGTAAAATAAGGACCTAAGAAAAACTATCTAGCAATGTACACAAAGAAAAGAAAAAAAAGAAAATTATCTTAAGAACATAAATAAAATAAAAGCATTAACCATGAACACTTGACAACCAACACATATTAAACCAATCATGCACTAAGGAAGCAAAGGGGACCAAGATAGAGGGAAACAAGCATGAAGCACCATTAATGGAGGGTGACTCTTTGTCTCCCCATTTCAGATCTCCACCTTTCTCTCTTCTTAACTACTTGACTCCTTTCTTAATATTATATCTTGCCATTATTATTATAGATATTATTTTTCTAGGCATGAGTTTATTTTGTTAACTATCATTAGCATTCAATCTTTACACATTTTTGTAAGTCATTATTTAATACACATTATTTATCATTCAAATAATAGTGCATCATTACATATTTTATATATATTCATGTTATGCAATTGAATTAATAAGACTCCCACTAGGGAAAGTTATAGATTAGGTTGAAAACTTGTTCATTTTTTTTGAAATTCATTTATTTCATAATAGTGCTTATTTGAAAAATAAAAGTGATTATTAATGATATTATTTATTTTGATATATAATGTGAAATCAAATGATTTTATTGAAAATTTTAGGAATGATAATGATGTCAATGATCCATGAGGCTCTAAGTCATCAAATCAACTTATGGAATCTTAATGTTACTCCATAACATTTGTAACTCCTAAAAAAAATTTAGCATTATCACAAGAACACTTATGTAAAACCATAAGTGTTATATCCACTTCTATGATACCACATATATTCTATACTATTATAAGTGTATTTATGCAACATTGTAGCAATGTCAACAAGATTTTTTAGGATAATTATTGGCTATTTTAATAGTTTCACCAATGATTATCTTCCTCCTTTGTTTATTAATAGATTATTATATTCATTATAATAATTTAGTGATAAAGAGATAGATAAGGAGTACATGTACATCACACATTAGGCTTATCAAATATTAATACAAAACTTTTTATAATAATCACAATTATCATTTGGTGTCTAACATCTTATTTTCTCTTTCCATTTTCTTACTACACTTTGATATATCATCTAGCCTTTATCATTAAATATATAATTCCATGATAAACCATTTAATAATTTATGTGATATTACCCACCAAGTATCCTCCTAAGTCTTAGATTACTGGTATTAAAGCCTACACACTTTATATCATCTCATAATGGTATCAAGGTTATATCTAAAATATTTCTCTATTTGTATGCCAACTCATATGAGGTCTGATTATAAGAAGTTAGAGTTTGAGACTTGTGACCCTTCATCATACCTTACTTCATAACATTGAATGGAAACCATATAAAATATAGAGACTATGAATTTATACATGTTTCAAAAAATGATAGAAGGTGATTTGCAATGGAAACATGGATACTTGTAAGACTATTATTCATGTGAATTGCAGAGTATTTTCAATCACTTTTGTCAAATTATAAAGCATTTTTAGGATCCTACCAACACATATCATTAACAAGAACCTTTTAATTATGACACACCCTACATGGCACATGTCAATATAGGCATCCCTATGTTGGAAGGGAAAGTATATGTATAATTCCTAGATATCTCTCTTAATTTTATCTTTTCACACTACTTGGTGAATTAATTCTTTGATAAAGATAAGATTAATTTTTATTTTTTTAAAATTTCATTTTCAATTAAAAATGGTGGTATAACTATTGCATTTCATGTAAAGCACACAAAAATGTTGGATTTGACTCATTTGGAGATACTTGGAATGGTTCTATATAAGTACTCAAATAAACCAAGTGTCTTATTATAAACTATGATGATCGATACATCAGGTTATCTTAATCATTCCAATATCATGATTAGTCTATTTAGGGAAAATCATACACATTTCATACTTTTGTTTCAAAATTTAATGTTCAATAATTTGAATAGAACCTTTTTTAAAAATATAGGTTAGTTATGTGACCATTTATCTAATGTAATATGGATTTAATCTAATCTCCCCCATTGGAAAATTCTAGTGATTTGATCATAAATTCAAAGGAAAATATATACTGAATACTAAGAAATAAGATTCTAATTCTTAGGAAAATCCATACTCTAAGCATTCCAAGAAGAATCTTGATAAATTGAATAGCCCTTCATGGCATCCTTTGAATAAGAACACACCATTAATGATGAGAAGAATATGTCCAAGACTATAAATTTATTTTTAGTACATAACTATAGCAGTCACTCCAATGAGGAGTGCGATCTTATAAAAATATACTTGGATAGCTTGAGGAAATAGATACAATAACTATGGCACTTGAGAAATCAAAGATCATGTTTTTAATTCTAATATTATGGTTGCTACAGTAAACATTGCTTATTTTTCTAATAAAAATGTAGAAGTATAAAGTTTTTGCCATTCTTAAATTTGGATCAATGGTTAACCAGTACACTTCATCATTGACAATTAAAGTTAGAAAAACATGATTTCTCTTGAATTAGTTCAAATATTTAACTTTCCACTAATACCTCACACATAATCATACTCTACTTAATGGTTCAATGTAGGCTTTGATAAATATGTCACCTAGCATTGTTATATAGTGTGCAAAATCAAGCATTTTCAAGTGTATTCCTTTGTGACATATTTAATTGGAAACCATATATTCACCACAAAAAGGAATATATGAATAAAAAATAGAATTTTTTTCATAAATGTTAGTGATATGAGATGCCACATGTATACATGGGCTAGGATGACCTACGACTATAATCCATCTCTCAATAGACTAGGACTCGAATAATATCAATCAAATAGAGATTTTGAAAATTTAGACGAGTGGGTAATGAATAATGATATCCATAGATCTAAAAGAGAGTAACAAAAAACTCAAATGTCAGGAGAAAAGGGTTCCAAAACCTAAGCCTATGACATAAGGATTTATATCTCATTGTACATCATCAAAGCAAATGATTATAAGTTACAATCATTGTAAAGATTCAAGTAAAGAAAATGATTGTCAATGGGTGAAAGTAAATTAAATTATGGGTGAGTGATTATAAAAAATTTAAATGGTCAACCAAATGGGTGTCTATGAAACCTAAGGTGATAAATGGAAAGCATAAGCAACCCTATATCTATTTTAGTTTATTTGGTATAAGGAAGAACCTAAGAAAGGCTACACACATACATACACAAAATAATAAGCACCATCTAATCTAATAAGTAAAATAAAGAGTTTATGGATGAAAATAACATACTAGTTTATTTTGTCTGAAAAAATAGTATGCAAACATCTCTCCAAAAGTACCACAAACCATTACCACCCCATTCTCAGTGCACCCTTTAATACATGAACTTAGGGAGATTGATGTGTCAACAAGACACTACAAGAGAAATCATAAGTAAAGAAATTAAAGTGAATATATTAGGTATATACATATGACTAAACTTAAGCATATCATGTGTCATAATAGTGTAACATAGGATGCTGCTTTAAAAAAAATACATAGAAACACAAAAGAGCATAAGTGAAAATAAATGCTAAAAGAACTAAAAGAAACTAAAAATAAAAATATTTATCTTACTTACCTTAATGATTATTGATAATTATACATGGTTTTTAGGTGATAAAAGACAACCATTGAGAATAATTAAAGTTGGACTTGAAAAATAAAATAAAAAAAATCTAACTTTGTGCAAAAATTTCTATTAACTCCTAAAACGTATCTATCTTACCATAATTATAAGTCTTATTTTAGTTCATTAAAAGACATATAGAAAAATATATGGAAAAAATATGATAATTTGTATTAAATAATTGAAAGGTTTAAAATTTTCAATTTTTATTATAAATAGGTTAAAACTATTCATTTGTACATTTGCTATTTTTGGAAAACCATATCTATGTTTATCCAAATTTAGTTTTACAAGAGAATATGGATCTCAAGTGAGGAGGTGGACATGTGGGAGGATTCATAACAATTATATCTAAATCCATACAATTAGTTGGTCATTTATTGTTCATTTTTTTCATTTTAGGTAAAATGAACTAGATTAAGAAATCTAGGTGCTTAGGAAAATATATGTAGCTGAATTTGCCCCAACAAGTGTCACAACAAATCTATATTTAGGATGGTAAATGGGTATCCAATTAAAATTTTAAATTAGGGAAAAAATAATTTATTAGGGTGAGGGAAATAAATTTACACCCTTAGGCAACTACATCTACTAGGGTGATATAGTTTGTAAGGGGTATAATTAACTCTTGGTCGATTCCATAGGGTATGCCTGATATAGTTAGGAGATATGTCAGAAAATATAATAAGGTATGCATAATAAAGTATAAATTTATTAAAAATTTCTGATACCATGGATCACTACTAGTGTAGTTATAAGTTTTAAATGGCTGATACCATAGGGTATGGCTGATGCAGTTATAATTTACCATGGATGGTATTGTAGGGTATGGCCAATGTGGTTGTAAAGTTAAGCATGGTCGATATAGTTGGATTCTTATCTGATGTAGTATAAAAATGGCCAACACAATAATATGTATGGACCATATAGATTTTAAGTATTGATTTGATTTAATTTTTAATTTTTCTTTCAAATTTTAGAATCAAAATTTGATTGTGTTTTGTTGTTTGACATTTTGTAGAGATGATGATGATTATGGTAGAGTGTATATGCTAGATAGATACCAAACCTAATATATATATATTTATAGTAGTGGATAGAGCCCAAATTTTGACTTTAGGGTTTATAAGGCTTATGAAGATGTGTTAAATGCATCTCAATACATAATTCATCACCATGTTATTAAGGAGATGAGAGAGATGACAAATACCTTCAGATGGGAGGTGGTTATCACATTAGAGAAAATCCATTCCATTTTTGGGTTGATTATTAAGAGAAATCCTATGGTATGTGACACACCATAGATAATTAAGAGAGAGGGAATTATCCTAACGGGCTATTAAGACTAAGCAATACAATGAGTGCAATCTCACTGTATGGATTTTTCTAGGTATATGTCTTAAGAATTTTGGATATATAAAAGTCCCTCATAATTTTTATGACCATTCATGTGTTGTGTCATATATATAATGGGGAAATGACTATGTATATTATATCCATGTTTCAATCTATACTAGAGTAAGGCACCTTGTATGATATGGGAGTTTCCACATGGGTGTGGATCACTCATGATTTTTATATCATGTTGAGCCAAGGAAAAAATAATATGGGACTTATTATTATTTTATCTATTTAGATATATAATAGGATTTACATATACCAATTGGTGGGGTTACCTCATGTGGTTTATGATTGTATCCCTTGAGTGAGGATATGGGCACATGGCCACATAATATGCATGATCCCTCACATCCTTATACTGGAGACTATTAGGAGGGATTAGATTGTGTGGAAATTATATATGGGCATAATGGATGTGTGGTAATCATGGTAAACCATATTACATGTGAGTGTTTGAATCTAGATCATAAGACATTATACATGGTGTGTGGAGCCACATTAATGCCACTGCATCCCTTGGCATCTTGGACTAGAAGATGTGGGGGCATTTTTGGTTATCCTACCCTATTTTGAATTATGTGCAAGGGATAAAAAAGGAAAGGGGGGTGAGGGAAACCAAATCAAATCCCTGTCATGAAACCTCATTATCCAGTAGTGGTGAGAAAATTACAATGGTGAAAATAAGAAACACAAGGAGAGGGTAAAGGTGGGCAGGCAATTTCCATGTCATAGAGGTAGATAGATCCCTAGGAGGGCCCAACAGTGATATGAAAAATTTAGAGGTGAGTATGGAGAACAAATTAGTAGGCTATGGTGGTTCGGTGGGGAATAACAAGTATTCACACCATCACGTAGACACAATAGAATACATGTCTTAGGCAACAAAGGTGATGGAACTACTGTAGGTATGATTTTTTAAGTTTATGTTATCAATTTATTTTCTTTAAGGTAAATATAAAAATTATAGGTACTAGTGATAGATATACTATAAATTATGATATATGATATATATTTTGTGAATTTTGGTTCACTTTTTACAAATGTGGTGATAGAGGAGGCACAAAGGAGAAGTCTGGTAGAGATGGTGCACCATGAGAATTTGGAAACCAGGCTATTTGAATATGATAATGTGAGGATGATAGATCATATATCACCTTCATTAAAATCACATGATATATGGCTCGCATTGATTAGAGTAGTTTCTAAGAAGCTCGATCACCGTGAGTAGGTTTTATCTTAGGTGGTTATGTTAGTAGGGGAAAAAATAAATGTGGAAGTTGTGTGGTAGGCATTGGCCATGGAGACAATCACACAAATGGATACAACATGATGAGGGGTGGGTATATAAGCATAAGTGGCCAGTCTAGAGGGATAGGTCAAAGGTATGTAGTTGTAAACTCAGGGAATGTGAGTGAGTTTATAGGATGCTTGATATGAACATTCTATGGTGAATGTGGCACCTAACCTTTAGGGAGTGAAGTTGATCCACATGCCTATGGCATAAATTTTATACCCAGTTATGTTTTTTAATGTATATGTGATGTATAGAGATGTATTTATGTATAAAAATGAGACAAATATAATATGGATATATAATTTTTAATCATTTGTATTATCTACTTGTGTATAAATGGTTGTATGATATATTTTATTTCTATAATGCATTATGTTTTAATATCATGCTATGAGAAAATGTAATGTGATGTATGTTTTATTATTTTCTAGGAAATGTGAAAAATTCCTTGAAAGTTTTAGTGGTTTATTTCTTATAATTAGTCCAAAAGATGTTCCATAGTGGAAGATAAAAGATCAACTATACTGAGTTGGTTGATATATTTAATTTCACAGGAATGCTAAAAATAGATTATATTAGAATAGATGATGTAGGAGCATCTCAACGAGCATAGGTACTAATAGGGTGAGTGTGTATTAGATGAACATTTACGGTCTTGTGAGTGTGTAAGGGGTCATGTAGGATCCCCTAGGAGCTTTAGAGTCATTAAAGTGAGTACATTAGCATATATGGTGTTTCCCACTAAAATGGGGGAATTTGAAATTTAAATTTGTAAATAATACTTAGAATGGCTTTAGGGGTCTTGTGTAAATTGTAACTGATTTGTTACTGTTGGTAAAGGATCTAGGAAGGTCCTAAGAGGATGTTATAAGTGTTTTTCAACATGGAAATCATAAAGAAAAAAAAAACTTTTCTTGAAAAGAAACCATTATGGAGAGAAGAGTGTAGATAGGAAGTGGTATTCAATTAGAGTCATTAGAATAAAAAACCAAAAAAAGTTTAGGAGAATGAAAAAATGATGAAGCACCATGGAGAGGAACATAGTAGTCTATGAAGGATGATGGGATATCAATGAGTTGAATATGTAATATCTATATAATATCAATAAAGTATGTGATCTTTGTGTGTTGAATATTTTGAGTATTTTGATTGAATGATTCTTTGAATGATAATTATGGATTTGGATTGTCTTGAGGCCTTTGAAGAAGGTTTTACATCTTAGTTGCAAGTTTGTGTCTTGGGACTGTGTGCTATAGACATGAAACAAATGTTATCTAAAATTTTAGAAGTTATCCAAGGAAAGGGATCATTTGCAGATTGAAGAAAAAGGGTGTTACTAAACCCATGCAACCTCTATATTTGATGATTGTTGAGATAAGGAAGTGAGGAAGTTCAATACTGTTATTTTTATATTTTGAAAACCTATAGTAAACTAGTACAGTCCTAGAAAGGTGAATATTTTTTGACAATGTCGTGATTGTCAAGATGATTAGATTATGTATAGAGGTTTAAGGAGTTGTTACAGACCTTATGGAAATATAATAAGGGTTTAAAATGTTTACAACTTTAAATAAGATCTTTTTAGGTGCTCTCAGCCTATAGGCTACCATGAAACCCTAGGCCATACTAAAAGCCTTGTATCTTATGATTTATTTTGTAAAGTGATCTCAAATTTAGAGGGGAGATAGGAGATGATGTAGAAAAAATGTTGGATAAGGTTATAAGTGATTTGGAGGCTTGAGGAGTGAGTAATAGGAGTTACAGGTCTGTTCCCCCTTACTAATCTTTATCCAAACCATGTTTAGGAGAATATGCAAGTTGAGGAGATATTTATAGTTTTTTAAGGTTGAAAATGTAGTAGTGAGAGCATAATTGGAGAGAAAATTATATTTTCCTTATGAAATCCATTAGGAATGTGATAATCTAAATCACAGTCCCCTTAAGATCAATTCTATCATGCATAGTCCATATTTGTTCTAGCAAGTTTTGGTAATGAAGATGGGTATTTGAGAGATATTTGAATGGTTTTGAATCAAATAATCATTTGAGATTAAGGGTGATCAATTTTTAAGGTTGTATATCCATTAGAAGCATTGTAAGCCAATGAAAGTTTCACATAGTTTTGCAAGTGCACACAAAAGTTTAAAAACTTAGTTGTTGGGTGTATTTTAAGATTTTCAAGGCTTAAATAATTATTGGAGAAGGTACATAAAGTTTGGAAAGACCTAATATATTTATTTGAGGTGTTTATAGTTTATTTAAATTCAAATTAGGCCCTTTTATTGGTCCATGGGCTTGTACAGGCCTGAGTAACGTTAGACTAGGGTTTGAGTAGGGAAAGTGAGTTATCTTGTATTTAGACCAATGAAAAGTCATAAAAATTGGTGATACATTATGATTTGATGTTATATACAATATTAATGAATTTACATATCTATATATTAAGATATAGTACAATGTTTATAACTATGTGCTTAAATGAGGCATAAGAGACCTACTTCCTAAAGAGCGCTAGTGAGTTAGTTAATATACCCTGAGATTTGGGTCATAAAAGTTTGTATGTATTAAGAGGAGCATAAAAGGTATCCAAAATAGAGTTTGGTTATCTAATAATACTCATATTATTTTTCCAGACAAGGATCTTTGTGCTTTAGGAAGGTTACAAAGATTAGGCTAAGAAGACAAGGTACGTGAGAGAAAAACAAGGAAAGAGAGGTACGTATTTTGATTTTAAGTTGACTTGAGTTGAATTAAGTATGATGATTATGAATATAATTTCAAGACCCAACATAAGGCCGTAGGGACAATAAGACATATTGGAGGAATGCATTAGGCCTTCTAGGCCTAATAGCCCTTGAAGGGTAAAAGTGAAGAATGAAGGTAATCAAGTGTGGATAATGATAAAAAGAATTAATGAGAATGTTAGAAGACAAGATAAGAGGTTAGAGGAGTGAAAAAGAGTGATTGGATGTAATATAGTGGTAAAAGGCAACTGGGCCCAATCAAGCCTAGAAGAGACATTGAAGAAGCAAGACAAGTTGAGAGTGAAGAACCAGTTGGTGAAAAAGGAGTTAGTGATTGATTTCGAGGTAATAAGTTATTAAAATAAGAAGGTAGTAAATTTATATCAACAGAGGAGTTGAGATTAAGATAAAGAAACTAGTCAAGACACGAACAAGTAAGCATAATAACAAGGTTACTTGTGGGGTCAAAAGAGCAAAACAATAGGTATTAGAGTTTAGTGTTTTGTAGAGTATAAGAGGAATAGAAGTTGATATACATCATTTTGGTATCACATCAAAATTTTTTGTGGGAAGAGGAGATATTGAATGAAGAAAACAAGTAGCATCATATAGGTGAATCCCAAAGCATTGAGACCAAGAGGCAAGATCATAGCATTAGATTTGGATCAAAGAAGAAACCTGAGGTCCTAAGGTAAAATTTAGATTTATTTATGAATTTTTAGGTATTTTAAGATTTAATAAACTTTGTTTTTGGAATTATAAGAAAAAAATCTAGTTTTAGGCCTTTTAGGCCGATGACTACTATTGGATCCAAAGAGAGGTGTAACCAAGAAAGAAAAGAGATGGATGTAGATGGAGTTGTTGAAGATGTGAGAAGATACCAGGGTGCATGAAGAAGCAATATAAAAATCCCAAGAGAGGATAATTAGAGAGAAAGTCCCAAGTGCAGACAAGGTAAAAGAAGGTCTCAAGTGAAGATCAACAGGGTACCCAAGTGAGGTACCAAGAAGAAAGAGGTAAGCTAGAAAGACTTACAATGAGGTGATGGATTATGAGGAGACAAGAATGAAGGGCATGATTAATAAGAGTTATCCCAAGGAGAATATGAAAGATGATGATGAGATAAAGAGATAGATATAGTGTAAAGAAGAAATAAGATATTTGAAGCAAAGTCTAGGGAACTTATACAAGGTGATGCTCATAATAGAGCACCTGCAGAAAGAAGATAACTAGTGGTATGGATGGGTCATGAAGAGAAATAAAATTTAATGGTATATAAGGCTAATTATTAAGAGGATAAAGAGGAAAGCTATGAGAGAAGAAAGAGAGAAGAAAAAGTTGCATTATAAGTAACCTAGGAGAGAGATTAAAAGGTTTTGGATGAGTGATCAGCCTAGAAAGTATGAGGAAGAAGATGGTCAACACATTGGGAAATATGAAATCAGCATGCAGAAGGTTGAAGAGTGGTCTATTTGTTATTTAGAGGAAGGACTAGTTATTAGTGAGGAAGAAGAAGATAAGGTAGAATATGAAGGGTATCAAGTAGAAAGAATGCCAATGTTTGAGGCATCAAAAGAGGCATATGAGTCTCTAAGTTTTAAAAATAATAATTTGTGTATGTTTGTAGGTGAAACTAATGAGAAGACTTATGATTTTCAGAATGGATAAGATGACTTAGACAGCTGGAAATAAGCAAAAAATGAGGAGATAGATGCATGTTATGAAGAGATGGTTGCTAGTGAAAGAGAGAGATTGAAGGAGGATGCTAGGAAGATAAATATGAAAGAAGAAGATGAGCAAAGGGGAAGACAGGAGTTGCAGGTGATAAAAGAGGTTGAATAAGATGAGTTACAATCAAGAAAGAGTGATGAGGTGGAAAAACAAGTTGAAGACAAGCAAGCAAGTGAAGAGGAAAACAATGTTTCAACTGAGGTGGAGAATAAAGAAGAGGTAATGACTGAGTTTTTATTATTATTAGAGGATATAGGTCTCCATTGGGGTTTCCAAATGAATTTGAGTTTAGTTTTAATGGTTTGGAAAATAAATCATGAGATGGTGTTTAGAAGCATACAAATGAAAGCATGGAGAGGTGAAAGTCCAAATGGACCAATAGAGTTTTGGGCCACAAATTGGCCATATGATAGAGGAGAAAAACAAGAGATGAGTGCACATTAGGTTAAAAATAGTACAAGTAAGCAGTGGATGATAGAAGGTAGAGTTACCTTTGATAGAGGCAAACAAGAGCAGGAGATTGTGCTACCAACCCAAGAAGAAAGAGAGAGAGACAAAATTAAGAAAGAAGCTATTTAAAAGATAGAGGGAGAAAAATGGATGAAAGAGGTAGCTGATGGGACTCAAGAGTCTCAACTTTATACACGTTTTACTTTGATTGGCTTGGTGTGGGTAAGTTTTCTCATGAAGGTGATGAAGCACATGGAGAAGGAAGCTCTTAAGAGAACTCAAAAGGAAAATATGCAAGTCATAATAGTAAAGATACTCATTTGGGAGGACAAGTACATGAAACTTAGATAATGGTGCATAAACATGAAGAAGAAGCATGGAAAACAATAAGGAATAAGAAAGAGTTACATGGGTGGTCAAGAAAATTTCATTGTATTTAACAAAGGGAGGCATGAAAGAGCCAATGAGAAGATGGAGAGTTACAAATCCACCAAGGAAGAAGATCCAAGAAACATGAATTGGAAGATCGAGAAGAAAAGAGAAGATCACAAGAAGGTGCATTTGCACAGGATTTTAAATTTCTCCCACTTGTGGAGTATTATACAGGAACATCTCAAAGAGCAAAGGTGATAATAGGGTGATTGTGTATTAGATGACCATTTATGGTCTTTTGAGTGTGTAATGGGTCATGTAGGATCCCATAGGAGGTTTAGAGTCATTAAAGTGAGTGTATTAGCCTATATGGTGTTTCCCACCAAAATGGGGGAATTTGAAATTCAAATTTGTAAATAAGACTTAGAATGACTTTAGGGGCCTTGTGTAAATTGTAACTGATTGGTTCTTATTAGTAAAGGATCTAAGAGGGTCCTAGGAGGATGTTATATGTGTTTTCCAATGTGGAAATCATAAATTAAAAAAAAATAAAAAATTATTGACAATAAACCGTTAGGGAGATAAGAGAAGAGTGTAGAGAGTAAGTGGTAGTTAGTTAAAATCATTATAGTAAAAAACAAAAAAAATTTCAGTAGGAGAGTGAAAAAAAAGATGAAGCACCATGGAGAGGAACATAGTAGTCTATGAAGGATGATGGGATAGCAATGAGTTGAATATGTAAATATCTATCTAAGATCAATAAAATATGTGTTATTTATGTGTTGAATATTTTGAGTATTTGTATTTTTATTTAATGATTCTTTGAATGATAATGATGGTTTTGGATTGTCTTGAGGCCTTTGAAGAAGGTTTTGCATCTTAGTTGTAGGTTTGTGTCTTGGGACTGTGTGCTACAATCATTGAACAAATGTTATCTTAAATTTTGGAAATTATCCAAGGAAAGGGATCATTTAGATATTGAGGGAAAAGGGTATTACTAAACCTATGAAACTTCTATATTTGATGTTTGTTGAGAGAAGGAAGTGAGAAAGTATAATATTATTGTTCTTGTATCTTGAAGACTTCTAGTAGACTAGTACAATCCTAGAAAGGTGAATATTTTTTGACAATGTATTGATGGTTAAGATGATTAACATGTGGACATAGGTGTAAGGGGTTATTAAATACCTTGTGGAAAAATAATGAGGGTCTAAAACATTTCCAACTTTGAATAAGACATTTTAAGGTGCTCTCAGCCTATAGGTTATCATAAAACCCTATACCATACTAGAAGTCTTGTATCTTGTGATTTATTTGGTAAAATGATCTCAAATTGATATGGGAGATAGGATATGATTCATATAAATTTTTTGAGAAGGTTAAAATTTATTTTGAGGTCTGAGGAGTGAGTAATTGGAGTTGTAGTTCTATTCCCCCTTGCTAATCTTTATCCAAACCCTCTTTAGGGAGAATATGTGAGTTGAGGAGATATTTAAAGTGTTTAGAGGTTGAAAATATGATAGTTAGATCATATTTTGTGACATAATTGTTTTTTTACTTATAAATCCATCAAGAATGTGATAATCTAAAGCACAATCCCCTTAAGATCAATTTATCATGCACAATCCATATTTGTTCTAGCAAGTTTTGGTAAGGAATATGGGTATTTGAGAGATATTTGAATTAATTAGAATAAAATAACTACTAGATAGTTTATTCATGTTAAGGGTGATCACTTTTTAATTTTATATATCCATTATAAGCATTGTAAGCAAATGAAATCTTCACATAGTCTTGAAAGTACATAGAAAGTTCTAGAAACTTGGTTGTTGGGTGTATTTTGAGATTGTCAAGGATTAAATAATTATTAGAGAAGGTAGATAAAGTTGGAAAAAACATAATATAGATATTTGAGTTGTTTAAAGTTGATTTAAATTCAAATGAGGCCATTTTGTTGGTCCACAGGGTTGTATAAGCCTGAGTAACATTAGACTAGGGTTTGAGTAGGGAAAGTGAGTTATCTTGTGTTTCCACTAATGAAAAGTCATGAAAATTGGTGATAAATTATGATTTGATATTATATATAATATTAATTAGTTTCTATATCCATATGGTATGGTATAATATGGTGTTTAGAACTATGGGCTTAAATGAGACTAAGAGACCTAATTCCTAAAGAGAGGTGGTGCGTTAATTGGTCTAATATAAGAGTTGGGTCATAAAAGTTTTTGTGTAGTAGGAAGAGCATAAAGGGTATCAAAAAAAGATTTTTTTTAGCTAATAAGCCTCATATTTTGTTCCAGACAAAGATCTTTGTACTTTAGGATGGCTATAATGATTAGGCTAAGAAAACAGGTACTAGAGAAAAGTAAGGAAAGATAGGTATTTTTTTTAATTTTTAGTTGGATTTAGTTGAATTAAGTATGATGAGTATGAATATAAGGTTAGGATCCAACACAAAGGCCTTAGGGACAAGAAGTCATATTGGAGGAATGCATTAGGCCTTCTAGGCCTAATAACCCTTAAAGGTTAAAAGTGAAGAATGAAGGTAAGAAAGTGAGGAGGATGATCAGAGGAATTTAAGATCATGTTATAAGATAATATAAGAGGTTGTAAGAGCTAAAAATAGTGATTGGATGTAATATAGCAATAAAAGGCAATTTGGCCTAGTTAAGCCTATAAGAGACATTAAAGAAGCAAGACAAGTTGAGAGTGAAGAACCAGTTGGTGAAGAAGGAGTTAGTGATTGATTTAGAGGTAATAAGTAAGTCAAATAAGAAGGTATTAAATTTTTATTAGTAGAGGATTTGAGAGTAAGATCAAGAAACTAGTCAAGACACTAACAAGTAAGCATAATAACAAGGTTACTTGTGAGGTCAAAAGAGCAAAAAAATAGGTATTAGAGTTTAGTGTTTTATAGAGTATGAGAGGAATGGAAGTTTCTCTAAATCATTAGATGATACATTTATAAACTAAATAAATAAATATAAAACTATATCAGGCTAGCATAGAATATGGTCACATAATAGAAATGTATCAGGTTAGAAAATATAATTTATAGGAGGTAGTAAAGCTAACATATATTAGGTTGGTCAATGTAGTTGATAAAATACACAGAACTCTATCATATTGGTCAATGGAGTTATCACACAAAACATAATGATATTGGGTAGGAAAATATAATCTAAAAAGCAAATAAGCTAAAAACTTAACTAGATAGTAGAAAAATTAAAGTAGGGACAAACAAATAAGTAGTGTGTGTTTGACATGTAGGCTCTTAGATATAATAATCCCAAGTGCAAATAATAAACAAGGCCCATCTCTAAGGTACGGTGAGAATAACTAGTTGGGGTTAACCACTTACCAATGCACTACAATATTAAATTGCTGAAAAGCTTCCTATAGGTTTAAAAACTAAAAATATTGGGTGTTTGTAATACATTGTTACGTACATGAAAAGTAAATTTCATACATAGTGATGTCTAATGGCTTGAGTAAAGGGGAAATACCCCTCACACCATGGTTAAGGTAAAATTGATGATCACTTGGCCCAGAAAAACATCTTATGTGAGTTTTAAATCTGTCAAAGAATAATTATAGAAAGACAAAATATAAAATAGAAATAAAAATGATTCAATTCAAAACTAAAATTTACAACATGCAATGGAATGAACAAATACTTAGAATGGTATTAGGCTAGATGATATATTAAAAAGTAAATAATGATAAAATAAAATCATATCAAGCTGGCCAATATAATCAGAAGAACACACATGATTATATCAGGATGGATGATATAATCTAGAAAGAACAAAACTGTATCAGGTTGGCCAATATAGTTCAAAAAAATAACAAATGGTATCGAGTTGGTCGATATAATTAGACTGAAATATATACGATGAATTTGATGATGTCACTAAGAAACTAAAATGAATAATATGAAATAGATCCAACCAAAGGTGGGATAAGATTCATGTCGGGCTCACCAAACTGTATGCACGTGCAATGATGACCTAAAAATATCTTCTTTATCTCAATAGACTAGGAAAATAAAAATTAAAAGGGTAAGGACCATTGATATCCATAGATATAGAAAAGGGTAACCTAAAATTAAAATGTCAAGAGGAAAGGGTTCCAAAGTATAATCCTATGACATAAGGATATAACTCTCACTAGGCCTAAAAAAGTGTAAATATGCAAGTAAATTGAATTACTGTAGAGGGGTACAAGTAAAGTAAATGATGGATAAGTGATTGTAGATAAATTAAGGTAGAATGGTCAACAAAATGGGGTTTATAAACATAAGGTGATAAAAGGAAAGCCTAATTAACCTTATATCTATACCAACTTATTTGGTATAACAAATATCCTAAGTAAGGATACACATACATCCACAAAGCAATAAGCAACATCTAATCTACTAAGTAGGTAAAATACAGAGTGCATGGATATAAATAATTACCTCTGAGTGGAACCCTTTGATGCTTCTATTACCCCCTTTAGTTTAAGTTTCCATTTTCAAAATATTATTATAGAATAAAGACCTATATATCCTTATGAATTCTCAATGACCTATCCTATTGAGCTTCAATGACACCACAAGACAATACCTTCAAGATAAAGTTAAAAACTACTAACTCTCCAAAATACTCCTCAAGAAATAAATGCAAGTGCAAGCATAACAAATGAATGTGAAATAAATTTTTAAAATGAAAAATGACCCATATATAGTTCCAATACCCAAACAAACCCTAAAATCTAAGCTGACATCATTAACTAGGCTGATACAATTAGAAGATGTCACTAACATACCATGATATCAATGAGGTTGATATAGTGAAAATGTTAGAAGATACACTTAAAAATGTATTAGGATGGATGATAAAATATAGGGAGAACTAAGGTAAAAAATAAATGGTATTGACCAAGATGATACCATAGGATATATAAGATAGAAAATTTAGACGTCAAGTAGATGGAGAGGAAAGATGGATAAATAATGAGAGGAGGTTAGAATAATAGTAGTGATAGTGCAATAGAATAACATGCAAAAATATCTCAAAAAATTACTATGTGTTGATCCCATTCCATTTCATGTACACCATTTAAGGCATGCACTTAGGTAAATTGATGTGTCAATAAGTTACAAGAGAAAATGTCAGTGAGGTGACAGAATTAAAAATAAGGTGTATACACCACATACTAGAATTAGTTATTAAGTTTATAATCATTAATGCCAAGAAGTTCATGAATTTTTAGTAGTGAGTTTATACTCTAAGAGTATGGAAAATACCACCTATATCTCTTGGATAACTTGTGTTGGCTTGGTTAAGCCACTTGCTTCCTCTTTCACAATGTACACAGTGAGCTAACTAGACATTTAGGCATCACTTTAGATGACCATCAAATGTAGAGATCCCTGTAGGTGGTCATTGTGATTTGAGTATTTGTATTTTAAATTTACTTATGCTACCTGAGGTAATCAAAACCATTCCATACCTAGGTGAAGTCAACTCTACCTTGAGAACCATGTATCATTCTCTAGTTCCATTATTGGCTAAAGGTAGTCATCTCAAGGTTTTAGGTCTTATTTTGAAATTTAACATTGTAGTTTCTGAGTAAATTCATCAATATTCTAAATGCATTGAAAACTTATCCAACTATCAATGATTCTTAGCCTATTGACCTATTCCATATACTGAGATTGACATCAAGTCTATGGTATATGAAATGAGGTTCTTCAACTCATCTAGACTTCATAGGCTTTCTTTGTGAGATGTTACCTTATGAGGCCAATTCATCATTCAGAGATATTAAGGTAAAATTTCCCATATTTATAACCTTCATCAAATCTCTTTCTCACCCCTAACTTTAGACCAAGCAAACAATCTCCATTTGGTTAAGTAAGCAACCTTAACATCATTTGGTTTAGTGTATGCAAAGTTTGAGTGAACCCTATTTGATCATCTCTATAACTCTCTTTTTCAAGTTTATTGGACACTATATGACCCCTTGAAATTATTCATATCATTTACCAAAGTCTATTCTCACCATTGTGCCTTGTATCCTCTTTTCACTGTGTATACCGACCTGTTGGTTTACTTCTACCCATTGAGACTTCCAAGGAATAATCCTCTTGACTCTTTGTTTTAGATTGTATCAATATTGTCTTCCTTAAATTATCTCTTCAAGAGGAATGTGTAAGTCCAACTAGATATCAAGTATTCTCAAATTTGCCTTTTAGATGCATAGGACTAAGCATACAGTGGTTCATGTATAGGGATTTGTATGTAAGAATTGGGGTCTCTTCATTCACTAATATCTTTTTGGTGATATTCAATAAAATTATCCAAAATTTAATGAGTCTCAAAGAGTTAAAGGTACACCTCAATTTTGTCAATACACCTCCAACATAGACTTAGACTCATGAATGTCTACTTGTAGGCTTACAGGCCTATGTGTGACTGAAACACTTTATGACTCTTATTTGAGGCTATACTTGGACTATTGTATTAATTATTCCATAATTATAATGGTGAATTGGTGTCTTGGAATCTTCTAATATTATTTATCATTGATATTTGAGCCAAATTTGGCAATCAAACATGTAGAGGATTGTTCATACATTGATAATGTTTCCAAAGACCAAGATGCTTGAAGACTATGGACAAGAATCACATCTCAAGGGAATAAAACATGAATTATATGAAGTTGAGGGATATTACATGAATGATGAAACATTTGGAACCTTTGAAGGTAACAACCATCACAAACCAACTAAAATTATTTGCAACTGGAGTGATACGTTCCATACTCTTGAGACATATCCCTCTTTGTTGAAAGTAACTCATGGAATTGAATTGGATGATGAAACCAAAAATTAAAAAATATATTTGAACTCTGAAAACATCCCTCAAAACTATTCTTCTCCATAAAATTCCAAAGTGGAGAAATAGGAGTAAACTCAGACCCTACTTGGATGGACAAGGCATAGTGACCTACTGTCACTCTTGGTGATTGTTCATAAAGGAGGGGTCATGAATATGAAAAAAATTATACTATTTTAAATATTATTGTGATCCCTAAAAATAACCAAAGTTTTATCTACCAACTCTCTCTTTCTTGGCTGTACCATCCACTTGAATTTTGCCTTTCTGAGCTTGTGAAGGCAATGATGGAGGAGAGAGAGTGTCTGAAGCATCTATATGACTTCAAACTTGATCCAAATCTATAATATGTATTTTTAAATCCCAATGGACACTCTAAAATAGTGTTTACTTGAAATAATATCTTCCAAGGCTGTTCAAGTACCCAAAAGTTCTTGTAAAGAGGTAGTTTGCTTCGTTTAGGCATTGAACTACAGATTTTATCAGTCTCTAACCATCCCTAAACATTATATGACATCAAATAAATTTGGGAACATTATTTAAATGTTTTCATGTGAATATGGTACGTACAATTCCTCCAAATAGGCCAAAAAGGTGACTAAAATGACAATTTAGTACATACGAACATAATAAAAGGTCAACACATGATATTTTCACCATAAAGACACTTTAAAAAAAAATTATAATTAAATTAAACCATGTCATAACTTTTAACACACTTGACAACACAAAGACCTTATGAATGACCCCTAGGATTAAATAAATACACATTAGACCAAACTTTGGACCAAGCTAAACAAGGATAAATGTGACCACATGCTGAACATTTAGGACAATTTAAGACTATGAAAAGACCATATAATTTTTTTTAAAACCCTATGAAAGTTTAAACCTAGAGGGGTTGACCAATTTTTTCATGGGGTCAGAATTTGGTCAATAGTTACCTCTCCAAAGAGGTCTATGAAGCCTTTAGCATTATCAATAATCTATTTAATGGTATGGAAAGGGATTACTTGGTTGCAAGTGTGTTAAGGATGTTAAGAGAGTCTCCTTTTTTGATTATATTTTCAATCTTGGATTGAGTTACAATCTCAATACCCCTTAGTATAACTTTAGCCACTGCCTAGGGGACTTATATAAGCTGCCATTACCACCCCATTAGAATCCATGATAACCCCCCATCCCCTAACATTTCCTAGTTTACTCTTTTAGGCCCTGTAAAAGTTCAAATTCATCCAACCCATAAGTGGTTTAGACCATTTGGTTAGACTCCTATTAGATTTCAGCCTATAACTATCAAACACTTGATTTATGTTCTAGTTGAGGAAGATAGAAAGCTCATCCTTCAAAATTGAGTCCTTGTATTTGGGAGAAAAAACCTTCCAATTCTCTATGATTATGAAACCCAATAAAAGGAAGTTATACTTGTAATTCCTCCTATTATTGATGAAAACACAATCATTTATAGCTTTCCAAATTTCCAAGAACTAGTGTGGAAGAGCCTGTTGGCACAAGAAGGAAAGGGAAGGCAACTTCTATGGTGGCTTTAACTAAGTTATTAGATATAGAATGGATTAGATCAGACCCATGCCATATTCAGTTTTTGGAGGAGTAACTCTAGGACTAGAGACCTAAAGGGATGAGCCAAGAAAAGGTAGTGGACCGATTCCTTAGAGGTTTTACAAAAGGAACACCTGTTTGGGATTATCATACCACACTTTGAAACATTGTTAATAGTAAGGATTTTGTCTTAAGCCAATACCCAAAAAAATATGTTGAATTTAGAAGTGAAGTGCTTGACCCAAAGAGGTATCCATTGATCCCACTCCTCATCCAAATTCAACTCCACAAGGTAGCTTTATTTCATCGATAAAGTCCCACTACCATCAGCTAGCCAAAGCAAGATGTCTTCTTTGGGGAAGATGGGGATGTCAAACTACTAGATATTTACCTTAATATCTTGAATCACTTTTGCATTATTAGATTCTAGGTGCAAAGTTTTCTAGGAGTTGATGCCATCCACATAATTCTAGTAGTCTTTGACTTTTGATCCCAAAAGGTTCTAAATGTGAGATTGAGATTGTTCTAGGGAGACTGAGTAGCAAGTGGGGACTATAAGATCCATGGGTCATCCTATAATTTAACCTTCTCCCCATTACCTACCTACCATATGTTTCATTTTTGTATAAGGATCTTGCAACTAGAAATGGCTCTCCAAATCTAAGCCATCTTTAGGGCCTTCCTCTCAGATAAAGTTATCCTCATTGCTTCCCTCCAAATACTTGGCCTTGATCATTCATGTCTAGTTCTTGTCCTCCATTTATAGCCCATTTTGGCAATAAGGGCATATTCATGTTTTTGACCCACCGAAGCCCAATCTCCACATTTTCCTTAGGGAGGTAAGCTTTGTCCCAAAGGACTAGAGGTAATATGAATCTATCTTCAAATCCTCTCCATAAGAAGTTACATTGGATTTATTTAATTTTATCTACTACTTTGTTGGGAATGCGAAAAAAGGAGATGAAGTAAATTGAGATGCTTTGAGTGGATCTTTTGAGTAATTGGAGTTTTCTTGCCTGAATCAACAGATGGCCCTTCCATCTTGAAAGTTTATTTTAAATTATATCCTCTAGAGGATTCCAAAAATCTGACTGCATTTTTTCGGTAAAGAGTGAAATCCCAAGATAAGTAAAAGGAAGGTTGTTGATTTGGCATTCCATAATAATGACAAACTTATTCTGAATGCCAACATGTGTGTTAAAGAAAAAGATCAAGGTTTTTCTAAAGTTTAATACATTGATTTGAAACACTCTCTTAATCCAAGAGAATATTTTTGAGAGCCCTAACTTCTACAACTGAAGCTTCTCTAACGAGAAACATGCCATCCAAAAACTGCTCATGGGTGATGGGAATACTGTTCTTGGCCACCTTGATGTCATTGATGATGCCATGGGCTCGGGCATCCTAGATGCTTCTTCCCAAGTTTTCATCTATAATGATGAAAAAGTAGGGGGAAAGGGCATCGTTTTACCTTAGACCTCTGCTAGATGAG
Organism: Torreya grandis; assembly: GCA_037957365.1. NCBI lineage: Eukaryota > Viridiplantae > Streptophyta > Pinopsida > Cupressales > Taxaceae > Torreya > Torreya grandis. The sequence goes on from JARHVA010000003.1 coordinate 10,595,039, forward strand.
AAATATCCTTTGGGGACTCCATTGACTAGGATATAGAACATAGGAGTCGATATACAACTATGGATGAGTCCTTTCAAGGTGTGACTAAACCCAAGTCTTTCAAGGACTTTGTTTAGGAACCTCCATGATACCCTATCATAAGCTTTATTCATATCCAATTTCACAAACATGCCTTATCTAGTGGAGTTTGAAACAAAGTGTAATGCCTCAAGGATGATAATGATCCCATTAGTAATTTGCCTCCCAGATATAAAAAATACCTTTAGCTCTATAATAATCCTCTCCAAGAGGGGTTGAATCCTTTTAACTAGAGTTATTGAGCATATATTATATGTAGTAGTACACAGGCTACTTGGTCTGAACTCCTTCAGTGGAATTTGCTCTAGATTTCTTGGGGATAAGGACAAAAAAAGACTATTCATTTATTTTAGAATAAATCCAACTATAAAAAATTTACACACCATGGTCTCTACTTATATATGAATGATTCCCATTTTTTTGAAAAAGAGTAGGGGAAAGCTATCAGGCCCTAGGGCCTTACTTCCATTCATGGATAATACGGCCGCTTTAACTTCCTTTGTTGAAGGGAGATTGATGAGCTTTGAGTTCTCTATTTGGAAAATCATTTTGGGTAGGTTTTATAGAAGCCTTTCTTCTAGAAGTATGTCTTGTGAACCATTTTCCTTCAGTAGGTTCTTAAAATATTGAATGATCTATTCATTAATAACATCCTCATGAATTAGTTCAATGATTTTATTTATATTTATGTTTTTGAAAGCTAAATAGTGGAAGAATTTGGTGTTCCTATCACCTGCCTTTAGCTAGAGGCATCTAGATTTTTATTGATAAAAGGTCACTTCTTTGGCTTCGATATTGTGATACTTGCTGAAAATATATTTTTCCAATGAGGCCAATGGCTCATTAGATCTGTGAAAGGATGCATACTCTTCTAATTTCTATAGATACTCCTCTAGATACTTTTTTTGGTTAAAAATATTTCCATCTAACCTCTTTATTCCAAACTTTTAGCTTTATCTTAAATGATTCAGTTTTTGGACCAAAATGTACATATTAGTTCATGAGAAGGGTTCTTTCCACCAATCATTAATAGAGTCAAAGAGATTAGGATGATGCATCCACATACTTTTGAATCTAAAAAGACAATTCTTAGGTTTTGAAACCTTTTTCCCTCCAAAGACTATAGGGTTGTGATCCAATCCATTCACGATCAATGAATATAGAGAGATAGTGTAATGTATGTCCCAATTAAGAGAAACTAAAAATTTGTCATGTCTTACTTAAATTTGGTCCTCCCCAATCCTTTTTATTTGACCATGTGAATGGATTGCTTTTGAGTTCCACGTCCACAAGACCTAATTCTACTATAAGATCATTCATCTCAACCATGCTCTCTATGAAGTCCATCAATCCACCTTTATTTTACATCAGGTTTGGGGGAATTGAAATCTCTAGAAACCAGTCATTTCCAGTTAATGCTAAGTCTCCTAAAGTTAACTAGATCCTCCGAGAGTTTCCTCCTAGCTGGTCTAGAGTTAGGGACATAAATGTTGGACATTATCCACTCATCATTATTAGTATTATTCTTCAATAATACAACAACATGATTATTTATCCTTATCAAGGCTTCTCCTTCTAGGTTTTGTGAGTTTCATAAGACAACTATCTCATCTGAGGCTCCATTTGAGCTTGAACCAATATAACTATCCCTTTTCCAAAATTTGTCAATACACCTTTTGAGATATTCTTCAGACATCTTAGTTTCTTGGATCAACAATATAAGAGGGTCATTCCTTTTTCTCAAATTATTTACCAGCATCTATTTTTTGGGGTGGTTAAGCCTCCTCACATTCCATGATAGGAACTTCATTTATTTAGTCTAGTGAAGTGGTTCTTAAAGGTTTTTTGGTTACCTTTAGCTATCTCATTTATTGTTTCTTTCATCTTAACTACGCAAAAGAGTTAAAATGATTAAATGACAAAATGACAAAATATATAATTATTAATAATGTACCAAAAATATAAATAAATAAATAAATTAAAAATAATTATAAGTTTATCACAATTCAAAAAATTATACCCTTAAATTGAAATTAATATTACCTTTCACTGTCTAAATTAATTTATATGGTTATATTTCCCTCTATTAATAATATTTATTAGTAACCTTTACTATTTAATTAGGTAAAAAAATCATTAAAAAATTAAATAATATAATAATATAAAATAATTATTAATTATTAATAACATACCAAAAATATAAATAAATAAATTAATTATAATTATAAATTTACAATTTAAAACCTTCAAATTAAAATTGATAGTCACATTTATGATCTAAATTAATTTGTATGATTAAATTGCTCAATAATATATCACTAACCTTCAATTTGTACATCGTACATTATAATAACTTCCATGAAGTAATATGTCTGATTAATAATTAATTACTTGGACCCATGTTCTCAGAAAAAAAATACCATAAAACTTAGTAATAATTACATACACCTTGGCTATCAAAGTACCTAAAAATTAAAATATGTAATAGATGAAATGACGCTAAAAAGTACAAATAGCTGAGGTTTAACTAATATATTAGATCGATAAGAATCTTAAACAAATATTTTTAATCAACTTTCATATATTTGTATATTATACAGACTAATCAAGGATAACAAACATGACAGAGACTTGCAAGATGAATCCCTTGTTAAGCTATAAATAACTTTCATGCTTGAATCCCTTGAAAATTGCCATGAAACTTTCTAACTATGGATTACTTAAGTGACTTCCTTGTATGATCTTGAGGCTTCATGCCAGATTCACTTTTTTATATCGTATATAACATTACAATCCGTTTATTTTTCAGGAGATTATTTATTTATTTTTATTTATTATTATATATATATATATAGGATATAACTTTTTAGTAGGGAATTTGTTAGTGCTCTCTTTATCATTGAAACTAATATTTTGAAGGCAAAAATACAGTTATAATTAATTATATCAGTCAGAGGTGATTCCATCATATTTAGAGAGTTATATGAAATCATTTAAAAATTCAGAATTGCATTTTGATATTTTTAATTAAGTTTTTTATTTTAAAAATTGAATAATTTTGTAATCAGATATTAATAAGAATTCATCCAACATTATAACTTTTAGGTTTATAAAATAATTATAATTTTTTAAGTCTATCTAAATTTGTATGTAAATTTTTTTAAAAATAACAGCAATCAAATTTATATATAAAAATTATTAAAAATAACAACTGTTAAAAATAGTAAAGTCAATAAATTTTAAATAAAATTTAAATTTATTTATGTCAATTATAATTTCTGAATTGAAATTTATTTAAATATTTTTATATAATAATTTTAATTATTCATGAAAAATCAATAAATATTATTATTTCATAAATTTATGATCTTTACTTATTATAACTTTTGATTTGCTAAATCATAAATTCATCACATTTTAAGTCTAATATATACCTGAGCCTTGATTTTGTTTGTTTGTGTAGAATCCAAGGAACTACTTCAACATATTTTATGCATGTTTGGACTCCTTCCTCAAACAATATTTCTAAGGAAGCAGGTAAAATGTCTAGGGTTTCATTTACGTGCAAGAAAGAAATGCTTATTCCAAAGTGAGATGATTACATGGGATGAATACACTTTATGTAATTCTCAACAAATTTATTGGGAGGGATCCTTAGTCTCATGACAAGAAAAGAAGAGATATCATAACACCATTACTCAGGGCTTAAAACACATAAATTTCTTTAAAATTTGAGAAAGAAGGTAAACAAGATAACTTAATATTCCACACCACAAACTCTTAATTCTTAATTCATGTTTGATGGTTGTGTCACATCAATAAAATTTGAAAAATAAAAAAATTATTAATGATTTAAAAGTTGTCAAAGAAACTACTTTTTTCTCTAGTCATACTTGTTAGCAAAATTGGTCTCTAATTTTTTCTTTTATTTTCATCGTTAGAAATTATATCTGCATGTGTGATAGAATGGAGCAAAGTTTTATGATGATGAAAATAAAACAATTGTTTGTTTGTTAAGTTTGTGTGAAAGATGATGCAACATTAGTTATTTTAGAGATGCTATTGAATAACTGTAAAATAAAAGAAAGAAACTGGTGGTGTGGTCCAATTTCAACATGAGGATGACTAGTTTCCATATAGTGGCTTTGAATAGACATATTCAAATATGTAGCAAACTAAATTCCATGTGGTCGCTTTGTCATATATATAGATATGAGAAGAGAGAAATTAAAATTTGGCCTGAAAAACTATAAATTCTACATCTAAAAAAATAGTTTATATTAAAATACAGAGATACAATTAAGTTAATTATGGTTATTCAATCAACTCAGTTAGTATAAGAATATAAAATAAATAAAATAAAAATTAGATCAATCATTGAAAAGTGTATATAATATCTTAAAATAAGGATATATATGGAATATTTTAATATATAAATGTTTTATAGTTTATAAAATAATGTGATTAGAAACTTTTTAATCGGTTTAAAGAAAATAATTTCATAAAAATTTGATATTTTTTGTTTTGGTAGGATTTAAATATTTGTCTTGTGAGACCTTCACGTTACAATATTTATAATTAAAAAAAATTATCTAAATAATTTTAAAATGTATTTAAAATTTATAATTAAAATGTAATCGATTAACTATTATATGAGAAAGTTATTTTTAGTGTGACCTTATTTTTATTATTATAATATATTAAAATTAACATAAAAATTAAAATATATTAAAATTATATATTATAATAATAAACCATCAAATTGATATAAAATTAAATTTTATATAAATATAGAAAAAAAAAATACTTAAAAAATAAATATAAAATATATAAATCAAAGATATCCAACTTAAAATAATAAATAAGGATTTTTTTCTTGTAAACTATTACCAATTTAAGTTAAATTATTATTTTTATTATAAATCTGTCACTATATTAAATGTAGTTAAAAAATATATAAAAATAAAATAGAAACAATTTTTTTATATATCTATATTGTATAAAATTTTAAAATAAATGTATACAATTTTTTATAGACATATTTTGGATCATAATTGGTGAATAAATACCCTAAAAATAAATCAGAATTTGGAATCTGCAATTTAAAAAACTCCAATATCTCAAATATACTTTATTTAAAACCATCATGGCACACAATAATACAGCCAAACAAACCATGACACACAATAACAGAGACATGCAAGATACAATCAGAAGCACCAAAAGAAAGATTCAATTATATCAATTTGAATATTTATATGCACTTTAAAAACAACGAATTAGCATAAAGCCAATTGCATGTAAATAGGGCAAGACTTATTGCCCTTATTTAGATTCATAGAATCAGGTAGCTTTTGTCATTTTTTATTTGGCATTACATTTCCACACATAAATTCAGAAGAGTATTACTGATAAAAAATTATATCTAACAACTAGATTCACTAGGATAAGGACGACCAATATATTTGACAATTTGTCGATCAAAATACCAATCTCCCACGGCCTCTGCAATTGTCTGATACCCAAATGAAAAAATTAATTAGTTTATCTTAATTTTTGAATATTATTTAATAATTGAATCTTAATTCATCCAATTTACCTTCGAGTTTAGTCTCGGAGAATCTAGCGAGTGCCACAAATCTGATAAATGAGTTTGGCAATGTGCAAGGCAGGAGTTGATAAAATACCCTCCAGTTTTGGAAGTCCAAATTGGTTGGAGTGCCGTCAGCATTTTTTCCCTAAACCCTATAAAATTAGCCAATGGTAGTTAAGGATTTGACATGTTACCATGACCTAATCTTCCTCTAAAATTTATAGAAGAAAAAATCTAAACATAATGCTTTTAATATAAAAAAAAACAAAAACAATATAGATGTTAAGATACCTTGTATTATTTGTAACTGTGGTGGAGTGCAATTTTTCATATTTTGCTTGCAAAGTTTCCACTTATTCATAGGGTCTACATTGCTTGGAGCTAAACTGAAAACAATCTAGGGAAAAAAAAGATTTTTAAGATTTTGAGATTTTCTTATAATATAATACTATTGGAGAATAATTTCTGGATAAAAATATTTTTAAAATTCTGAAATTATTTTTATAATGTAATATCATTGGAGATTAATTTTCGAATAAAAAGATCTTAATTTTTTTTTAAAGATTTCTAGATTGTTTTTATTGATTTTGAGATTATTTTTGTAATGTAATATTAATGGAGAAAATTTCTGGATAACTGCTTAATAATCTTTTGTCAGTGATAATAAGTGCAATGGTTGAATTAAAAATGTCAGAATTAAAAAGAAGTTAACCAGTTATATTCAGAAATTATTTTATCATCATTCTTTTTTTTTTAAAAGGATGAAAACAAAACTCAGTTTATTTAAAAAACTGATCTGATTAACGAGGACAAATTACCTGCCAATGATCATACGCTGAATTGACAATAAACAGTGGAGTTTCTATTGATAGCAACACATATTGCGGGAAGAAGCACTGCCATTTTTTAAGGGTTAGTAATGCTAGAAAAAAGATTATAGTCTAGAGAAAAAGAAGCTATGATATTATAGGTAAAAATGTATGAAGTATATGAACATTATAGTTACCAAGCTTGGATCCATTTTAGATGTGCAGTTTGGATCCAAATCTTTTGCTGATCCCTATAACCGAAATTTCAATGTCATTTGCAATTAGCAAAGGAGTAGACTCAAAAAATACAGATGTGAAATTGTTGAAAAAGAAACATGTTATAAATATTAAAATTATATAAATTATTATATCTAAATTAAGGTGTGGTATTGTAATTAATAAGATTAACTAAACTTCAAAATGCTTTTACAAATTTTTGGAAAATTAAGTGGTTAAAATTAGGTGGTGTTATTTTTAAAAAAAAACTCACTAATTAAAATGTATACTTATTCAACATTGTAAATCCAAACAAAAATGCTAACATTTTAATTCCATAAAATACCTTCAAATATATTAAAAACGAAAACAACATAACACAGTGTATACGCTGTATAAAGACCATACCTGTAAGGTAACAGTCTCATTGAAAAAAGACCTTATGGAATTCCTTCCTGCAATATTATTTCTGCTCCACATACAAGGCAACCATAAATAAATTTAAGAAGCAAAATCAAATTAAAATTGGATTTTTACTATTTCAAGAAGAGAGATGAGATTGGGGCCATACACATCCATGAACATTCCAGCATCTGCCATACACTTGACTTTGACATTCACTGGCAGAAACTCCCTAAACTTATCGCAGTAAAAAATTGTTGTCAAACCTCCTGCCGAGCAGCCGCTCAGTAGAGCCTACAAAAAGATTGAAACACATTACTATAATGCATAGTTACTGGGAAATTCTGGTATAGGGACAAAATTTGCATCCCCATTTTTATAACCAATCTTTTGGTGACTATATTTACATATGATATAGCCCTACCTTTATTCATTTACTCAGCAACATTGATTTGAATGGCATCCTTGTACCAGTATCAATATCAATACCAGTACCATGCTATAAAGTCATTGCCCTACATACATATAAGAAATCAAAGGATGGTACCTGTTGAACTTTATCCAATCCTTTTGTCAAAAGATCTTCCATAACAGCTAGCCAAATCCTCTGCCCTCTATAATGGAGATTGGTGACCTGATTCATTATACTAGTATGATAATGTGCAGAGAGAGAAAGAGAGAGAGTTTATTTATTTGGAGGATTAGAGCTTAAATCGGTTTAGGGTATACAAATTTAATTTTTTTAGCATTCACTACCAGATTTACCTCCTCCACATCTCCAGTGAATGAAGATCCATCACAGTATCGAACAAAAACTCGGTTCCAATTGTAAAAATCTGTTTCAAAATTCCAAGATTAGAGAGAACAAAAGATAATGCATATTAACTCTCCTATTTTACAAATACCTGGATTTTGTGATTGATTAGCGCTCAAAATGCCTTGAAAGGCCATTTTTCCCATTAGAAGAGACGAACCGCGTGCAGTGTGCGAGCGGAAAGAGCAAGATCGCATATCGTTACACCATCCTCCACCCTGTATACTAAAATTTCATATAAATAGATCGACAGACTTCAATCCAATAGAACAAATAAATGATTAAAGAGCGTAGATAATGTAGATAAGTTTTCTGGATCCATTGTGTTTGAAGGAGCAAAATTTCATGGTAAGAAATAAGATTGATTTCAGTCCAAAGAAGATAAAGAAGATCGATTACGAAATATGTTTTGTTTTTATGGATGAGGATGATTGCACATATGGTACTCCAAAACATCAGATTTAATTTCTTTTCCAAACACAATGAATCCACAAACCTTTTTACCAAACAAAGAGATTGTTGATGATTAATAGGTTACCTCGATATAAATAAGCCAGTTATTTGAGCCAGATCCAAATCCCTTGTCTAAATTGTAAGCAGGTGGGCTTCCGTCCAAACAAACTGTACCCAACAAAAATTTAGAAGGCACAAGTTAGGTATCAAAACAATCATGAAGTGCAGTCTAAAATTTAGAAGGCACAGGTGGGATTTAACCACAAGTACAACCATGAAGTGCAATCTAATTTTTTATCTCTAGACTAATACCGAGCCAATTCATGGAAAAACATCTGGTTTTTTTGAATGGAAAAAGAGAAATCTAATTTTAATAAGAAGCCGCATTTTCAACGAAAAAATATCTGATTTTTTTAATGGAAAAATGGAAAATCTAATTTTAATAAGCAGCAGCAATTCCTTAATCGCTCCATAACACAGATTCAGTTCTTAAGAATATAGCTTACCAGCTTCTTTAGCGACTGCATTCCATACCACAGTAAGGTTGACCTGACTAAGACGAATTTCTACAGATTCTACTTTAAGAGCTACCATTAACAATAGAATTACATAAAACAAATGCATCTTGAGAGTTCTTCCCATGGACATTCTGCAAGTATGGAGTTAGAACCCAGTGCTTACACTGCTACAAATCTACAATCTACAACGCCCTTAATACAATTTAGATTTTTTTTAAAGATACTGTGTAAGAGTATTTCCAGCTCTATATTTAAGATCAACACCAAATCTTTAAACTGTATTCTTGTTCTTATCAAGATGAGGACAACCATTTTTCACTTGTAATTTCCAATGTGATTGTCTATTTATATACACATTTTTGAATTCGAGAGGGCCCGTAGATCGTGAGGCTTGGAAATATAATTGTTTGGGATGCTTCCAACAGTCCTAGTTGGAGGATATTGATTTCTTGCGTAGGCTATTATAATAATAATAATAATAATAATAATAATAATAATAATAATAATAATAATAATAATAAGAAGAAGAAGAAGAAGAAGAAGAAGAAGAAGAAGAAGAAGTGATCAAATAGTATAATATTATTTGGTAGAAAAGGCTTTATTTAGGGTTCAAACGTCCATCAATAAAAGCGCTGATCATGAGAATTTCTTCTATATTAGCCATTGAAAAGCGAATCTCTTCACATTTCCATCCAACAACAACAACAATAATAATGTTTTACAAACATTTTCATAACAACAAATTTTGCCACACTGTCAATAGAGTTCTATCCTAGTTTTAGATCTGGTTTCTAATAGCTATTATATTGTTCTACGTTGTAGTGGGTAGATTAAAATAATAATTTATTTATTTATTTCAATGTTTTTTTGGGAAGGTTTATATATAAGAATTTTACCATAAAGCTTATGGAGGGGGGCTTTCTAACCTTAAGTTGTTAGGTGAGGTACTTAAGTTATTAATGGTGTTCTTATAGCATCAAAGTGTTTGGATAATTGATAAGAATGATTTTCTTTGTTAGATTATTTTATCATCCAAAATACTTTAGTTTGTTTATGTAATTACGTTTTTTATTGTTGGGATAATTTTACTAGTTAATTAGTTTTTTAATAAGCCATTTCATCTTTTCATAAGCTTTTAAAATTTATTTTATATAAAAACAAAATCAATTCTTATATTGAATATATTTTATGAATTATTCCTCTTCATCCTGGTTCTAACAATGGTATCAGAGCCACTAAGAGGATTGAAGCAGTTTGGAAAAGCTGGCACAAGATAATCTGAATAGCCTTTTGGAATTTTGAGTCTAGATTAAGCCTCTTGTACAATTCATACCACTTGTACGAGGAATGTTAGAAACTAAAGATTAACAGGAGATAATTTCTCCACTTGACACTTAACTGTCTGTTCCACCTCCCTCCTCATGCATGCACAACAGTTAACAAACAGTTAGAGATCAGTTAGTTCAAACAGTTAAACAACAGTCTTACTCCTTGCTAAGTTTGCATGCAGTAGCAGTTGAAGTTAGTTTTAGATTAGTTAAGGATTAGTTTATTTTCAGTTTGATTTGCCAAGAAAATCTATTTAAAGATCTCTTGGGCGCAGCTTTGAATGTACAGATCAAGAAAGATTAATAAATGATGCAGGAGCATCGAATGCTTAGATATGCTAGGGATATTTTAAAAAAAATAAAAAATAAAAATAAAAATAAAAAATAAATAAAATTGTGGACACTTGTCAAAAGGAGAGGATAGGCTTATTTGGGTATTTAGTTATTGATAATCGTGTTAAAATCACAGGAGTCAGCGATAGGTGGCGTAGGTTAGGAGCAGTTGAATAAGTCTATGTTTAAAGCATCTTGTTGAGTCTTATTAGGAATTAGTTGGGTGTGTTAGTAATAAAATATGATTATTTCAATATGGGAAGCAGGAGTATAGGCAGTAGAGTAGGAGTTCGTATAGGAAGAAGTGAAGGAGCAAGTCTGGAAAAAGGACTGCATTTTTATTTGATTGTAACAGATTTGACAAAATAGTAAGATGGTGCGCTTGATGGAGAGATGTATGTATTTTGATAGATTTTGTAAAAAGGATTGTTCTGAATGAAATATGATTATGGCGTGGTTAAGAAGAGAAAATGCCGGAGTTGGATTTAAATGTTCGTAGAAGCCAATTTTCAATTCTGTGAATAAGAAGAAGAGGCGTTTGGGCTTAATTGTATGCAGTTTGGTTTTGAGACTGCTGGAGGTGTTATGACTGTGTTGATTCCAATGAAAGTTGAGGTGAGAGTGAAGTTTTGCTGTTGTATATTACGCTTTTGTTAATTTTTAACATTTCCTATTATCGCATCAAATATTCATAAATCCAGTGGTATTTGGCGAAGATCCGCCGAGACTCGTTTTGTTTTAATTGTTGTTAATCAACCACAAGAAAAAGGACGAGGTCAAGTTAAAAAAAAATAGTGTAGGTTTTTTTTTTTGAAGTGTGGTTTGGCAACCGCTGCAAGTACATAGAAAATTAAGAAGCCCAAAAGAAGTTAAAAAAAAAAAAAAGTTATTACTATTAGTTGTTTGGTTGTTGCGGTTTGAACTCGCGACCGCTGTGGACACTAAAGAAGAGTAAAAAGCCGTGAAGACAAAGATAAAAGGCAATTTTTTTTTTTATAGTTACTGGATTTGAACGCACAAGCTTTGTATGCATTAAGGAAGTGGGAAGAACTGAAAAGACCGAGTAAAAGCACCCATTGTTTTGGTGTTGTTGGGCTCTTCTTGGCGACTGTTGTATGCATTGAAAAAGTTAAAAAGCTGAGAAGACTTAAGAAAAAAAAAATTCAGTGTTCTTGTTGCTCAGGTTCGCTCGTCTGATCGTAATATGTATTGAAAAGGTAGAGTGGAAAATACAGAGAACCAAGTTTTCCAGAATCCACGGACTATGAAGACAAAGGTTTGAGAAATAGAGTTCCTAATACCATCTTAGCTCAGCTGGTAGAGCCTTTTGGATCAGAATGTTGTTTTTGTAGACATAATGCACTGTAAGAAGACTGCAAATAGAAGTAAACAGAGTGGAGTGGTTAAAGCTGCCAATGCTGTTTACAAGAAGAAGAAAACTAGAGAAAGTACTGTTTGGAGAAGGTACTGTATAAAGACTAAGGCTAGCAAGTCAGGTAGTTGATCAAAGTTTTGTTTTGAAGTTTCCAGATAGTCATGTTCTCATCATTTGGTATCAGAGCCCAAGGTTCGAGTTCTTGGAGAAGCAGCTACAGCAAAGAAATAGGTATGGACGTTTTATGAAAATATTGTTCTGAAGAAATTGTATTATTTGCATTTGTAAAGTTGGAAAAGGTAGAAATTTTTGAATTTTGATGAAGAACAGAATAGCAGTAAGGCTTGAAAGGTTTGAAAAGAAGTGAAAACCCTTGAAGTGGAAAGAAAGGAGTAAGTGGCAAGAGAGAGTCCAAAAGCCATAGAGGCTTGAAGAACAAAGAAAGAGAGCTAGTAAGCTCGTGGAAAAAGGAAAAGATAGAAGTTTGTATTCTTCTAATCAGTGTTGGACAGATATAATGTATTTTGTGAAGTTGCAGGATCAAGGCAGTCAAGTCATTGAGGCTTAAGAGGAGAAGAAGCCAAGGAAGGCTTAGTGGAAGAGCTAAGAGAAGCTCTAGAAGAAGAGCAAAGGGAATTGCTCAAGAAGAAGAAGAAGATCCAAAAAGAAAATTTGGATAGCTTGCCAAAAGACTAAGGTGAAACAGACTTAGGTGAGGTAAAGAATGGAGATTGAAGGATTGAGAAGAGTGATAGAGGGACTGCCTAGAAGAAATGTGAACCAGATAAAGAGAGAGAAACAAGAAAGAGAAAAACAAAAGAGACAAAGAGAGGAAGAGTACCAAAGAGAAGTGAATGAGATAAAGGCAAGGATAGCCATGATAAAATGCATGGTAGAAAATATGGAAAACCCATGGCAAGGATGGGTAATGAAAAAGAAAAGAGTAAGATGGCCAGTTAGATTAGTGATGGAGAGAAAAAGAACAAAAAGGCTAAGAGTTGCCTTAAGGAGAGAGAAGAAGAAGTATAAAAACAAGGATAAGCTCAAGAATGAAGAGCTTGAAGAGAAATTTCAGTTTGAAGAAGAAGTTCAGTATGAGACGGATCTCATCATTGAAGAAATGGACAAACAGCAAACAATTACTCCAAAGAGCAAGTGGCCAAATGTTTTTGTATTTGAAATTTCATTTGATGTTTTGTTTACAGGAAAGCATGTTGAAGAAGAAGGAGAAACATATGATCCAATGAAGATGCTCATGGATCAAGGAGGTGAAGCATCTCATGGGGGAGTGCTTAGACAAGAAGAAGAGGCTTGTTGTAATGCCTCCAGTGATGAAGACATGAAGAAGGATCAACATAAAGAATTGATTAAGCATGAAGAAGAAGTCCTTACTCAAGAGGACAAAAGAAATGAAGAGCTGCATGTTGATGAAGAACGAAGGTATAGTGATCAAATTTCAGCATTGGAAAAGATTGAAGATGATAATTTTAAGTTGCATGATGTTGATATAGTTGATTTTGATTCAAATGTATTAATCACTAAGAAGGAAGATCTGCAATGTGAAGGAGAAATGTGGCAGTTTGATCAAGCATTTACAGGTGAAGGAGAGTTGTTTGATAAGAAACAAGGAGTAGAACAGCTACAAGAAGAAGATGGAGAGAAGGTTAAGTATTTAGACCTGACAATTGAAGAAAATAACCTGAAGGAGATAGAAAAACTTGATGGAGAGTTTCTAGTTGAGGAACCAAACAAGCATTTTGTGTATCAAAGTAGAGAGCAATTGTTGGAAGAGTTGGCAGCATTAGAATATGCCATTAATCATAAAGAGAATACCAAAATTTGTCCTATAACAGTATCTGAGGAGTTAGAATATTGCTGTAGAGAAGAAATGAAGACAAAGGACCAAGAAGTCACATTGGAACAGCAAGTACGGGTTCAGAAATTTGCAGAGACCCAAGGGTCTCAAATGTTTGTTTCTAACTTTGCTTTGAATGGTGATTGTACAGGTTTGCTTGATAAGGAGGTGAAGTACTTGGAGAAGAGAGCTCTTCTAAGAGTTCAAAGAGAGAGAATGGAAGCTGATATCCTCATTCAAGAGGATGAATATGAAAAGAAGAAGACTGCAAAGAAGATGAAGAGGCAGCAAGATATACATTGGAAGATAAAGACAGCAAGCAAAAACAAACACAAGTGTGGAAGTCAAGAACATGCACATTTGTATGAAAAATTGAATGAAGAAGACATTTATTTTTGTAAAAGTTTTTGGGCAAACAAATGAAACTCATGAGCAGGAGCTCATGAAACTTTTTAAGCCCAGGAATCTGATGCAGGAGCATCGAATGCTTAGATATGCTAGGGATATTTAAAAAAAAATAAAAAATAAAAATAAAAATAAAAAATAAATAAAATTGTGGACACTTGTCAAAAGGAGAGGATAGGCTTATTTGGGTATTTAGTTATTGATAATCGTGTTAAAATCACAGGAGTCAGCGATAGGTGGCGTAGGTTAGGCGCAGTTGAATAAGTCTATGTTTAAAGCATCTTGTTGAGTCTTATTAGGAATTAGTTGGGTGTGTTAGTAATAAAATATGATTATTTCAATATGGGAAGCAGGAGTATAGGCAGTAGAGTAGGAGTTTGTATAGGAAGAAGTGAAGGAGCAAGTCCGGAAAAAGGACTGCATTTTTATTTGATTGTAACAGATTTGACAAAATAGTAAGATGGTGCGCTTGATGGAGAGATGTATGTATTTTGATAGATTTTGTAAAAAGGATTGTTCTGAATGAAATATGATTATGGCGTGGTTAAGAAGAGAAAATGCCAGAGTTGGATTTAAATGTTCGTAGAAGCCAATTTTCAATTCTGTGAATAAGAAGAAGAGGCGTTTGGGCTTAATTGTATGCAGTTTGGTTTTGAGACTGTTGGAGGTGTTATGACTGTGTTGATTCCAATGAAAGTTGAGGTGAGAGTGAAGTTTTGCCGTTGTATATTACGCTTTTGTTAATTTTTAACATTTCCTATTATCGCATCAAATATTCATAAATCCAGTGGTATTTGGCGAAGATCCGCCGAGACTCGTTTTGTTTTAATTGTTGTTAATCAACCACAAGAAAAAGGACGAGGTCAAGTTAAAAAAAATAGTGTAGGTTTTTTTTTTTGAAGTGTGGTTTGGCAACCGCTGCAAGTACACAGAAAATTAAGAAGCCCAAAAGAAGTAAAAAAAAAAAAAAAAGTTATTATTATTAGTTGTTTGGTTGTTGCGGTTTGAACTCGCGACCGCTGTGGACACTAAAGAAGAGTAAAAAGCCGTGAAGACAAAGATAAAAGGCAATTTTTTTTTTTATAGTTACTGGATTTGAACGCACAAGCTTTGTATGCATTAAGGAAGTGGGAAGAACTGAAAAGACCGAGTAAAAGCACCCATTGTTTTGGTGTTGTTGGGCTCTTCTTGGCGACTGTTGTATGCATTGAAAAAGTTAAAAAGCTGAGAAGACTTAAGAAAAAAAAAATTCAGTGTTCTTGTTGCTCAGGTTCACTCGTCTGATCGTAATATGTATTGAAAAGGTAGAGTGGAAAATACAGAGAACCAAGTTTTCCAGAATCCACGGACTATGAAGACAAAGGTTTGAGAAATAGAGTTCCTAATACCATCTTAGCTCAGCTGGTAGAGCCTTTTGGATCAGAATGTTGTTTTTGTAGACATAATGCACTGTAAGAAGACTGCAAATAGAAGTAAACAGAGTGGAGTGGTTAAAGCTGCCAATGCTGTTTACAAGAAGAAGAAAACTAGAGAAAGTACTGTTTGGAGAAGGTACTGTATAAAGACTAAGGCTAGCAAGTCAGGTAGTTGATCAAAGTTTTGTTTTGAAGTTTCCAGATAGTCATGTTCTCATCAATAAAATCTTGTTTTCTCCATTGCTGTAGCAGTCTGAGGGTTTGAGTTCTTATTTTCTTGTTTTTATGCTCTGTTTTGTCTTTCAAACTTGTATCAGAGCCCGCAGAGCGGAAGGTGAGAGCGCGCAGGTGTGTTGCAGGGACGTGGAGAGTCAGCAGAGCCATCCTTGTGAAGTGCAACCAAAGGAGACAGGTCGTGTGAAGGAAGATCGCATGTTTGAAAGCACAGACCTAGCCAACGTGGACCCAACAACAGCTTGGCATGAGGGGAATGACAGGTCATAGGTGAAGAGTGCACAACAGAAGTCCAGCGAGCTGTGTAGTAGTCAAAGCAAAAAGCCATACAAGGCATTGACAGTAGGGTACAAACCTATACAGGTAGTCAACCCAGCCAGCCAACAGACTGAGAGGAACCTAGGACCCGAGAAGGTGCAACACCCTGAAGTGTGTGAAGGAGACATGCTGGCGCGATTTGCAGACCAAACAAAATTGTTTGCAAACTGAATGCAAGTGTTTTCAAGCTGAACAAAGACCAATCATGATTTATAGAAGCAATTGCTAGTGAAGAACAAAAAGCATGGACCAGACAAATAAGATCATAGTTTTAAGTTAAAAAGCGTAGTAGCTACAGCGCATTCACCACGAACAGGGAGAAGAGCCTGAGGAGAGCGTGGAATAAAAGAACTATTTTTAGTGTAGCCAAGAAGCAATTCCACTGCCTGTTAGCAGCAGTTTTAGTTGTCATTTATAGCTAAGAAAAAGCACAGTGAAGAAGTGCATTTCAATCCTCCTTGCAGCCGCTATTGATTTAATCGCTTCAGCGTGAGACATGGCCATAAATAACAGTATTTCTCAGCCTCAAATTCTCATTTTCAATGGTAAGAATTATGATTTTTGGGCAATTAAAATGAGAACATTGTTTTGCTCACAAGAAGTTTGGGATTTGGTAGAGAATGATTTTGTAGAATCGCAGGATGAAGCTGCCCATCTGGCATTAATTCAAGCACAAAAAGATGAGCTTAAAGAGAATAGAAAAAAGATGCAAAAGCTTTATTTCTAATCCAACAGGCACTGGATGAATCTATTTTTTTCAGAGTTGTAGCAGCAACAAGATCCAGATCGGCATGGAAAATCTTGGAAACTACCTATAAAGGTAATACAAAGGTAAAAATTGCTAAATTGCAATCTCTTAGGTGAAGTTTTGAAAATTTGCAAATGAATGATTCAGATTCAATAGACCAGTTTATGGGTCAAGTATTGAATATAGTGAATCAAATTAGATCTAATGGAGAAACTATAACGGATTAGAAGATCATAGAAAAAATACTCAAGAGTTTACCTAGTAAATTTGATGCAATAGTTGTAGCTATTGAGGAAACCAAGGATTTAGAACAGTTCTCAGTAGATGAATTAATGGGTTCTTTGTTAACACATGAATCCAGAATGAATAGGAATAACAATACTTCTCTTGAGAATGCTTTCAAGTCACATGTATCATTTGGTAGAGGAAGAGAAAGAGCAAGGTCAAACTTCAGAGGAAGAGGTAGAGGCAGAACTGGAAGGAACAATCCAGATCAAAGTGAAAACAATAATCAAAACTACAACAATAGAGGACGTGCCAACAATCACTTCCAGCAAAGTTCACAGAGGTTTGATAAATTTAACATTCAATGTTATTACTGAAAAAAATATGGACATTATGCAAGTGAATGCAGAAAGAAACAAGGAAATGTGGACAAGCAGAATGCTAATTACACAAATGAATCTAGTTTTAATCCTGAAAGCTTATTTCTCACTTGTCATGTTACTCAAGAAAATGCTAGAGATATTTGGTTCTTAGATAGTGGATGTAGTAATCATATGACATGGAATAAAGAATTTTTTGCTAGTCTTGATGATTCTGTAAAATTTGAAGTTAAATTAGGAAATGATAACAAAGTTGATGTAATGGGTAAAGGAGTAATAAATGTTTTGGCAAAGAATGGTGAAATAAGGTTTATATTTGATGTTTATTTTGTACCTGGACTAAAGCATAATCTTATGAGTATTGGATAGTTAGTACAGAAAGGTTACAGAGTATCCTTTATGGATAATGTTTGCACAATACTAGACAAGTTTTCAAGTGACAGGTTGATAGGAAAAGTGGAGATGACTAAAAATCAAATGTTCCCTCTTCGAATTCAGTGCATCCAAGGAGAAGAGGAAGCCCACTTCAAAACCATGCAGCTAGACCAATCATGGCTATGGCACTTACGGTATGGACATTTACATTTTGAAGGTTTGAATTTGTTACAGAAGAAAAATATGGTGAAGGGATTACCACCAATAGAACAGCCAGAAAGTTCATGTGACAGTTGTATCCTGGCAAAACAGCATAGAGAGAGCTTTCCAGTGGGAGCCTCATATAGAGCAAAGGTAATATTGGAGCTAGTCCATAGTGATTTATGTGGACCAATGCAAATTCTATCATTTGGAGGTAGTACTTATTTTCTAACCTTCATTGATGACTTTAGCAGAAAGATGTGGATATATTTTCTCAAAAATAAGTCTGAAGCCTTTGAAAAGTTTAAAGAATTCAAGGCTATGGTTGAAAAGCAAAGTGGCCGTTATATCAAGGTACTTAGATCAGATAGAGGAGGTGAATATATGTCTAATGAATTTCAAGATTTTTACAGATATCATGGCATTAAAAGACAACTGACTACAAGGTACACACCACAGTAGAATGGTGTAGCAGAAAAAAAGAATAGAAAAATCATGGAGATGGCTAGAAGCATGTTGAAAGCCAAACATTTGTCAAATGAATATTGGGCAGAAGCAGTAGCATGTGCAGTGTATATTCTGAATAGAAGCCCAACAAAGAGTGTCAGAGATCGAATTCCACAAGAAGCGTGGAGTGGTAAAAAACATAGTGTACATCATTTCAAAAAAATTGGTTGTATAGCATATTCTTTTATACCATCTAAATTGAGAAGAAAACTTGATGATAGAGGTGAGAAATGCATTTTTATTGGCTATAGTGAAGAATCAAAGGCTTATAAATTGTATAACCCCATTTCAAAGCAAGTGATTATTAGCAGAGATGTTGAATTTAAGGAAGAAGAAGCATGGAATGGTAGCACCATCACAATTGGAGCACCAATTCCACAAAATGAAGAAGACTCTGAAGAACAAAATTTGCAAGGTGAACAATCCTCTCCACAAGCAAGAACAAGCACTCCAATAAGAACACCTAAGAGCTTTGCACAAGGTGAATCATCTAGTCATGCATATCATCCTACTCCAAATTCACAAGTGATGAATTAGATCCAACTCTTGCCACTTTAAGATCAAGATTTAAATGTAAGAAAATGAGAAACTTGAATGAGATTTATAATCAAGAAGAAGAGAAGTTAGATTTGTGTTCAAATTTTGCTCTTTTCACTCATGATCCTATGTATAATGAAGAAGTAGTTAATGAGGAACATTGAATAAAAGCAATGGATGAAGAGATGAATGCCATTGAAAGAAATCAAACATGGGATCTAACTAATCTACTTGAAGGTAAGGATTGCATAGGAGTCAAATGGATTTATAAGACCAAATTTGATGCAGATGGAAATGTTGAAAAGCATAAGGCAAGGTTAGTAGCAAAAAGTTTTGCACAAGAACATGGAATTGACTATAATGAAACATTTGCTCCAGTTGCTAGACTTGATACTGTTAGAATGGTTTTAGCAATAGCTGCTTAAAATAATTGGAATGTATATCAAATAGATGTCAAATCAATTTTTTTGAATGGTTTCCTAGATGAAGAAGTATATGTGAAACAGCCACCAGGTTATGAAGTGCAAGGACATGAAGAAAAAGTCTACAGATTGAAGAAGGCCCTTTATGGTCTCAAACAAGCACCAAGAGCATGGTATAGCAGGATTGATTCATACATGACAAACAATGGATTCAGTAGAAGCAACAGTGAGCCTACATTGTACACAAAAATCAATAAAAAAGGTCAGATTTTGATTGTGTGTTTGTATGTTGATGATTTGATTTTCACTCGAAATTTGTCTGTAGACACATTTAAATCAGCAATGAAGAAAGAATTTAAAATGATAGATTTGAGATTAATAAAGTACTTTTTGGGCATAGAAGTTGTACAATCAGAGAAGGGCATATTTATTTGTCAAACTAAATATGCAAAGGATGTGTTAAGGAGGTTTAAGATGCTGAATTGTAAACCAACACCTACATTAGTTGTTACAGGGACCAAAATTAGAAAAGAAGACAAAAGGTCTAATGTGGATTCTACAACATTCAAAAGACTAGTTAGTAGTTTGATGTATCTTACAACTACTAGACCAGATATCATGTATGGGGTCAGTTTAATCTCAAAATTCATGGAGTCACCAAAAGACTCACATTGGCAAGTTGGAAAGAGGATATTGAGATATGTGGCAGGAACAACAGAATATGCAATTTTATATTCCACAACTAATGATTTTAGTTTGATTGATTATACTGATAGTGATTTTGCAGGTAGCATTGATGACAGGAAGAGTACTTCTGGACATGCCTTTCTTTTAGGAACATGTGTGCTCACATGGGCATCCAAAAAGCAACCTATAGTGACACTTTCATCAGCTGAAGCAGAGTATGTAGCAGCCACATCAGCAGCATGTCAAGCAACTTGGATGAAGAGAATATTGACAGATTTATTACAAGCACAGGAGTCAACACCAATCTTTTGTGACAACAAATCAGCAATTGCATTGTCAAAAAATCATGTTTTTCACAAGAGGAGCAAGCACATTGATACAAGATTTCATTTTATCAGAGAGTTAGTGAACAATGGAGAAATCCATCTGGAATTCTGCAGATCTGAAGATCAATTGACAGATATATTCACAAGGGCATTAGCAAAGGAGACCTTTGATTATCTAAGACAAAATTTAGGCATTGTAAATGCTGAAGTAGTTAGTGGTAGAAATTAAGGGGGAGTGTTAGAAACTGAAGATTAATTGGAGATAATTTCTCCACTCACAACTTAACTATCTATTGCACCTTCCTTTTGCAGTTCGTTACTTCTCATGCACAGCAGTTAACAAATAGTTAGAGATCAGTTAGTTCAAACAATTAAACAACAATCTTACTCCTTGCTAAGTTTGCATGCAGTAGCAGTTGAAGTTAGTTTTAGATTAGTTAAGGATTAATCTATTTTCAGTTAGATTTGCCAAGAAAATCTATTTAAAGATCTCTTGGGCGCAACTTTGTAATGACAGATCAAGAAAGATCAAAAAGATTAATAAAATCTTGTTTTCTCCATTGCTGTAGCAATCTGAGGGTTTGAGATTTATATTCTTGTTTTTATGCTCTGTTTTGTCCTTCAAGGAACCAAAATAGCCTGGCGATGAACAAAATATCAAAAGTAAAGTTTGTGCCTGCCCGAGAGAAGGAAGCCGACGGCGTAGAACTCCCTGCACTAGTGATCTCTACAAGCTGCAGATCATAAGCAAAAGTATATTCCGATAAAGGCAAGACTTCTCCGAGCTGCATACGCAATGCAAAGTCGTCATTGGTGGCCTCGATAGCTTCTCGCAAATGCTGTTCTAATTCTGCGTCGGACTTCGCATGAACATACTGGTTTGGATTTTGGGCAACCATCTTCAAGATTTCAAGAGAACCGCGGAACATAAAATCTGTATGAAAAGAGATTTACTAAAGCCTAAAGCTATATATTGTGAGAAAGTTCTACAAAAACCTAAAGTTATATATTGTGAGCCCCGATCTCTGTATCAACAGGCTTCCACGTCAACAAAGAGCAACAGTAACTGGAAAATCACAGTGCGCAAATTTTCAAACTGGAAAATCACATCGATATGCAGTAAATCAGTGGCCTTCCTTTCTGCAATAATTATAGAGACTTTGATTTGTACGGCTGCAAGCATCCTTCAACCAGAAAATGCAATGAAAAATCAGTAAGATTTTTTTGGTTAATTATTTTTAGTGGACTCCACCCGGGAGCATACCGCGGTGGACGAAATTTGTTTGGAAAAGAAGAGCAGTTGTTCCAAAGTAATTTGTTTTTATTATTTTCAGTTTGGAAAACCAAGAATATTTGTAATAATTTGTCTTTATTTTTTTAAGTTTGTTGATGGCAAGTTGGATGTTAAAATTTATTAGTCATTTTTATAAGAGGTGGTTAAGGGTTCAAACCCATTGGATTTTTTTTTTTTTTTTGGTTAATGTTATTTCTTTTTTGTGTAAAGATCAATGAAGGGAGAAATTATGATGTGAGATTTTTTAAAAAAGAGTTGTAAGGGTGTAATAGGATTTATAAGGTATACTATTTTGATTTGATCATTTTTAGGATTATTTGTAAATGGGAATCTATTTGGTGGTAAAGGTGAAATCTCAATAGTATTTTTTGATTTTTTTTTTTTTAGTATTATAGGAAAAATTCTAAGTTTGATCTCAGAAAATAGTAAATTATCACTTAAATATTATACTAAAAAAAAAAATAGTGATAAGCTTAATGGTACCATATTTGACACCATCTGTGAGTTATTGACTTAGCATGAGAGATAATTTACAAAGAAGAAAAGTACGCTTATTGAAGAAACTCACTATGTAAAAAAATAGGGCCCGACATAAAGATCATTATCATGTACAGAAACGATTTCATAAATATTATCTAAACACTCTTAGAGACATTCTCCAGATCATTCTTGATGGTCTCCACAACATTCACATCAACTCTCTCCAAGATCTTCCAAATGCAGACATTGTCATAAGCATTCTTCTCATTCCTATAGTTCTAGTGATTCAATTTTTTTTGGATCTTGTCACCATCAAAAAGAGCTAAAATATTTCAAATGTGGTGGTATTAGACATCTTGTAAATGTATGTCCTTCTATACAACCCTGTTCTTCACGTAGAAAGAAAGTTGAATCAAATTATGTGGATCATTCTAGCTATAGATCTTCTAGTTACTCCAGTTATTCTAACATATCCTCTGATTAGGAGGCATCTTATATGACTGAGGTCTATGGTACTAATGGACCTAATAGCTTGTTCTAAGTGATCAGTGATACACCCATCTTGTGTAAGCTACTAGGCTCAATACCGAGATCTATTGTAGTAGCATTTTTTAGCTTTTGTTTTTACTTTAAGTTCCATTTTTTGATTTTTATATCTGATATTTATGACATAGAGTGGATAGAGTTAGTTATTTTCTTCTTTCTTTCAATGCATGAATTCTCAACTCTCGCTTGATAAGGGAGAAGATGTTGTATTTATTGGTCTTTGATCAATTGTCAATGACAATACGATTTGATAGGGGTTATTATCACCTACAATATTGATTAAAGGTCGTCAATTTTTTTTTTGGACATCAAGGAGATGTGTCATATATAGTACAGGTTTGTCACTTAGACGGGTTCCTGTGTGGGTCAATGTAGTTGGACATGTCTGATCATATTTATATGCTCCTTGATCGCTGATGTAATGTTTTCATTACATAACTCAAAGTTGGTGTTGGCCATTCTCTTATTTCTATTCCATTTATTTATACATTTAAAACACATCAAAGTTCATGATAAGCTTGAATAATCCACCTAAGGGTTCTATGAACCAATAGTAAGAATCATTTATTAATTAGTTATTAACCCCTTAATAAATAATGATTGATGGTGTTTAATTCTAACAATATACTTCTTTGCATGTAACTCAAACTAAATGATGGCTAGTGGTTTAGACATTGCATAACCACATGAATGATGGAACCAGACTTCAATGAGGAGGATGAGACCCTTAAACAAAGTTAAGGATTCTTAAATGATCCTAAGCAGAAATCATCGTAATTTATCGATGTGAACCACACACTGATACACCTCAAATTGCATATTCTCCAAGGTAACAAGCTTCCCTATTATATTAATGATGGATGTTCACACTTTGTTAAATTAGTCTTAGTCTACCTGATAGTGTACGGGGTGCATACATATGTGTTTTCAAGAAACATGTTGTTGTATGTATTAACTAGACATGCATCCTCTATCTACACTCTGATAAACAATTCCCAATATTTTTTTTTGGGTCATTTCATCTGTTATCATAATCTATGCTTTAAAGGTTTGGATAATTTGTGTGCATAGTGAACTCATTTTAACAAATACTTGAAAATGTTAGTTGAGATTTTGTGTGATTATGCATTCGTTTGCTAAAGATTGTGTTTGCATAGTATACTTTTGGATGGCTTAAATTACACATAATATGGGTGTACATATTCCTATGGAAGCTTATTTTAATGTGTATAACTATGGATATCTGATTAGCATTGTATGGCTATGCCTCCCTTGCTAAGATTGATTTGGGACATTATCAGATGGAGTGCATACTAAATCATAGTTAAAATAGTGTACCTTGTGGGGACAAATATATA
Source organism: Torreya grandis (assembly GCA_037957365.1). NCBI lineage: Eukaryota > Viridiplantae > Streptophyta > Pinopsida > Cupressales > Taxaceae > Torreya > Torreya grandis. The sequence continues at coordinate 10,619,271 of JARHVA010000003.1, forward strand.
GTCTCATATGTTTTGAGGAGGCTATGTTATGACCTTGGGTTAATAAATGGTGCCTTGTTATGCAAGCCTGAAGTGCTGGAAATTATTGAGTTATGGAATGTATATGTGTGTGAGAATTGATAAATTTCTATAATGACTTTATGATGTTCACTTGTAGCGTTGGTTGGGTCAACCCTTCCCTAATTGAGTTACATTAGGGAAGGCATCATCCATTAACTTTTGATTTGTATGGGCAAGTCAATGGGAGACTGGTGAGAACCGTTTCACCCTTAGAATTGATTTATATGGGCAAGTCATTAGTAGATGCTTAAAAAATTGTGACCTTGAAAAGACTAAGGGCTAGGCCTAAATCTGAAGGGATGAATAAGGTGAGAGTATCTAATTTACTTGGGTAAATCAGTAAGGCTTGGGATCTCCGCTTGTGAAGGAGCATATTAAGTTGGATTAGAGTTTGATCTTTTTTATGTTTTTGGTCTCTTTTGAGTTAAATGGAGAAGCTCGTGGATTCATGACTCTAAAATACTAAAATTCAATGAGTGTGTGAAATATTTGTTTTTATCATGTTTTGCATCTATGATGGTTATTTTAATCATGGATTGGTTGGTTTTCATGATGATGTTATGACAACCATGGATATGTTTTATGTCCAAGTGAATGTTTAATTTGATGTTGGTTGAATTATATATCCATGGGGATACCTATTTAGAGCTTGTCTATATTTTGACACCCCTAGGGATATCTATTGTGATATTGGATATGTATTATATCCATGAAGATATTCATTATGAAGTTTGATTGAACTTGATGATGTGAGAAATTGTAATTTCCATGAATGGTATTATAACACTCACCTTGTGTCTTGGCTAAGTCCACCCTTTCTCAAAATTAACGTTGTGTCAAAAAAAACATCACGATGCAACCTTTGACTTGTTGGATTAATTCAATTGAAAAAATAGTGATATATGCTTGTTGTTGGAATCATGAGATAATGTCTTAGTGGCCATTGATAGCTTACATGGGTGATCTATCTAATGATGCTGAGGTATAATATCTTGGGAGGTCTAAGGGTGCAACTCAAGCTTGGAAGTTCTAGTGGGGTGAGTGTGATTGATTTGCTTGAAAAATTTAGGGAGTTTTGGGGTCTCTTGTTATTATCAGTAGCATGATCCATCTCTTCATGACACACGGACATTGATAGAATTTTTTTGAAACTCATGGAGATATATTTTATGGGATTTGTTGGAACACAACCTTTCTTGAGAGAAGGTGATCCTAATATGATATCCCTAGGACTGATCATGTTGTACTACATGATAGATATTTAGTGTCATTTAAATGGCATCTAGCCATTGAGTGACTTGATGGGAATCATGGACCCTTGTGCTTCACCAGCCTGTATGTGTAATTATTGTAATATAAAAATACCTTGACATAATGACCTGTATTTGAATGGATGCCTAGCTTATGTAATTCCTTCATACTTGTACATTGTTATATATTATATAAACCCTTGTGAGGTGTGGATGTGATTAACCATGTGAAACATATGAATATTATATGTTAACAATTTAGTTATCTAGTTTTCAAATATTATGTTATGTTATGTATATAATTTTGTGTATTTAAACCATGGAATTGTAATGAAAATTGTGAACTCTAAACACTTGTGTACAATAACTCCTATTCTGAAATCAAATCCTTTGATTTAGCTACCAAAGTATTGTGCCATGATGTATTTTGTAATCTCGCATCATTTTTCTAGTTATGAGCATCAATGTAAGTATGAGGTTAATGGTAGAGAAACACTATGTCCATAATGATTTAGACCGAGTACGAGCTAGGGAGTTGAGTCTCTCGTAGGCTAAAAACCTACTCTTCCCTTTGTATGAGGTAATCACTTGATTTATTCAAAGTGTGCACCATGAGCACCACATATTGGTTGTGAAATATTCATGCATAATGGTCGCCTTATGGTTAAGTTTTCCTTTAGCCACCTCTTAAAGGGTTTTTATAAAAAACAACCCGTGTGAAATTTTATTGTATATCCCTGTGAAGCACCAACTGATTCTATAATTTAGATTTTTATGCAAAATTAACAAGGTGGTACTTGTTGAAATACATGCATCTATTGGCCTATGAGTGCAAACATGCTATGGATGAGGTATTACTATGTTATACCTGATAGATAGATATTTTAGGATCAGTATATTTTTGAATTATTTTTAAGCATGACTGAAATGTATGCTATTTTTATGCTAGGGAGGAGAATTATAAGTCCTGATTAGGCATATTTTAGAATCTTGGGTACCTTTTCTAAATGTTGCCATGAAGTAAGTGTAGTAAGAAGGTGGGATTGTAATCCTTGGAACCATCATTTGAGTTCATAAAATTTTGTGGAGAGCATGATGTAAGACTTCAAGTTATATGTGATGCCTAGTAAGGCTTCTCTGATGTTCAGTATGGTTGGCATGTGATGCTGCACTAACCTACATACGATTGATGATGTAGTGGAGTAACCTTAACAGTATGGATTACTACCCTTGTGAAATGGCATTATATAACAAATGTTATTAAGATTATGTATGTGGCATAATGTTTTAGTAGAAGATTCCACTCTTAATTGAGATTCTAGTTGCAATCCAGTGGGATTAGATGTTTACAATTATTGACCTCATGTTGTAGGTCTGTGTGTGTTGTCAGAAGTTATTTTGACCCGAATAAAGTTTATATTCAGATTGATAACCTGATTTAGACAATTAATTTATAGCTTGTTCTATGGCTATATTTTCCACTTGGGAGTGTTGTTAGTATCCTTGTTAAGAAATATATTAAGGTAAGTGTAAACTGTTATGTTTAGGAATACTGTATGCTTGTGATGTTTAATAATCACCTTCATAAGAGGCAAGAATAGTTGTTAATAATACTGTTGTATCGAAATTAACTTATGTTGTCATGAAACTTTTGTTGTTTAAGAAGGGTATTTTTGGGTTGGTAAACCTAATTACAACTAGTTTTGGTGAGTTCTAATGTAATTTGTGGCCTTTTTAAGGCATGCGATTAGGAATGTTCCAACCAATTAAAGATATTTGGTTTAATATTTTGTTGTAATAGTGTTGCATAAGTGTTGTTCTGCCATATCAGTGTCGTAAATGATACATGAAGGTAGAAAGGAGGCCATTACTTGGCCTAATGTAATGGAAAATGTGGTTTTCCTAAGGGAAGAAAATAGGAATGATAGCAAGTTGAAACTGAATAATTTCCACCCTTCAATGGGTAGAGAGGTTGTGTAATAGTATTGATTGGTTTAGTTGGACATTTTCAAAAAATATTTTTCTTGACTATTGATAGTTGTTGAAATGGTTCCTCTTTAAGGAGGGGAGGATGTCACGAACTGATACACACACATGTATGTGTGTGTGTGTGTGTGTGTGTGTGTGTGTGTGTGTGTGTGTGTGTGTGTGTGTGTGTGTGTGTGTGTGTGTGTGTGTGTGTACACACACACACACACACACACACACACACACACACTATTTGCATTGGATTCATTTTATCATGTTATATATGATACTTTAGTTTAGTGACATTATTGTTTGTTATTGCTTTAGCAAGTTTTTACTGATACGGATTGACATCGATTACTCTTGTAGTTGTTGGTTATATTTATAGGGCATGTTCAGGGTCATGGTCATCAGTATTGACTTTAGTTCCTTTACAGTTATAGATGACTATATTTAATTATTATTTCATGGTTAATGATTCATTTGAATTAATTATTATATATTATTTATATCAACATCATTATGGTAGCATTGATGTCTTCTTTGGTGGATGCAAAAACTAGGAAGTGAGCTAAACTTGGCAGTGGGTTTGGACATCTACGATATACTCAGAGGGTGGTTGACTAGTTGGAATATCACTTTGATAGGAACCCAGATGAGGAGGTAGGATCGATGATTGCTTCATTGGAAGAGTAAACATGGTAGAAGGTTAATATATAGTCAGACACGACTCTGATAACTTAAATGATATAATAAGGTTCTTAAGCCACTGGTCTTGCTTTGAGTCATTTTCCATCTTGTTGTTAGATTGCATTATTACTCTTTGGTCTTAAGTGACGTTTCATCCATGATTGTTTATCATGTTTTCAACTTCATCAGTTGGTGTCATATGGGATTTGGTTGTGTTTTTTAATCCTTGTTCAACCACTTTATTTATGTCTTGTGTTGTTTCTAATCTTGGTCTAATCTATGGGCCTTTGATGAATGATTCGAATTGTAGCACTTCTGTTAAATTAATTTTTTTCACCGTAGTGTAATAGTATGTTTAATCTGTTGTGTGTGTGTGTGTGTGTGTGTATAATGATGTGTATAAATATATGTATATACACATATATATGTATACAATATATATGTACATATGATATAAATACATATATGAATAAATGTATATTTATACATTCATATATTCAAGTTGGGATTAGCTTTGGATTCGATTATAATATTCAGGTGGTTTGTACATATTCTAGAGAGACGTAGTTTTGTTTATATTTTACACTAAGTGGTTTGACTGCATAATGACTTTAAGCTTAAAATATTTAAAAAAGATGAGCAAAGACACATGTAGGTAAGCATTTATGAGGCAAAGAAGTTGATGATTGGATTTCCAATGCTATACTATCCCATTTCATTTTATAATTTTCAGTATCCAATTAGACAAGCTCTTGTTGGGACTCACTTGTAGTGCATGCTAAACTATTGGAATCCCCATGTATTTTTATATATTTATTTAAAAAAAATTCATGCACACCATAAATATTGGTATGGTCTGGGCATCCTTTTATTTTATTTGTTTTTATCTTCACCAAACCCATTATGGAGATACACGTAGACGTGGAGGATAAGGAAGAAATGATCCATTGGGAAAGGTGAGTCACATTGGAAGGTGCCTCCATACTGGGACGGTGAAGGGAGCCCACACAACTAGTGGAGAAAATAGGAAGGATGCACAATAGGAGGGAAGTGGGTGGATGAAAAGGGAGATAAATATAGAATAAGGGAGATGGGGTGGTGGAGCTTAGTGGTTGGGCCACTAGTGTTGGACTTAGAAGAGGTTAATGGATTTAAAAGGAGAATAGAGAATGGTGATGGAAGGGAGAAATGCTATAGAAAGTGCATAAAAATGAATAATAAGGGAGTTAGGGTCATCTAAAATGGTGGATCTTAACCATCATATACTAACTCCTAGCATGTTGGTCTTCACCGGTCATCAAGGGGTTGGTCTCTTCTAGTTGGCTTCTGACTTCAATGTTTATCTCATTGACCATCGACTATAACCTGGATTGTTAAACTACCAACCTTACCACAAAGTTAAATTTAATGTTATCATAGTTAATGTTAAGACTCTACCATTGTTCTAACCACCAACTAACCATCCTCACCATGGTCACCACTAATGTCACCACCATCACCCGTCAATCATCATCATACCAACTGTGAACCGTGACTATGCAGGTGTCACTCATCTTGGTATGTGATACAAACCCAATGTGGCATGCAAATCATTCCATGGTAAACCTATATTATTATGCCCTTAAACCTTGATAATCATGCCCTATTATCATTAATCTCCTATGGCCCTACTGTTAACTAGGTAAAGCCTAAAGGCCAAACATATGTCATTTACCATTCACTCACTTATGAATCCAAGGTGGAGGGAGATAGCTCAAGTAGAGGTGGTCAGAATAAGTTTAAAAATGTCTAGGTTTAATCCTATGTTTTACACTCATCCATTCTATTAGGTTTTCAAATTTCATAAATGCTAATAAACAAGTCAACATCAAGGTCCATTTTACCAAGTTTTATCATTTTGACAAAGTTGGTCATATTTGTGATCACAGTAGATTTAGGGATGCATTAAATGTGAATATGACCCTACATAAAATGTGCAAATGTTATAAGGTTAATCTTAGTGCACTAAAACTTATATGGTCCATTTTGCAGGTTAAATGTGCATATAACTCTGCACTAGGAATTTGACCAATATAGGTCTACAACCCCATCGGATATAGAGCCTCTATTTTGAGAAGGGAAAGTGGAAATTGAATAAGCTAAATAAGGAAAGAAATCCTAGATTTTTTAATAAATTTGAAAAAATTGAATCCATAACTTATTAACACAGATAAAATCCAAAACATATGAAACAAGAATATGTATGTGGAAAAAAAGAAAATGATTCAAATAAGCACATTCACAGTGTGTTTTTAAGACTCCTTTGCATAAATTATTTAGATGAAAATGAAAATAAAATCAATAAAGATTGTAATAAATCATTTTAAAGGACATATGTCTTTAATTTACCTATACCTACTATTTCTCAGGCACTATTTCTCCTTGGCAGAGGCCCACTATACATAAGGTTAAGCTCACCCAGGATTTTATATTTGTTAATAAGTTATTTGTATACATAAGGACAAGCTATCAAATTCAGGGTCATATGCACTAGTAATTTGACAAACAAAGTTATTCAACAAGGTAGAACAGGGTGTATATGAGCCTCTATAGTATTTTCCAAGCTTTAATATCTTGAGCTCTATTTTTAATTCATGTGTTTTTATTCACCATTTCATTTGTATTTATGTTTGTAAGTGCTTCAATGTACTCTATTATTTGTGATGGGGTCATCATGTATGTTTTCTTTTAAGTACATTGAAAGTGTTACTATTATCATATTTCATGTGTTTGTGCATACTTCCACAAAGTAAGAGTGTGTGAATCCATGTTTGTTGTACTCTCATTATACTATGTAGTATATACTTATAATTGTTGACATCTTCATTCAGAATGTTTAGTGACATTATTAAATATTGCCATCAACCTCTTTCATAGAAGCTACAACTGAAATTAAATTTTTTACATACAATCTCTATGGACTTGATATTCTAGGATTCAAAAATATTATTGCTAACCTTTGAAATTTACAGTAGGAATATTTTGGTTATTTTAATGTTTTCAAAATGTAATGTATCCATTACATTTTCTTTATCTCATCTATTGCATACAAAGGTTTGATTATCTTGTTCTTGAATCGCCACATGAGGCATTGCCATATTATATAGATTGTTTCCAAATGAATTGGTATGTTATGATTCTATAATGTGAAAAGACAATCTTTGATTTGGAGCATTAGACTATCTACAAAAAATGTAATGCCTTCTCATATGTACATTTCCTTGATGGAGGCTCGTAATAAATACTTTCAATATAGGTTGTCAATTTCATGAGTAGTGGTTATCCTAATTATTTTGTGATTGCTACGTTACGTTGCCAAATACTTAGATTACCCTACCTATCGGTACACCATTGTACTCTTGTGGTGACCTTTACGGTGATTTCTATAAGCAGTTCATTGGTAAGGGTTACTATTGTAAAGCATATTCTTAACTTGTTTGAATATAAGTTGTTGTTAGTTGGAAACTAATACTATGAATGTTAGCTACTGCAAATTTAAGATGGATGAGTGGGAATTAGATGATTACCTTAAATAACTTTATGCTAAGACTGAATAAATGGTATGCATTTTTAGCTACTATACTTGAAGGTGAATTTGAGTTGTATTATTTTTTTGTTGATGCTAATTTATTATGACATGCATTGTGTTAGGATAAATATGTCATGCAAAAGTCCTCATTGTGTGCAAGTGCTTAGTTTAGACGTTCCCCTCACCCCCTCAAAGATCTAATGAGGAAGTTATATGGAGCATCAATAATTGTGGATGGTATTCCCATTATTATGAGATAGCCATCTCCTGCTCGTGAACAACCAAGGGTGCAATCCCATTGTCAGATTGATTCTTTGCTGAATAAAGATGAAAACAAGGGGATACCACAGATAATTTTATTGATGGTCTATGTATTTTTAATCCCTGATTTAATATTCTTGTCACATATGTAAAATGCTCAATATTTATGAACTATGCATCCTTATTTTGATCTATTACATCTTTTTTAATACTACAAGAGGAGGGGGTGGAACAAACCAAAGGTGAATAGGGTGTCCTTGAAGTTCCCAATGACTATTTCTCAATAGATGTATGAGAAACTTTGGTTGCCCTTAATGTTTAATTGCTCCTCATTTTAAATAATGTTTCTTTCTTCCCTCTTACAATAATCAAAATTAGAATACTTTTGACACACCATACATTTTTCTATGTTGTTTTTATCTTATGTTTTATTTGAAAGGGGTGGAGCAGAGCCACATGGAAGTGGCTGATAGTCACCTACATAATGGATTTGTCTATACAAATGCGTGTATTTGTTATATTCTCTCTTTCTTTTTCCATGCTCATAGCCCCATGTTTTTTGTTCCATATATGTTTGGACTCACATATATATGTCCACTTATGTGGCAAGAGGAGGTGGAGTCATATGACATCCACGATAATGATGATGAGGATGTTGATGATTGGGTTCCAGATGCTTCATAATCTAAAATGGAGGAGGAACTGAATGCTGTAATAACATTTGATTATCTTTGATGAAGTTATCTTATGTTTATTATTTTACGCTTTTAAAATTTTATTGTGTTTGATGATGTTATATTTTATTTATTGATTTATGCTTTTAACCTCACATCTCTTCCTTATTGAATGATAATATGCAAGCGAGTATAGAATTGAGGATTGGGGTATTGCAAGGAAGAATGTACACCTTTGCTTGTTAAGGCTTTGAAACACATTTAGAGATGATGGTGACCATCCATTTTGGTCATGTGATACACTTAACACTCACTGTTGTAAGATTCATGGTCAATAACCCATTCTAAGGAGGCCCCTTGGCATGTCAGAAGTGGGAAATGTAAGCATAAAGGAAGAAAAATCATGAAAAGACAAACAAAAAGGAGGCCAATAGACAACTCTTAAAAAATTAGAACATCAGCAAGAGAGATAGGCTAGAAAGATCATGGCAATCTAGGGAGGATGCATTTGAGTTATGTTATCTCAGTGAGATAGCCTTGAAGTCTATCAATGATGAGATGGGTGCATATGATTCGAGTGAAAACTTTGCATGGAGAAGGGAAGCCTACATTTAGTGAAGATAATATCATTGACAAATAGAGTGAAAAAGAGAGCAGGTGAAACAACAATAAGGTACATGCAAAAATGGACCTTAGGTTAATTGTATTATGTTCATTAGTTTTCATGAAGTTAAATTTAAGTTTAATTCATATTAATCAATATTAATATTGATAATTCTACAATAATAACCATTATGATTATAGAGGGATGACCATCAAGCCCATTCTAGCGATGACGATCACATTATTTTGAGAGAAATGCATTTGCAGAATGGTAGATATGTTTGTCAGGGGGGCATAACAAATGAAAGAGTGCATGACAAGTTGCCTCACAAATTGATATTGTACTTCTTATAATGACTATGTATTATAGGCACTCTTCTTTATTCCCCCTACCTTTCTTTCAACCCTTCTAATATATATATTTATAGTATTGTATATTGTTATTGCATTTAGGATTTTGGTGGAGATGAGTTGGCACAGTCATAAGCATGGATGGACCATGTTGAGCAGGGATGATAGTTACTTCTTATTTACCAAAACTAGCAAGTTTATTCTTCATGTTAGTGTCTTATTTTTACATTTTGTTGAGATTTCTAAACTACACATTTTCAAATGTAGGTATCTAGGGTGACATATGCATATGCGTGTATTTATATGGTTGATCACTTCCACTTGTCTGTCTATTTTTAGAGGCCTAATGGCCATGACATGAACGTTGATATTTCCTTATGGTTACTACCTTGGACACTATTATTTATATACATACATGTTGGTATAATATGTACGACATGTATGATGTGTGGTCAAACAGGAGATTTGAATACAAGTCTTTCATTTTTGGTTTGTGTTGGATATGTAGTTTTTTTATTTATGTATGACTTAAGTACTGATTTGGTGGTTAATTTGTATTTACTGATGTATTGCACAATCATGCATGGTTCAATGATGCAATGTTTTTCCCATGTACTCATCATATATTTTTGATGTGTATGGTATGTGATGTTTTTGATAGGGGATCTATCATCTTCACATGTATACCTTATTATCCTTTCATTATTTCACATGTTGGGGACAAAGTGCATATCTTTGCATGTATCTATGTCTATATAAAAATAACCATGGTGGGAAGGAGTGAAATATAATATTTTTATGCATGGATTGTATCTCTAACATTACTTTGTCTCATATCATGTGTTTGTTTGTTCAAGGAATTGACACAACTATCGATGTCTATGGCCCATGGTTTGAGGCAAGGGAAGAGGGGCAAGAAGTAATGGGGAAATACTCCAATACATCATAATGATCATGCCACATGTAAATAATGATAGTGTTTTCTATTAGTTTTTGTTGTTTCAAAGTAATTTGCAGATATGTCACTAGCCATTGTAACATGCAGTATTATCCATTTCACTTGCGCACTTTTCTCATTTGTCAACATTGGGCTAATATAATGATTTCATTATTTTCATTTGAGTTAGAAAACTCTATGTGTGTAAGTAAATTATTTGTAATATAAAAAAAATTGATGTTCTTAGATTTTGAATATTCTCATGGACCCTCTTTCATGTCTAGCTTTTTTTTAGCTTTTTAATGTTGATAACATTGAATTCTATCATTGACTTTCACATGTATTTTTTTAGATGAAGTCCCGAATCTAGAAGATAATGTGGCTTCCCAATTTCTTGAGGACATGGAAGAACTTCTCACAAGGATGAGATCCTATAATGCAATGGGCGAACAAGAACATCTTGGTTTGCAAGTGTCACTAGTGGCTATAAAAAACAATCACTTGAGAGGAAAAACTAATTTTTGTCTGAGCTTATTGATAGTTCAAGGGCAAAGGTTATCAAGTTGGAAACTACATTAGCTGAGAAGACCAGATAGGTCAATAAGTTGCACCGTGCACTTTTCACACTAAGGGATGAGAAGATGGATGCTGAAATAAAGTTTGTCAATCTACAAGTTTCCCATGCCTACACAAAATCACTTTGTGATGCAAGGGTGGAGAATATGTGGGCCATGTAATTGAATCATAAAGGAATAGTTGCCATATATTAGTACTAGCTGTAGATTTTGAAGGTGGAGTTTGATATCTTGTTTGCACAAGCCAATGGGATGTCTCCCAATAGACATGGTATTCCATACATGAACAACGATAATTAGTTATGTACAATGACTTATGTGTCCAGTATTCCATGTATGCTTATGAATTTAGATTGAAATCAATTAAAACACATGCTTATTCACATTTTAATCTAAAAAATCTATGTTTATTTGCCATCAATTTCTTACTTCATCTTGTCTATTTAATTTGTTTATGAATGAATAAATGACTGTGTTTAGAATTTTTATAGGTGCATGTTAAGAAACCTAGAAAAGTATGGCAAATGGTTGTTTACTAATATATGACTCCAATTCATATATAAATGTGCTTTCATGCTAGTTGATCACCATATAATAGTTTTATAATGAGTTCCAAGTGATTGGAGGTATTATAATGTCGAAGAAGTTCATTTACATTTTGACTATGTAGAAGGTAGAATAGACCTAGAAGGGAACATGAATTGAATGTTTTCTTCATTCTTTGACTCTTAATCTTATTTGAAGGTGTCCAATGTTTGATAAGCAGTGTACAATGGTTTTATGACGTAGTTTGGGTTATTTAGTGATTTTCGCATGATCTTCAAGAATCTAATGTACAACTTGTAAGAATTATAGACCTAAGAAAGAATAAGCTGAATAATGAAATACAATCTACACAATACACAAAATTATTATGTTTTTCACCACAATATGTAATAAAAGCTAACAGATTAATAAAATGAATACAAGAGTGATGTAGAGGTATTAGGGAAAATTATAGAAATCAATAAGTTCTATCTCTGAGCTTGATAATGATCTCAATAAGTTTTTCACCTTGTTCACAAACCTCTTTAGATAGAAATAGTCTTTGATCTTTGTTTAGCTTGGTAACTTTCTCTTAGTATCTCTGTTAAAATAAAATCTTTGAAGTCACTCTATACTATCATATTAATGATCTTATATGATCTTATTACACCTAGTCTAACCTCCTTCAATTCCTCAAACACAATCCACCACTCCTTCTCATACTTCTAGGTCATAATGTTCCCACTAAGCTTGTAGCCTTTTTTTTTTGACTAATTTGTACTGTATGGGTGTGTACCTTTTAAATTTGAAAATATGAGGACATTTACCAACACCCTCTATCCTATTCTAGGTATCCATGAAATTTCGTGGTCAAACTCCCTTGCCTTCACCCTTTTCTGGCTCATTATTCTATCCAATTAGCCTTTTTAGGCCTAGTTAACCCTTATTTCAACACAATTACTCATATCCATACATATGAGAGTCATAAAAATATGGAACCACAATAATATCTTAGATAACATGGAAACCTCAATAATTACCAAATTTAATTTAATTCTATTGGTGCAAACTCATTTTATACAACTTTGTAACTTTTAACCCTAAACTAGGGTTTCCTGGACTGACACAAGCCTGAGAGGGCTAAATTTGAGTTTAATGGAGATAAACTTGATTTAAAGACTTTATATGACATAAATAAGGTCTGAAATATTTTTTAAATACTTGTAAAATCTTTATATCTCTTAAATAACTCCTAACCACTATCAAATCATAAATTTATATAGTGTTCTCTTGACATACGCTGCCTGTAGAGAGTGGAAATAAGGTTTAGAGAACTTCATACCTCCCAAAGGTTCTTGGAACTCCTATATTATATCAAAAACATTCTATTTTAATTCCTTGATAAATCTTATTTAATTTTATTTTCTACATCCAAATTTATACCACAATCTCCACTATATAGTGTTTCAACCTGCATATAGGCCTGAGAGGTTATTAAAGGGCCTAATTTGAATTTTTTTGCCTCTTTGGAATTATTAATACATATAAAGGGTCAGTACCATCATAACATGACTTTTTAAAACTTTTAGATGCTTCATCTAAACCTAAAATCTAACAAAACTTCATTCATCTACCTTGATTGTGTCAAACACACAGGGTACACAGGTCTGTGTAATGTTTGAAACCTATTTGTCTTCACAAAGTTATATCTATCCTCTAATACCAGATATTATCCTTTCACTGTATGCACCAATAAATCATTATTCCAATGACCATTTATTTATCCAAATGTGTGTCCTTCCATAATCTTCTAAAATAGGGTTTTGAGTCTATGCACTCAGGGTTTTATTTGTGTTTGCTTGTGTAGGGATTGTTTACTAAATTTTATCCTTACTCATATATTCAGACCAAATGTTATGTCTTATTATAATTTATTCCTTCCCATATACCATCTATTAGCAAAGAGCATAACTTATCTTTCAATAAACATCACTCATTCAACTCTGTACCTTACTATTATTGGTATATGTAGGGTTCTATAATAGATGTGTTGTTTACCTGAATTGTCAACACTTAAGAATAGTAACTCAATCACTAGAGGATAAATATGATGTTATTAACTTCAAGGATCAACATGAAATGAAATATTTATTTGAATAACTTTAATAGGTCACCTCACCGCTCCCTACCAAACTGTAACCTATAGTCTTGTCCCAACCTACAACTTAACACAAATATCAACATATTCATGTCCTCAATGGCCTTTCGAAGACATTGTTTCATTCATAAGAGTCCAATACTATTCAAGGACATGAAAACACATAATCATTTATTTATTTATTTATTCATTTGATCATCAAAACATTACGTGATTGGCCCATCATAGGACTCAACCACCTTTATCAACACCATATATAAACACTCACCTTATATAAGACAACACACAAACATATATAAAGGAACATTATAAACTCATTTCCATCTGAGTAAATCCTTTTCTTCATTGATCAAAACATCAAAAACTATTATATACCTATGGTAAAATATTAACACATTCTGGATCGATATGGATACATGTAAAAGTGAAGGTAGAATTTGAATGATACTAGTTAGAATCAGTACTTCAAGTAATATATAAAAAAATATGTACTTTATTTATAAATAAATTAAACATGTTTAAATATAATCAATTACAAGACTAAACATTATTTATCAATATTGAAAGATATTTTTATATAATTGTTCTATTCACTTTTTGAACCATCACTATCACTCGATGGATTGTAGTCACCATCACTTTCATCATCTACAACATGTGTGTAAAAAAAATAGTGGTTTTGTTCTTGAAATACTTCAGCTTGGTTGGATGAGAGGAATTTTTTTTTTGGAAGATTGTGTACCTATTCCACAATGCTACATATGGCTAGGTTGGATAAAGACTGGAGGCATGAAAGTGGTTATTTTGAATGTTGTAAAGTTCAAAATGCACTTAGAATGGTAGTTTCACACCAATAAATATATCTTGTACTTGATCTAGATACACAGACATCTAGATCATTAAAAACATTTTTTATCAATAAATTATCTAAGGGCCTCAAATAGGCTAGAATGGCACTAAGAGTACCACACACATTAGGCATAATGACATCGTCTAGTGGCCATTCATATGACCATTGTATGTAGAAATTAGTACCATATACTCGTAGCTCACCATTGGAAGTGGTATGATGGATATCCCATGTTTTAATTTAGGAAAAAATTCACCTATTGCAATCCATTAGGATAGATGAAATTTTTTGTACTTCCAAGCCCCCTCCAGTTGATGGAACCAACCACCACACACGAGATTTGGTGCAATGTTTGGTGTTCCACATTTAAATCCTCTAGTATATTTATTTTTTTCCATATGAATTTGTGGAATTCATCTCATGTTTTTACAACACTCCCCATGTTTTGTAGTATTAATTCCACCTACCACACAATTACAAAAATTAATTAGTGATAATTTCCAAAAATAATTCACAAACTATAGTTAAAAATTCTGCATGTTAATCAACATAGTAAGATGTTTTATGGAGTTCGGTAAAAACTAATGTGTTTATTAGGTTATTTACATCCTAAGGTGTCTTAATAAAGAGTTTAATGTGGTCAAATGCATAAGATAATGTAAATTAAATGCAGTTTCATGCATCAAGCAGTTTGTAACTACCTACATACATGCAAATAACAAGTAAATAAAAGAGAATGCAAGAAAAGTAGAGATGAAATGGATCTAAGGTGTAGATAAGTCAACTCTAAAGACTATAAATTTCCATTTTGATGTCTTTTTGTATTTATCCTCTGTAATTCCATATTCAGTGTTCAAGTCTAAAGACTGTGTATATGCCATTAGCAAAGGGAGACTTTGTGGAAAGAGTTTGGATTACTTATGCATGTTGATAAGCTCTTATTTTCATGCATTTAAGAAAGCATATTAGGGTTAGGTAATAAGTAATTATAAAGTGTGAGAAAGTAGTCATGTTCAAATTAGACCAAATAGTGGTCTCTCAGTCTTGTAATTAGGGTTAAAACCTTAAGAAAAGACAAAGAAGGATATCTTTTCCCATACACATTCAAATCCTTAGGAAATAGTTAATAAAGATATTAGAGATGGTGTATGATAAATTTAAGGAGGTTTTAAGATGTTAGTGGTGTGAGGAGAAATATAACTCAAATGCCATAACTGCAGACCCTGTTGGAAATCCTATTAAGTAGTTTTATGTCAAAATGCATGGTCAAATGTGTTTAATGATTACTATAAATGATTTAATGATTGGAAAAGATGTCTAGAGGGAGCACAAACTTAATTAAATCCTTGGAAGCATTTTAATAAGTAAGGAATTCAACATAGTGTTTTTTGAAAGGTCTCAGCCTTACATAGGCCTACACAGATCTAACCTAGGGTATGAATTTAAAAATGTGATTTTAAAGATATATAACCATTAAAAAATGCTAAAATTTTTATATTTCATGGTTAATTATGTTAGCAAAAGGATTTTTGAGGTTTCAATTTGATACCGTACATCTAGGTATGGATTAGAGGAATTGAGAATAGGAGAGGGGTCAAAGAGACCTAATAGGCCTAAATAGAGAGCAAGATATGCCTTAAAAAATGACAAGCAATGTAAAGAAGCCAAAAAAATGTGTGCATAGGCAGAAGAAAATAGATGGTAGTTGGAAATATGGTTAGTTTCATAATGCCCCATTGTACTTGTCCGTACAAGGCATAAAAACCTTAAAAAGGGACACAAAAGACCCTGTTACAAAGAGAAAAAGTAGAGTAAGTTGACATGCTTTGTGAAAGAAAGTGTGATTGGGATAAAGGTCTTAAATTTTGTGATGTTGGTGAAAGGTCAAATGTTATGAGATTTTGTCTTAGGGGTCTTTAAGAATGTTTAAGGATGTTTTGTATTTATGATAAGATTAAGGTAGTTAAGAGACTCTCAAAATACAAGTGGGAGTTACAAGGGAGTTAGAAGTTGGTTATGATAGTTAGAGTCTTTGGATATAAGTAGTTGTTTTTGTGTGGAGCGAGTCATTCAAGGTAGGAGTTTTGATGTGCTTGGGTTCGAAGGATGTAATGTTGTGAAACCCTAAGAAGTGAATAGAATATGTTTTATAATTGGAATCTTATGCTACAACCCTTATTTTCCTTGTATATGTGCAATGTGATGTCTGTATCAATAAAATAATGGAGTAAGATCTTTAGATGAAATGTATGATGCAATGAAAATGTATTACATAAACTACAGTCACCTCAAAATTGTTAATGCATATAGTATGGGGGAACAAGACTTACATGGTACTCAACATCAATGTTGTTGATGCTCTCATCAACACCATGAATTGTGGCTACATCCTCTATAACTACCTGAGTTGTCATCTTTCTCATCAGTTCCACCTTGACCACATGCTTTCAAGTATATCCTTGGAGTGAAAATGAGCAATTTCATATCGACATAGAAGGTGTTACATTGAATATGCTATAATACAACATCTCATCTTTTATACTTTGCACCCATGTTGTATGAGGGTCGCTATTGTAGAAGGTAACATGAGAATCTAGGATATTCAAAGCTCATACCCATGAAATATTTTCAAGTTTAGCCACCAATAATATATGTAAACTGATGTTGTTAGTTGGTGAACCAACCAATCCACAATGTGACATACAGAAGTCCTTACTATGCTTAGGAAATGACATTTATAATGGGAATGGTATGATTCTATAGATGCATTGGTGTTTTTCCCAACATGCAGAAGTATCTAAAAACATCATGACTACATCCCAACCTTGTATGCCCAATGTTGTTACCAATATTGGATAAAAGTAGCCTAAGAGGAGTGATATATTTATACAAACTTTTTGGACTCCCTTGTATCCATGTCCTCATTGGTAAAAATATGGATCATAAACCCTAACTCAACAAACATCACACATCTTACATCATTATCTTTCACTTTTGCTATCAAATTCTTCAACCACACACGATTAACATGCCAAATGCACAAGTAGACCTCACAGTTGAATGTCTCCTTGCATAACACAATAGTTTTGTATAAATTAATAAAATAAGGTGGGGATGGTGTTTATTAATGTCCAAATATGAAGTCTATGATGTGTGTAGGAATAATGATGATGCACCTAATAGCTTTTATCTCTACATCAACATCATTAAACATGAAGGCATTGATTGTTCATTCAATGTCTTTCAAATGAACTGTTTGAAGAATAATTTGCATCCATTGTCTTTTATCAATAGTACATGATTGAGACATAATGACACATGTATCAGGCACACCTTCATGTTTGAAATCAAATGATAATAGTGTATATAATTTAAACTATACAAAAAAAACATTGGAATAACTACTATTATTACAAACATCAGAACAACTAATATTACCAATTACTCTTATAAAAATTGGCACAATACTTTTATTGCATTCATCCCAAATGTTGCATCCATCGCCAATAAGTTATGCTTCCCAAATCTCAATAACCATTCTAGCTGGTGTGGGAGTTGGATGCCCAAGATGAAGGGGATTTCCACATCCCCATCAAGCTCTCTTTCATTGTATCTATTGACCATTTTTGCCCAATAGGGCAAAAAATTAGTCCCCTTCTTCCCCTGTTGTTTAAGGCCAATTCATTTTTTGATTTTGCACAATTCTAAGAGTTTCTACGGACTCTGCAGGTGCTTGGTTCGAGCTTCAAGTTCTTCGGCTTTGGTTCAATGCAAGAGTTCATCACTTGGTTCAATGCCTTGTGGTTTAACCGTTGAACCGATTAAACTGTTGAACCAATTTTGGTTCAACAGGTTGGTTCAATGGCTTGGTTCAAGGAGGCTACCAGTTCAAAGCAAAGAGCCTGATAGAAAAGACAAAGCAGAAAAGGAAAAGCCCGAAGCTCAGAAAAGGCCACATAAAAGCCCGAAGGAAATTGCCAAGGACGGTGACATCCCAAAAGCTGTCAAATTTAAGCAAATGATATAACCATTTTTTTTTTGAATTGTTTAAGCATCAAGCATGGAAAAGCCCAAAGAACGTAGTGACTTGCTAGAAGATCGCCCCTGAGGGCCGAAGGAGCCAGAAGAGACAAGATAAGGAAAAGACAAGTTCCAAGTGTAGAAGAGATAGATGGTCTAAGTGGTGAAGGGAGGCGTCAATTCAATAAATTACTCCAGCAGATGACACAGTACCTAGCAATGGGTTTTCTTCATTTCACATTTATGAGTAGACAAATCGTGTAATCACCTTGAAGAAGCAGCCTTACAAACAAACAAAGGGCGCATGCTCATTGATGTTTTGAGTGGCTTGCTCTTCCCAATGCTCATAAGGCACATGGGCCACTGACAAAAAAATGAGTGCCAAAATATTCCTTTCTTCTTCTATATATTGGAGACTTATCATTTTTGTAAGGATCTTCCACATTTGTAAGGCGTAGCCCTGGCAAAATTTCACTTAAATCAATAAACACATTTTTTACTTCTATCTTGGATAGATATTTCTGAGTATGTCTCGAGTGTTAGTTTATGTTTAGTCATTGTTTCTTTATGCTTTCATAGGTTCGACACCAACATACCTGTTGTCTACAAGGTGCCATTTCTGCAGTTGACAAGGAGAGCTATATTTGGAAGTGCAGAAATAGAAGAAATTACTACATAAGTGTGCATTTCACAGCACCTTTGGTGATCTCTATTTTCTATATTTTCCATTAGAGCCTCCCTGCTGAGTTTCTTGCAGCCTGGTCCTTCTGCCAAGTCTGAAGTGTATGTGTTTGTTTGATTTAAGTGTGAATGTGAGAAGGTCAACTTTATTTTGGTGCATCACCTCTTTAGAGTAGATTTGTTTTCCTGCAATCTTTCTCCCTTTTCATCCCCCCCATTATATATATATATATATATATATGTATATATATATATATGTGTATATATATATATATGTATATATATATAGATACATATATGTATATATATATATATATATATATATATATATAGATAATAGTTGTATCTATATATATATATGTATATATATATATAGATACAACTATTATCTATATATATATATATATATATATATATGTATATATATATATGTATATACATATATGTATATATGTATATGTATATACATATATATGTATATGTATATACATATATATGTATATATATATATACATATATATATATGTATGTATATACATATATATACATATATATATATATGTATATATGTATATATGTATATGTATATGTATATATATATATATATATATATATATATATATATATATATATATATATATATATATATATATATATATGTTTGCACTTATTGGAATGAACATGATGCATCAAAGGGAGCTAGCCCTTATCTAGAGACTCTCCCCTCCAGCTTCATCAGTCCCACAGGTGAGAGGGGAGTTTCCATTGT
This sequence comes from Torreya grandis, assembly GCA_037957365.1. NCBI lineage: Eukaryota > Viridiplantae > Streptophyta > Pinopsida > Cupressales > Taxaceae > Torreya > Torreya grandis. Next base: position 10,639,211 of record JARHVA010000003.1, read on the forward strand.
TGCATGTGGAAGGCAGGAGCTCGGCCTCCTTGCCCCAGGTGCAATCCACTGTGTCAACAGTTTTTGGCATGCCTGGTGGGACCAACTAGGACAAGTTGTGTCCACAGAGTTGAAGAATTTTGGTGTGTTCTTTGACCAATCAGCCTTTGGAGGCTTTTGCATCAAACAAAAATGGCGACTTCGAGTTAAATTCATTGGTTAAGCAGTTCTAGTACCATACCATCAAGAAACAACATTCTGGTATGTATAATCCCATCGTTATGAGCCATAGACCCTGTTTTCATTAGCCAGCATGGATATGATCATCACCAGCCTTATGTTGATCCTTATCAGGTTCAATATGGCCAGTCTCAATCCTGTCATAAGCTATATCAGCCTTATGCCCAGTCTTCTCATTATGTCATTGATCCCACTCAACCCAGTCTCTTTGCCAATCAACTCGTTTTTGCCTTCAAACGAGCACCGCTGGGATACGAAAAATATGTAATAGATCTTGACACCAAAAGGGGATGTGGCAAAGAAATTCTTGATCATGTCATCCATCAAGTGATAAATGCACTAAATCAGGTTAAGAAGGAATGGACTCCTATTGAAAGAGCCAATTGGCATAGGCTTACGAATGAGATGCTAGATGTGGGTGGTTTGATTGCATCTTTGGAGGAGAAGCTGAGTAATTTATGAGAGGCAGCCTTACCAAGTCTATCAACCTACATACTCACTGCCCCAAGCATCATATCAGTCATATACAACCCCTGCTTATGAGCCAAGTCAAGCCTATCAAAGTCCTTTCCCCAATTATGTTGAGGAGAGTTCCGAAACAACAAATCTTGTGTTTAAGGCTAATCTTGATAGACAGATCGAATTGGAGAATCTTTAGATGCAGCAGTCCATCTTGGTAGTGAGGGAAGTGGAATCTAAATCTTCACTACCCTCTCACATTGTGGCCCAATCAACCCCAAAGGAGATGCCCAGTCCAAATTTCTTGAGCTGGAATCAAGTGATTGAGTCACGGAACAACAAGGGGGTGAAAGACATTGTCCAAGAGTGTGAGGTACAAGATGAGGTTAGTCCTTTTCAAGTTACCCCCACCCTTCCTTAGGAAGCTCCTTGCATTTCATGGCAATCTTCATGCACTCCCCATCTCTATGGTGTTTCCTACGAGCTCCAAGAAGTACAAGGTGAGGATAATTTGGCTAAGCGGGTTGAGGAATTGGAAGCTAGGATGAGACTGCTTAGAGAAAAAGAGATGGAGATTTCAGACCCTGTAGAGGAGCTGACGGTAAAAAACACCCCTTCCACCAATCCACAAGCTAATTTCAATATTGATGAAATATTGGTAAAGTGGAGGGACGAAAATCAAGAAATTTTGGCCCAAGGTCTGCCACCTCCTATTCTGATGAAAGCCCCCTCTTGTGTGCCAAATCCTTTCTATCAAATGGCACTTGCTCATTCCATCTCATTCGATGCATCAATCAATCCTACCCTTAATCCTGTGCACCTAGCTTTTTAGCATGCCTCTTTTCAGACAACTCTTCTTGTACATGAGCAAACCCTCCCAAATCTTCCCCAACCTCCTCAAGTCTTTCAACATGATCTCCAAATTTTGAGCTAGAAGAAGGAACATCATGAACCAGCTCAGGACCTTGAAGAGGATAAAGTTGCTGCATGTTCACAAGAGCAAGATTCCAATCCCAAGATCATGAGTTGGAAGCAAACAATGGAATCTTGGGGTAGAAAGGAAGAAGAAGAGAATGGTTTTGCTCAAAACCTTGAAGAAGAGGCTACCCCTACTCTCGATGATGATTGTGACTTTTGAGAAAGGCTCTTCTAAGAGGATATAGACAGGCGGATTACAAAGTTGGAATCCAAAGAGAGATTCCTCAGCCAGCGTGTGATGGATGGGTCAGACCCAACAACACATTCCATGTCTGAACACACCTGACCTACCCATCCCCAAGAGAGCTATCAGGCCGTGCCTGATATAGGTGAAGTGTTGACCAAATGGAAAGAGAAGAATCATTCGATTCTAGTTTAAGGACTACCTCCTCTTCCACATGAGTTCGTCCATCAGCCTTCCACTTCACCCCTTCTCGAGGAGGAACCTGTCTTGAAGGAAGTAAGTGAAGAGGAGTATGCTCAGTTCATGACTGATCAGGGAGACTTCATGAGTGCAGATGAGGAGGAGATCACCTTAAGTGACATGGAGGAGCATGGAAAATCTCTTGTTCATGTTTTGAATGATTCTTTTGAGGTCATTGGGGCAGGTTGCACTGTTCTTCAAGGAGGCTATGAGCTGGATAAGAATGGAGAAGGTAGCATTAGGGTTCAAACAAGCATGAAAAGAGGCTACAGTTTTTCAAATTTACCCCTTCAGGAGGTTAGTGAATCTGAAGATATCTTCTTTGAAATCATCAAGGAAGATGGTCATACCATGTAACCCGAGCATGAGGCAGAAGAGAATAAGCCAATCAATGATGCATATCAAGGGGCTTATGGTGATGAACCGGTAGCAATTGATTTCTTGATGAGATACACCAGCCTGAAGAACCAACAAGAGGCAAGCTTCCAAGAATAAACAAAGTACGTATACATTGGAAGCATGTTTGAATATCCACTTGGGTACAAGCCAAATCAGGTGATAGGTAAGAGGAGCAGGTCACCAAATCTCCTTTTCATTCAGCTACTTGCCTGGCACCATAATCTTCTTTCCAGGAAGGGGACTTAAGAATTTTTCCCTTTGATCCAGGTGGGAATCAAAAATACCTAGTTAACTATATATAGTAGGTTGTTTTCAGTTTTCTTTCCCTGTTTTCCCTAAGTGTTGTTTGCACAAGTAGTTTTCTTAGCCTTGTGTGTGTTTTTCTTTTCCTTTTGAGGTGAATCTGCATGATTGATTCTAAAATTTATCAGAGCTATTGTTGTTTTAAAGTTACAATCTAACTCCGTGCCCAATGGATTTTTAAGGCAACTAGCTTCTAAGCATGGCAGGCATGCTTCCCCTGGGAGGCACCAATCTGTTGACCATTTTTGCCCAACAGGGCAAAAAAATCAGTCCCCTTCTTCCCCTGCTATTTAAGGCCAATTCATTTTTTGATTTTGCACAAGTCTAGGAGTTTCTACGGACTCTGCAGGTGCTTGGTTCGAGCTTCAAGTTCTTCGTCTTTGGTTTAATGCAAGAGTTCATCACTTGGTTCAACGCCTTGTGGTTGAACCGTTGAACCAATTGAACCATTGAACCAATTTTGGTTCAACGGGTTGGTTCAATAGCTTGGTTCAAGGAGGCTGGCAGTTTAAAGCAAAGAGCCTGACAAAAAAGACAAAGCAGAAAAGGAAAAGCCTGAAGCTTAGAAAAGGCCGCATAAAAGCCCGAAGGAAATTGCCAAGGATGGTGATGTCCCGAAAGCCGTCAAATTTAAGCAAATGATATATCCATTTTTTTTTAAACTATTTGAGCATCAAGCATGGAAAAGCCCTAGGAACGCAGCGACCCGCCAGAAGATCGCCCCTGAGGGTTGAAGGAGCCAGAAGAGACAAGATAAGGAAAAGACAAATGCCAAGTGTAGAAGAAATAGATGGTCTAAGTGGTGAAGGGAGGCATCGATTCAAGAAATTACTCTAGTAGATGACATAGTGCCTATGAATTGACCATTGGGAGGCACAAACAGCTAACAGTGCAATGGGTTTTATTCATTTCGCATTTATGAGTAGACAAACCATGTAATCACCTTCAAGAAGCGGCCTTACAAACAAACAAAGGGCGCATGCTTATTGATGTTTTGAGCAGCTTGCTCTTCCCAATGCTCGTAAGGCACATGGGCCACTGACAGAAAAATGAGCACCAAAATCTTCCTTTCTTCTTCTATTTATTGGAGACTTGTCATTTTTGTTAGGATCTTCCACATTTGTAAGGCGTAGCCCTGGCAAAATTTCACCGAAATTAATAAACGCATTTTTTACCTCTATCTTGGATAGATATTTCTGAGTATGTATCGAGTGTTAGTTTGTGTTTAGTCATTGTTTCTTGATGCTTTCACAGGTTTGACACCAACATACCTGTTATCTACAAGGTGCCATTTTTATAGCTGACAAGGAGAGCTGTATTTGGAAGTGCAAAAACAGAAGGAATTACTACATAAGTGTGCATTTCATAGCACCTTTGGTGATCTCTATTTTCTGTATTTTCCATTAGAGCCTCCCTGCTAAGTTTCTTGCAGCTTGGTCCTTCTGCCAAGTCTGAAGTGTATGTATGTGTTTATCTGATTTAAGTGTGAATGTGAGAAGGTCGACTTTATTTTGGTGCATCACCTCTTTAGAGTAGATTTGTTTTCCTACAATCTTTCTCCCTTTTCATCCCCCCATTATATATATATATATATATATATATATATATATATATATATATATATGTTTGCACTTACTGGAATGAACATGATGCATTAAAGGGAGCTAGCCCTTATCTAGAGACTCTCCCCTCTAGCTTTGTCAGTCCCACAAGTGAGAGGGGAGTTTCCATTGTTGCGTGTGGAAGGTAGGAGCTCGGCCTCCTTGCCTCGGATGCAATCCACTGTGTCAATAGTATCCCTCATAGAAAAACCACTTATCAAGATTTACCAGTGCCTACTCCCAAACACTTTTTGCATCATTAGCATTGTACATGTATTTTTCCTCTTTGATCAATCATTCTCTATTGTATATGTCATCCTTACTCAATAAATAATCCCACTATGTTTCACCATTAAAAAATAAAAGTTTTTCATGCACCATCTCTTGGTGTTTAAGGTGGATAGCATCAACAAAAATTCCCAACAATAGTATCTTATGAATGCATTCATTAAGTTAGGGTCTAATATAAGGAGCAAAAAAACATTTCTTGCCCTTGAACTATTCATATGTTAGCCATGGAAATATTTGCATTCATTATCTCTGTGTTCTACATGATTGTATGTGAGAAACACATGATCGGGTCTATATACCATGCATCGTGTGATGAAATGATAATGAAAAATACACCTTATATGCATTCGACCTGACTGGCTACCCATTTTGGACTTGGGCATTAAATACTTATCTTTTGTCATGGCATTAGTTTCCCAAAAGTCATCAGGGCCATATGAACACCAGTAGCTACATGATTGTGGTGAACAAATAAAAATTCATGCAAAGTGAAAAAAATGTGTACATGAATAGAATATAATACCATCTGAATAGACACCAGCTTACAATCTATAGTGTGAGGTAACTTACATGACATATTCAGAGGTGGAAGTGATTATTAAATCCTTTCTAATAAAATCTAAATTTATCTCATGATGTGAAACACAAAAAATTATAGGGAGTAATGCCCTTCTTGATTCTCCTTTGATGAAGTTGTCAACCTTGTCCTGCTCAACCCAGACAACCCATAAGTCTTCCTTATTGACATCAGGAAAATTGCCCCACTTGATACAACTACAATTAAATGGACCCTCACTTGGCTTCTACATTTCAAGGTGCATTATTTCTTCCTGCCTTTTTTCCATCAATTGTATCCTACAAGGAGAACATTTCATTAAATGAATTAGAAATGGAATTTTGGTATTGAGTGAATGTAGCTTTCCATGTATTGCAGTGGATTTTTGGTTTTTTGATTTAATACTATCTATCATATACTACAATGTACAAAGGATAATGATTTAATAATGCATACAATATAAGAACAATTTGGTATAAACAACATTAAAACACGTATATGACATTGAAATAGGCAGTCAGACTTGTATATATCGATAAACAAGAAAACACCCTTTTTGGATACATTTATTGTACCTCTCATTCAAATACATTATTTTGTATGCACAATTACATTTAACCTGTATTGGGTCATTTAATCTATAAATCTATTTTAAAGTGTGTCATATGTAAAAACATTAGGAAGTTCATGACACCATATAAATAGTCAAAATAAAGTTTGTATAAAGATATGTTTAAATTATTGAGAGAAGTGCAACAGATATACAAAAAAACTTTATATGATTTCCTTTGACCATTACATTAATTAGGGGAAGAGAATGGAGAATAGTATGGCATCTACAAAAGTGAACATTAGACAATGAGTAAATGAGAATCAATGCATGTCAGCATCGACAACTATGTCAATCAATGGAAAATCGGTCAAAGTTCAAAAAATTCATTTGTGGTAATGTCTTATAAATTGGGCATTAAAAATGCATCCATAGTGATTTATCACATTTCATTTTATTTTTGCTCTGACGATGCTTGTTGAATACATCTATTTGTGTAACAAATGTGAATATCTAGAAATAACTAATACATGAAAGTCACATCATCATGTAGCTCAACAAGAAGACCTTGAGGCACATCCTTATCCCGTATAATTTCACGATAAACATCTTTGGAATTGATGTCTATGCACACACCTATTTGATCACACAAATACAAACATAAGCCTAGCCCATCTATTAAAGCAATGTAGGAGGCATGATGTAAAGACACTTTATCGAATAGAAAAGTGACATCTTACTGTATGATTTCATTTTCAAGAGAAAATAACATGCTTTTGATATAAATTTGTCTTCCTTTCCACTTAGACATAACCATTAAACGCACGTACTGGTCAAACATACCACAAATAGAAGCCATGAATTGCACATAGAAATTAAAATATGAGATTTGAAACCACTTAAGAAAAATATGACAGAAACTATGAACAAAAAGGTTATAAGAATGTAAAAAACCTCATTGAAATCAATATAAAACCCTTCATAAAACGTATTAAAATAAAGTCATGGAACCATAGAAATGGACAAAATAGTGCATGTATGAGTAGTTACATTTATAAACGATCTTAAATAGCATGCACTAACTACATGCATGTGGGTGGGAAATAGGAATTTGATTTTTCTATGAAGCCCATATCTTCAAGAAAGGGATAAAAAAAGATAAATTTTTAGGAAGCCCATAGAATGAAGTTAGGGTTTTAAAAATAAAAAAGTTGCTACAAAGCCCATAGAATCAGGACATGGTAAAAAAAAGTGAAATTGCTAAGATGCCCATGTGATATTCTAGATGTCCATCAACTAATTATTTGATGTAATGAATTAGAGGCATTGACGTACTAGTATTTATGGACACCGTGTGAAAGAAAATGTTGGTACAAACATAAGAAAAATTTGTACAACATGTGTGCATTACAAATTCTATCAGCCCATATGGGATGAAATTTATCTTATTCAATCGTAATGGTACATCACCTTATCACCCATAGTAAGGTCATGGCATAACTCATATTGAGTTATGAGAGCTTTAGTGTAGAAAAATAGGCCACCAATTTTTTTAAAATGATTTCCTCATAGACCACCACTACCATAATTCCCACCTACTAGACCATAACTTATGGCCCCTAAATTTAGGGAGGCCAATGAGATGATAGAACATAATTATGAAATTAAATGAAAGCTTATTATTCATTATATGTACAAAATTATAAAAAAATCTATCTCCATCCCGTATGATATAGAAAATATGTTTAGGGATGTGGACAATGAGTCAACATTCACTCACAAAAGTTAATTGCCACTAACTACATTAAATTCCATTATCTAAGATTTTACGAAAGGAGTAAACTGAATGATAGATAGTTGTATTAAAGTATCCATATACCACTTTCCCATGTCAATTCTTTACAACTAATCTGAGTAGTGCCCATCATGATCATAGGAGTTTCTATCATTCTTTGATTCTTGTGATAGTGGGTTACAGTGGATACAAACCCAAATCAGAAGCCTAGATAAGACCAGATCTTGGAAAGAAAAAACATGAATGTAGTTGCTTAGTTACCGGAGTATAAATCCAAACCTAAATGGAGATAATGATGGATTTTAATTGATTCCCATTGTAACAGAAAAAGGAATGCTGGAAAATGATTTATAACAAGAGGATGTTACTCCAAGAAATAATTGTAATCCCAGATTGAGGCAACCTTGGTTCATTCAATTCTCCAACTACTTGTACAATAGAGAGTGTAGTTTTATCGATGTCCCTTACAACTTACAAAGATATGTAAGTGATAAATAGGTTGTGTAATAATTGTGCTAAAAACTAGTCATAGTCCAAAAATTCATAGCTGAAAGATAAAAATATGAAGTGCATTTCCAAATATCAATTGGAAAATACACATGCCCTTCATTTAATAATGCCAAATCAATGGATGTCTAAATGAAAAGAATGAATCGGTAACCATTTGAGATAAGTCCTGCATTTGATATTCATGGAGTCATCAAAAATATTCTTAGATACTCATATAAACATCTTCAAAAACTTTAAGACTACTAACATCTTGAAAATTTTGAAGACTAATAGACTAATTGTGAAGATAAGTATGATGTGTGCTCAAGATATTATTCCAAGATAACATTGGATTAAATCGATTATTTTGATATAATGAATGTTGTAAAGAGAAGTATTGATGAAAAGTAAACCATGAAGATCCTTTCTATAATTATGAGAATATCTTTATGAAACCCTTCCCCAAGATTGATTGGTTTATAAGAGTTTGTACAACACTTAAATCCAAGACTAAATTTGTTATAAACTGATTTATTTTGGTTAAAGGGGAGGATATCCAAATTTACTATAGCATATGATTACCCATTTAAAGGCCAAGGGTAATATCAAGTCACCCCAATAGAGGAGGGCTCTAGTGTTACATAGTCTTCCACTTTCACCACAAGGTATTACTCAATAGTAATATATGTTGTAGATAGCACTAGTGTCTATGATGATCCAAATCAAAGGAATGCATTTGAAACCACTTGTGGCCAAGAAGATCCATGAGTACAGTGTCACAAAGCCAAAAATTAACCCACAAAATTTTAGGCCTTTTAGAGTTATCGTTCCCAATTTCCAACATCAATCATCGTATATGTAATCTAAATCTCATCAATTTAAATGAAAACATATACATGATTGTTATAACCCTCTCATGGTAACTAGAAGTTTATTTTACCCACTTATAGATTAAGTGATCGACACAAAATTCCAACAATAACCTCATTGTTACACTTTTTATCTTGAAAACAATCAATATATATTTGTGAGACTTTAGTCTCTACATTATAACAATGCAATAAAGAATACTCAAATAGATCTGATTGCCAAACCTAGTCATGAGAGGACATAAGTTTAGGTTTTAAATGGATTTATCACCACTTAGACATAAAGAGCTGAATGATCCCTATGGTGATGTTTCCAACATGCAGGGAATCTTCAAGAGAGATTAAGTTATCTAAAATTTTAAAAATCCATCAAACATCACTTTACACCTTTAGTATAGCCCTATAGTAAGTTTCATGTTTAAGAAAGATTCATTACTTCCATGAACTCAGATTATAAAACAATCTTAAAGTAATGACCAAAAGATCAAACCAAGAGTGTCTCATATAACCTTAAGCATTATTAATGATAACCTTTAAACAGGGACAATCTCCTTTAGGTAGAGTGAGCCCTTATGACTCAACCTATTGTTAGAGTTAATCATACACTGCATTACTCATAGCCAATCATTAAATAACCATTCACACTAGGGGTTCATTTACAAACCCCTTTAATAAAAACATTACATGGGATGTTAGGGTTTACCATCTATGAATTTTATCAAGCACTAATTCCCATTAAAGTTAAGAACATTAAATAAACTATTTAAATAATTAAAGTCCCTTTGCTACTTATTAAATAGTATAAATCACTTGTCCATCATAGATCTTATTCTATATTCACATTTATCATGAATTGTTGAATATATATCAATAAAAATTCAAGTGAATAATCATATTCATTAATTTATAATCCTTAATCATGCATTTAGACCTTATTTATGATTACATTCTCCTTAGTCCTCAGTAGTTCATAGTGACTTTAAGTGGTCAATTCATGGGTTCCACAGTTCATAGACTGCATTTGAGTTTTAACATGATTCCATATTAGCCACTTAGTAAAAAGAATACATGATTGTCTATAAATCTATTATTGGACCATTTCAGACAGAAAGCCTTGTAGTGCTTCTATTGAAAAAGACAAATCCATTAATAAATGATGAATGGCATGGTAGAATTACAATATATCATATATATAGTTTTTTAAACAAAAAATTATGTAATTTTTTAAATTAAAATTTAATTTCAGGTGAGAACAAGTGTTCCATAGATAGTGAAGATCTTGCTTCCTCACTGTCAACAACACCCTTGTAACATATTCTATAGACGCATTCTCCACCATATCCACTAGCTACTTCTGTGCCCATCTAACAACATTTACATTTATATTTACTTTACCTTGAAAAAATTGTGCTTTAAACACCACAACAATTTTTCCCTGGAGATTCTATCTGATGGCTTATTTTTCAGTGCAACTATAGTGCATTCAATAAAATCTTAAATACTAAGACTGATGAAATACTCAGTTTTTTCTCAATGTGAGACTGTGTCAAACCTAAAGGTGGAACTTGGCAGTTTTTTAGTGTTTATTCTGGATTTTTTTCCCTACACTTCAAAGATGCATGGTTTTGTTCTCAGTAATTGATGCATAATTTCCACATTGATCAATTGATACTATCTATTGGTATCCTTGAGCATGCTTGGTATTAGGTTTTATGACATTATTAAGATCTTTTGATTCAAGTTAAGTCTTTTGATTACCAATAATTCAAGTGTGTACAACAACCTTTGCTCTTAACATAGATGAAGCAATGTTTTTTTCAATAATTTACTTCATCAAAATTTCTTCTAAGAGTTGACTTTATATAAATGGAAATTATTTAGAGTACACAAAATTACAAAGTCACTTTCCAAGAAACAATAATTTTTATAGGAAAACTAAAATAAAAATTTACGAGTAAATTATATATAGGAAATTCAATTGCTTTTTTTAATTAAACAACAAAACCAGAGATCCTATAGGTAATCTTTGCAAGCACGTTTAAACCAATTGATAAAGCTACCAGTAATATCCATTATATGATAAAACTTTAATGTCCTATAGGAGCACCCATAATATATTCTACAATCCCATGAATAAATTACATAGAATAGGGCTTATTTTTTAAAGATTAATGAATGTACTAGTAGTATGTGCTATGCTTGAATTGTGTCACTCATTGTTACAGAGGAGGAAAATGGTTGCTCACCATCATAGAGGAGAAAATTTGGGTGAAATGTGAAAAAATTGGGGGAAACAAACCTTTTTTGGGGGGAATTTGAGAAGAGCCCCACTCTTGTTTCCCACCCAATTGGTATGCATGGTCACATTAACTAAGGTAACATTAAATTTAACATTGTGGTAAGGTTGGCAGTTTAACAACATAGGTTGAAGTTGATGGTCATGCAAGCTTGACATCAAAGTCGAAGGCTGGGGAAGACCGATGGAAACCATCCCCCTAATGATTGATAAAGACCAGCATGTCAGGAGTTAATGCGTGTTGGTTAAGCTCATCATTCTAGAAGGAGGTCGGCATGGAAGGTAAAGGAGATAAGGGACACATAGGGGGAAGATAGGAGGATTGAAATTATAAGGAAGGGATTAGGTCAACGTAGTTGGGAAAAGAGGTTCGAGGAAGAAATTTAAGGGGAAGTAATGTGGTGATGAAATGTAGAGAGGACATGGAGATAGAAAGAGTAGAGAAAAGGAGGAATGTGACAAAATTTAGAGAGAGAAGATAGAGGTTGATGGTAAGAAGGAAAAGGACATAGAAAGACAAGGAGTATGCAACAAAAAATAGAATAAGGAAAAGGTTGATGAAACAAGTTGACTGCAGGTGATGCATGCAATAGGTGGCAAGAAATAAAGAATCATCATAAGAGAAATGGGAGAGGAAAAGGAATGAAGAGGAGATAATTATTTGAGTGTAGCGCTATTATTATAGAAGGAAAAGAGTAATATAAAGGAATGGAGTAGAAAGAGAGGTTGAGCTAGAAGAGACTACCACTTCTTTCTGTCATTTATGAAACATCTAAGGACCAACTAATTAAGTACTTGTTGTTTAACATAGTTTGATTTGTGATTTGTTTCCATCAATTATATTATATTGAGGAATGAAATTTTGGTGGTTTTATACATATAGTAATGGCTGCACCATTTGTCAAAATTGCTAAGGGTTGAGGGTCAAATAGTTACTATGGGATAAAATAAATTAATTCATACCTTTAAGATGGATGGAGTTGTTTTAACTCTAATTCCTATGAAGGGTGATCTCAATGTCTTATCCATTGATTTTATCCTAATTGGAGACCATATAGAATTCTGGGTTACCTTTATTTTGCAATGGATTAGATGTCTTGCTATAAAGAATTATGGAATTGTATTATTTTGTTTTAAATTGATTGTTTCCTCTTCTCAAAACTAATTGAACCATTTTCAATTGCCCAAATTAAGTATAATTTGATTTGGGAGATTTTAAGTGAATTTTTTTTACCTTTGTATAATGGTTTAAAATATTTGGGTTACATCTTCTATTTAATGAAGTCATAACCAAGTCGTTCCTTTTATGCAATCTTTATATGGAAATTGGAAGGAATGAAGTGGTGGGGAATTATTTTAGTGGACTATTTTGTATTATGGTAGGCTATTTTAAAGTGTTGTACAAATTTGAATCAATTTTAAATTCATAAATTAAAATAATTAATGATTTATAACCAAAATATGCCTCCATATTGAACTCTTACTCTTGGATGTATGTTGGCTTTATTTGCATACTTGGTTTGATCAGTCTCCCACTAGATTCTAGATTATAACATGTCTTGGTTGTGATGTTTTGATTTATGCATAATCTAAGTACACTTTAGTGGATGTATGGAGTCGTATACTTTAGTCATATTATTGAGATCAACTAGATGTTAGTCGACTCAGGTCATTTATATTTATTGAATGTATGGAGTTAGTCAATCATTTGGATTTATTACAATTGATATTGCATGTTGGAAATAGTCTTGGCAAAGTTGAGCTATCTGATTGGGTTTTAATCATGGCTTTTCATAACTTAAGTTTGAGTTTGTCTTATATTGATTCTATAAGCCTACAACAACTCCATGAGGTTATTTGAGTTGTTTCAAACTCCTAAGAGTTGCCTAACTTTATTTTGGTGATCATTTGAATGTTTGTGGATCATGATTGTTGTTATTTAATTGTTGCCTCATTTTGTATTGGATTCAAGTTAGTGGCTCAAGAATTATCTATTGAGTTTGCCTTCCCTGTTTACTCTATGGCCGAATCAACCATACAACTAATGGTTGGGGTGGTTAGGGACACCATATGGTTGGGCTCATAGGACTATGTATGCAAGTTTGACTTCTTGTATATATTATTAGATGATTATAGTAGACATACAAATTGTATTAAATTTTCTTAGATACTCTTGTGATTGTAATTTTATCTACCCTGTGTAAAGTGACTTCGAAGTTATATTATTCCTATTGGAACCTGCATGATATGAGTGTGTAACTTGAGATAGTTATTGATATTTGGATATCAATCAGTGTGTTTCATTATATCTTCTTACTATTATTTAAGACACATATTTACCTATTATGACACAGATTTATGCTTAGGTATAATGCTATTGACCAAAGTATTTCAATTAATTTCTTTGATATGCATATAGTCCTTGGTGTTACTTATAGTATGAGATAGTAATCCATGTTAACATGATTTTATATACATCTTACATAGTAAACTTTTTCAACATTTGATTGTATGTCAATGGTACATGGAGTAATAAATAAGGTTGTAAATGGTGTTGTTGATTTAAGTTTATATATTTAAAATCAAGCACAATGTAATAGTTGTAATATATGACCACATACATCTATATTAAATGTTTACTTTATCTTACCATGTGAAAGGAAAAGCATGTACAAACTTGTAGTGGTTTCCCTAGATTACATGGTATCTTCACTCTTGGTTGTTAGTGTTACTATGCTAAAATCATCTTTGTTGTAGAAGGGATGTCTTTTGTAAATAACATTACATAGTTGTTTTGAAAAATTGCTACAAGATGATTTTATTTAGCACATTCATTTTTTTTCATATTATGATTTGGAAAAACATATTATCACAAATTTAAAACATTTCTTATATTAGGGAGATTTAATGACTGTAAATATTAAACCTGTTTCTATCATACCGATAGAGTGAGTAACTTGAAAATGTTGTCCTTAACATAATTTCTCATTTATATCAATTGGCATCTCCATGAGGGAGTTGTGTTGTTTGATCACATGGTATAGATGTAACTAATGGAAATGAAATGGTCATATTTATATACTTCTTGATGGCCTATGTAATGTTTTCATTACATAAATCAAAGGTGGTGTTGGCCCTTCTATTATTTCCATTCCATTTATTTTTACAATTAAAACAAATCAAAGTTCATGATAAGTTTGAATAATCCACCTAAGGGTTCTATGAACCAGTAGTAAGAATCATTTATTAATTAGTTATTAACCCCTTAATAAATAATGAATGATGGTGTTTAATTCTAACAATCTACTTCGTTACATGTAACTCGAATAAAATGATGGTTAGTGGTTTAGACATTTCATAACCTCATGAATGATGGAACCAGACTTCAATGAAGAGGATGAGACCCTTAATCAAAGTTAAATATTCTTGAATGATCCTAAGTAGAAGTCGAATTCCACATAAGGGGTTCATAATTTATCTATGTGCACCACACACTGATACACCTCAAATAGCATACTCTCCAAGGCAAAAAACTTCCCTATTATATTATTGATGGATGTTTACCCTTGGTTAAGGTAGTGTTAGTCTACCCCGCAGGGTACGGGGTACATGCATATGTGTTTTCAAGAAACAAGTTGTTGTATGTATTGACTACACATATAGTGAGCCCTACATGCATCCTTTTTTCTCACTCTGATAAGCAATTCCCAAGATTTTTTTAGGGGGTTTTTCATTAACAAATTATCATCTCTTCCAATATGGGTGACAGTTTGGTGACTAAGAGTTTTACGTATAATAGGTTCTATCCTGACCAAAACTATGAAGTCAAACTCTAATATAGTGGGATGAGGTTTAAATCACGAAGATGAAGTAGCCATGGAGTCAATATGTTGATTACTTCTCCTAGGGACTATCTATATAGAAATAAATTAAAAGTCTTTAGCAATCTCATGCACAACAACTTTATATAATTGAATATGTTTATATTTCATTTGATAGACCTCATAAACTTGGTTTGTAATCAACTTTAAGTCTCCTTGGATCTTTAATTTTTGCATCCTTAAACATTTTAAAATGAGCATACCAAGTAACATGGCTTCATATTTGGCCCTACTATTCGTACACTCAAAATATATCTTGAAACCAAAAGACATGATTCACCTCTCAGGGGAGATGAAAATAAATCCTACCTCAGTGCCTAGGTGCCACTTGGCTCCATCATAGTATAGAACCCATTGGTCATGTGTAGAAGAGGGATAATTATCTGACAAATTTTACTGGTCTTTTGATATCTCAACCATATGGAAATTGATAATGTTGGGTAACCCCTCTTAGGGTTCCTAATCTAGAGACTCAAAAGAATGATGAGCCTATCCCTTTCACAAAGTGAACGAACATACTTGAAGAAATTAGAAAGGTCTTGTTATATGGTTTAAATAAAGGAAAATAATCACCTCATGGAACTTAGGATGCTTAATTCCAAGATCTAGATTGAGATAAGTAAGCACGTCTAAGAATTTGAAAGGTCACTAATTAGGCTTTCTCTTTGGTGTGGGAAGCATACCAACATGGTTATGATGCATTTTGGGCATGGGGAGTATGTCAACATAATTAGAATCTCATTTGGCATAGGGGGAATGTAGACATAGTTATGAATATTTTAGTATTATTTATAATACATGGTAGCATTATTTATCCCATTGTTAAATACGGGAAGTTCCTAAGAACTCAGCTCCCCTCTTCACAATGGGGGAGAAGGGCTCTCCTTAGGAATGTGTGGATAAGCATTAAATCCAATGCTAATCTCTATGGTACCTATTATTAAGGTACAGATCCTCTCTTTATGTACTAGTATGAACATGGGTGAAGACAACCCCTAATTGCATGTTGGGAACTCAACATATGGTGTGAATCACACCTTAGTGTGAGCCAAAGTACAATGGGTGACATCTTAGGAGGAAGCAAACCCAATGGATTAAGATATCTCAAAAACCAATATGGCCCTATCATAGTGTGATCCATAAAAATGCTTTGAAGAGTTATAGAAGTAACAAGAGTAGTATGTGAAGTAAAAATTTCCCTTATATGGTTAGGCATTACGTGATCATGATGGTAGTCATGGGAAGGATTATTATGAAGAGGACCTCTTCATGATCTAACACCTCTATCATGCAAATATTAAGTAGACTTGATAACCCCTATTGGTGTTCATGAATTTGAGTCTTAGATAGGTTATAGGTCCCTATCCCTTACACATCAAATAAGAGGATGAGTGGCATGTCTTTTTCTAAGAGAATAATGATTTTGGCTATAGACATGGTGGAGGCTACCGAAATGGTGACTGGTTCTAGACTAGTGAAATGGTCAACCATTACTACATCATTTTCTTCCAACTTATCTTTTAGTAGAGCCTAAGGAATTAAAACCCCCTTCTTTAATATAACCACTTTAAACTTTTAGGGTTCATTAATGTTGACCAATTATGAGGGTTTCATGATCATGTTGATAGGTAGATGTTAATTGATGTGTAACCTGGGTTGCTTATCTATGGTCACTTATAGCATATAAAAAGGTTTAAGGTTGCCTTAGGCTATGAATACATTTATAAAATGAAGGAACCAAACATTTTGAAATAAGGTTGAAGGGATAGCCTTCAACATGTGTATCCAAGGCTTTCCCAAAATCATGTTATAGTTGGTATACTTTTTTCTGACATAGAACATGGTTAGCACCATCTTAAGACCCATATTGAATGGGATTAAAATAGTTCCTATGGAAGTATATTTGAGGTTATCATAGCCTCTTAGGGTGTTATGAGTTGTGAAACAGTTGGTTTCCCCATAACCAAGCTTTTGTAGGAAAGAAAACGGGATAATGTTGACAACCACTCCATCATTAACCATGTATCTCTTCACATAATTATTTTAAATTGAAACCTATAGAAATAAGGTTGGATCTCCCCTCCTTGCCATATCAAAGTCATAAGGTAAAGTACATAAATCAAAGAAATAACCAACATCTCAAGATTCTTGACCAAATGGAAACATATCTAGATCAATGTGGTTGATATAAGATTGTAGAGGAGTAACACTAGATAGATGCCCCAGTCTTAGGGCATAAAGTAAGGCTAATCAATCAGTAGGGGAGATCTTGACTAAATAAATAAATGAAATGTGGGAGAATGACTTGGTTAGATCAAAGATCAAATCATAGTTCCCCATATTTTTTGAGATAGACTCAGTTTCAAAAATGTTTGAGGGATGAAGAGTCATAAGATGATATTCTCTAGTGTGATTAATAATATTCACCTCTTCTTCAACTTATAAATCCATGACTCCTATCATCCTAGTTTTGCCTTGTACTCACAAATAAGGATTGACATCAGTATTGATTGTTTTAGAAGTAGATGCTTAAATATCATTGGTGCATGTAATCATGGGTTGTTTATGTTGAATTGGGTTACTCTATGGGGCACCCTATTGTTGATATTAAATAACACACACATGGGGTTAGGAAAGGCATTTTGGTAGATTTGGATATTTTGATTTTGAGGGGAAATAGTGCCACTTAGAATGACTTGGGGGGTTTGAACCAACATTCCTGAGGAACATATCAAAAAATGTTTTCCTTTGATATTCTAGGAGTTTTTGGTTAAATTTATTGTAGTCCATATAGTTCTGAGTATAGTGCTCGATAACTTGGTGGAAGAGGAAATAGACACTGGGATCATATTCCCTAGGCCTCATGTTTTTTCCCTATTGACCAAACCCTTATTGATTATTTATTTGGTAATAGGTTTTGTTTAGAACTGGGGGAATTATTTGACATGCTAATATTGATTTTGGTTATGGTTTTGGTGTTTCATATTGCATGGTGGTGGTTGATTGAAATCAACCATATGAATGGTAAAAGAGGGATTTTGGATCTTAGCACCCGTATGGTTAGTAGAATTAGTGTTTTTCATAGGCTAATGCTAAATTTTATTCATAGGGTTTGTCTTCTTATTATGGTTGGTAAATTTGTCAGTAGTGGCATTCTTATTTTGATTTAAGACCTTGGGATCTTGGTTATTAGTATGTTTTGTACTCACATTTTTAAATCTTCCATTATTTTGGTTTAGGGTCATGATGCATCCACTAGTCTCATAAGTTATCTGACCACAATCAATGGCCACTTGGTCAATCTTCAAGGCACTCTAAATAATTTATTCATAAGATTGATATGGGAATTCCTAAACATCATTCCTCATCTCTTTGGTAAGATATTGGAAGAAGAGTTTACATAGTTCCCATTGATTTATGCGAAGCACACTGATAGAGGAATATAATACCTATTACCATCTTGTGATGAATTGGCTAATGAATGTATTGTGTTCTTTTTTGATGTGCAAGAACTCTCATATGCCAATATTTAAGAGTTTATTCATATTAAAATATTTGACAAACTCGACCTTGAGTTTGTGAAAATAATATATAGATCCATTAGGGAGGTGGTAGTACCAGTAAAATGCTATTCCCTCTAAGGTTTTGGGTAAAATTTTGGAAACAACCCCATCCCAAAGTAGGAGTTCCCTAACAGCCATATCATAAGCTTTAATGTGTGTGTTGGGATATCCTTCCCATTTGAACTTGGGAAGGTCAGGTAGTGGACAAGGAAGAAGAACCCCTCATATGTAGAGATCAAGAGGATATTTAAGGTACTTAACATAAGTTCCCATGTTGCTAAAATATATTGTTGTCATAGTAGGACTAGAATAGAAAGGTGGGATTAGATAGTGGTTAGTTTGGTAACCACTAAAAGGGATAATGAAAGCTCGATAAGGTGGACTGGAATAAGCTGGAAAATATTTATCACACTAGGTAGATTTGGAATACATGTGGAAGTAAGATTAATATTTTTAGATGTAGGAGGCATAGTGGTTTGTAGTGGTAGGGTATATGTAGTTTGCACCTATCCTAAGGTTATGTAAGGTGGGATATAGATTTTTTTAGAGGGGTGGTTTACATGGGAGAAACATATCTCAAAGGTGTAAAGAATTATGGATTGTTTGCCTCCACATCATTCTAAAAAGGTAGAATGTAAGTGTACACACTCCCCATTGGGTTTTAATAGGAGTTTGATGGAATAGATGAACCTTATAAGTATAAAGATTAGGGACCCATGAGTAATTATATCCCCAAAGGATTGGTTAAAGGCATGATTTTGTGGTTGTTGGTTAAAGTCATCATTTGGATGGGAGAAGGGGAAGGATGAGTTTGTGTAAGATAATTTAGGCTAATCCCCTAAACCAGAGCTTCTTGGTTTCTTTCAAGGTCATGAATGCAATCTATTAGGGTGTTAATGAGTTAGTCTGGCTAGTCATTGTGTTAGGCCTAAGATCCTCATGTGTAGGAGGAGTAGAGGCATGAGGTGGGTTATCTTGAAGAGGTTGGTTTAGAAAAGGATCCCTAGGGGTATTTTTAACAATTTATATTGGTGCGTTGGAAATGTCTTGGCTCCTACTAAAGCAATGCATAACCACTTGCATATAATTAACCTCATCTTCCAAGTGCCAGATCCTTCATAGATAATGGTCATATTTAGAAACACTTTCCATGTCTGGGCATTGTAGGCTAATTGATGACCTAGTGGCCATGTGAGAAGTGACTATTCTTCTTATAGTGTGGGTCATATCATTAGAGTTAGGGTGATTACTCAGCATTTTAGATATTTCTCATATATCATGGATAGAGACCCCACTTTGATTTAGGTGTTAGGATGAGAGTAATCATAGAATTGTTAGTATACATTAGTATCAAAGGTGAGGTTGTTCTAACTCACTAACGAAGACTCACTGATATTGAGTTATCTTCTCTATAGTCCTTAAGGCTAAGAGATGTGCATATGTCTTGGTCCATAAATATTCTAGGGGTATATGAATACCTAAAAAATAAATAGTATGAAGAGGGAAAGTGGAGAAAGGAAAAAGAAGAAGAGGAATAAAAAGGAATATGAAAAAGATGGATGTCTCTCATATCAGGTTCATCAATTTATGTACACGTAAATATCACATGTTAAACTATGCACTTGACTCCCTGATGTCAAGTTGAGGAAGTCAACATAATGTATTGGATATGGATTTGGTTAGTTGTTATGTGGAATTGGATTCAAAATATGTGGTCGTAAAGGGTTATTGTGATGGAACCAAGTACCTTCATAGCATCATGGTGCTGATTGAGAGAATCAAGTTGTAAAAAAATAGATCTCCAAGGTCCTTCAGTCTCTAATATTACAATGAGGTGAATCTCCTGATCGATGTAAGAATTGGAGAATCGCAAGAGATTAGGATGAATGATTCATAGAATGAGAGAAAATATGTCATGTTGACTATACCTAGTTAATGTCATCAACCAATGTGAATTATATATGATGAGGATAGACACAAGGAGAATAAGGGGGTAAGGATAGGAAACTAGGCTTGGATAATGTTGTATTGACAACTTATGTTCTAACGGAGGACAATAATTGGTGGATTGGGAATTTTTTCTTATTCCTATAAGGAATTGAGAGACTTAATGATGACGAGGAAAATTGGGGTGGAAAAGAAAACCTCTATCTTAAGCTTAGTATTGATATCATAAAGTATATTAATTGTGGGACCAGGTGCACTAACCCTATGGAAAATAGCTTCTCTAATGAGACTGGGTGTTTTGGGAAGTGTCATCTAAAATGTGATTAGGAAATGTGTAAGCATATGAGTTTGTGTAAAAGGATTTTGTGAGGACTTATTGTGTTGTTAGAATAAAGTTTTTGTTTCACTTGTATGATTCAAAAAGGCTTTTGGCAATATTTTTGTTTTGTTTTAGTTTATTTTATGAATATTTGACTGAGATGGAAACTAATTACTTGCTGAAATAAATTAATCAAAAGCAAAGAGCAATAAGTAAACTAAAATAGAATGAATGAATACCTATTTTATATTTTTAAACTAATTTTCAATGAATACAAAGTAGTAGTAGTAGTAGTAGTAGTAGTAGTAGTAGTAGTAGTAGTAGTAGTAGTAGTAGAGAGAGAGAGAGAGAGTGAGAGAGAGAGAGAGAGAGCTATGCTAATGCTGATTTTTAACTGTCTCAGATGCAAGTTATATGAAGTTACTTTTGCGCTTTTTGATTGATATGTAAATGGATCTAATATGAAAAGTATGTTTTTTAACATGCAAGTGATTCAATAAAATATCTAAGCTCTCAAAAACAAATATTATGAGGTTCCTAGAGTTTCCTTTTACGCAAATAAGTTAAGAACAAGTTTTTAACCCTTTTAGGTGTTGCACACTAGTTGTGAACAATGTATTTGAAATAGAAATAAATGATCTAGAATATGATTTATCCGATTAAATGAATTAAATCAACATTCTCAATTTATCTAAATAATGAAAATTAGAATCACAATGGCATCTCTTGTTTACTTAGGTTTGTCTAGAGTTTTGTTATTCACTAGTTGTTTGTTTGAGAGTGAAAATAGCGTGTTTCAAAATTGAAATTTGACTTTTAGAGTGGATGGAAATGTATGATATATTATTTAACATTCACCTAGGATTTAGATGTAATATTCTGTTTTGAAAGAATCTATTTTAATGAATACATGCAAAAAAATAAACTAATGACTATTTTTGTGCAAGGATGGGGGAGAGAAGAATTATTTTTCCTATCAAAACATGATTTTTCCAAAATAAATATTTAAGATAATATAATAATGAATGATAATTTAATATAATCTACTAAATAAATCAAATATAATATAATCTAAGAATCTCTAAACTGACCCTGATGTAGACCAGTTGAAAGTAAGAGATTTGTTGTATTGTGATCCTCAATATGCTAGCTCCTTTACCCAAACAAATATTTATGGAACTTTATAACAAGGAGGATGAATAAATTACTATCATAAATGGCAGGAGAAGAAGAGAAACATAACTAAAAATGGATAACAACTAATTGTGGTTGGTTGAATACATTATTTGCAAAGATTAGGTTGCAATAACAATGGCTCTCCCTATATACAACTATTTTAGGTGTTTGTCTTATGGTATCTATCATGATTATGGACCCTATCCATATTTTTTACTAGTAAACGACTAAAACCCAAAATTACACTCTTGTATTCTAGAGTTCAAAATTTGGAATATAAATATCACACTTCTAGATGTTGCAATGTGATTGAAATGAGAAATAATACAATGTTCAAATGAAATACATATGTGGATCATGGTACTTTTTTTACAATCCTATCTATAACATCGTAAACCAACTAAATACCAAGAAAACCAACCAAATAGTAAATACATCTAAATCTTACAATAGTGGCCTTTAATTATGAAATTCATTTAATCAAATTCTATTAAATATAAGGAAATCAAGATCAAAATCCTATCCATAAGCTTTTACCTCTACCGTGTATTTAGTTTCAAACAACTATTTATACAAAAATTGCACAACAAACCCTAAATCATAGATAAAAACATCTAACACTTTACTATTCTTCTCATTTAATATTATTTTTATATGTTTGAAGGCATTACATGGAATCTTTGATCTCAATACAATGTCGACATATCTACCCATACTTTAAAAATAAACATATAACATATTTACAATGTTGAGTAAGCATACATATAAATGAGCTCCTTTGGCTAAGCAACCACAATTAAGGGGCATCCACACCATCAAAATGAAACAGGTCACAATCTTGGCCTTAACCACTCGACTCTCTGTGTTAGGTATCTAGAGGAATTTTTACCTTGATGGATGGATATAAGAAACCATCATCCTCACCAGTTAGACTACAATTTTTTTGATCTCATAAAGTATTTTGAAATTTATACAAATACATATAAAGACAAGATAGCTAAAAAAATGAATTTAACTTATTTAAAATGCCACGTAATAAAATTTAATATCTCTAACTATCTCACGTTGTGTAATTTGTAAATCTTTTCTATGCATTCCCCATACATTTGACCATCAAACGAGAAGCTACAAAAACTATTCAACTTTATATAAAGAAAGAGATCAACAAATAACAATTTTTTTTGGTGTAATACATTGATTTTGGTTAAATATTACATCTTTTAGTAAACATATATAAAATAATAAACACAAATATACACGATATACTCTACCATGAAATTGATTTAACAAAAGTCCATTTTAATAGAGAGTTAACTATATCACATTGAAACACATAATTATTACTCTAATTTCCAAGATGAATTCCATCATGCTAGTAACCTCCTTATCTAAATCATATGGCTGGGAAGTTCATTAGGCATATGTTAAAAGTGTCTTCATGCATGGATACTTTTAGTAAGAAAAATACATGTCCCAACCTCTTGAGTCTGTGAGCAATGAGAACTCCATATTTGTACACATATTGAAAAAATAATTATATTTTAAATAGGTTTCTCGAATTTGAAATGAAAATATCAACACTTGATTAATTAACTTTGGATTTAAATAAAGTCCCTTCGACACCATAATCTACACCAAGAAAGTAGACATGCAACTATTGATATTTGTCATGTACGTTAACAACATAATCATCATAGGGAATTCCACTAAACAGATTCATTATTTGAAAGCTTGGATAATGACGTGTTTTGAGATGTGTGACTTAGGCTTGTTGCATTTTTCCTTAGCCTTCACATTTCATAGTCTAAGAAATGATTTTTTCTAGTCAATCCAATTTTACTCAATACATACTCATTCAATTTAACATGAAAGACTTCAAGTCTTCATAAACTCCTTATCAATTTGGAGTCAAGATTTCTACCAAGTGTTCTTGTCCTTTAGTTGATGGTAAACTCTACAAAAAATTAGCGGGAATTATTTAAAAGTTCATTCATACTCTTCTTAATCTTTCATTTTCTATGAACTTGTTATCATGCTACCATCAAGATCCATATGAAATCCATTGGTAATCTACAAAACACATTCTAAGTTATCTTTGTGGTACTACTAACTAAAGGATTAAGAACAAGTCAAGAGGATAAACCTCAAATTTTAGTCATAATTATAGTGGGAACATAATCGTTGTAAGCTACACAGACACTGATT
This sequence comes from Torreya grandis, assembly GCA_037957365.1. Taxonomy (NCBI): domain Eukaryota; kingdom Viridiplantae; phylum Streptophyta; class Pinopsida; order Cupressales; family Taxaceae; genus Torreya; species Torreya grandis. The sequence goes on from JARHVA010000003.1 coordinate 10,663,531, forward strand.
AGACAGGAGATCTAGACGATCATAAATCAATGGTAGGATACATCTATCATTTTGGAGTAGGTCCCATGAATTAATATTTTAATAATTAAACTAATAACTTTGTCTAGTATGAAAGCTAAGTATAGTGGAGTTGTAGCTACTAGTCATGAGTTAGTTTGGAATCAACACTTGATTTTATAATTTGGATTTACATAGACCCTGTTGGTCCCCAAAAATGTCACTCATTTTTGGAACAACATACGAGCTATTCTTGGACCTGCAGGGCCAAAATTCCTCTCTTCCCCTTCTCAAAATTTATTCAGGGGCTTTCAAATTCCTCATTTTTTCAAAGCTTTTTCAGCAAAGGGATTAGTAGGTTCAAAGGTTCAACGTCTTTAACAGGAGCTAGGCGCATTTGACAAAGTTCAAAGTTCAACCTTTTCAAAGGTTCTGTGGCCTCGAGCATTTAACGAGTCTCAAAAGCTTGAACCGTTGAACCGATTGAACCTTGAACCATTTTGGTTCATCAGTTCAATGGGTTCAATGTTCAATCGGTTCAATGCACTGAGTTCAAAGGTTCAAAGATGGCCTCAGTTATGAAGAGAAATGCATGCAATAAAAAGAGTCAAGCGGATACTGCCAAGTGTCGCTGACTGAGCCATTATGCCTCGTTCCTAAGAAGTAGTAGAAGCTACCACGTGTCCCTTTTTTAAAGCTCATCGGGAGCAACCACATGTCAACATCTACATTTCCTTCCTTCCATTCCACTGTATTGAGTAAAGATGATGGTGGGCCCAAGGACAAGTGACTAAATGAAGCAGAACGGGCCAAGTGTCTGCATCCGTGTAACTAACAAATGAATTCAGACCATGCCACATGTCCCTCATAGAGATCAGTAGAAGCTAAAAAGTGTCATCATCCAAGAGAGCCCAACTGAGCCCCAAGCATTTCTATGGTTTTGCAAAGACCCGAGAAGGCAGATGCTGCCAAGTGTCAATAGTGGAAGTTGTCACGTGTCTTTAGTTAAAAGCGGTGGAAGACACCACGTGTCATAAAAGGGGGCACTCGCAATGCAAAGACACGCATGAAGCCAAGGAAAGAATTTCCTTCAGATAAATTATCTGAAGGAATTCCTTCAGACATTTTGTCTGAATGAAATAAGGGACCAATGACCCGCTAAGGAATCAAAGCCCGAAGGCCACTTGGAAGATCCCGAAGCGCAAACACCTTTGCAGAAGGACACTCGACATTCAAAAATGGACCTTTCTCAAGACCCTGAAGGGCATGTTCTCTCTGAAAATGGTCAAAGCATCAAAGTGTAGTGGAAGCTACCAAGTATCGCATGTCGAGACACAGTTTTAGAAGTAGCTTCAAGGTGCGGAACTCGCCACGTGTCCCATCCAAGTTAAAGCGGAAGCTACCACATGTCTGCATCCATGCCCCTAGCCTCTAACAGTTTGAAATCTTATTCCAATAAGTTTATTCCAAAGCTATGGATGTCACCATGAGTCCTCACCTATGTCACAGTAGAATGACATACCCGTCGACGTCAAATTTGGAGTGACTAGCTAGCCGTTAACCTTCAATAGAGGAAAGACCCATGAACGCCAAATCGATTGCATTTAAGTGTCTGTTGATTTTTGTGGACTCAAAAGATGAACCCAGATGCATTCAAAAAGCCTAAGGCCAGGGTCAAGAGGAGGAGACAGAGAGGGAAAATTAGTAGGTGTTACTGCCAGTAGGTGAAGCAGTTCATCAAGTAGATATGTGGGGCCTACAAATATTGAAAGTGTTGTCTGTTTGTCCCCTTTGAGATAAAGACAAAATAGACAATTGCGCAACTAGGTAGGTGATGGAATGAGAGATTCAGACTCGAGAGGAGGCACTAGAAATGAATCAATGTGTCATAGTTAAGGCAGCTGCCCTGCTCCAGTGTGGCCCTTCTTGACAAGACCAAGAATACGTCTAAGATATTGAATGCGCTGAATGGTTCACTCTATGGGACAAAGTGCCAAGCCTTCCTCAAGCCTCTATATAATGTAATCTCTTGTATCATTTAAATGAGATCTTCCCCTTACCAGAAGTGAAACTCTGCCCAAATTGAAAGGCATTACTGAGACTTTGAGCTCAGATTGTAGTTCATATTTCTTTGATTGAATGAGAAAGCAAGTTACTTGCAGACTTTGTGCTGTTATAGCTTGTGCTACATTAGGAGATTGTTCTTATGTCTGTCTTCTGAAAGCATTCTTGTTTATTTGATCTAACAAGCAAAACTAGTGAACGTAATCAGGAAGGTGTCCTAGATTTAGTTGTGGAAGACTTTGTGCTATCTGCAATTGTCTTTAGTTTGTTTGTTTATTTTTTGTTTCTTGTGTAAAGGACCATGGGATGACTTTGTGCCCCCATTGTTCTTCATATCTCACTCTTGGGTAGTCGAGGTGGAGACTTTACGCTACATCTCAAGTTGCTGGTTACTCTGAACTTTTAGTTACTTGTCACTTGTTACCAGAAAGAGTCATGTTGTTTGCAAGAACAAGCACTTCTAAAAGAAGAGAAGTGCCTTCTGTCACTTCACTAGGATTTCTACTCTCTAGGAAGGGATCTGGCTCTTGGCTGAAAGTTACTTTTGAAAGAAGAGAAGTACCTTCACCAATCATGCAAGATTTCTCCTCTATTTGTTAGCATCATCTCTGAAAAAAGAGAGATGGATGGTTTATCCCACCCTTATGTCTTACTTTCTGCTTATTTATATAGTATATAGCCTCCACATATTTAATAGGGAACCTCCCCTTAATGAGAGGAGAGATTTGTCCCTTGTTGATGTAGTAAACCTGCACACCAGAATGACCCATCTCCCTATGCTATGGTGATAGGAACTATTTTGGTCACTAGTTAGCTGGCTGACAAAATATTCACCCAACAGTTTTTGGTGACTCTGTTGGGGATGAACGTGCAGTCTGAAACCTCAAGTTTTAGATTGAATTAGTCCCTACCCTTATCCATTACATAGTCTGGAGACTCCGTTCCATGTCTTACCCATTATCATTATAGCCTTACCATTTTCCTCCATCTCTATTATTTTATCTGGTCTATAAAACCAGAGCTGCTGGGAAAGAGTGCACAGTTTGAAGCCTCAAGCTGAAGCAGGGCCAGTTCTTTTCCATTTTTGTTATGCAATCTGGCCATTCCACCCAAATTTTTTATCCCTATTTTTTATAATTAAATCATCGCAGTTCGAGGCCCCTGGGGTAACTCTTTTAGCTCACTCAACTTGAGTCCACCTCTGCATGAACTTCCACATAGTTTAAAAAAGAATTTCCCCAAATTATTTGGTGATGGGATAGTTCACCCTGATGAACACATTGTAGCCTTCAGCATAGCCTGTGGTGTGATAGGGTTGGAATTCAAAGACGTGGCAGTCAAGATTTTTGTGGAGACACTACAAGGTGCTACTACAAACTGGTTATACTATCTGCAAGCTGGATTAGTGACTGACTGGGATGCACTTAAAGCCAAGTTTGAAGCCAGGTTCAAGCCTATAGAAGATGCACATGCCTTGCTGGCCTAGCTCATACAAATGAAGAAGGATCCCCATAAGCCTATGAGGGACTTCATTGCCAGGTTTGACAAGCTGAGGCACAAGATTCCCATGGTCGCCCAGCTGACACCTCAAAACCTCAAATGCTTCTTCATCAACTCACAGCTACCTCAAGTGAGTTTCTTGCTGAGACGGAATAGACACATAGACCTTGTTGCTGCTCAGGACTTGGCTACTGAGCTAGAAGATGACCTTATCTTGGCAGGAAAGATAAGGAGAGATCCTAATAGAGGCAAACCCTTTTCATTTTCTAAATACTCACCCACAACCACCACTGACCCAATGGTGCAAAAGCTAGCAAATGAACTGCTAGCCTTGAAAAGGCAAATGGCACAAGGTATGTCTTTTGCTCCTCTATATAAAGATATACCAAGGAGGACATTCCCTAATCAGTCATACCAAGGCAATGCTGCCAGAAGTCAAGGGCAACCAAATCGTCTTCCTCCCCCACAGAGGAACCTTGCCCTTGAAGCACCTCCAACCAACTCAGTAGTTGGATATCTGGAAATAGAACATGTTTCCTATTTTCAACCTGAGTTTGAGCAAGAAAATGGCGTTGATCTCTTCAGGGAGGATCTATAAGAATCAGCGGGTGACTCCCACATTGGCTTCCTAAATTACTAGGATGAACCCAGAAGTGAAGGTGAAGCAGTCAAAGGATCATATGCAGTATTCACTCGGTCTAAGAATCAGTCAACCTAGCAAGCTGATAATAAAAGAATAGAGGAATGAACTCAGCATACAATTCTCATTGCTAAGCAGGGAACCACTCTGGCTTTCTAGTCAAAGGACCCAGTGATTTCCAAGAAGGTTAGTACATCAAACATCTCTACACCTTCTACTTCAACTTCACATATCAGTCCTTCCCCTCCCAAAAACCAAAAGGATGAACTCCCATCCTCTCTTCCAAGTCCATCTCAGTCATTTGACATGATTGATCATGTCAAGAAATCTAAAATTCAAATGATTGAGTTTGAATCCCTGCAAGCCAATCCTGAGCAGTTAAACATTGGTGAAGAGCTAGGTGTGGACCTGTTTGAGGCAAAGATTATGGTCACCTAAATGTCAGCCCCTGCTGCTCAAATTATGTTTGAGCCTTCAGGTAGGGCTAATTAATCCTTGACCACAAAGGATGCTCATGTCTCAACTGATCAAAGTCCCATGGCTGGCAATCCAAGATTTGATCCAAATCATGCATCAAAAGAATTGGTAGGGCATAGTACAAATCAAAAAGGATCTTCCATCTCCAATGAAGAGAAATCTAATAGAAGATTAGCTTCTGATGATGCTTGGATCCTAGAATCCGATGGCAACAATTCTTCCACTCATGCTGGATGTAGATCTCTGTTGCTCGAATTGAAGACTACTCAGGATGAAGAGATCAAACTCCTTGACACCAAAGGAGATGCTAAGCTGATGGTTTGTCAGGGGTCTAATGCTGACAATCAAAATATGTGATGGATTGAACCAGTAGAGCAACAAGCTATGGTGGTGGACCATACTATTGTACTCCAAGATCAGCAAAAGGAGCCCTTCGCCAAGAGAGCAAGGAGTTATGGTTTTTAAATTTAAGACCACGTCCTATAATGGGCCAAGAAGAAGAAAAAGCCAAGAGGAGGACGCAAAAAATTGGTTTCTTGGTGGAGAGCTCCATTCGCCTGTCACCATTTTTGGGGACAGAATGCTTTCTTGCTGGTTTATCAAGATGGCATCCCCTTTTCTTCGCCTCACAAGGATCAACATATGAATTACTTTAATTCTTGAAGTATCAAATAATTTCACCTGTACATATGTATATCTATATAGTCTTTAGTTCTGTTTGGTGCTTTTCATTTTCATTTTTTGGAGCCTTTCTTTTTGGGTAGCATGACTCTGTAGCCCAATGGCAGACTTCAAGGCAGCGGATATTTTTGTTTCTACTCCCCTTAACTATTTCAAGTTTTCATTTGAAGGAAGTTCCCCAAATGGAGCCAGCTGTTGGTCCCCAAAAATGTCACTCATTTTTGGAACAACATGTGAGCAATTCTTGGACTTGCAGGGCCAAAATTCCTCTCTTCCCCTTCTCAAAATTTATTTGGGGGCTTTCAAATTCCTCATTTTTTCAAAGCTTTTTCAGCAAATGGATTAGCAGGTTCAAAGGTTCAACATCTTCAACAGGAGCTAGGCACATTTGACAAAGTTCAAAGTTCAACCTTTCTAAAGGTTTCGTGGCCTCGAGCATTTAACGAGTCTCAAAAGCTTGAACCATTGAACCGATTGAACCTTGAACCATTTTGGTTCATCGGTTCAACGGGTTCAATGTTCAATCAATTCAATGCACTAGGTTCAAAGGTTCAAATATGGCCTCAATTATGAAGAGAAATACGTGCAACAAAAAGAGTCAAGCGGATACTGCCAAGTGTCATCGGTCAAGCCATTATGCCTTGTTCTTAAGAAGTAGCGGAAGCTACCATGTGTCCCTTTTTTGAAGCTCGGCGAAAGCCACCACTCGTCAACATCCATGTTTCCTTCCTTCCATTCCATTGTATTGAGTAAAGACCATGGTGGGCCCGGGGACGAGTGACTAAATGAAGTGGAACGCGCCAAGTGTTTGCATCCGCGTAACTAACAAATGAATTCAGATCGTTCCACATGTCCCTCATAGAGATCAGTGAAAGCTGACAAGTGTCATCATCTGAGAGAGCCCGACTGAACCCCAAGCATTTCTATAGTTTTGCAAAGACCCGAGAAGGCGAATGCTGCCAAGTGTCAATAACGGAAGCTATCACGTGTCTCTAGTTAAAAGCAGTGAAAGATGCCACGTGTCATAAAAGGGGGCACTCACAATGCAAAGACATGCATGAAGCCAAGGAAAGAATTTTCTTCGGACAAATTATTTGAAGGAATTCCTTCGGACATTTTTTATGAAGGAAATAAGGGACCAACGACCCGCCAAGGAATCAAAGCCTGAAGGCCACTTGGAAGATCCTGAAGGGTAGACACCTTTGTGGAAGGACACTCGACATTCAAAAATAGACCTTTCTCAAGACCTCGAAGGGCATGTTCTCTCTGAAAAAGGTCAAAGCATCAAAGCGCAGTAGAAGCTGCCAAGTGTCGCATGCTGAGACACAGTTTCAAAAGTAGCTTCAAGGCATGGAACTCACCACGTGTCCCGTCCAAGTTGAAGCGAAAGATGCCACATGTCTACATATGTGCCCCCAGCCTCTACCAATTTCAAATCTTATTCCAATAAGTTTATTCCAAATCCGTGGATGCCGCCACGAGTCCTCACCTACGTCACAGTAGAATGATAGACCTACAGACATCAAATTTGGAGCGACTGGCTAGCCGTTAACCTTCAATAGAGGAAAGACCCACGAATGCCAAATCGATTACATTTAAGTGTCTATTGATTTTTGCAGACTCAAAAGATGAACCCAAATGCATTCAAAAAGCCTAAGGCCAAGGTCAGAGAGAAGGAAGAGACAGAGAGAGAAACTCCGCAGGAGTTACTGCCAGTAGGTGAAGCAGTTCATCGGGTAGATATGTGGGGCTTGCATACCTTGAAAGTGTCGTCTATTTGTCCCCTTTGAGATAAAGACAAAATAGATAGTTACGGAGCTAGGCAGGTGATGGAATGAGAGATTTAGACTCAGGATGAGGCACTAGAGATGAATCGACACGTCACAGTTAAGGCAATTACCCTGCTCCAGCATGGCCCTTCCTGACAAGACCAAGAATGTGTCCAAGGTATTGAATGCACCGAATGGGTCACTCTATGGGACAAAGTGCCAAGCCTCCCTCAAGCCTCTATATAATGTAATCTCTTGTATCATTTAAAGGAGATCTTCCCCTTACCAGAAGCAAAACTCTGCCCAAATTGAAAGGCATTACTGAGACTTTGAGCTCAAATTGTAGTTCATATTTCTTTGATTGAATGAGAAAGCAAGTTACTTGTAGACTTTGTGTTGTTATAGCTTGTGCTACATTAGGAGATTGTTCTTATGTCTGTCTTCTAAAAGCATTCTTGTTTATTTGATCTAACAAACAGAACTAGCGGAAGTAATCAAGAAGGTGTCCTAAAGTCAGTTGTGGAAGACTTTGTGTTGTCTGCAATTATCTTTAGTTTGTTTTTTTATTTTCTGTTCCCTGTGTAAAGGACCGTGGGACGACTTTGTGCCCCCATTGTTCTTCGTATCTCACTCTTGGGCAGTTGAGGTGGAGAATTTGCACTACATCTCAGGCTGCTGGTTACTTTGAACTTTTAGTTACTTGTCACTTGTTACCAGAAAGAGTCCTGCTGTTTGCAAGAACAAGCACTTCTAAAAGAAGAGAAGTGCCTTCTGTCGCTTCACCAGGATTTCTACTCTCTAGGAAGGGATCTGGATCTTGGCTAAAAGTTACTTCTGAAAGAAGAGAAGTACCTTCACCAATCACCCAGGATTTCTCCTCTGTTTGTTAGCATCATCTCTGAAAAAAGAGAGATAGATGGTTTATCCCACCCCTGTGTCTTACTTTCTACTTATTTATATAGTATATAGCCTCCACATATTTAATATGGAATCTCCCCTTGATGAGAGGAGAGATTTGTCCCTTGTTGATGTAGTAAACCTGCACACCAGGATGACCCATCTCCCTATGCTGTGGTGATAGGAACTATTTTGGTCCCCAGTTAACTGGTTGACAAAATATTCACCCAACAGACCCAACACACACTGCTTTGGTATGATGATCAGAATGCTAGCCACATAGGATACTGAAATTTATACAAATACATAGAGAGAAGAGAACTAAAAGAAATGCATTCTATGTTCTAAAATTCCATGTAATAAAAACTAATATCTCTAACTATCTCACACAATATAATTTTTAAATCCTTTCTATGCATTCTCCATACATGTGACTCTCAAACGAGAACCTACAAAAATTATTCAACATTATATAAAGAAATAAATAAATAAACAATAATTTGTTTCGTACAATACTTTAAATTTGTTTAGATTACATCTTTCAGTTAAAATATATTTAAAAATATACAAAGAATATTCCATCATGAAATTGATTGAAACAAAAGTCCAATTTAATAAATAGTTAATCGTATCACATCGAAATAAATAATTATTATGTAAATATATTAAAATAAATGATTAATAATATATGAACATTGTTTAATATATGAAAATTGTTTACCTTTTTAGAAATATATAATTTATTAAAAAAAATGATTCCTTATATTAATATTTATCCTTTCAATCTATTTCTCTAATGATGTGCCCCCTTTCAACTTAAGATGTAAAAGCTAATAAAATATGAAATCTTAAGTATCATAGATTCAAACTTATCAAGTTTATAGTTTAATGATCATAATTTTAATCACTTAAGTTTAACGTGCTACATTTTAGGTGTTAAAATATTAAGAACATAGTCCAATTTAACTCGAGACTTGGCATAATGAATAAGAATATTGCTTATTATATGTAAAATTTTAATTTTATAGTTTAAAGTTGCCTCGATATACTTCACAACATGAAAAACTTCTGTAATGTGAGTAAATGAATTACATTTTAAAAAATGAGTAAATATAATTTAATCATGCTTAATAAACTAAATTAATTAAGGAGACATACATGTAAAGTTTAAATGTTTATTTTATATAATTTATTATTTAAATTTAATTAAAAAATTCACAAAAAATTTAAATGTTTATTTTACATTATTTGTTTATTTAAATTTGAATTTGAAAACGTATCGTTGGACCTTTCAGTAATCTCGTGCAGAAATCTAAACCTGATAAAGCTTTGGTGCTGGGTATAAGCATTCTGGAGCGCGGACTCACATGTTACGAGTATTGTTCTGCAATGGCCATCAAAACCTGCAATGAGATGGAGGGCAGCTTCGTACAGTATTTGCAGAACAAGGTGGTAGGCAAGCCGGTTCTTCCAGTCGGTCCGCTTCTGCCCCCTCTTCTATCTATGTGCTTAACATTGTTGGGAAAACAAGCAGCTTGTTCGGTTATTTATTTGGGATTCGACAGCCAATGTTTTCTATCCAGAGAGGAGACGACAGAGATTGCTTTGGGGTTGGAAGCCAGCGAGCAATCGTTTCTGTGGGCTTTGCGTTTGAGTCCTGGAACCCTAATTACAGATGTGCTGCCACAAGGATTCGAGGAGCGTGTTGAAGGAAGAGGAGTTGTGGTGGAAGAGTGGGTACCGCGGAGGGAGATTTTATGCCATCCGTGTACAGGGGCGTTGATGACCCATTGCGGTTGGAACTCAGTAATGGAGGGTCTCAGCTCCGGATTGCCTCTGATCGCGTCGCCCATGAATTTGGATCAGGCACTCAATGCTCGCCTCGTTTGTAGGCAACTGCAAGTGGGTGTTGAGGTGGGGAGAACAGAGGAGGATTCTCGCCTCCGCAGAGAAGAAATCTGCAGAGCAGTGAAGACGGTGATGGTGGAGGAGGAAGGGAGACAGTTGATAATCAACGCTGGCCGAATGGGAGACATATTCAACGAGGGGATTCCTTTTGAAGAATTGTATTTAATGAATTTGTCAGCCACTTGCAACGTCTCTGTCTGTAGGAGCCTCTGAATATATCTTTTTTATTTAGGTTTTTCATTTCCAGAGTTGTATAGTCCAATATTCCCCCAGCTTGGATGATAACAAACATTTATGAAGAGCAGGTGGACCTCATAACCATGAATGGATGAGATTATGTTATAATTATGAGGGGATTCCGAACTAATAATGAGTCCCTACAAATAATGTACCGCTTAATTAAATTTTGACTCTTTCCTATTTTTTTGGATATTAATATCTACCGCTTAATAGATGGATATTAATAGATTTTGACTCTTTCATTTTGATGGGCAGTGAACATCTACCGCTTAATTAAATTTTGTATTTATAACGTTTTTTAAGATCGGTAATTAAGAATTATCTGGTCCCCCACATATATATTAAATTGTGGAAGATTATATTGGTTACATAGAACCATCAATCATAAGGAAGAGCACATAGGGAAAGTACATATTTAAACATACTCTCAAAAAATTAAAATTGAAGTACACAAAATTTAGAGAATAAACACTATACAGAGATATGTGAAAATTTAATATAAAACGAGTATTAAGAAGTACTCATAAATTCGGGTATATGTTGGCGTGGCTCCGTACCCCCACTATCATCAACTTACACTTACCATCAGTCACCCTTCTCTGTTAATGCCTGATTCTGTTGATGACATGGCATGATTGTACCCAACACGGTTATCGTGGCGGTTTGGAGAGTTGTTACGGTATCATTGACTGTTCAAACAAATTTAAATTTTAAAACTCCCACTCAAACCCATCCTGTGCAAGTCCATCCCCTATCAATTTCTATGGTTGTCCTTTTCAACATTCTAATGGACGTGATGAAACTAGAGTACCAGCTTCCCATGCTCGTTCTCAAAGAAGCCATGAATGTTGCAGGGCATAATCAGAATCAGCTGGAGGGTTTGCTAAGCCACCTCTGCACTCATGTTTCACCTGTTACAGAATGCAAACACATCTTGGATTGCAGAACCTTGGCATAGTTATAAGGAACAATTGGAGCTGCAAGCTTCCACTCCACGCTCTTCTTCTTTTCCTTCCTCTGGTTGGACTTTCAGGTTCTGTGTCCAAGGTTGATTATACACGCTTTTGAGCCCTTTTTGCAAGAAACAAGGGAATCCTGATCAAGACAAAGAAATATATATATATCAAACGGTGTGGTAAAATTGAACAATGCTGGAGTGAAGTTCAGAGTGATGGAGCAGGGCGGAATAAGGGACATCTGTTTCTCTAAGGAAACTGGCATATTGTTACTTCCAAAGATAGATGTCAGTCAATTTCGATGGCAGTCTTGCAGATTCTATGGTTTCAACTGTGTATGTGATCGATGCGTGATGGAAGTGAAGATAATGAAGCATCACATACAGATAAAGAAACTTTACGGGGGCTATTTGAGAATAACTATGTCTGAGAATATCCAAAATGGGGCTACTCAAACTAGAGAACGTTGTAACTCAAGTGGAAAACTCTCTGAAATTTTTGCATGAGAAAACTTTTATGAGCTAGACAGAGCTTTTTACATCTGGAGGGTGGATTCGGGCCTCGTTCATGCCTGGGCATTTAGCATTTATTGAAAACAGAAAAAAAGAAACTCATTGAAGTTATCATACAATGTGACATTTGAAGGTGGAGCTCTGCTTAGAAATACACTCCTTCCAGTTTCCTTAATATGGAGCTATGGGATTTACACCGTAAGAAGCCCAGTGAGCGTCTATGCTCTCCCCTTATAGCTTTCTATGTTGAGTGCTTTCTATTTCCCCTAACATGGACAATATCCTTCCGTCGATTGTTTGAATAATAAAGAAAGCTTGCAATCCAATTGTAGAGATCTTGAACTGTGAAACATTAAGGCTCACGTCTATTCTCTCAAGGATTACTAGGAAAATTGTGAGAATATGTTCGATGTGAAAAGAAGGGATATGAGTCTGATGACTTTGGAAGAAATTTTTGTGTATGAATTATTTGAGGTTCTTGTTGATTTGATAAAATATCCCATCTCGATAGTCCAGTTTGTAATTGCATTTCTTTCTGAAGAAGAATGCTCTGATAAAAATATCACTTCAATACATCATTTTTCTCGATTTGTATAGAGAACTAAAAAGTGGTTAAAAAATAAAATAAGAGAATATTGTAGCATGGCTTTTTAAGTCTTTTGAATCCATATGCCACACCCATTCGAAATAAAAATTAACCTCTATTCACAATACTCAGACTAAATCCGTTGCATGAGGTGGAACTCATTCTACTACGCTCGACATATCAAGGGACAAAGATGATGAAAGCAAGTATATATATATATATATATATATTCAAGAATTATAGATCCGGTCATACCACCCAAGGATCCTGATAAGGATGAAACTACACAAGATAATCCTCCTCAATATCATGGTGATTTTGATATATGTAACATCCTAAGTGATGGTGTTTCTTAGGATTTGCTTGATAATACTTCTATGATTGATATTAGTTAAGGACTACTAATATCCCAACCCCTTTGAGTGATGGAGTCTGGGGAGCTGGTCACTTGTTGATGTTTCTATCTTTCCTATTGTTGCTAACATAAATTTTATTACTTTAGTAAATGTTGGTTCTTCGTGTGCCTTAAGTGTATATATTGTTCCTAGTAGCCTTGTCCCCTAATTTAGAGAAAGTCTAAAAGTATCTTAGCAGATGGGTCAACATCAGCTATAGGGATTAATAGTGGTGAATAACTTACCCAGAAGAGGAATACACATGTTACTAAAACAATGTTTCCAATGTTGATACTATGTATACGTGCGTGAAAAGGAAGAGTCCCCAAGTCTCCATGGTAAATAGTTATTTCAAGATAGATGATTTGGGGAAACTAACATTGAGATTTCCATTTCAATCCTTGCCAAGAAAAAGGAGAACATGAAGGTAGTTTATTACTTTGTATGTGGCATTCCCCTAAATATAATGGTGTGATGATAAATTGACCTATGCATATAACCACCATGAAGCGGATGGAAAAATATGGATCCTCAAAGTATGGTTTGAAGAGACAAGTGGAAAATATCACTGTGATGTAAGTACTTATCTCCACCAATATCATCCAAAGGAGAAACCAATCCTCTTGATCTACAAAATATATTCATGGATAATCGTAATCTTCTTAAAGTGAGGAAGATTTATTAATTTGGCTATGGTGTGATTGAAGTTATTTATAAACTGTCTATTCATGGGTTGAATTTTTGTGATGAGGTGGTGAAGTGTTTCTAAAAATTTAATTATTTTATAAGAAGATGAATGAACTTTTGAAGAATATGGAAACAGAAAGATAGTTGTGATAAAATATGTGTACCCTGACATTGATTAGATTTACAAAATTTCTATCTAATAACTCATGGTTGTCTCTAGGTAATGAACTTACTATATTTCAAAATCATAATCATAACAAGAAATTGTAATATAATTGATCACATAAGTAGAATAACACATTCACATGCAAATAAGAGAAGATCCACTCTATAAAGGGAAATGAAGAGAAAAATATTTGAATATAGAATAGAGTCACTTTGAGGGAGAAACTTCCTGAGTTATTACAATCAGAAGATTATTTTAAATATATGATGACTAACATTCTAACACTACTTCCTATATATAGTGTAATTATGTTATAGGAAATCCATAAACTAAATAAGCTAACTACTCTTACTAATATTCAACCTAGAGAGTATCAAATGATTAATTCAAAGGTTATTTGTGCTACAGGTTGGCCACACATATCTCGATATAAGCCCTAAGTTAAGGGCATAACATGCACCCCTATTCAAACCAATGTTACCCTAAATATTGATTAACTTTGAATTATTTTGTATGAAATCATCCTCTTTCGATGTCCCATCTTCTCTGAGAAAATTATTACACATGATAAGATAATATGTGATCATCCTCACTCATAGTTACCTATTAATTTGTGTCTTGAGAAGCACTTTAGGTTCCAAGATGATTATTCCTTCATCATAAAATGTTGGTCACTTCATCTAAGCTAGAATATTCTAACCAATAATTTTATTCAAATAGAAAACATGAAAAATGAAATGTATTTTTGCTAATTGAGGTAACTCTGATTTGTAGGCCCTGCTCCCAAATTTATACAATATTTGATAAGGACTATAATACTTTTGTGATAGATTTTTACACTTTATTTGTTATTTTAAGGACATTTTTTAATACAGTTATAGCCCTAAAAAATTCAGATTGCCTACATCAAAATGTCTTTTGATCATGTTCTAATAAGCTTGCTATTTTATTTGGTTTTGTGACATGGCTAAGTTATTACTAAGACTAGATTATACCTTATGCTAGTCTTGGTATCACTTTCAAGGATGAGGTGATGGATGATGGAGGATATCCATACATGCCATTTATATTTTTAATCATTTTTTATCATGTGTTAATTTTACTAGTTTAGGAAAGGATGGTGCTAGGGTGATGTGATCTTAGATACTAGGGAATATCAATTTCTTAGTGATCAAAAAGGTTTCCTCTACCTTTCATGCCATGATAATATACTAAGAACAATTAAGTGGATTTTTTGGGGTCTTTTCCTTTAGTTTAGCATGACTTATCTTAGTCGTGTTCCTAAAGAGAATAATAAGTCCAATAAGCTAGCACGTTAGCATATTATGTGAGAAATGATCTCGTGCACTCACACGAAGCATGAAACTTAAGATCATTTACCATTACTTATGTCATGTGATGGTGTATGCATTGATCTCACTATACTAGGGTGCTTGAATAGGAACATTATTATAACCATAAACATCATGGTATAGCTAGTCTTAACAATTCACTCATTCCATACTCAGTCTATTTATCAAATAAAAAGATAGGTGCAAATCAATAAAAAGAGTAGTAGTACCATTGTTTCCATAAAAATATTATAAAAGGTATTTCAATTAGCACAAGTATTTTATTCCATTACATATCAAGGATCACTATACATGTCACGTTGCACATCAGGGTTGTCACTACAGTCAAGATTACCATTACAACAACAACAACAACTCTTCTAAGTAAAATTAAGGGGTATTTGTACATGGTTTTACCCCGATCATTTTGTAATAGTATTAATTTCAATAATGATGACTTGCTAATGACCTTTTATAATGATGAGTCGTGGGAAGCTAGTATAATTAATTCCTATTTATTCAAGCCTAACTTACCCTATATATCCTCTCTATGTTAGATATTCATTATTGTGCTCCTATCTTATCGTAGGTTGGTGATAGATCCAAACTTGAATATTCTCCTTCGATGCTTGTGCAAACTATTTCCTAACCACTTATGCCTTCCTTGCCCTTGTCCAAGTCATATGCTAATTTATTCGAGTATTGCATCCTCACTTCTACCATGTTTTCTACATCCTTGTTCCTTGAAACTTAATTTTTATGTGTCAAGGTCTTTTGTGCCTTGTCTCTCCCATGCTTAGGTTTACTTTTATGCCCATATCTCCTGAGCCATCTTCAAAAAACTAACAATAAATCAATATAAATTTTGAGGTCTAACATCACCCCACACTAATCCAATAGTCTATCCCAAATTATGCGCCATCCTCAGGTCCCTCTAATTCTAAAAATTTAGGTCCCATGTTAGGATAAATTAAAACCTAGATCTATCCCCAAATAGTATACAAGAGAAACTATGAAATGAATTAATCAAACATTAAAAAAATAAACATAAACATGCACATAATAAGAGACACCAGATTTAACGTGGTTCACCTAAGATGGGCTACATCCACCAAACTTGTCCAATATATTATTTCTAACAATACAAGGGAGAAACAAAATCCTATAACAAACTCTGTTAGACCTCTCTACCTTTTCCACCTCCTCTCTATGTAAAATATTTCATTATTATTTTTTTCACACTCATACATTCCGGCTATATATCAATATATTTTAGGGTAAAAATGCCTATACATAACCTCTACCATCAAATCTAGAAACCTTTAATTAATAGCCTAGATTGACTACAAAATTACAATTTAACAAGGCAACCTTAAACCCCCCATCAAAGATTCAAATAATGGGATCCAAACCCAGCTAAAATAACATCAAAATTTTAACCTTTGATCCTAGAAGACAATCAAGCTCCACACCTAACATTCTGCATGCTCAACTTGGCACTTGACTTCTTCCCAGTGGTTGAGGGAAGTCTGTAACTTGGAGGTAGTTTCCTCAATTTTTCCCTTCAGTCATTTGATCTCCTTGGGATGTTTTATAATGTCACTAGATTGAGTCATTAGAAATTTGAGTTTAAAGTGGCATCATTATGTATGTCTTCAAACATCTTAACTTCTATCAAAACATGCACTTAGAGTGCTGCAAAAATAGTATTAAACTCCTGGCGGTGAGCATTAATCTTATTTTTTAGTTCCTTCACATCCTAGAATGATTTTGAACATTTTGATCTATCCTTTATTATTACCTCACTCTTAGCCAATTGTTGGCAATGGTGTTCCTCCAATTGAAGTTTAGCTTCCAAAAATTTAGCAGGTTATGCCAATTTTATAAAAAATGCCATTAGTGATGGGAGTTGTGGCACCAACCTTATCCAATATGCTCTTACATACTTATACGGACTCAAAAAATTACTCTATAGCCCAAGTTTATTCTTTATGGGGATTCATTTGGATTTTTTTTCAATAAAATATCTACCAAGGTCTCTAACTTATCAATGGCTTCACTTGTAATAGGTATCTCATTGACAAGTACCATCTCATTTTACAAAATTATCTCATAGAGTTTTATATTCCTCACTCAAGACATCATTGCTACTTATTACTATTGTTTGATCTCTGCTAATTCATGTTCAAGCCTCAACTTTTCAGTATAATAATGTTGGTATAAGGTAATAATCTCTTGGTGCTTACATTATAGCTAGCCAACATCATAGCTATGTAGGGCATTTGCCTAGTGACTGTGAGAGCCAACTTAATGAGGGCCATGCCGACTTGGGCTGGTGAACACTACCCAGGATCCACCCAAAATGCCTTACAAGATCCACCCCCTTTGATGATAAATTTGTGCTAGTTGATAGAAGCAGGAAGTAATGTTCCTTGTTCAAAATATCCATGTAAAAGTAGAGTTCATATCGAGTCTTATTAGAAGAGTCTTCCTCAATGAAATACTCCGACATATACAATTTCTCTTCAAGAATGTTTTATTAGAGATAGCAAAAAATGGGAATGTTATCTCCCTTATTTCCTTATTTTTGCTTAGATTCCTCAACATGCCCCTTTCCCTTATTAAGATCACACTTGAGTATTTCAACATCCAATTCAACTTATTGTTGGCCATTCAGGGTAGCATCTTGGCAACTGGTATCTAAGCTTACACCTCTGTACTCCCCCTCTTCACCAATGGGACTCTCAATGTCTACTTGCACATCATCAGGGGTAGGTTCCTCTTGTTGCTCCAAATAATCCTTCTTCAAATCAGGAGTGGCTTCCTTTTAGACCCTTTGGGTAGGTTCCTTCTTAGGAAATACCTTAAGATTCATCACCCTTTATTTAGATACCCCAACACTTGGCATAAAATTCTCTTATCCTAAAGGAATAGTTGTCTGATAAGTGGTATTGAGGTCCTATTGTTTTTGCACTGAAGACATCCCTTTGTCTTTTTTAGGTGATGGGGCTATCCTTTTACGCTTAGGTTGAACTTCTTGCACACTTCAAGTGGCATCAAGCCTTGGCCTCTTCTCTTATCTTCAATGCCTTCTTTGAGTTATTGTTTTTGGTGGAAGGGGAAAGGTTTCTCTGGTGGGCTCATGGCTTCTTAAATCCTTTTTCTTAGGCTATAACATATAATACAAAACATGAATTTGATCCCCCATGAAAATCTTGTGTTTGCTGATATCAGTGTTATATGATTTGTTATTCTCCCTATATGCCTTCTTCCCTAGGTAGACATATAATTATCAAAGATTAAGAGTCTCATGTTAGTTTTATCAACATCAATATACATGTTATGTGTGTCAATAATGTGATTTATGAAATTATTGAAATACTTGGCAGTGAAAGTATGTTGTAATTTTATCCACCCTGATAATTTATTCATGGGATCCATCCAAATGCATACGAGTTAATAATGTTGCATAAAATAAAATTGAGCTTGAGTTCTCATATGTGCAGGCAACTCCTTGCAAATGTGACATTCATTTTTTAATGCTTTCTTCATCCCTTTAAACCATCCTTTCATTTTTAGCTTATGGGAGGGGAGATGGCACCTAGGTATGAAAAATGTTGGAACCATTCCATAGGGATTTGTTCTCAAGTGGTTAAACCTAATTTAGTTCCTTATAGAACACTAATCTCATCAAACACTAGTAAAATAAGAATCATGCCCTAAGGAAATTTATGATTTGGCAGGCGGTGGGCCTTATCAACATCTTCCACAATCCTTTTAGTGAATTACTAGGCCTAATTGTATTGTTTCACCTAGTCCATATGCATTTCCACATAGATGTGTGCTATGTCAAATTATTTCCATTTATCCTTGCCCCCGAGTTTGGTTATAGCCAAGCATGCAGCTACCTAAATGGTGGGAAACTAGAGGATATAAATGTACATCACATGGCCCTCTTTTTTGTACTTCAATGCTACTACTACCTTCTCAACTTCCTCAATGTCCTCCAGATCAACATTAAGGTCAACTCTTGAACATTATAACCCTGTTAATCTATTAGGCAGTGAACCACATCTTGCACCTTGCACCTTGCAAAGTCAAAATAGTCCTTGTAGACATGCAAGTTTAGAAATCTTACCGCCTCCAAAAGCTTCCCAAAATAAGGTAGGTTGAAAATCTGGAACACTCTAGCATCGTTCAATAGAATGAATATTATGATTTCATAAGTGACCTCATTCCTTTTTTTTGGTGCTCAACCCTATAGTCACACTAAAATTCTTTCTCATTTCTATGTTGATGGTGGTTTTAGTCTACCACCTGGAAAAAATAAACCTTAGACTCATAATTTATACCACGAATGACTGACTAAGGGTATTGTATTTCTTAAATCAAAACAAAGGATGGATGTGGTGTTATAAAATTATTTTCCCCTTCACATGCCATCGTTGGCTCTTTCCTGAGATATGTCTCTATCACTCATTGTGCCAAGTTTTTTTTTGTACATTGAAATCACTAGGAACTTCCTCTTGGATCAAAATAGGATGTCCCCCTATGCCCTTTTACTCTTCCACTTCATGGATTACTGGCAAAGGATCGCTTCTCATATCCTTTTATTTTAGTTGCCCAAACGTTGACATGTGGTCATCTGACTCTCCCAAATGCATATGTTTTTCCTATTTTCAAATTCTTCGGCATTCCTACCTTAGCTTCTTTTAATGATGAAAAAATTGGCTCAATGGGTAGGGTGATAATAAGGGGCAGGTTACCCTTTATGGGTAGGGAATGGATTAAAGCTTTATTATCACCCAAAACCATAACTTAGGGGTTACTACATGGATCCCTAAGATAAAAAAATAAATCAAAATTGTTCAAAATGAGATTTATCCATCATAACAACATCAATAGCTAGTATGCCATGGTTTTTAGTATTAGAGGTATGATCCCTTTTTCAAGTATCTATATCAATCCCATCCTGACACTTATTCTCCTTTTTCATAATAAGGGGAAAAATAATTTGAATGTGACTATATATTTTACAAAAAAATCATGATTTCAATTCCCCCAGCTCCTTAATAGCACAAAAATAAGATGCATCTCAAATAATGAAGATTAAGGTTTTAGGAAAAATGTCAAGGGGTTCAAATGAAACTAGCACCCTCACATGTATAGGGGATAGAGATATCCTTATATATTTAATTTTCTAAACTTAACTTAAAGGCTTAAGGGCTTGAATAAATAGATTTCAAACTTTCATGGGGACTTTTTTAATATCTACCCATCTAGGAGTAGTCTTAAGTATGATGTCCTTGCATTCAAGGTTAGGGTTCCATGGAAATGCCTAAAAAATAACTAACCCATGTTCCAAAATGGTATATTAATATCCCTTCTTTGTATAGTTTAATTCATTAAAAATAAACATAAACACACCTCTTTGCATCATTCTATAGAATATTGCATATAAATAAAGTTCTTTCCCTATGACGCATTTAACCAATTTTCAAAAAAAATATAAAACGTAACTAAATCTAATTGGGATAAATTAAAAAAACACCTATATTTTTTAATCCAGCTCCTTCCATTTGTATATATTTCTCCATGGCCTCATTAGGGAAAAGAGTTAAGGAGACCATATCACCCTCTGAATTGAATCATGAAAGGTCAAAGTTTCTCCTTCCATTTTATTTTAACATTATTCCATTCATATGACTTTGAAAAACACTTTATTTGTCTTACTCTCCTTTTCTAAGGATTTCTTATCAATATTTTGATCAATACCCTTGTTAATGCTATATTTATTAAAACCCTCTTCTAAAATAACTTCATTAATTATTTTCCCATTTACTTGGGTTCTTATCTTATCATATTCCACATGAGTCACTTGAATTCCATCGGTATCTTCCACCATACAAAATTAAGAAGAATATAATCAAACTCTAAATAAGATCTCGTTCATGCAATTAATTTACCTTTGCAAAAAACCCAAGGCACAATGAAACAAAATAAGGACAATCATGTTCAATACCAAACAAATAAGAAAGCACCACCAAAAAAGGCACACCATGAAGCACCAAAGCACAAAACAACACAATCAAGAATAAGAAGAGGACAAGGGAACCAAGAGGACTAAGAAGGCTAAGAGAGGGTGATAAAGAAGAAATATTGAAGCATCTATAATTTAGGATGACTTTTAGTCTCCCCATATGTAGATCTCTAAAAACAACTCTTCTAATATTATTTAAACATTTTGACTCCATTTTTTAAACTCCTATTTTTTAAAATAGTGAAATATAAGTGGGGAAAATAGTTTATACTTAAAAATATGCTCTTATTTTTAGTGAAACATTATAGATATGCCCTAAATGTACCCCCATGCAACCAATCAAGTGACTGGTTGAAACAAGCACTCAATTAGGTCATATCAAGCTCAAAGTGACATTAGATTGTTGGAATTAGTTTAGGGGATTGATATGTCATAATTACATCCCATATGCAACTAATTGAGTGATAATTTAAATGGGGTACTTAATTAGGGGGAATTAATCCCCAAATAAATAAGGTTGCCATAATTATGTTTAGGAGACTCAATATATCATAATTTTGTCCCCCATGCAAAAAATCAAGTTTTTAGTTAAGTGGGGTACTCAATTAGGTTATATTGAGCCCAATTTAATAGTATGTTGTTAAAATTATATTTATGGGGATATATATGAAATAATTTTATGCATCACGTAACCAATTATGTGGTTGGTTGATTGGGGAACTTAGTTAGAGCATGGTGAGCCCTAAATCACATTATTTTACCAAAATTAAGTTTAGGGGGTTCAATATGCTTTATTTGAGTCTTCCATTTAACCAATCAATTTATTGGTTGAATATTACACTCAATTAAAGCATATCAAGCCCCAAATCATATTATATTGTCATGATTAGATTTAAGGGCCTCGATATGCCCTACTTTCATCCCCCATGCAACCAAACAAGTGATTGGCTAAACGAAGCACTCAAATAAGTAAAATTAAGCTAAAAACTAGACTTAGGGAGCTTGGTATTACATAATTTAACCCTGTACACAACCAATCAAGTGATTATATGAAGGAGGCACTCAATTATAAAATATCGAGCTAAAAATGACTCTATGTTGTCACAATTAGGACTAAGGGGATTGATATGCCCTAATTATGTCACCCATGTAAACAATCAAGTGATTGGTTGAATAGGGCACTCAATTATGAAATATCAAGCCCCAAAGTAATTTAATTTCTTATAATTATATATAGGAGGCTCGGTATGCACTAATTGTATCTCCCATGCAACCATTGAGTAATTGGTTGAATAAGGCACTCAATTTGGGAAACTTAAGCCCCAAATTTTATAATTAGGTTTAAGGGCATTTATACACTCTAATTATAACACCCATACAACCAATCGAGTGATTTTTTTAAATGAGACAAAAAATTAGAACATATCAAGATTCAAATGACATTAAGTAATCATAATTACATTTATGGGTTAAAATATAACCTAAATGTGTCATCCATGCAATAAATCAACTAAATAGTTGAATTAGGAGCTCAATTAGGTAATATCAAGTCCAAAACATTAGGTTGTCAAAATTAAGATTATGGGGATTTATATTCCTAAATTATTCCCCCCATGAAATTAATCGAGTGATTAGTTAAAAGGGGAACTCAAATAGGGCATATGGACCCAAAAATCACATTAGATTTTTATAATTATGTTTAAGGGGCTTGATATACCCTAATTAAAATCCCATGAAACCAGCCAAGTGATTAGTTGAATGAGGCACTCAATTAGGGCATATTGAGCCCCAAGTCACATTAGTTTGTCATAACTAGGTTTAGGGGTTTCAATTTTTCCTAATTGAGTGCTCCATTTAATGATTTAATTCATCAATTCATTCATAAGCTAAATTCATGTTAAATATGGAAATAAAGTGGTCTTTATGGACATCCCAACACCAACCCTCAAGCCAAACATAAATTAAATCTAAATTCATCACTTAAGTCACTCAAACATCACCTTTGAATGATCCCAAACATTGCATCTAAAGGTACACTAATTTCATCCCCAAAAACATATAGATATTTAATTTTAAACACACCCTAATTTCCCTTATAAATTCAAGCTAAGTTTGCTTCTAAAGTCACCCTAATATCACATGCAAAAGTTATATTTTATATAAACACCCTAATGTCACCCTATAAAGACACCTCCCACATGAAACTTTAAATTTAGTTTAAGGGTTGTAATTTATAAAAATATTAATCCTAAAAGTTTTTAAGATGACTTTAGATGGTCTAATTTGTTTATGTAAATTCTCAAAACTATCCCACTTATGATTCATTGCTTGATGATTTGTTGATATACATAAAAATTTATAGATAAGAAATTTAAAAAGTATAAAAATAAAATAAGACTTTTTAATACATTAGACATTTATTCATCTATATGAGATTAAAATTGTAAAGATAACCAAAAATAATAATTCAATAAATACAACCAATAACCTAACATACATCTACATATAATGGGGTAAAATAGCTATGAATTTACAAAATTTTTTACGAACTCACAATGAAGATCAAAGCAAATCATACTTGTAAGATATTTTTTTATCCATGTCTTAACTTGATTCGTGAAGATGAAGAGGGATTTTTTGGATCAATATTGATAATCAAACATTGGCAGAGATCTATATTATTTATATTCAAAATTTTGAAAATTGAAGTATAATTGCATGCTTAAGTGTATGAAATGAGGGAATAAAGGAGGTCTTAAATAGACAAATTTTTTTAAATAAGAACAAATCTAATTTTACATAGATTATATGAGATTATTACACTCAAAGTTTAAATTGTTATAAAAATATTAATTTTTACACTTCAAATCTAGTTTTTAAACTGTTATTTTTAAAATGATGAATTATAAGAAGGTTAAAAAATTAAAATTAAAAAAATAACTTTTATTTATTTTAGAAAAATATAATAGATATCCGGTCATACTCATGTTTGATCCCTTGCATCCTCTCACCACCTACTTCTATTAATAATAATTTATCTTATTCTATTTGTAACTGCTCTTCAAAATCATAATTCTAATCCTAGCCTCCTTTCTTATCTATATAATAATAAAGTGGACTAGTATTTGAAACACATTATGGATGAGTTACTGATATACTAGTAGATCAAGGTCAGTACTCTTAATATAATGAGGATAAATATGTATTATCTTATTTTTAAACTTTTATAAATTTATTTATACATTTATTTTGAGTGTTTATCTTATTATATCTAACATGATTACAAAATTTATGTAAATATTTTAATAATAAACAACTAAAACCCAAAATTATACTCTTATATTACATAGTTCAAAATATGAAATCTAAATATCACACTTCTAAATCTTTGTTTGTATACCAAAAAAATCAAACTAAATATGAAATTCACCTAAATATTACAATAATAACATATAATTAAAAAATGAATCTAATCAAAATAAGTTAAGTATAAGGAAATCATGATCACAATCCTACCCAAAATTTTGTACCTTTACCATGTATGTATTTAGTTGCAAATCACTATTTATATAAAAATTGTTCAATAAACTTTAAATTATATATAAGAGCATCTGACACTTCATTATGTTTATCATATAGGCTTTTAAAATCTATACAAAGATAGAGAGACAAGAGAGCTTTGAAAAATGCATTCTATGTTTTAAAATTTCATGTAATAAAAATTATTACTTCTGATTATCTCACATCATGTAATGAGTAGATCATTTGTAAGCATTCCCTGTACATATGACCATCAAATGAGAACCTGCAAAAACTATTCAATTATATATAAGGAAATATATCGATAAAAAACAATTTTATTTTTGTGCAAAACTTTAAATTTGATTAGATTATATCTTTCAATCAAAATAAAAATATAGTGAAATATTGCACCATAAAATTGATTCAACTATAGTCCATTTTAATAAAGAGTTAATTATATCATATCAAAACATATAATTATTATGTACCTATATAATAATAGGCAATCAATCCTATAAAAATATTGTTTTGTTTTTTTTAAATATATAATTTTAAAAATTTATTTAAATTTTTATATTAATATTTATTTTTTCAATCTATTTCTATATTGATGTGCCCTTTTCAACTTAGAGTGTAATTACAAGTAGAGTAGGAAATCTTACATATCATAAATCCAAATTAATCGAGTTTGTAGTATAATGACCCAAATTTTAATCACTTATATTTAATATGCGAAATTTTAGATATTGAAATGTTAAGAACATAGTCCAAGTTAACCCAAATCATTGTATAATGAATAATAATAATATCTAGTATCTTAAAAAATTTAATGCCTCAATATTATGGTGTAATAAACAAATTACTTGTGACATAACAAATATAGAAAGCTTATCTATAATGTAATTAAATGGAATACATTTATTTAACACACAAAAAATAATAATAATGTGAATTTAGTGTAGCAATACATAATAAACTAAGTTAATAAAGGAGATATACATGTAGAGTTTAAATATTTATTTTACACAATTATTTATTGTAGATTTTTTGTTCAAATTTGAATTTGAAAATGTATTGTTAAACCTTTCAATAACGTCATGTGTAAATATAAATCTTATAAGACTTTAGTGTTGGGTAAAAAATAATAGACATTGGAGGTCTTTTGACAAGGAGTAGATAATTAAAATTTAATTAGAAAATAGGATTTATTTATTTTTAATATATGTTTTTCTTTATTTCAATTTACGTTTTATAACTATTATATCTTTGCATGATTTATTTCTTATCTTGAAATAGCTTTGATTTAACTAAAATATCTAAATAATAATTGTCTCAAAGTCTTAAAGAAAACAAAATGAATTTAGAACATTTATATAAAAATTAGTGACTATGCAAAACAACTTAGTTGTTTACTTATTAAAATAATATATTATTTTATTATTAAAAAGCTTCAAGTAAATTTATTCAACAAAATAAAAAATACTAAAAAAAAATTATATAACAAAAAAAAACTGAATAGTATACACTCTTCACATTCCTTATAGGAAGACAAACTCCAACTCAACACACCAAACAACGTTTGTATATAATTATAATATGCTACTTTTAAATGGTAAATACACTCATAATTGTTTGATTAAAAATTATATAACAAATTTAAATTTTATTATAAACCATGATTTATGTTACTTATTTTTTGTGAATTAATTGAAACGGTAATGACTTCCCAATTTTTTATTTTTTTTTAAAAAAAACCTACAGCTATCGAAAAGACCAAAAAAAAAAAAAAAATCCGGGGCTCCATACGACACATGCGCCCATTTCAAGATAATGGTCATTATATATATTGACAGCTTGCTCAATTATTTATTTTGTACGTCTCTATTATTTTTTATGCAATGCAGCCGCCTTTGCGTATATAAGCCAACCAAAACCCATCAATGGCAACATTGCTACAGATGCGGAAGGAGCAGAGGCATCATGATGATGGGGATGCAGATGGAGAATGGCAGTCAGAGTCCGATCCACAATGTGAAGTTCCCATGGCTCCCTCTCGGTCACATTTCTTACTACTTACAGCTTTCTAACAGCCTGGCTAACCGCGGCTTCAATGTCTCCCTCGTTTCAACCCATCGTAACATTTCCAAAATACCCAACTCTGCACTAGCCAAATCGGTGCACCTGGTGGCGTTGCCGTTTCCCCGGATTGAAGGACTGCCCGCCGGAATAGAGAACACCGCCGACCTCCCCACAGAGCTCATGCCCCTCTTCTTCAAAGCAGTCGACGCACTGGAACAGCCTTTCCAACAACTCCTCCGCCAAATTCAACCCCACTTCGTGCTCTTCGACTTTTTCCAGTGGTGGACTCCAAGAGCCGTTGCCGCCGCACGATTGTCGATACCGACTATTGTTTTCCAGACCTGCGGTGTGGTTTTTTCCAGCTACGCCATCCATCCGGTCCGGCGAGGCGGCGAGAAAGAAATCACCGCCTACGATCTGACAAAACCGCCTCCAGATTTTCCGTAATCTCATGGAAGATGTTCGAAGCAGAGACTGTAATGGTCAGCTATAAAGTACCCCAGGGGGAGCCCGGCGGGATAAGTTTTGTGGAACGTGGCCTCAGATGTCACGAGTATTGCTTCGTAGAGTATTTGCAGAACAATACCTTCCCATATGACTTATGATAGATCACATGAGTTGTCACAAGTCCAATATTGTCCTTCTAAATATCCAAAATGGTTGACATGTATACATCAAATATATGTGATTTTAATATAATAGGGGTATATATATTTGAGTTAGTAGCCCATAAATCTATAAAAAATCTCTCTACATCTATATCCTCTATCTATCATAAGTCTAATATTATTTAGAGTCTCCATCACCTTTATAAAATATCAAACAAAAAGCATGTATCAACTCTCAGTCACACATAATAATAAAATATACTCTAAAAACTAAAAAATACAAGCAATTAACTACTTCATCAACTTATTTTACTTTCTCTTTATCACTATTAACTATGCCATCCATTTTGTATACAAATTTAGCCATACATTTATTCACATCCTATTAGATTGGCCACATTTTATACTATTTTATCCACTTAAATTTTGTACAAATTAGGCTAGGTTATAGGCCATCGACCAACTCACTGTAACCCAACTAAATTAGCTTATTTTGATAGTATTTATGTAAGCCGGTTCTTCCAGTTGGTCCGCTCCTGTCCTCTCTTCTCCAACAATCTAAAACCTCTGAATCTATGTGCTTAACATGGCTGGGAAAACAAGCACCTTGTTTGGTTATTTATGTGGCATTCGGCAGCCAATGTTTTCTATCTGGAAAGGAGATGGCAGAGATTGCAATATATCACAATTTTGTTCCTCATGCAACCTTTGGTTAAGCGGGGTACTCAATTAGATCATATTGAGCTCTAATTCACATTAGGTTGTTAAAATTGTGTTCATAAGAATTTATATCTAAAAATTTCATCCATCACACAAACAATTATGTGGTTGGTTGATTGGAGTATTCATTTGAAGCATGGTGAGTTCAAAATCATATTATTTTGTCAAAATTAAGTTTAAGAGATTCAATATGTCTTATTTGAGTCTTTCATATAACCACTCAATTTATTAGTTGAATCTTACACTCAATTAGGATATATCAAGATCCAAATCATATTATATTATCATGATTAGATTTAGGGGGTTAGATATGCCTTACTCTCATCCTCCATAAAACCAAACGAGTGATTGGCTAAATGAATCACTAAATTAAGTAAAATTGACCTCAAAACTAGGCTTAAGGAGGTTGGTATTACATAATTTCATCTTGTACACAACCAATCAAGGGATTAGTTGAAGGAGGCACTAAATTATAGAATATCGAGATGAAAATGACACTATGTTGTCACAATTAGGATTAAGGGATTTGATATGCCCTACTTGTGTCACCCATGCATCCAATTAGGTGGTTGCTTGAATAAGGCACTCAATTATGAAATATCAAGTCTCAAATCAATTTAATTTATTACAATTAGATATAGGAGGCTTGATATGCACTAATTGTATCTCCCATGCAACCATTGAGTAATTGGTTGAATAAGGCACTCAATTTGGGAAAATCAAACCCCAAATTTCATAATTAGGCTTAAGTAGAATGATATACTCTAATTAAACACTCAGGTAATCAATTGAGTGATTTTTTGAATGAGATACAAAATTAGAACATATCAAGCCTCAAATGACATTAAGTTATGATAATTATATTTATGGGTTGCAATATAATATAAACATATCATCCATGCAATAAATCAACTAAATAGTTGAATGAAGAGCTCAATTAAGTAATATCAAGTCCAAAATCACATTAGATTGTCTAAATTAATATTATGGGGATATATATTCCTAAATTATGCCCCCGTGAAAATAATTGAGTGATTAGTTAAAAAGAGAACTCAAATAGAGCATATGGACCCAAAAATCACATTAGGTTTTTGTAATTATGTTTAGGAGGCTTGATATACCCTAATTAAAATCTCATAAAACCAACCAAGTGATTGGTTGAATGGGGCACTCAATTAGGACATATTGATCACCAAGTCATATTAGATTATCACAAGTAGGTTTAGGGGTTTCAATTTTTCCTAATTAAGTGCCCCATTGAATGGTTTAATTCACCAATTCATTCTTAAGTTGAATTCATATTAAATATGAAAATAAAGTGGCCTTTATGGACACCCCATCACCAACCCTAAAAATAAACATAAATTAAATCTAAATTCATCACTCAAGTCACCCAAACATCACCTATAAATGATCCCAAACATTGCTTCTAAAGGTATACTAATGTCATCTCCAAAAACATATAGACATTTAATGTTAAACACACCCAATGTTACTTATAACTTCAAGGTAAGTTTGACTCTAAAGTTATCCTAATATCATATGCAAAAGTTATATTTTATAAAGACACCCTAATGTCACCCTCTAAAGACACCTCCCACATGAAACTTTAAATTTAGTATAAGGGTTCGAATTTATAAAAATAAAACCTTATGGGTTTTTAAGATGAAATAGATGGTCTAATTTTTTAATGTAAATTATCAAAACCATCTCACTTGTGATTCATTGATTAATGATTTGTTGATAATGTAAATTCTCAAAACCATTTCACTTATGATTCATTGCTTAATGATTTTTTGATATGCATAAATTTATAGACAAGAAATTAAACAAATAAAATGAGACTTTTTTAATAAATTAGACATTTATTCATCTATGTGAGACTCAAATTGTAAAGATAACAAAAAAATAATTCAATAAATATGATCAATAACCCAACATACATTTACATATAGTGGGGTAAAATAGCTATAAATTTATAATTTTATTTTCCTTTTATGAACTTACAATGAAGATCAAAACAAATCGGACTTGTAAGATATTTTTTATCCATGTCTTAACTTGATTTGTGAAGATGAATAGAGAATTTTTGGATCAATATTCATAATCAAATATTGACAGATATCTATATTATTTGCATTTAAATTTTTTTAAATGAAAATATAATTTCATGGTTAAGTATATGAAATGGGGGGAGAAAGGGGGTTTTAAATAGACATATTTTTTAAATAACAACGCTAAACTTACATAGATTATGTGAGATTGTCACACTCAAAGTTTACAGATGTTATAAGAATATTAATTTAAACATTTCAATTCTAGTTTTTAAATTATTATTTTTTAAATGGTGAATTATAAAAAAAGGTCAAAAAATTAAAATTAAAAAAAAATAACTCATATTTATTTTCGAAAAATATAGTAGATATCTGGTCTTACCCATATTTGATCCCCTGAATCCTCTTATCAACCACATCTAATAATAATAGTTTGTCTTATTCTATTTGTAACTACTAGTCAAAATCATAATTCTAATACTAGCCTCCTTTTTTATCTATATAAGAATATAGTAGATTAGTATTTGAGCATATTATGGATGAGTTACTTATATATTAGTAGATCAAGATAAATACTCTTAATATAATGAGGATAAATATGTATTAACTTATTTTTAAACTTTCATGAATTTATTTATAATGTATTTTGAGTGTTTATCTTGTTATATCTAACAAGATTCCAGACCCTATCTAAATATTTTAATAATAAACAATTAAAACCTAAAATTATATTCTTATATTATATAGTTCAAAATATGAAATCTAAATATCACACGTCTAAATCTTACAATGCAATTGAAATGAAAATTAATACAATATTCAAATGAAATACATATGGATATCATGGTTTTTTATTTGTGATCCTATCCACAACATTGTAAACACATTTTTTTAAAAAAAAAAAAAACCCACCAAACTAAATACAAAATTCATTTAAATATTAGAATAGTAGCATATGATTAGAAAATGAATCTAATCAAAATCAATAAAGTATAAGGAAATCATGATCACAATCCTTGTATGTATTTAGTTACAAAACACTATTTATACAAAAACTATTCAACAAACCGTAAATCATATACAAGAGCATCTGACATGTCATTGTGCTTCTCATATAGGATTTTAAAATATATACAAAGACATATAGAGACAAGAGAGCTTTGAAAAATGCATTCTATATTCCAAAATTCCATGTGATAAAAATCAGTATCTCTGACTATCTCACATCTTATAATGAGTAGATCGTTTGTATGCATCCGCTATACATGTGACTATTAAATGAGAACCTACAAAAACTATTCAACTTTATACAAGGAAATATATCGATAAACGACAATTTTATTTTTGTTCAATTCTTTAAATTTGGTTAAATTATATCTTTCAATCAAAATATAAATATATATAAAAATATTTCATCATAAAATTGACTTAATAAAAACACATTTAAATAGAGTTAATTATATCATATCAAAACACATAATTATTATGTATCTAAATAATAATAGGTGATCAATAAAATAAAAATATTGTTTTACTTTTTTATCAATATATAATTTCAAATTTTTAATTAAATATTTATATTAATATTTATCTTTTCAATCTATCTCTATTGACATGCCTCTTTTAGCTTGGAGTGCAATTACAAGTAGAGTAGGAAATCTTAAATATCATAGATCCAAACTCATTGAGTTTGTAATGTAATGACCCAAAATTTAGTCACTTAAATTTAATGTACTAAATTTTAGATGTTGAAATGTTAAGAACATGGTCCAAGTTAACCTAAAGCATTGCATGATGAATAGGAATATTAGCTAGTATCTTTAAAAATTTAATACCTTTATTGTAGTGTAATAAACACATAATGTTGTGATGTAATAAATATGGAAAGCTTATCTCTAATGTAATTAAATGGATTGCATTTATTTAGCATATTAAAAATAGGTAAATATAATGTAGTAATGCATAATAAATTAAGTTAATGAAGAGATATACATGTAAAGTTTAAATATTTATTTTACATAATTATTTATTGTAGAATTTTTATTTAAATTTGAAAATGTATTGTTTAACTTTTTTAGTAACTTTGTGCATAAATATCAATTTAATAAGATTTTAGCGTTGGGTAAAAAATAATAGATATTATGGGTCTTTTGATAAGTAGTAGACAATTAAAATATAAGGTTCATTTATTTTTAATATATTTTTTCCTTATTTCAATCTATGTTTTATAATTATTGTGTTTTTGCATGATTTATTTCTTACTTTGGAATGGTTTTGATTTAATTAAAATATTTAAATAATAGTTGTATCAGAGGTTTAAAGAAAACAAAATGAATTTAGGGTATATGGAGGAGTTAATGACTAATGCAAAATAAATTAGTTATGTATTTATTAAAAGAATATTTTTACTTTATTATTAGAACGTTTCAAGTAAATTTTATTTAACAAAATAAAAAATACAAAAAAATTACATAACAAAACAGCTTATTAATATACACTACTCACATTTCTTATCGGAAGACAAACTCCAATTCAATATAACAACAAACCTTTGTATATAATTATAATACATTATTTTTAAATGATAAATACATTCATAATTATTTGATCACCTTTATATTTTTTATTAAAAAATTAATAAACAAGTGTTAAAAAGCCTCCTAATTTAGAAAACTAAAAATAAAACATTAAAATTCTATAATTATAATATAAAATTGAATAATAAATAAATATTATGTAACAAATTTGGATTTTATCATAAACCATGACTTATATAACTTATTTGTTTCTGTATTAATTGGCAGGGTGATGACTTCCCAATTAAAAAAATATAGCCGACAGCTTTCGACTCCAAATGCATCTATCGAAATGACTATATATATATTCCGAAGCTCATACGATACATGCTCCCGTTGGAAGATAATGGTCATTATATATATTGACAAGTTGTTATATATATATATTCCGGGGCTCATACGACACATGCTCCCATTGAAAAATAATAGTCATTATATATATTGACAAGTTGATATATATATATATATATATATATATATATATATATATATATATATATTCCGGGACTCATACGACACATGCTCCCATTGGAAGATAATGGTCATTATATATATTGACAAGTTGCTCAATTATTTATTATTTTTTATGCAATGCAGCGGCCTTTGCGTATATACGCCAACCAAAACCCATCAATGGCAACATTGCTATAGAAGCGGAAGGAGCAGAGGCATGATGATGATGGAGATGCAGATGGAGAATGGTAGTCGGAGTCCGATTCACATTGTGATGTTCCCATGGCTCGCTCTCGGTCACATTTCTCCCTACTTACAGCTTTCAAACAGCCTCGCCAATCGCGGTTTCAATGTTTCCCTCGTTTCAACCCATCTTAACCTTTCCAAGATACCCAACTCTGCACTAGCCAAATCAGAGCACCTGGTGGCGTTGCCGTTTCCCCGGATTAAAGGACTGCCCGCCGCAATAGAGAACACTGCCGACCTCCCCACAGAGCTCATGCCCCTCTTCTTCAAAGCAGTCGACGCACTGGAACAGCCTTTCCAACAACTCCTCCGCCAAATTCAACCCCACTGCGTGCTCTTCGACTTTTTCCAGTGGTGGACTCCAAGAGCGGTTGCCGCCGCACAATTGTCAATACCCACTATTTTTTTCCAGACCTGCGGTGCGGTTTTTTCCAGCTACGCCATCCATCCGGTCCGGCGAGGCGGCGAGAAAGAAATCACCGCCCACGATCTGACAAAACCGCCTCCAGATTTTCCGTCGTCTGTAATCTCATGGAAGATGTTCGAAGCAGAGACTGTATTGGGCAGCTATAGAGTACCCCAGGGGGAGCCCAGCGGGATAAGTTTCCTGGAACGTGGCCTCAGATGTTACGAGTATTGCTCTGCAATGGCCATCAAAACCTTCAATGAGATGGAGGGCATCTTCGTAGAGTATTTGCAGAACAAGGTGGTAGGAAAGCCGGTTCTTCCAGTCGGTCCGCTCCTGCCCCCTCTTCTCCAACAATCTAAAACCTCTGAATCTATGTGCTTAACATGGCTGGGAAAACAAGCACCTTGTTCGGTTATTTATGTGGCATTCGGCAGCCAATGTTTTCTATCCAGAGAGGAGACGACAGAGATTGCTTTGGGGTTGGAAGCCAGCCAGCAACCGTTTCTGTGGGCGTTGCGTTTGAGTCCTGGAACCCTAATTACAGACGTGCTGCCACAAGGATTCGAGGAGCGTGTTGAAGGAAGAGGAGTTGTGGTGAGAGAGTGGGCGCCGCAGAGGGAGATTTTATGCCATCCGTGTACAGGGGCGTTCATGACCCATTGCGGGTGGAACTCAGTCATGGAGGGCCTCAGCTCCGGATTGCCTCTGGTCGCGTCGCCCATGAATTTGGATCAGGCACTCAATGCTCGCCTCGTTTGTGGGCAACTGCAAGTGGGTGTTGAGGTGGGGAGAACAGAGGAGGATTCTCGCCTTCGCAGAGAAGAAATCTGCGGAGCAGTGAAGACGGTGATGGTGGAGGAGGAAGGGAAACAGTTGAGAATCAACGCTGGACGAATGGGAGACATATTCAACGAGGAGATTCCTTTTGAAGAATTGTATTTAAATGAATTTGTCAGCCACTTGCAACGTCTCTGTCTGTAGGAGCCTCTGAATATATCTTTTTTATTAAGGTTTTTCATTTCCAGAGTTGGATAGTCCGAGATTCCCCCAGCTAGGATAATAACAAACATTTATGAAGAGGATGTGGACCTCATTACCATGAATGAATGAGATTTGTCAGGCACTTGCAACGTCTGTTTATGTTATAAGTATGAGA
This sequence comes from Torreya grandis, assembly GCA_037957365.1. NCBI lineage: Eukaryota > Viridiplantae > Streptophyta > Pinopsida > Cupressales > Taxaceae > Torreya > Torreya grandis. Next base: position 10,698,200 of record JARHVA010000003.1, read on the forward strand.
GGATTCCGGACTAATAATTAGTCCTAAGTAACAATGTGTGTTTTTTAAGATTGTAGAATGTTTCAACGATTCTGTTTCATCTTTTTTTTAATTAAAAGATTTGTAATTTGGTAGATGATTAAGAAATATTTTTTATATCATTTTCATTTTTGGAGTACAATTTATTTGTATTTTGTATTTGTAATGTTTATAATATTTAAATTTAAATATTGAGTAAATAATTAATTGTCAATTTATGACTCGTGACTTTTTTTTAAGGTTTTTTATAATGAATAATGGCGTAACTCATTTATGAGTTTTATGCACTAAAAAAAAATTAAAGATATTTAATAGAAAATATTTTGCATATATATTAGATGATGTAACAAAATAAAAATTAAAACAACGGTTAAAACTCAAAGCACCAAAGGGTGAAGCTTAAAAAATAAAGCCAAAGAGGAGGAAATTAAAAAAAAAAATCAAAATCAAAACATGCAGCAATCCTAACATAAAAGAAATTAAACATATCCAGTTGTTGTTCAAAATAACATAGAAGCAATTTTTTCAAAAATGAACATCTTCTGCATTAGCATATGTATAATTGTTATTTTCATCAATATTTTTGAAAAGGATTTTAATAATTGAAGATAGAAAAAAATATATATATCTAAATTAAGAGAATCAAAAGTAATAAATATATTAAATAAAATAAAAAAGAAAGAAAAAGAGAAAAAGAAAATTAAAAAAATTCAATCCTTAAAGAACTTAAAGCCACGCCCACATTCTGGAAATAATTATAAATTAAGGAAAGAAGGTATTCAAGAAGGGAGCTTAAAGGAAAATTGGAAGCAGAGGAAAAGGAAGGAAGTGGAAAAAAAAGAAAGAGGATTAATCGTTTAATTTTCCAGGTAAGCAATGAATCTAAATTCTGTTTGTTTATATGTTTAATTGAATTTTCATTTGCATACATACCAGCTATATATATATATATATATATATCTATTTCTATTTGTGAATTGTGAAAAGAACTACACAAGAATCTAGAAATTTTATATATAACTAGATAGCAAATATAGATAAGAATCCACATGTTACTACATAGAAGATAACTTAAACAACGATAATAAATGGCTTTAAATAACGGATTTAAGAAGATAAATACATTTACTGGTGGTTTATAACATAGAAGCCATGTTGATTATGAACCATATGCTGATCATTTATTGATATCAGATATTATGTCTTCTATAATCGAACATGAAATAAATGATCTTTCTATATGTGGATTACAAAAGACAACGTGTTATATGACCAAAACTTTGAAATAAGAGACAGCAATTTATACAGTTGGAGAGCCCAGTAGGAATCTTTGTTGTTTTGAAATTAGTCTTGGTGGCAGTAGATACCCGTGAGGTTCTACACAGTAAGTGCCAATTGTTTTACAATTTCATCAATGATTAAAACAGGTCTACATAAATGCATGTTGTATGTAAATAAATAGTGACTCATCAACCATTAGACCCGGATCAAGGCCTGAAACATTTCGTAAATCGTTTAATCCACTCTAAATCATAACGAACCAAGTAGAAGAGTGAATGGATATGTTTGGGTCATATGGCGTTTTCTTTTTGATGATCCATGTCTATGGAGTCACTACCCTCCTTTCCAATCTATAGTGACTTCCCAAAGAGAGTGCAGCGACTCTAAAAATAAAAAATGAACCATAATTTATTAATATTTTGTTTATACATATAGTAAACTGAAATAAAAACCTGAGTATTTATAAGGATGCCTCTATTTAGAATTGATAAGATGTCCCTTGCAGATTAATAAATCTAATCAGCCTGTTTATAATCGTTGCTTATGAAATATAAGTACTGTATAAATCTATCTAGCTTATTTATAATCACTGCTTCTTTATAAACAATGCTTATTAGTAATAAAAATCATTACTAAAGGTAATACGAATCGCTAAGTTAAAATGGTAAATCACAGAGGTAGTAAATCATTGAGTTTAAATTATTAGGCATAATATGTACGATCTGTATATTGACCAAAAAAATAAAATAAGTAATGAATAGTTGTGGTATCAATATAAAATATGGAATGCAGATCTGTATGAGATCCTATGACATTTAGAATGCAGTGAACTGCTTTAAATACTTGGGCACCATTATGCAATAATCTGTATACAAAAATAAATGTGTTTCTATTATAATGCATAGTAAATGTTATAAGCATAAATAACTATTTTCTGATAATGTGGTATGTATACATAAGTACGCATTATCTTAGCATATGCATTGGAACTTTGGACTCGATCCTCTGAGCTATGTTGGCATGGATATTTTTCATAATCCCACCTAATGACTTTAGATTCCACCACTTATTTTCTATAGTTATATATCTCTCTGGCTTCTTTAATTATTCCTTACCAATATTCATAACTCCAATAGATGCAAGTAAAAGGGGAATAATTAATTTATATATTTTAAATTCAAATTTTGAAATGGATTTTTACACATTGATCGGGATACTCTAGCAAGCATCAGGATTAGTGGTGACCTTTCAATAAGTATCATTTTGATAAATAAATAAAGTGGTGGTTTTCTTAATATTTCAGTCGAGCATTCTTGTTTAGCACTTCACCTTGATCACCTTTCCAAGAAGCTTTTGCTTGGTGTAGGAAACAAAATAATCATCGTAACCTTTTCGCATCTCATAGTGGATTTAATATGAATGTAATGTGTAGCATTTGAATGCTTTTGGAAAATATAGAAGCTTCTAGTTATATTTATAAAAGCCTAAAAGTTCTTGGGATGAAATTCAAATCGAATTGACTTGTACTTGAGTTAAGTACATATATGTTGAGAGTTTAGCTATAAATAATCATATCCTTGTGACCCTGGGCTTAGACTATACTTTGATTATGTTTGAAACACTTAGTAGAGAATAAATATTGTACTTACATCACAAAAGTGTTCAAAAAATATATATATATGTCGATCGGGTCAAACTTGTAGTATTGTATAAAAATGAAATGCATAGTCTATATAGTGTTTAAGCATATAATGGACCCTTGAGAACGCATTGAATGATGAAAATGTACTAAGGGAAATAATATGGTACAACTCGATGCTTTGGAAATATTTGTGTTGGAAGTATGATTTTGCCTAGTCAGTAGACGCCCAAGAGACCAAAACTTTAATCACATCATAATAGTGTTTTAAAAAATAGAATGAGATGTTCAAATGAATGTTATTACGAGTTTCTGGGTTCTTTGTTTCTCTGCAATGATTGTTTGGCTGTCAGTTATATATATTGAGTGATGGTGTGCAGTATATGACTATGAGAATATTTGGATATATCCAACATATAATGTTGCATCATGATGTGTGCTTCTAGATTTATTTCTTTGAATGCTAGTAGTCAGTTATACTTAGGGTATACTCAGGTGGTATAACTCCATACTTATTTGATTATATGTGTTCAAGTTAATTCACTAAATCATGTGTTTGGTCATATAATTTTATATAGTTAGGAACCTATGATACTATGGGATATCATAGAGTGCTACAATATGAATGTATATTATATTTGAATGGTACATAATGTAATTGTTATGTCTAGATTTACATCTTTGTTTGACTGATTTACTATATGCATGTTGGTTCATAATTCTCGATTGCGATACCAATGAATGAGATCGTAAATAAGACATGTTATGCTTGGTTCATATCCTCGCAATCCTTAGGTGTGATGCAAACCTTTCCACAACTCACGGTTGTGCGAATGAGAAAGATTGAAACATGTGGGTGCTGCGATTGTTTTGATGCCTTACAATCCTCGTTCGTCACGATAACTCCCTTCTCAATGAGCGAACTCACGTTTCTCATGACTCGAACCACACACGAGTTTGAGTAAATAAAGTAGACCGAGTGCTCCTCCATGGCACAAGCCACGACAAAGAATGACAGGGCATACTTGGGACTTGAATTTATACAATGAAACAAGTTTATTGAAAAAAAAATATTTAATAAGTGAAATAATTGTTGGAATAAATTAAATGTCGGAAATCTAAAGTTAACACGGGTTTTTTATATGATATTGTACACGAGTAAATTTATACATGTTTAATAGGTTTTCAAATGTTATGAATTCAATGGTGAATTCTGTATTAGCTCCATAATAATTTAGATAAATTATTATCTTATAAATTTATTGACATCCGAGATCGTAATTTGGTGTGTGATAGTTTTATTATAATGTATTTATTTTACTTATATTCATTTGATATGATTAATTATGAAAGTTCACATGAGACAGTTTTACGTAAGCATGTGTATTTTTTTTGGTATAAAAATAAAAAAATTATAATTGAATTTGGAGTGGTACATGAGAGTGATACAATGCAACATTACTTTCTAAAAGTAAAATAACTTTCTTATTAAGAATTAAAAAATGAAGTATATATTTTTTTCTACAATAATTTTTTAATTCTAAGAAATATAAATGTTACATTTTAATATCAAAACTTTAACTAACACATTAAATGTTGTAAATATGACATGATTTAAAGCACAACATTTCATAAAACCCTTTTAGATAAAAAATGTTATAACAACATGTAACAAGGGCATTTCTTATTTTAAACATCTTGTCAAGTTAACCATCATTTAAGCACAATATAAACCACTAAAAGTATAAAAACATAGATTTTACTAATAATAATCCACTACAACACCTACATCTAACAATTACAATATGAAGAACGAATTATTAACTATTATTGTTAGTAATTAGAAGGTAAAATTTATTAATTTCAATAAACATTCTAAGTTGAAAATTGATATGTCATATCTAATTAGGATTCATATTAACCTTTCAATGTTATATATTAACCAAAAATCTATACCCAAACTAAATGAATTTAATTATATAACTTTATACAAACAAATATCATGATGCAGTTTTAATACCTATTACTAAAAATAATATTTAAAATTTTGAAATTTCAAAGTTAATTCCCACAACATCTTCCACACTGCGTCAAAAATAACCTTTACCACCTTACATTTCTTAAAAACAAGAAATTTACAATATTTTATTTTTCTACTCTTGAATAACATCCGGTCCAAAAAACAATTAACAAAGCGGAGGCAACGGTGTGGGTTGGAGAACAAACATATAAAAGAGGCAAATCCACTGATAAAATATAGCATGGCAGAAATTATTATTGATTTTAACCTCAGAACAATATGATAATATTTTTTTCTTCACCTTTTGGCCAACAATATTATCATGCATTTCTTCAAAATAATGATAAAACACTATTCTTATTTAATTTTTTTCGTTTAATTGGTTTTATGTCCCAATAAAATAATATTTACATAAATGAAAATTTTGTTTATTTTTTTATCGTATATAGTTTCTATCATATTTTAAAATAAATACGATAATTTTTAATTATTTAATATGTAATTAATATTTTAGCAATAGGATTATCATAGTGAAGGTTAAAATTAATGAACTTAATTAAGTGATAATAAGGTTTATGATTTTAATTATTATATTTTATTTCTTTTATAAATTATAATAAAAAAATTATTTTAATTTTTTTCTTGTATTGATTCATTTTTTTTTACAATATAATATGTTTCTGATTTAACTATTTATATTTTAATGTTTTAAAATTCATTTTCTTATATATTTTTTATGTTGAAAATAAAATATGTAAGAAAAATAATTTCTCCATATTAATATGATTAAAAATAAATGTAATATATATGTACAATATTTTTATAACAATTATATACCAGAAATAATATGTATATGATATGCCTATTTATAATATATTAACATATATTTTAATATAATTTAATGAAATCTATATAAATTTATGTAAAAACATAATATTGTAAGTGTATAACAACTTACAACTTAAATTAAATAATAAATAAAATAATTTCTATATCTTTAATTTTATAGACCATATTTTTATTGCATTACACATCTGAAAATGCCATATTAATATTAAAGTGACCCTTTCCATGAATTAATTGTCATTTTATGATATATTTAAACAACATTTCAAAAGGTTCTCCTCAAAAACCTATACTTCACGTTCTTACAACAGAACAAACACAAAATTTACTCCACTCTTCAATTTCATAATTTTATTTAATTTCACTTAAAAATAATTCTTATAATCTTACTTTTACTTTGAAGTATTGCATTGGCTTTGATACGATACATAAATTATTAGGCTTTTTTATATATGCAATTATATTAAAAATAAGAAATAATTATAATGAAGAATTAATATAATAAATTTATTATTCAATATTTTTTTATTTAAATATAGAACATAATTTTAATATTATTTATTTATATAATATTTTTTAAAATAAGAAATAATTATAATGATGGATGAGATGTGGGTGGGTTGGTAAAGTGTCTTGGTTGTTTTAAGTACCACTTAAGTATAAATCTCAATTTAGTATCAGAGGTCGGATGTTGTTGATCGTTAAGTAATCTTGAACTTGTTATGATCGATAGTTGTTAATCTTGGACCAGTAGTAATTGATCGTTGGTATTTTTGGGTCGGTTATGACTATTTATTGGTAATATTGGACTAAGTTGTGGCCATTGATGATATTCTCGAGCTAGTTGTGATAGTTCATTAATATTCTCTTGTGGATTTGAGCCCCTAATTATATTCCAAACTGATTGAAACTTTAGTCAAAAGCCATTAAGACAAAAACCCTTCAACCTTAAGTATAAATAAAAAAGAAGAAAAATTAATTATAATGAAAAATTAATATAATAAATTTATTATTCAATATTTTTTGACTTAACTGTAACACACAATTTTAATATAATTTATTTACATAATATCTTCTATCTTTAATCCCTTGTCATGAATATAATCCTATAAAATTGGAATCAAATATATTATTCCATTTCCATTTCAATGAGTACTAAACCCAAAAAAAACTTATAATAAAAATTTGAATCTTCATGTATCTATTTCATACATATCAGATCTATTCAATATAATATTAAATAAATCTTAAACAATTTTTTCTCTTCATATAAATATTGAAAAAATAAATGTTATCTATTTAAACATAATTTTTTACAACTATATTAATATAAATACATAACATATTTTTATCAAATTCTCATTTTTTAAGGACATTTAAATAAATAAACTTACTTACCAAAATATAAATTAAATATTTTATTCAAAAAATTGATCTAATTTTAAATATAAATTTAATTCTCACTATAAAATAATTAATCAAGTTTCAATTTAAAATTTATGATTTTAACATGTTGACATAAAATATGTGAAAGTAATTTAATAATTAATTGTATAAATAATATTTTAATCAATATAAATTTTTTTTATATAAAAATAATGAATTTAATTAAAAAAAATAAAAATAAACATTATATATATATATATATATATATATATATATATATATATATATATATAATTTTTAAAATAATATTCAATATTAATTCACATTGAATGAATAAAATAATTACATACAAAAATATAAATAAATCTTAATTTAAAATTAAAATTTACATACAAAATTTAATTTTTTTAAAATTAAAAAATAATCTTATTATTTGTTAATAAATTTCCAACCTTAAAAAAATCTCCACATATCTCCTAAATACTAAAATCAACTTAATATTAACTAATAGAAAAATTGAAATTGAAATTCATATCCAATTATAAAAAATAAGCTAATTCTAAAATGGAAAAATGCACAATGTGGAACACACTCTCACATGCTCGTGCTGGCTTACCATTCATAAACAATAGTTGCTCTCGCATGTTCCACAAGCTATTTGATTAGGTATTTGATTGGTTTACCGATTCAGCTCCCAGGCATTTGATTAGGTATTTGATTTAGCCTCTTCTATCTGGATTAGGTATATGATCCGGTCTCAATCATACTCAAGAACTATATGACAAATTGCTCATTTATTTATCTTTGTACGCCTCTATTATTTTGTATGCAATGCAGCCGGCTTCTGAGTATATATAGCCAAACAAAACAAAACCAAACAAAACCCGCCCAGGGACACATAAGCGGAAGGAAGAGAAAAATGAGCAGAGAAATCACGATGATGGAGAATGGCAGTCGGAGTCAGATCCACATTGTGATGTTCCCATGGCTTGCTCTCGGTCACATTTCTCCCTACTTACAGCTTTCAAACAGCCTGGCTAATCGCGGCTTCAATGTCTCCCTCGTTTCAACCCATCTTAACGTTTCCAAAATACCCAACTCTGCATTAGCCAAATCGGTGAAGCTGGTGGCGTTGCCGTTTCCCCGGATTGAAGGACTGCCCACCGGAATAGAGAACACCGCCGACCTACCCACAGAGCTCATGCCCCTCTTCCTCAAAGCAGCCGACGGACTGGAACAGCCTTTCCAACAACTCCTCAGTCAACTTCAACCCCACTGCGTGCTCTTCGACTTTTTCCAGTGGTGGACTCCAAGAGCCGTTGCCGCCGCCCAACTGTCAATACCCACTATTTTTTTCCATACCTGCGGTGCGGGTTTTTCCAGCTACGCCATCCACCCGGTGCGGCGAGGCGGCGAGAAAGAAATCACCGTCCACGATCTGACAAAACCGCCTCCAGATTATCCTTCGTCTGTAATCTCATGGAAGGTGTTCGAAGCAGAGACTGTAATGGGCAGCTATAAAGTACCCCAGGGGGAGCCCGGCGGGATAAGTTTTGTGGAACGCGGCCTCAGATGTTACGAGTATTGCTCTGCAATGGCCATCAAAACCTGCAATGAGATGGAAGGCAGCTTCGTGGAGTATTTGCAGAACAAGGTGGTAGGCAAGCCGGTTCTTCCAGTCGGTCCGCTCCTGCCCCCTCTTCTCCAACAATCTAAAACCTCTGAATCTATGTGCTTAACATGGTTGGGAAAACAAGCACCTTGCTCAGTTGTTTATGTGGCATTCGGCAGCCAATGTTTTCTATCCAGAGAGGAGACGACAGAGATTGCTTTGGGTTTGGAAGCCAGCCAGCAACCGTTTCTGTGGGCGTTGCGTTTGAGTCCTGGAACCCTAATTACAGACGTTCTGCCACAAGGATTCGAGGAGCATGTTGAAGGAAGAGGAGTTGTGGTGAGAGAGTGGGCGCCGCAGAGGGAGATTTTATGCCATCCGTGTACAGGGGCGTTCATGACCCATTGCGGGTGGAACTCAGTCATGGAGGGCCTCAGCTCCGGATTGCCTCTGGTCGCGTCGCCCATGAATTTGGATCAGGCACTCAATGCTCGCCTCGTTTGTGGGCAACTGCAAGTGGGTGTTGAGGTGGGGAGAAGAGAGGAGGATTCTCGCCTTCGCAGAGAAGAAATCTGCAGAGCAGTGAAGACGGTGATGGTGGAGGAGGAAGGGAAACAGTTGAGAATCAACGCTGGACGAATGGGAGACATATTCAACGAGGGGATTCCTTTTGAAGAATTGTATTTAAATGAATTTGTCAGCCACTTGCAACGTCTGTGTCTGTAGGAGCCTCTGAATATATCTTTTTTATTTAGGATTTTCATTTCCAGAGTTGGATAGTCCGAGATTCCCCTAGCTTGGATAATAACAAACATTTATGAAGAGGATGTGGAGCTCATAACCATGAATGGATGAGATTTGACAGGCACTTGCAACGTCTGTTTATGTTATAAGTATGAGGGGATTCCGGACTAATAATTAGTCTAAGTAACAATGTGTTTTTTTTTAAGATTGTAGAATGTTTCAACGATTCCGTCTCATTTTTTTGGTTGTATTAAAAAATTTATATTTTGGTGGATGATTATGTAGTATTTTTTATACCATTTTTATTGTTGGATTACAATTTATTTATATTTTGCATTTGTAATATTTATAATATTTGAATTTAAATATTGAATAAATAATTAATTGTCAAATTATGACTCCTGACTTTTTCTTAAGGTTTTTCACAATTAATAATGGTGTAACTCATTTATGAATCTTTTGGGCTAAAAAAAATTAAAGATTTTTAATTAAAAATATTTTGCATATATATTAGATGATGTGACAAAATAAAAATTAAAACAACGGTAAAAACTCATAGCACCAAAAGATGAAGGTTAACAAATAAACCTAAAGAGGAAAAAATAATAATAATAAATTTAAAAAAAAATCAAAATCAAAACATGTAGCGAATCTTAACAGAAAAAAAATTAAACATATCCAGTTGATGTTCAAAATAACATAAGGGCATTTTTTTACAAATTGAACATCTTTTACAATAACATATATATAATTGTTATTTTCATCAATATTAAAAAAAAAAAAATTTAATGATTGAAATTAGAAATAAAAAAAGAAATATCTCAATTAAGAAAATCAAAAGTAATAAATATATTAAATAAAATAAAAAAGAAAGAAAAAAAAATTAAAATTAGAAAAAATCAATCTTTAAAGAAATTAAAGCTACGCCCACATTCTGGAAAATAATTATAAATTAACGAAAGAAGGTATTCAAGAAGGGAGCTTAAAGGAAAATTGGAAGGGGATGAAAACGAAGGAAGTGGAAAAAAAAAGAAAGAGGATTAATCGTTTAATTTTCTAGATAGGCAATGAATCTAAATTCCGTTTGTTTATATATTTAATTGGATTTTCATTTGCATACATACCAGCTATATATCTATTTCTATTTGTGAATTGTGAAAAGAATTACGCAAGAATCTAGAAATTTTATATATAACTAAATAGCAAATATAGGTAAGAATCCACATGTTACTACATAGAAGATAACTTAAACAACGATAATAAATGGCTTTAAATAACGGATTTAAGAAGACAAATACATTTACTGGTGGTTTATAACATAGAAGCCATGTTGATTATGAACCATATGCTGATCATTTATTGATATCAGATAGTATGTCTTCTATAATCGAACATGAAATATATGATCTTTCTATATGTGGATTATAGAAGAGAACGTGTTAAATGACCAAAACTTTGAAATAAGAGACAACAATTTATACGGTTGGAGGGCCCAGTAGGAATCTTTGCTGTTTTGAAATTAGTCTTGATGGCAGTAGATACCCTTGAGGTTCTACACAGTAAGTGCCAATTGTTTTTCAATTTCATCAATGATTAAAACAGGTCTACATAAATGCATGTTGTATGTAAATAAATAGTGACTCATCAACCATTAGACCCGGATCAAGGCCTGAAACATTTCGTAAATCATTTAATCCACTGTAAATCATAACGACTAAGTACAAGAGTGAATGGATATGTGTGGGTCATATGGCGTTTTCTTTTTGATGATCCATGTCTATGGAGTCACCACCCTCAGTCATTATGTCACCATTGGCTCAACCAAGGGTTCCTCTGCCAAACCCTAGTTTAGTTATGACAAGTGCTCCTTAGGTTGTCAATGTGAATCTAAAACCTTGAGCATCCTTGACTCATGACTTATCCTTTTTCTAAATGTAAGATACAAAGTCGTAGAATGTTTTTGTCTGAATCTCCATAACATGAGATAGTCCTCCTTCTTCATGCCACCAAATGACTCGACGATCATAGAGACCTGCTCTTGATGATGATAAAAATGATTTTTTTACAAACTGAACAACAACCTATTATGCTTGAGATTTTTTATCCAAACTCCAATAATAATAATATTATTATTATTATTATAGTAATCACTTTATGGCATTAGAAGGCCAAGAGGGGGAAACCATGAATCTTGACGGTTTCTAATGAATGTTTTCTTTTACAATATTTTTGGTTTATATAAACTAACTTGTAGTAATTGGTTTGAGACAACTATATAAAAATTTCAAATATGCATATCCTTTGTTTGTGAGTCGTCAATATTAATGGTTTGCTAGATGGAAGCTAAAATTATCTAGATGAGTGGTCTTTTCATATGTTTGGACATGATTTAGGACATGGTAGTGTCATTCCAATTATTATATCACTCTATGAATCATTTGTGATAGAGTGGGGTGTGGACCCGTCAAACCATGATCTCTAAATGATTTTTTAATTTTTATGTGTAGGTTCTCAGTCTTGTGAACCTTTATGCCTCCAATGATGTCATTGACTGGAAAACTCTTTGGTGGTGGCTATTACAACATATTTCTATGTCACACTTGATCCTTTGAGGATACTTTGACATGATTGAATTATTTGAATACAAATAAGGAATATTTCCCATGAGATGGTGTGTTGGTGAGAGGGAAGCTTGGTTTTATATGCATAATTAATTGGGGTTTTATGACCCAAACCATCATCATAGGTCATCCACTCCCAAACCTTGGTTCATCTGGTCTAATTTTCACAAATATAATGAAAGCATTCTTGAAAATTACATAATACTCTTTCTTCCAATAAAAACATTTTCTCCTTTGCTCAGAAAAATGATTGACAACTTGTAAAGTGAGGAGTAAGATGGACTTCATTGGCTTACTAACATTATAATATTAGATGAAGGCAATCCAATCAAGTGGTATGCATGAAATTGATAGATCTATAGATTGATTTATATTACTTTATAAAATTTTGGGCCAAAGTATGTTTAGTGAGACATTATCATTTCATAAGTGTGAATCACGTGTTTGTGTGATATCTTGTAATATAATGGTTTTCTATGGTACATTGCATGTTAGTATAGAATCATACAACACACAGGTACTTACTAGTCTCTCTGTATTCCTACACCATCACTATCTACCCATCTATGAATGGAGGGTCATTCCTTTATGGAATAGTGTAGGGGATTATTGGTGTGTGATTGGTGTGAAAAATCTCTCAGATAATACTCTCCCTCCACATAGTAGTACTACTTATCAAGATGACACTTGAAATTGTCATAAATACTTAAAGTTTGACAACTATGTTCCAAGATAGCCAAGTATATTATTTGTACATTGTATTATATTGTACTTGTCATAGTAAAATTATAATGAAAGATTGTTATTATACATTAATGCACATTGACAATGGTTTTTGTGTATTTAGATAAGTAGAGTTAAAATGTTGCAATTACTTTCTATATTGAGTTGTCATTCTCTCATGTTATTAAAGATCTATATTTTGTGTTGTGATATAAATTGTTGTCGCGATTGCATGTGAATAATTTTATGATCTCTATTAGACTCTCTGTATGTAGTCTACTTTTTTATATATGTTTATTTTTAAAAAATACGCATTTCTAATTAGATCCCAATGGGGATGTTACATGTTGTATCAGAGTTGTGGTTCAAACTCTAGGACCTAATGAGTTCATTAACATTTTTATGTCTTGTAAACTTAGTAACATGAAATTTTACACTGGTATTTGGACTTGTGGTGTCTCATTGTAGAAACATGCTACACCATGATTGGAGTTTTGTGGCATTCATAAAATGTGTGTGAAACATTGTGTGTATACCCTTAAGAGCACTCGTACCCCTTTGAGTTATTTATAAGATTGATTAATCAAGTGTCCCATTTGAGGATTTGGTAGATGGGTATATATCATAGTTCATGAGTTATGAACAAAAGCTTTCTACCATAGTTTGATCACTTAGATCAAACACCTTGAATATGATTATGTCCTTCTTGATTATCAAGTCATTTTTATCATTGAGTTTTATGAGTGTTAAAAAAGCTCATGATGCTTCTCTTAAATTTATGTGCTTTAGTTTTGTGTCTATATTTATAAATCTTAAGAATGGAAAATCTCTTAAGGCCATTTTTCTTTTAGTACCACCTAGTGTGGTGGGAATTTTCTTGTAGTAGAGTGTTGTAGTTTTGACTAAGATTTCCCTATGTGTTAGGATCTTATTTTGGTTGGCACCCTTAAGTTATGTGGACTATGAAGGAGTGACATCACTCTTAGTGATCTTACAGATGAGTTTGTATTATCTCATTCTCTTTTGACAATTTTATTATGATACTGAGAGGAATATTATATGCATGATGTTGATTTAGTATTCTCTTAAATGAGAATTATTTCTAAATGTTGTTTGACAGTACTCCCTTGAACTTTATGGGATAATATTTTCTAGTCTGGGTCATAGAGAAGTTTTAAGATTGGATGGATGGACACATCTTTATGATTGGCATATCTCTCTCCCAGTTCAGAAAATAGATTGAGATACCATACTTATAAGATGGGGTAAGTAGGTAGTGTTTGGGCAACATTGAGTTACGGTGATATCTTTTTATCTTGAGAGGGTAAGAAGGAGTTTTTGAAATGATAGATTTCTACTTATAAATTATGAATCTCTAGAGAAACTACTTTATCTAACTTGTGATTTTAAGACCATGTGAAGTGGAAAACCTTGACTTATATATTAAATTATATACTAAGAATTATAAGTTGATTATAATTACTATGATTTTATTTACCATTGACTAGATTGATTATGATCTCTTTTGTTTAATGCATGTTGTTTCAAAGAGATATTTTTATACCTTTCACCAGAAGTGAGTAGGGTATAGGAGGTGTGGAATCTCTTGTCAATCTAGGGGTTGGAATAAACTTTTGACTTGTTGTGTGCTAGTTGAACAAGTAAGGAGATATTATTTTATTTATTTCTCTATAAGGTTGAAATAATGGTGTGAATCTTTACCTATGTATGTTATGTTAATTATAACATTATTTCTCCTTAATAATGAATTAAATAGAATAGGTTAAGCTATGAAATATGATACTAGTATGTTTAACTAGTAGTAACTTAATGCAATTACGAATTGATTGTATGTTCTCTTTTGTATGTATGATGATACATCTAGAATAATTTAGCATATAACTTTAATTCCAATTATTTGATATCATTAAATTATGATTATTTGAAATATTATACACATTTTAAGATCATTAGGTCATGGAGACCTAAGAGAAGAGTGATGAATTAGGAACATGAGTTATAAGTGATAGGACAGTATCCTTCTTAGCCTCACATTAACTCAGATTATTGGTACTGAGTTAGATCGATAGACGGACTTGTCAAATCTGAGATTTGATATGTAAAACTTATCAAATTCAATTGTCTGACCATATTATGTATATGATGGATAGTGATTCTATATCAATGAGTATTCCATGATTTTTGTATACTTATATTTATCATTTCTATTCATTGTCATACTTGTCAAGATATTTGATTGAGTAAATGATAGTATTGACATGTTATACTTATATGGAGTTACATGGAGTAGCAATAATATTAACTTTTACACATTATTCTTGTCATATTCTCTAATTATTTTCTTTAGAATGAGAAAAACACTTTCTGGATTAAAGAGATGTGTTAAGGGTTGGAAGATTTTGTGAAACTCTCCTTGGTCATTTACTTTGACTTTTATGATGATCTTATATGTTTTAAGAAGTCAGTGAACTTTCATTAAGAAATGTGGGACCGTTCAAAGTAACAAAAATGGTCAATATTTTTTGTATATAGACTTATCTTGATAATTTTAGACCCCAGGGTGGTCATGACAGAATAGATCAAAGTAAGTTATATTTGTAACTAAGTTTATTTTAATGGGAGATGTTATTGAGTAGGATCTTATGGGACTAATTCTTTGGGAATAGATCAACTTGAAGGAATCATGGTGAGTTTTATAGGTAATTTCTCAATTATTTTCTAGTTTGACATTGCATATCATGTTGGTGCTTTACTAAGATTTTTTTAATTGAAATTTTATCTTTGAATAAAATTTATCAGGGATGATGACTAGCTTTAGGGGGGAAGGATGTTACATCCTAATTTCTTCCCAAAAAAAATTGTTAGATTATCCATGGATATCTGTAGTTGATAAATTCAGAGTTGGTTATATTTATGGCTAAGATTGATATTTGTGTTATTTCAAAATAATAGAATGTTGCTTAGTTAGATGATAATTCATGATTGCTTATATTGAATTGGATGATGTAAGCATTTATATTTTTAAATCATATTAATGGATTAATTTAGTTATATATTATTGCTTATGATTATCAAGTGAAAAGATCTAATTATTTGTGTTGTGAGGTGGACACAGAAGAATTCATTCCTCAAACGTACTAGAGGAAAAAAATCATTGAAGAGGATGATGTAGATAGAGATATCACAAGTCGATTAAGCACTAGCAAAACTCTACACACACCACAATAGTTAGTCATAGTAGAAAATATATTTTAAAATGATTGCTTTTGGTGTTTGTTTAAATTGATATTTTCTGTGATTTTATGAATAAGTAAGATTATAAAATGAATTATCCTCTGTGTTTAACCTAATATCTCATTAATATATGTAAAAAAAAAATTCAATAAAAATAAAATCTAATATCAATTATTATTTATGATTTTACCATTAAAGTTACTAAAGTGTAATTAAATGATAAATTGGTTTACTATGAAATTGGAATTTCATATTAAAATATAAAAAATGAATTGTTTTAAAAAAGAAAAAATAATGTTAAAATTAAGAAAAAAAAAAGAAATATCTAAATTAAGAAAGTCAAAAGCAATAAATATATTAAATTAAAGAAAAAGAAAAAGAAGAAGAAGAGAGAAAAAAAAATCAATCTTTAAAGTAAAGCTATGCCCACACTATGGAAGAAAATTATAAAAATGGCCAATAGCCTTTCAATTCTGTCAATGATAAAAATGGCTTTGTAGAAATGCATGTTGTATGTAAATAAATAGTGATTCCTCAACTGTTAGACCCGGAGCAAGGCCTAAACTGTTCCATAAATCATTTAATCCACTTTAAATCATAACGAACCAAGTAGAAGAGTGAATGGATATGTTTGGGTTATATGGCATTTTCTTTTTTCTGATCCATGTCTATGGCATCACTTCCCTCCTTTCCAATCTGTAGCAACTTCCCAAGAGAGAGTACAGTGACTCTAAAAATAGACAGCGGACCATAATTTATTAATATTTTGTTTATACATATAGTAAACAGGAATAAAAACCTCAATTTAGAATTTATAAGGATGCCTCAATTTAGAATTGATAAGACATCCCTTGCAGATTAGTAAATCTAAACAGACTATTTATAATCATTGCTTACGAAATTTAAGTACTATATAAATCTATCTAGCTTATTTATAATCGTTGATTCTTTATAAATGCTACTTATTAGTAATAAAAACCGTTACTAAAGGTAATACGAATCGTCGAGTTAAAATGGTAAATCACAGAGGCAGAAAATCATTGAGTTTAAATTATTAAGCACAATATTGACCAAAAAAATTGTAATGACTAATTATGGTATCAATATAAAATATTGAATGCAGATCTATATTAGATCCTATGATGTTTAGAATGCAACAAACTGCATGAAATACTTGGGTGCCTCTATGCAGTAATCTGCATATAAAAAGAAATATGTGTGTTTCTATTATAATGCATAGTAAATGTTATAAGTATAAATAACTATTTTATGATAACGCCATATATATACATAAGTATGTATTGGCTTAGCATATGCGTTGGAACTTTGGACTCAGTCCTCTAAGTTATGTTGGCATGGATATTTGCTATAATCCCACATGATGACTTGAGATTCCACCACTTATTTTCTATAGTTAGAAATCTCTATGGTTTCTTTAAATATTCCTTACCAAATATTCATAACTCCAATAAATACAAGTAAAAGGGGAATAATTAAGTTATATCTTTTAAATTCAATTTTTGAAATGGATTTTTCCACGTTGATCAAGGTACTCTAGCAAGCATCAGGATTAGTGGTGACCTTTTCAGTAAGTATCATTTTGATAAATAAATAAAGTGGTAGTTTTCTTAATATTTCAATCGAGCATTCTTGTTTAGCACTTCACCTTGATCCACCTTTACAAGAAGCTTTTGCTTGGTGTAAGAAGCAAAATAATCATCGTAACCTTACACATCTCATAGTGGATTTAATACGAATGTAATGTGCATCATATGAATGATTTTGGAAAATATAGAAGCTTTTAGTTATATTAAAAAAAGATTAAAAGTTTTTGGGATGGAAGTCAAATCAAATTGACTTGTACTTGAGTTAAGTACATATATGTTGAGATTTTAGCTATGAATAATTATATTCTTTTGAACCTGGGGTTAACTTATACTTTGACTATGTTTGAAACTCTTAGTAGACATTAAATATTGCACTTACATTACAAAAGTGTTCTGAAAAAAAAAAAGTCGATCGGGTCAAACTTGTAGCATCATATAAAAATGAAATGCATACTCTATATAGTGTTTAAGCATATAAAGGACCCTTGAGAATGCCTTGAATGATGAAAACATACTAAGGGAAATAATATGGTACAACTCGATGCTTTGGAAATAACTATGTTGGAAGCATGATTTTGCCTAATCAGCAGTCATCCGAGGGACCAAAACTTTAATCAAATCAAAATAGTCTTTTAAAAAATAGAATGAGATGTTCAAATGAATGTTATTATGGGTTTCTGGGTTCTCTATTTCTCTATAGAGTAATTGTGTGTAGTAAATGACTATGAGAATGTTTAGATATATCCAATGTATAATGGTGTATCATGATGTGTGCTTATAGATTTATTTCTTTCAATGTTAGTAGTCAATTATAATTAGGGTATACATAGGTGATATAACCCCATACTTGTTCGATTATATATGATCAAGTTAATTCTTGAATTCATGAGTTTGGTCATATGATTTTATATAGTTAGGAACGTATGATAGTATGGGATATTATAGAGTGCTACAGTATGAATGTATATTATATTTGGATAGTACATACTATAATTATTATGTTTAGACTTACATTTTTGTTTGATTGATTTACTATATGCATGCTGGTTATTGTTGTGAATAGCATGTTTTGTAGTGGTTGGTAAGACTTTGTGTATGAGTGCATATAACCTTTGAGAGTTTAGTAAATGTTATGTTGGTATGTTATCATGTTCCATAGGAATGATAACTTACTTTTTTATGTATAGTTACTTGTATAATGCTTGTGTTTCTATGTATTTGAGATTACTTCATATGGTTACTTGTGAAAAATTGGTAGTTAAGTCTTAGAACACTGGACTATAGTAATATGGGTTGCCATAGGATGGAGATAATTAAAAACTAATTATATTGTTTGAATTGTATAGTTATGTTTGAATCTACCCGAGTTGTATATTTCTAATCATTATTTCTAGTATATTCATGCATATGTTTGATGAATTAAATATATGTTCTTATTACTCTTATGTATAGCATGTTGAGTGATGCATTTGCTAGTAGGATTTAAGTTGATGAATCTTGTGGTTGATTTGTATTTGACCAATATATATTGATAATGTGGAGTAAATATTGAGATGGGTTTCATTGGCTTACTGGCATTGTAATATTAGATGAAGGCAATTCAATCAAGTGGTGTGCATGAAATTGATAAATCTATAGATCACTTTTATATTAATATTTGTAAAACTTTAGGCCAAACTATGTTTAGTAAGACATTGTCATTTCATAAGTGTGATTCACATATTTCTATGATATCTTACAATAGAATAGATTTCTATGGTACACTGCATGTTTAGTATAGAATCATACAACATACAAGTACTTGCTAGTCTCTTTGGAATCCTGTGTCGTCACTATCTACTCATTAAAGAAGGGTGGGCCATTGTTTTATGGGATATTGTGGGGGATCGTTGGTCCATGGTTAGTGTAGAAAAGTGCTCAGATGATGCTCTCCCTCCTCACTGCAGTACTACTTATCGAAACAACACTTGAGATTGCCACATATACTTGACGTTCAAGAATTATGCTCTGGGGTAGCCAAATATCTTATTTATACATTGTATTATATTTTACTTGTCATAGTAAAATTTTCATGAAATATTTTAATTATATATTAATGCACATTGACAGTGGTTTTTGTGTATTTAGATATGTTGAGTTAAAATGTTATAATTACTTTCTATGTTGAGTTGTCATTCTCTCATGTTATTAGAGATCCGTATTTTATGTTGTGATATAATTTTATGTCATGATTACATATGAATAATTTTATGATCTCTATTAGACTCTCGGTATGTAGTATACTTTTGTATATGTGTTTCTTTTTAAAAAAATACTTATTTCTAGTTAGATCTTATCAGAGATGTTACAAGTTGTCAATCATTTTTCTAAGCAAGGGAGAAAATGTTTTGACTAGAAAAAAGAGCCTTATGTAATTTTTAAGAACGCTTTCTTTATATTTGTCAAAATTAGACCAGATGAACCAAGGTATGGGAGTGGATGACCTACGATGATGGTTTGGGTCATAAAACCCCAATTAATTATGCATATAAACCACGCTTCCCTCTCACCAACACACCATCTCATGGGAAATATTCCTTATTTGTATTCAAATAATTCAATCATGTCAAAATATCCTCAAAGGATCAAGTGGGACATAGAAATATGTTGTAATAGCCACCACCAAAGAGTTTTCCACTCAATGACATCATTGGAGGCATAAAGGTTCACAAGACTGAGAACCTAAACATAAAAATTAAAAATCATTTAGAGATCATGGTTTGACGGGTCCACACCCCACTCTATCACAAATGATTCATAGAGTGATATAATAATTGGAATGACACTACCATGTCCTAAATCATGTCCAAACATATGAAAAGTACCACTCATCTAGATAATTTTAGCTTCCATCTAGCAAACCATTAATATTGACGACTCACAAACAAAGGATATGCATATTTGTCATTTTTTATATAGTTGTCTCAAACCAATTACTACAAGTTGGTTTATCTAAACCACAAATATTGTAAAAGAAAACATTCATTAGAAACCATTAAGATTCATGGTTTCCCCCACTTGGCCTTCTAATGTCATAAAGTGATTACTCAAAAATTATTATTATTATTGGAGTTTGGATTAAAAAATTCAAGCATAACAGGTTGTTGTTTAGTTTGTAAAAAAATCCTTTTTATCATCATCAAGAGAAGGTCTCTGTGATCGTTGAGTCACTTGGTGGTGTGAAGAAGGAGGACTATCTCATGTTATGGATACCAAGACAAGAACATTCTATGACTTTGTATCTTATATTTAGAAAAAGGATAAGTCATGAGTCAAGGATGCTCAAGGTTTTAGATTCACATTGACAACCTAAGGAGCACTTGTCATAACTAGACTAGGGTTTGGCAAAGGAACCCTTGGTTAAGCCAATGGTGACATAATGACTACACTAGAGGAAGTGAAAGGCTTAGGGTTAATGAAAGGGGCTTCAAGGTTGTAATTATTTTAGTTATTTCTTTGACCCATAACTGTCATCCGTTATTAGCTTCCACCATGGGATGGGTCAGTTCAGGTGTAGCTTTGAGTAGAAGATTTAAACCTACCATAAGTAGAAAACCCTTGATCATATGGCCTGAAGCCTGACATATGAAATATGTATTGGGAAGATTGATATAAAACATCCTCTGGTTAAACTGTTACTCACAAATCTAGATATCAATTTAGTTTCACGGAGGTATTAAGTGAGGTCAACCTCAACACAAACACACCTTTGTGGGTGAGAAACAAATAAATATTCAAATTTGAAATAAATGAAATGGCCTATTGATTTAACCAATTATTTCAAAAAAGGCCAAAAAGGCATAAGTAATCCATAAAATTCAACTTAGATAGGGACCTTTAGTTTGGCTTTGTTTGAAATGACAAAGTCGTAGGTCCATGGGGAAAGAACAAGCAAATAACATTCCAAATAACATGGGCCATGCTTTTGAATAGTGACATGTTATCTAAGGTTTTCAAACCTAAAAAAGAAGAAATCCTTGGTTAGACGTTGAATCCCTATACGCTTGATGCCATAGGGATATCAATTAGTTTCTACCCAATTATAAATCATGGATTTAACAAGGATAAACCCACAAAATAACTATAAGGATATGTACTTCAAACCAATTTAAATCACCATTAAAAGATGGTAAATCAAGTAAAATATCAAAAGCCAATTCCTAAGTAGAAGTACTTTATCTCATGAAAATGTTTATTAATAAACTTGAGATCCCACTTTGATACCATATTTGCTTCCTCTAAAGTAAACCAAATTTAATGATGTGAAATCTTAAAAAAGAATCATTAAATAATAAAACTACCCAAGAATTGTAAACCCAAAACTAAAATCAATAAATTTAAGAAAATGATGAATAATAGTACAATAGAGCTGAAGAAAATTATAACATAATGACATAAATCTTAGGGAAAGACCAATACGACAAGTACTTGAGCATGCACTCCTCCAATTTTCAATCCAAATACAATTTAGGAAAATTAACAATACAAAAGAAAAACATCTTACTTTTTTTAATAAAAAGGGTAAAAATATATTAATAAAAGAACAAGAGCATTACAAGAAGAATGGGGGACCAAAATCCCCAAAGGAAAACAACAAGCACAGAAAAACTAGGGACGAACCCACCTATATGTTGATATGAGCCTTCCTATCTTCCTCCAAAATACGTTCTAGATTAAAGCGAAGCTCCGGGGTGAGAGACTCCCAATCTCAGAATTACCACCATCTAAATGCTCAGATGCCCATTTTGCCAAACAATCTGCTGCTCTATTCCATTCACGGGGAATATGAACAAACCTAATTGTATCCATGAGCGAGCTAATCCTCAAAATTTGTTGCACAATCCTAGCCAATTGCCAATTGACATTCAGCACTTTCCTCTTAACAAGCAGGTTGATCATGACTTGAGAATCTAATTCACAAATGATCCTACACCAACCCATCACTTGAGCCTTCTCAAGAGCATAGAGAATAGCCTAGCCTTCCATCATGTTGTTGGTTTGCATCCCCTCATGGACTGCAAAGAGAAAAATCATTGTACCTTCAGAGTCTCTGCCTATCCCACTAGTACCTGCAAGGCCGAGATTTCCCCTAGAAGACCCATCCATATTCATATTGAGAAACCCATTGGGAGATTACTGCCACTAACCGTCCCTATGAATCTTCTCTTTGCCCTATCAACCTCTCCTAACACAAGCCAAATTACCTGCAAATCACTGGAATCCTAGGCGCGCCACCACCTCAGCGTCCTGTTTGGATAAAGGGAGACAAACCTCACTCTTGGCCTGCACAGTCTCTTGAATCATCCCTACAGCTTTCTACCATACTTTTTGCACCATAATCCTCTCATTCTGGAATATCCACCTATTTATCTTCAACCAGAGTTGCCACAACAAAAAGATGGGCCCCCCTAACCAAACATTCTACAGAAAAGCTATCCTTGAGGGGGGTTCTCCCACGCCTCTCCAAAAATCAACCAAGGATGAAACATGGAAATAGGGGTGCTACCATATGTCCCACCAATAATGCTAGAGTTGAAAATTAAAGGAGCAGCAAAAAAATAGGTGAGCAGAATCCTCCTCAGCCGCTTCGCACATAACACAAATGGACAGGCCTTGGAAGCCTCTTTTTCAGAGATTGTCCCAGGTCAAGCACCTATTCCAAGCCAACAACCAAACAAAGTAGTTGCATTTTGGCCATGAGAATTTATTCCAGACCTGTCTCCACCATTGCACTTCTCCCCTGCCTAATCTCTGAGATAATAGAGCCTAATATCCAGAAGCAACTGTGTAATTTCCTTTAGGATTGGGAGACCAAGCAAGCTCATCTTCCTCTTGGAGGGAGCTACATCGGCATCTAAAAAGGAGGTTCAGTAGCTCATCATGCTCCTCCTATGTTCCAACAACTGGCCAAACCTCAGGCGCTTTCTATTTTGCCACCTCCAGCTGTCTGCAGGAAATGTATGATTTAAAGTCACTCACCCGAGACCAACTAGCATCAAGGAATCTCTAGCAAAGCTTTGACAGATTAGGGAATTAAGAAATAATGGGAGGGTTACCATCCCAAGAATTAGTCCAAAAGAGAGCCTTGGATCCCCGCTTACAAATCCAGAATAAGCCTTCCTTAATAAGAGTAGCCCCTTTTTTTAGAGTCCTCCATATCACTGAGCCTTTCCCAATGAGTGGATAACAGGGAATATCACTCTGAGTGGCCCCCAAATAGTACTTGTGAGAGAGAATTCTAGCCCAGGCCTTGTCTTGTTCATTGTACCAGTGCCAATAAAGCTTATTCGCCAAAGCAACTCCATTTAAGTTCGTCTACCTTAGGCCAAGCCCCCCATGTTGTTTGGGGCTACAGACCATCTCCCATCTAACTAAGCTCCATTTTGAGGTCATCAAAGTACCAGCCCATAAAAATTGCCTAGTAACTGAGTCAAATTCCTTAACAATTCCCATCGGGGCAACCTAAAGCATACCTCTGTAAATGGGCAAAGCTTGCACCATAGATTGAATTAATTGAACACGGCCTGCAAAAGAAAGCCACCTGTGATTCCAATGATTCACCTTTGCTTTAAATTTATCCAAAATATTCTGCCAAGATTTTTGTGTATACGGCCAGCTGTAATAGGAATACCCAGATAAATCAAGGGGAGAGTCCCAATCTGGAAATGCATACTTTGAGAAATTTGCTGTTGTATGGGAGCTAGTGTATTAAAGAAGAAGATGGATGACTTATCTTCATTGACCTTTTGCCCCGAGGCTATTAGATAAACATCCAACACCCTGCGCAAATTGGCAGCTTCACTCATTGTGGCCATGCCCATCAGAACAGTGTCATCAGCAAATTGCAAGTGAGACTACGCCAATAGTTCACCCCCCCATCGCCAGCCTTGAATATGCCCATCCTCTATGTTCCTTCTGATCATCCTCCCCAAGCCTTTAGCAAGAAGAAGAAAGAGATATGGAGACAAGGGATCTCCTTGTCGCAGCCCCCTAGAGGCACCAAATAACTCCGTATGTTCCCCATTGATAAGCACCAAAAAGGAAACCAAGGAAATGTAGCTCATGACCCATTGATTCCATTCATCCACAAAACCAAAAGCTTTGAGAACCTTCCAAAAGAATGACCATCTGACCCTATCAAAAGCCTTGGCCATATCTAGCTTAATAAACATTGCATTATCCTTGGAGTTGGTCATGGAGTGAATGGACTCAACCGGTATGACAATACCATCAAGAATTTGCTTGTCTTCCACAAAACCACTATGTTCTTCAGAAATCACATCGTTGAGCCCAGTTTTTAACCTTTCTGCAATGATTTTAGATATGATTTTATAAACAACATTACAAAGAGATATAGGGCGAAACTTAGCCTATCAACTCCTTCGCATTTCGGTATGAGGGTGAGATAAGTCGCATTTGAAGCCTTAAGCATTTGCTTATTCCGCTAAGATTCTTGAACAACAGCTAAAAGATCTAATTTGATAATATCCCAAAATTCTTGATAGAATTTAGCCGAGAAGTCGTCAGGACCAGCCGCTTTCCCCTTTTTCATTTGGGAAATAGTTGCCTCAAGCTCCCCAAGTGTGATATCCTTCATTAAATTCTCATTCATTTCATGCATCACCAGGGGTAGAATGTAGTAGAGAACCTGTGCTTCTTCTGGTAATTCCTCATTCGCATCTTCCCTAAAAAGAGTAGAGAAATACTACACCACCTCCTCTGACATTGCATGAAAGGAATTAAGCTGCTCACCTCTTTCATTGACAAGGACCGAGATAGAGTTGTTGTGCCTCCTGGCTTTGGACGATTGAAAGAAAAAAGAAGTATTTCTGTCACCTTCTTGGAGCCATTCTATCTGAGCTTTCTGCTTCCAAAACACTTCCTCCCATAGCTCGCATTCCTCCAGATCTTTCACAGCTTGAGCTTCATCTTGAAGTAAGATTTCAGTCAATCCTTCCTCCCTAATTGTTCTCATGATACCATCAAGCTTAGCCTGCACATCAGCCTTAGCGTGAAAAATATTCCCAAAGCTTTGATGATTCCACTGTTTAAGCTTATACTTCATAAACTACAGCGATTTAGCAAAAATATACATCGTCGTACCATGGGCAGGCCTACCCCACCTCCACCAGTTGGCCACACATTCGAACTATGATTGATCTTATAGCCACATGAGTTGGAATCTAAAGGAAGGAGAGTGAGGTTGGTACTTTGAAACACTGTTCAGCTTAATAGGCCAATGATTCGATCCTCTCTAATCCAAAATTTCAGACCCTGTAGACCACATACCCCTGACTTAGTAGCCAAAAACCAAAAAATGATCTAGTCTCTCAGCAATGCAATGTTGGCCAGTCCTCTGATTGTTCCAAGTAAAATGTCTGTTATTGGGCCGAATGTTGACTAAATTCAAAACTTCAATGTAATTTTGCATAAGCAAAGTAGAGGGGTCAAGCTTTGTCATACCACCACGTTTTTCAGTCAAATCCAAAATAGCGTTAAAATCTCCAGCCATAATCCAAGGTTGGAGGGGAGCTAAGCTACGGACAAAACTAATGTGGCCCCATAGGGATTGTTTACCCCGCCAGTCAGTAGGGGCATAGACATTGGATAGAATAATTATTTCCCTCATCTCAAAGCTGGAAGCCATCATAGTCAAGGAAAAATTAGAGGACAACCATCCTATGAGGCCGATTTTGTAGGGGATCCAAAGGCAAGCTAATCCTCATGAAGATCCGGTAGCTCCAATGCATTGACAGTCCCCTTGTCTCCACAACTTAGGTGCTAATTTGGACATAGCATCTACTGAAAGCTTAGTCTCCTGCAAAAAAAGGACATCAGGTCTTTGACTTCTAATCAAGTTGTGAACATCATTTTGTCTAGGGCTGCTGTTTAAACCCCTTACATTCCAGTATAGTACAATCATTTCAAAAGATTTAGAAAGTGAGCATCCAGAGTCTTCACTGACCCCGACTCCACCAAAGTCTCTCCCATTAGTTTCATCTTTTCCAGGTCTTTTTCTTTCCAAGCTTGACTGATTTCTCCCCCTACCTTTCTTAAGGTCTTTTTGAAAAAGTCCCAAGTTAGGAGAAGATTTACTACTCCTTGTTGCTCCTAATTCTCTAGATTTCCTTGTTAAAGATAAATTCCCATCTTCTTTAGAGGGAACAGCTGAGGAAGTCAAAACATCCAATATCAACATCTGCTGGTCCATATCCATGTGCCCATCCCCAACATCTTGTGATTCAGTTAAATCAACTGAAACATTGTTCTCCTGGGCTGGGCCCTCAATCTGCTGATCCAAAATCATCAACCCTGGGTTCACCTCCTGTTGGTTAAGGTCATCTAGAATTTCAAATCTATTAAGCAAGTCATCTACCTGTCTTTCCTTCAAAGACCATTTTTGACCCCTACTTCTATATCACCCTTTAACTGGGATAAAACCATCAATTTATGGTGCCTCACCTAGAATCAGGCCCTTCCCTTTATCAGTTCCAAGTGGATTATGAGCAAGTTGAGCAGGCTAATATTTAAAGGTTTTAGATTTGGGACACCATCATTGCAAGTGACCATAAGCATGGCAAAGACGACAGTGAAAGGGAAGAGTTTCATAATTCAATTGTTGTACCCCGGAAAAGGGTCTCGCACTCATTTCAACAGCATCAGGTATTGGCTTACAAAAATCAATTTCAACACAAATGCGGGCATAAGTAATTACCCTTTTTTTAAGGATTGACATTGATGAACCGACTAGCCTTCCCAGGAGGGACACAAGCAATTGCAGGGTATCTTCACGACAACATTCCACTGAAAAGTGAGGCAGCCGTACCCACACCGAAACATGGTTTGGCAATTCCTCTGAAGGTATAAAACCAGCATGCCATAGCTTGATAAACAGTCCCACCTGATTGTGAAAGTATGGACCTCTAGCAAAGACTCTGCTACAGTCAATCAAGCAGGTAAAAGTGACCATAAAATAACTATTGGCTAACATTGTGATATCCATTTCTCCTTTCGAAGCCCATGTCCTCTGAGCCCACACTTCCAAGAACTAGAACAAAGTCTTGAGCCCCAAAAACTTGCAATATAGAGAATGATTTGTATAATATTCGATATCCTCAACAATCATGTCTATAGGTATGACCAATTCGGGCCTCTCCTTGCATCTTTCCAGGCATCCATTGACCTTGGGAAGTCTCATACCAGTTGGCTCTTCATCATCACATGGACCTGGAAACAGTGGGGGAAAAACCATTCCAGCACTCCTCAAGCTCTGGGCCGACTGCTGCACTCTCTAGGCCGACTGCTGCACTCCCAATGCCACCCTGTAGCTACGACCTGCACTCTCCCCCTTCTCACCCTCCTTCCCCCATGTACCTTCCTTCTCTCTTTCTGCCATTTTCATCACAGTCCAAGATGAAAAGCATCTTACTTTTTTTAATAATCATCTTTCTAATATTATCTTGATGTAACTAATAGATATATTGATGAATTTAAATAGAATATATAATATAATTTTAAATTGCCACCATCTTTCAGGGTTGAATAGTTTGAGATTCCCCAAGTTCTAGATAATAACAAAACATTTCTAGAAAATTGGAAGTCTTTTCTTCGGGTGGACCTCATAAATATTATTTAATAGATACCTTTATTTCTATCTTGTATTTTAATGGATGAACATTGATGGTTTTTTATGATTTCATTTTGATGGGTAGCAAATATCTATGGGCCACCTATATATTTGAAAATTATATTTTATTTATTATTTTAATTAATAGGTAATGTAGATTTTTTAATTGAAAAAATATATTAAATTATTTTTTGATTGAAAAATATATTTATATTAATAAAAAATAATATTATATAATATTAGTCATATAAAAAAATAAGTAGAAAAAATTATATTCAAAAATTGAAATTACATCGAATTATAAAATCTTATTAAGAGGGTGAAATAACAAGAATAAAGAGTGGAAACTTGTTTTATATAGAGGAGCCCCAACCTCCCTATCCTCCCTCTTCTATTAAAACCACATTAAATTAATTTACAATTTAATCGATAATTTATATTTGAATTTATATTATGTCATTATATGACAACTTACAATTGAGTTTATAGTGTGTCATAGTGTAAGGGTTTTTTATATTATTTTATGGTTTATAAAATAATCGAAAAAAAACATAATATAAATTAGTTTTAAAGGAAAATATTATTATGTAAGGTTATACTTAATATTTATATTATATTAATAGTTTAAATTATTATTTTAATTCCTATTAATATAAATGACTTCTTTGATTATATAATTTTTTTATAAACTTCATTTAGTCTTTACACTGGTCGTTGAGAAATTGTGTTTTTTATGCAAATAGTAATAGGACAACTAGGACAACTGAAAGGTTATAAATGATAAATAAAATGATTCTTTTTGGAACGTGTTCAAGTTCCAAAAGGTTTTAAAACACTTATTACTTGTCAATCTCTTCATTGATTTAAAATATAAAATAAAATTCACCAATTACATGTAATCATGTTTCATTAAATATGAAAACCAGTGTGATGTAATGGGTTGCCACCATAAAATTAAGTGTTCTAATGAATTCTCTCAAAATGCTTGTTTGAATTCTATATAATGCTTGTAAATAATGAATATATTTTTTTGATGATAAATGTTAGATTTTATTTTTATAAAATGTTTGTAAATAATCAATAAATTATTGTGACAATTAATGATTTTGTGAGAGAGAGAAAAGGGATGAAAGAGAAAAAGGAAGGGGCACCATAAAAATTTATAGAAATACACCATACACCAAAAAACATATAAAGACCCTATAATAATACAATTTTACAACTAAAAAATATGTAAAAAAGATCTTTATGTGTCTATGTAAACCCTCAATTTGATATATACTATGTGCATATATATCAAAATAAAAAATAAAATATGGATAAAATATTTTGTGCCCCATCAACTCCTTCAAAAAAATGCAATGCAACAAGAACATTTATTTAAATATGGATATGTATTCATAATAGTAATATGCACTGAAATAAAAAAATGACTAAAAATAATACACCTAATTTTTTTTTAGAATGTGATGATACCCTTGTTAAATATTATGTCTCTAGATATATGCTAAATATTTCAAAGTAAAAACTTTAGTGAGAAAATATCAACTTAACATAATAATTTAGAAAAAAAAAAAAATCTAATAATATATACCATGGTGGGAATAAGTTTCACATCCTCAATACGTGTAGGAGTAGGTGAAATATGAAATTAACCTTTTACATGAGAAAACATTTTACCGAATGTCTAGATTATGGATTAATTTAATGAGTGGAACCTATCCTCCCATTTTAGTATGTCACTTGATGTACATGTGACTCGTATATTTCAAAATAAAATAAATATGTGTATCATGTACAAGATAATATATAAAATTGATGATGTTTAGCAATGAAATATGACATTTTGGAAACATAAATTATTGAAGTCAAAAAAAAGGTTGTGTCTCAATTAACCTCTAGCATCCAATAGATATTTTGAATTTATTAAGTAACATTTCCAATTTTTAATAACTTTTTCATTTCATCCCATGGAACTTTAAATTGTATAAATATATGCATAGAAATAGTGCACACAATAACTTATCTTAGGAAGTTAGTAAACACCATGCTTTAGAATTTAAAAACTTCAAAATTTCTTTGATTCCACAAGACCCATAAAGTTCTAGTATAAAAAAAGAGCCACAACTTATGAAACAAACACATTATTTGAAGACACATATGTAAAGGTAATATTAAATTAAAGTATATTACAAGAAAATAGTTTAGACCAAGCTTAAAGGCATGTACTCCACATAGATAACATATGGAAATAATACTAAAACATTCTCAATGGTTTAAAGTTCACTTTAAAGAGTAAAAATAGGTTTATTGATACCAAAGTTAATAAGGACATAAAAAAAATAAGTTTATTATGAATTAATAACCATTTAAACCAATATTTATTAGGGTTAAAATATGTTTATTAATACCAAAATTAATAAGGACATCAAAAAACAAATTTATTATAAATTAACAACTATTTAAATCAAGACTTATTAAGTTTAAGGCAAGACAACCAAAAAAAAAAAATTGAACTTCTAAAAAGAATCACACAACAACCACTTATATTTAAATCTAAGATAAATATATTTAGAAAATGAGATTTTAAAATAGATATTTTTAGTAGTAATTTATTCTAAGTGATGTCATTTAAGCCATTTTATAATATCCCATAGTTCCTCTTCTTCTTTAATCACAGCATAAGATGAGTTTGAGATAGATTTATTCAATATAGTGTATGTTATAAGATGAGAAGTATGGATATTGAATTTAAGTCTGACTTTAGATCAAGAGTCCCAAAATCCAGATAAGTAGAGGTATTTTAAAGTTATTAAACAATTGAAAAACTAATCAAAGGCTATGTAATCCCCTGTCAAAGTAAGAAGAATATTTTTCAACTTTAGAATCCACCATAAAGACTTATAATCCTGACATATCCATTCAAAAACACTAGAAATAGGTTTAACAACCTCTAAATGATTTACCATCACATAAGGATTCCATAAATATTTAAAATAATATAACTTAAAACCTTAATTGATAAGGAACTAGTCAAAAGGTCATAGATATGTAACCCATTCTATTTAAATTTTACTTTAGAAAAGCACCTTAAAATATTGTGTCTTATAAGTACCTTCATTAGATCATTATCCCTTATATCCCTGAATATACACTTGATTACAAGTGTAATACCTTGAGTTCTCATATTTTTTAACCCTGCCTTACCCATCATCTTGGGTTTATAACATATATCCCAAGCAACAACATGCCTTCTTTTTTGTCTTTAAAATCTAACCAAATAAATTATGCAAACATTTTGTGAACCTTTTCAAACTAATACTTATTGAACATCCAATAGGTGGAGTAATATATAATAAATGGAGTAATAGCCTTTTGGAAAACCTATATTCTTCTAGGAAATGAGAGCAAGTACTCATATAGGTTTGAGTTATTTTTATTAATCTTTGGCAGACAACCATTCCCACAATTTTTTAAAGGAAGGAGAGAGAGAAAAAGGGATACCAAGATACATAAATATTTGCATATGTCATTCCCATGTCCACCATGAAGTATTAATCCAATCCATAGGGGACTCAACCTAACTCATCACTAAATATCTTTCTACAAACAATTATAGAATTAGATGCAGAGCAATAAACATTTAGCTTTGAAGAAATTTATTGAAAGTTTTCCATCTCTAGAATAGGAAAAATAGTTGTAATATTAGCAAATATCATATTCACAAGTTCACTATTGTTAGGAAGAGTGATTCTTATTATATGGGATCCTAAAGTATCATTTCTTAGAAAATAGAGCAAAGCTTCAATAATTAACATGAGCAATGAAGGATCAAGTGGGCATCAATGTTGTATATAACATTACAACTCTAAGGGATCAATGAGGTTCCCATTTTTTGTAACCATTATAGTGAAATATTTGCAGATAATATTAATCATTCTACAAAACTATCTTGGAAACCAGAAGCCTTAAGCATTATATTAATAAATGGCCATTCCATTCTATCATACACTTTTTGAAAGTCAAGCAACATCATGCCAACATTATATTTAGAGTCGTGATACTAATGTGTGCATCCCCATATTATGATGAGATTTGGAAAGATATATCTAAATTCCATTAAAAAAATTGAGTATCAAAAATGTTACTTGACAGTAGCATAGAAAATCTTCAAGAAATCTTTGAAATCATTTTTTAAGAGACATTTAACAAAATAATAGGCTTCCAATTCTTCTCTTGAATGCAATCAACATCTTATGGAATTAACTTAATTATCCTAGGGTTAATATTAGGACCAAGGATCCTACCTCTAAGACCTCATTAAATAACTTTAGATAATCCATTGCAATCCAATCCTTATCTACCTTGCATAACTCTATAAGGAATCCATCAATTCCAAGTGCATTATCATTTTTAAAAGAGTCAATGTTAAAAAATATTTCATCAATGAGGAATTCACTATCAAGAGTATGACCTTATTCTGTAAAAACCTTTTTAGGAATGATCTTAACACATAAAATTCTATTATGTTGAGTTGATGACTTGATCCATTTGAAATGAATAATTTAGAGTAGACAGAAAATAAGACAACCTGAATCTATCTAACATGTTTTTCTTTAATTGTCCTTTTATCTCTAAATTTTAACGAAGTCATTAATATTGTATCACTATCTCTTATCTCAATCTACTATATTTTATATTTATTAAAAATAAATAAATATGAATTAGATTTTTAATTTAAGGGAGTATAATTGACTTCAAATTTATACCTGGAGATTGAAAGTTGAGCCTAGCATTCAATTTTTTATTCAAATAATTCAATACAATATTTTTGTTAAATGATAGATTTAAGTTCTTTTTAAAAAGTTAAGTCATTTTCTCACTCTTAAAAAAGATTATTAATCATATTTTTTTTGAACATAACAATAATTCAAATTGATCTGGAATCAAGTTAAACATAATTTATCATGTTTAACTATTTTTAGAAAATGATCTTTTTAAAATAAAATAAAATTTTATTTTTTATGAACATTTAGATAAATTATAATAAATAATATTTTAAAAAATAAATATCATTTTAATTTATTTGAAAACATTATTATAGGTGATGTAACTCTTTAGTGATTTTATTTTGAATTTATATTTTAAACTTCCTCTTTGCAAAAAAATAATGATGTATAGTATTCTTGTTAGTGAAGGCTGGGCAAGGAAATTGAAAGCGGAAAATCATGTAAGCTTTTTCAAAAAAGTATTCAATTTTTTTTTAAATTATTTTAGTTATATGTTATCATGAACAACAATTGAATACATTTAATTTTATTTTGTATAAAAATTAATAACATATTTCATTTCTTTATTTTTTTAAATTATATTATCTGTTGGTTTTCACCCTTTGGGATTTTGAGTTTTGAACGTTGCTTTTTTTAATTTAATTATATTAAATCATCTAATATGTATGTATGATCTATTCATTTAAATATATTTATTTTTTATTATAGAACATGTATAATCTATTTTTTTTAATGTTAAAAATGAGTTATCCAATATTATCAAATACGTAAAAACTTACAATAAAGTCATGAGTTGGGTACAAATATTTTCTCAACTATGTACACAGAAGAATTTATTGTTTAGTGGTTTTTTTCATCTAATTTTGGACTTAAACAACCTCGTTTAATATTGTGTATTGATTTTATGGAAAATAAAATTATTTACATAATAATTTTTTGAAATTTAAAAAAAAAACAATATATTTTAGTCTATATATTATATAATAAAATAGTTAAATTATATTAGTTTTTGATTATATATATTATATGTTGAAAAAATATTTTATTGATACAATCAAATTTATTTTTGTAAATTTTAAAATTTTAAGTTATAATATTTTTTTAGTTAATCTTTTAAAAAATATAGAAAATTATGGGTTTTTAGTCTATGTGTTACATTATAGAATAGTTAAACTACATTATTTATTGATAATCGATTGATTAATTGATGAATAGATAGAAAGATAGAAAAATCTTTTTTTATATAAATAATAGTATTTTAATAAATAAAAATTGAAAATAAAATTTAAATTTTTTTATTTATGATTTATAAAAAATTTAAAGGTATAATCTAACACATTAGATATTGTGTTTTTGTTTCATCTAATTTTACACTTTAAAAACCTCACTCAATCTTTTGCTTTAATTTTATGGAATATTAAATTATTTTCTTTGTCTTAGTTAAGTATAAATATTTGAAATATATATATATATATATATATATATATATATATATATATATATATATATAAATATATATATATATATATATATAATAATCCAACTATGTTATTCTTTGATCATTTATTTTTATATATATATGGTATGTTAAAAAAATATTTTATTGATGCAGTCCACAATGCTTTTTATAGAAATAACTTTGAATAAGATTTAAATTTATTTCTCTGTAAATTCTAAAAATCTAAGTTATATGTAATTCCTTATCATTAGTTTGTGTGATTTTTCGATTCCATTAAATTTAGTGAAAACTAAAAACATAATATAATATATATCAAATGGATTGTAGTCTAATAGTGAAGATTGTACTCTAGACGAATTTGGAAGAATGGATATCCCTCAATCCTTGACACAAAATCGAAGAAGCATTTTATACACCTAATCCATATAAAAATAGGATTTCAATCAAAAAAATATATACATTTAAGAATTTGTGAACTTACACTATATTTAATGAAAATTAAAAATAGTATACACATTTAAAAAAATTCAAT
The DNA here is from genome assembly GCA_037957365.1 of Torreya grandis. Lineage (NCBI taxonomy): Eukaryota > Viridiplantae > Streptophyta > Pinopsida > Cupressales > Taxaceae > Torreya > Torreya grandis. The sequence goes on from JARHVA010000003.1 coordinate 10,733,399, forward strand.
TTAGAATCTAAATGGTACAATAAGATAATGTTATATATGTAAATGAGCATCCTAGTTTAATATTTATAAGTAGGGATTAAATTTGAAAATGAAATATGGTTTTTATGAAGGCTTTTGGAATTAGCTTACTTAATTTTGGTATTTTGTAAAGGTAGTTTGGATCGTGGTGGGTTCAATTCTCAATTTACTTGTACTATACATTCATAGTTCTATTTTCAATTTTCAATTTATTTATGGTGTGCATTCATAATTCTATTTCATACCACTTAGAGATTATAAGGGAACTTGTGTCATATTAGAGATGACAACTCTAAGTTCCTAAGTAAAACCTTGATTCTTATATGCAAATAAAAAAAAATTATAACTTTCATAAATTTTAAATTTTTGTGTAAAACACCTTATTAATAAGGATTAATTATTACGTGATGACAAAATATAAACTCATTTATAAATTATTGTTAATAGAAACTAATTATTACGATATGAAAAAATATAAACTGAATTACAAATTGCTAAATAATTTTTATTTTTAATTGAAAAGGCTTTACATTATATCTAAATTTAATAATAAATAAATACAAAAACTGACTCGTAGATTTTCACTGCCCATCCAAACAAGAGTATCAAAATCTATTAATATCCATTCATTAAAAGATAAGATAGAAACGCATCCATTCATAGTTATGAGGTCCACCTCTTCACAAATGTTTCGTTATCATCCAAGCTTGGGAAGATACGGACTATACTCCTGTGAAAGACACAGGAATTTTAAAACCATAATATATTGAAAAAAATAAAAAGGGATATATTCAGAGGCTCCTACAGACAGAGAAGTTGCAGGTGGCTGACAAATTCCTTGAAATACAACTCTTCGAACGGAGTCCCCTCGTTGATGTTAAACTTGAATATGTCTCCCATTCGGCCAGCGTTGATTCTCAACTGTCTCCCTTCCTCCTCCACTATCACCGTCTTCACTGCTCGGCAGATTTCTTCTCTGCGGAGGCGAGAATCCTCCTCTCTTCTGCCCACCTCAACCCCTGCTTGCAGTTGCCCACAAACGAGGCGAGCATTGAGTGCCTGATCCAGATTCATGGGCGACGCAATCAGAGGCAATCCGGAGCTGAGGCCCTCCATGACCGAGTTCCACCCGCAATGGGTCATGAACGCCCCTGTACACGGATGGCATAAAATCTCCCTCTGCGGCGCCCACTCTCTCACCACAACTCCTCTTCCTTCAACACGCTCCTCGAATCCTTGTGGTAGCACGTCAGTAATTAGGGTTCCAGGACTCAAACGCAACGCCCACAGAAACGGTTGCTGGCTGGCTTCCAACCCCAAAGCAATCTCTGTCGTCTCCTCTCTGGATAGAAAACATTGGCTGCCGAATGCCACATAAACAACTGAGCAAGGTGCTTGTTTTCCCAGCCATGTTAAGCACATAGATTCAGAGGTTTTAGATTGTTGGAGAAGAGGGGGCAGGAGCGGACCGACTGGAAGAACCGGCTTGCCTACCACCTTGTTCTGCAAATACTCCACGAAGCTGCCTTCCATCTCATTGCAGGTTTTGATGGCCATTGCATAGCAATACTCGTAACATCTGAGGCCGCGTTCCACAAAACTTATCCCGCCGGGTTCCCCCTGGGGTACTTTATAGCTGCCCATTACAGTCTCTGCTTCGAACACCTTCCATGAGATTACAGACGAAGGATAATCTGGAGGCGGTTTTGTCAGATCGTGGACGGTGATTTCTTTCTCGCCGCCTCGCCGGACCGGGTGGATGGCGTAGCTGGAAAAGGCCGCACCGCAGGTCTGGAAAAAAATAGTGGGTATTGACAGTTGGGCGGCGGCAACGGCTCTTGGAGTCCACCACTGGAAAAAGTCGAAGAGCACGCAGTGGGGTTGAAGTTGACTGAGGAGTTGTTGGAAAGGCTGTTCCAGTCCGTCGGCTGCTTTGAGGAAGAGGGGCATGAGCTCTGTGGGGAGGTCGGCGGTGTTCTCTATTCCAGCGGGCAGTCCTTCAATCCGGGGAAACGGCAACGCCACCAGCTTCACCGATTTGGCTAATGCAGAGTTGGGTATTTTGGAAACGTTAAGATGGGTTGAAACGAGGGAGACATTGAAGCCGCGATTAGCCAGGCTGTTTGAAAGCTGTAAGTAGGGAGAAATGTGACCGAGAGCAAGCCATGGGAACATCACAATGTGGATCTGACTCCGACTGCCATTCTCCATCATCGTGATTTCTCTGCTCATTTTTCTCTTCCTTCCGCTTATGTGTCCCTGGGCGGGTTTTGTTTGGTTTGGTTTTGTTTGGCTATATATACTCAGAAGCCGGCTGCATTGCATACAAAATAATAGAGGCGTACAAAGATAAATAAATGAGCAATTTGTCATATAGTTCTTGAGTATGATTGAGACCGGATCATATACCTAATCAAGATGGAAGAGGCTAATCAAATACCTAATTAAAATGCCTGGGTGCTGAATCGGTAAGCCAACCAAATACCTAATCAAATAGCTTGTGGAACATGCGAGAGCAACTATTGTTTATCAATGGCAAGCCAGCACGAGCATGTGAAAGTGTGTTCCACATTGTGCATTTTTCCATTTTAGAATTAGCTTATTTTTTATAATTGGATATGAATTTCAATTTAAATTTCTCTATTACTTAATATTAAGTTGAATTTTAGTGTTTAGGACATACGTGGAGATTTTCTTAGGGTTGGAAATTTATTAATAAATAATAGGATTATTTTTTAATTTTTTAAAAATTTGAATTTTGTATGTAATTTTAATTTTAAATTAAGATTTATTTATGTTTTCGTATGTAATTATTTTATTCATTTAATACCAATTAATATTGAATATTATTTTAAAAATTATGTGTATTATGTTTATTCATTTTTTTTTAAAATTAAATTCATTATTTTTTTCATATTTTTATATATTATTTTTGTTTAATCAATTTATATTGATTAAAATATTATTTATATAATTAATTATTAAATTACTTTCACATATTTTATGTCAACATATTAAAATCATAAATTTTAAATTGAAACTTGATTAATTATTTTATAGTGAGAATTAAATTTATATTTAAAATTAGATCAATTTTTTTGAATAAAATATTTAATTTATATTTTGATAAATAGGTTTATTTTTTTAAATTTCCTTTAAAAAATCAAGATTTGATAAAAATATGTTATGTATTTGTATTAATATAGTTTTAAAAAATTATATTTAAATAAATAACATTTTTTTTTTCAATATTTATATGAAGAGAAAAATTGTTTGAGATTTATTTAATATTATCTTAAATAGATCTGATATGTATGAAATAGATACATGAAGATTCAAATTTTTATTATAAGTTTTGTTTGGGTTTAGTGCTCATTGAAATGGAAATGGAATAATATATTTGACTCCAATTTTATAGGATTATATTCATGACAAGGGATTAAAGATAGAATATATTAAGTAAATAAATGATATTAAAATTGTATCTTGTATTTAAATTTAAAAATATTGAATAATAAATTTATTATATTAATTTTTTATTAAAATTATTTCTTTTTTTCTTAATCCATATTTAAGGTTGAAGGGTTTTTGTCTCAATAGCTTTTGACTAAAGTTTCAATCGTTCTGAGACACAATTAGGGGCCCAGAGCCCCAAGAGAATATAAATGAATGGCCATAACTAGCTCAAGAATATCATCAACAGCCACAACTTAGTCTAATATTATCAATGAACAATCACAACCGACCCAAAAATACCAACGATCAACTACTACCAACTCAAGAATACCAACGATCGACTATAATTGGTTCAATGTTATTTAACGATCAACGACATCTGACCTCCGATACTAAATTGAGATTTAAATTTGGGTGGTGCTTGGAACAACCAAGATACTTTACCAACTCACTCATATCTTATCAATCATTATAATTATTTATTATTTTAAAAAATATTATGTAAATAAATAATATTAAAATTATGTTTTATATTTAAATGAAAAAATATTGAATAATAAATTTATTATATTAATTCTTCATTATAATTATTTCTTATTTTTAATGTAATTGCATATATAAACAAGCCTAATAATTTATGTATCGTATCAAAGCTAATGCAATACTTCAAAGTGAAATTAGGATTATAAGAATTGTTTTTAGGTGAAATTAAATAAAATTAGGAAATTGAAGAGTGGAGTAAATTTTGTGTTTGTTGTGTTGTAAGAAACGTGAAGTATAGGTATTTGAGGAGAACCTTTTGAAATGTTGTTTAAATATATCATAAAATGACATAATTCATTCGTGAAAAGGGTCATTTTAATATTAATATGGCATATTCATATGTGTAATGCAATAAAAATATGGTCTGTAAAATTAAAGAAAGAGAAATTATTTTATTTATTAGTTAATTTATGTTGTAAGTTGTTATACACTTACAATGTTATGTTTTGCATAAATTTACATAGATTTCATTAAATTATATTAAAATATATGTCAATATATCATAAATAAATATATTATAAATAGACATATTGCATTATAGTATATAAATGTTATAGAAATATTGTACATATATATTATATTTATATTTAATTATATTAATGTGGAGAAATTATTTTTTCTTATATATTTTATTTTCAACATATAAAATATACAAGAAAATGAATTTGAAAGCGTTGAAATATAAATAATTAAATTAGAAACATATTGTATTGTAAAAAACAAGGAATCAATACAAAAAAAAATTAAAATAATTTTTTTATTATAATTTATTAAAAAAATTGAAATATAATAATTAAAATCATAAACCTTAATTATCACTGAATTAAGTCCATTAATTTTAACCTTCACTATGATAATCCTATTTCTAAAATATTAATTACATATTAAATAATTAAAAATTATCATATTTATTTTAAAATATGATAGAAACTATATACAATAAAAATAAATAAACAAAATTTTCATTTATGTAAATGTTATTTTATTATGACATAAAACCAATAAAACAAAAAAATTAAATAAGAATAGTGTTTTATCATTATTTTGAAGAAATGCATGATAATATTGTTGGCCAAAAGGGGAAGAAAAAAATATTATCGTATTTTTCTGAGGTTAAAATCAATAATAATTTCTGCCATGCTATATTTTATCAGTGGATTTGCCTCTTTTATATGTTTGTTCTCCAACCCACACCGTTGCCTCCGCTTTGTTAATTGTTTTTTTGACCGGATGTTATTCAAGAGTAGAAAAATAAAATATTGTAAATTTCTTGTTTTTAAGAAATGTAAGGTGGTAAAGGTTATTTTTGACGCAGTGTGGAAGATGTTGTGGGAATTAACTTTGAAATTTCAAAATTTTAAATATTATTTTTAGTAATAGGTATTACAACTGCATCATGATATTTGTTTGTATAAAGTTATATAATTAAATTCATTTAGTTTGGGTATAGATTTTTGGTTAATATATAACATTGAAAGGTTAATATGAATCCTAATTAGATATGACATATCAATTTTCAATTTAGAATGTTTATTGAAATTAATAAATTTTACCTTCTAATTACCAACAATAATAGTTAATAATTCGTTCTTCATATTGTAATTGTTAGATGTAGGTGTTATAATGGATTATTATTAGTAAAATCTATGTTTTTATACTTTTAGTGGTTTATATTGTGCTTAAATGATGGTTAACTTGACAAGATGTTTAAAATAAGAAATGCCCTTGTTACATGTTGTTATAACATTTTTTATCTAGAAAGGTTTTATGAAACGTTGTGCTTTAAATCATGTCATATTTACAACATTTAATGTGTTAGTTAAAGTTTTGATATTAAAATGTAACATTTATATTTCTTAGAATTAAAAAATTATTGTAGAAAAAAAATATATACTTCATTTTTTAATTCTTAATAAGAAAGTTATTTTATTTTTAGAAAGTAATGTTGCATTGTATCACTCTCATGTACCACTCCAAATTCAATTATAATTTTTTTATTTTTATACCAAAAAAAATACACATGCTTACGTAAAACTGTCTCACGTGAACTTTCATAATTAATCATATCAAATGAATATAAGAGAAATAAATACATTATAATAAAACTATCACACACGAAATTACGATCTCGGATGTCAATAAATTTATAAGATAATAATTTATCTAAATTATTATGGAGCTAATACAGAACTCGCCATTGAATTCATAACATTTGAAAACCTATTAAACATGTATAAATTTACTCGTGTACAATATCGTATAAAAAACCCGTGTTAACTTTAGATTTCCGGCATTTAATTTATTCCAACAATTATTTCACTTATTAAATAATTTTTTTCAATAAACTTGTTTCACTGTATAAATTCAAGTCCCAAGTATGCCCTGTCATTCTTTGTCGTGGCTTGTGCCATGGAGAAGCACTCGGTCTACTTTATTTACTCAAACTGGTGTGTGGTTCGAGTCATGAGAAACGTGAGTTCGCTCATTGAGAAGGGAGTTATCGTGACGAACGAGGATTGTAAGGCATCAAAACAATCGCAGCACCCACATGTTTCAATCTTTCTCATTCGCACAACCGTGAGTTGTGGAAAGGTTTGCATCACACCTAAGGATTGCGAGGATATGAACCGAGCATAACATGTCATATGTTACGATCTCATTCATTGGTATCGCAATCGAGAATTATGAAGTAATGAAATAATCACAACATATCATCTATCCTCGATCTATTAACCATACATTTCACATATACTACATATATGCCCAGAAAAACCATCTCAAGTACGTACGAGGGCACCTTGGACCTGACCATACTGGGCATCGCAACAGAGTTTGCTGCTGCCCAGGCCAACACTGAGCTTACTTTTGAGAGCACGGTTTTGAATAAACTTAAATGAATTTTTATACTTCTAACTTATTATATAATGCCGCATATCACAATAAAGAACTGAGTTTAGACTTGGTTTAAAATTCATGTACCAAGGGAGATCAAAAATACTTTCAAAGGTACAGATTTAAAACACCCCTGCACTTCAATGCACGCTCCCCTGATCACCATGTGTGCAAGGTTATAATTACAATTGAACATGGGGAATTTCAAACTATTCAATTCTCAAACATAGTGGAAATTTAAAATTATATTATATATTTTATTAGAATTTATTAATATATTTATTAGTCATATTAAAATAATATTAGAAAGATTATTAAAAAAAAAAAATTCTAATACATAAGTCACATAAGCAATATTTTTAAATATAAAAAACGAAGAAGCAGCAAACATAGATTAAGCCATGACTATCAGATTGACCAAAGCACAAGAAGCAGTCACCAAAACATTAAAAAAGGTCCAATGGTTTGAGACACAAGCTAAACAATGATATGAAAAAAAGAAACAAAAATATGAAAAAGAAAAATTTGAAATTTGAAGAGATGAAGTAAATAATAAGGTTGTACAAAGAGAAAAACAAAAGGAAGACAAACAAATGTTGAGTATGATGCCAATATAATAATTTGAATTATAATTTTTAGAATTAGTATATTTTAGTTTTTTACGTGTTTTGGAATGTTATTTAATTTATTTATGACTTTAATTAGTATTTTGGTCACTTTGAGATGCCTTCCAATGATTTCTTAAAAAATAATTGGTATTAGTAGTAAACTCTAGTTTATTGTAGTTCACTTCAGTTTGCTTTAACTCACTATTTGAGTAATTAGTTAAACATAAATCTTTATCCACTCATTCTAAAATAATAATTAGGTGGTTTCTTAATTACACGACTTAAATTAAATTTAATCTAAGTTAATTTTTTTTAATTAGTTTAGTTAGTTGACTGGGATGACTTTAGAGTTGCATATTTGACTTTACCTTAAAAGAGGTTTCTTGTTCAGTGTTAAATCTTTATAGTAAATTAATGTAAGTTTATTTATTCTTTTTTTAATTTCTTTTTAGTTCAATTAATGGTCTAGGAATATTATATTATATTTTCTAATTTTAGACTTAATTTACAATGCAAGTTATCTTATAATAAGCTTATTTTATCTTTCTTTATTAATAAGATTTGCACACAAAGATTGAGTGGTGCATTAATTAGAATTGAGGAGTTTTTTGTATATTTTATCTATAATATTATTGAATTTGTAAGTATTTTAGACCAAAAATTATATATTTTCAAGTTTGAAGCTATTTAGAATACTTTTTGATCAACAATTTCACTCACAACACAACTACTTTTATAACTAGTAATTCTAGAACAGTTTTGTTGATATATAGCTTCAATTTTAGAGAAAAACAAAACTGATTTTCACTCAGTCCAATCATTCAAAACCTTTATTTGGTATCATATCCATGTTCAATCAAGGTTCATAAGGTTTTTCTAACCATTTTCAGAAGATACAATAGTTTCAGCGAATTTTGCTTCCATGAATATTCTTGTTTTCAAAAGTGACAACTTTGAGTATTGGAGATCAATTGAAAAGAAATATTTTTGTGAAAATGAGTTTGGAATAATGTTATCCATAGGTACACATCACCTCAAGATTGGAACACCTTGATACAAGATCGCAAAAGAACTAAAAAAGATGAATAAAAGGAAGATGCACAAACCTTCTTCTATATCCAGAGTGCCATAGATCCAAGCATTTATTTAAAAATTTCATAATGTAAGAATTCTCATGAGACATGGAATATATTAGAGACTTCATATCAAGGCTATATTAAGGCAAGAGAAGTAAATCTAGAAAACCTTAAAATGAATTTTGAGAATTCGAGAATGTCAGATTTTGAAAAAGTTAGAGATTATTGCATAAGAGTTAATGATTTAGTACATAAAATGAGGGTTTAAGAAGATACCATACAAAATAATGTTATAGTAAGAAATATTTTGAAATATTTAATCCAAAGATGGTTGTATAAATAATTCTTAAGTTTGAAGAGGTGGAAAGAGATAATGAGCTATATGGAGCACTAAATATCTACAACCTTTTAAGGTTTCCCCATCCATCACACCATCGATAAGTCTTTGATCTAGACAGAATTAATTCTATTTTTTTAATGTATTTATTATGATAATTTAGGTTGGCCTTCCACCCTTTGGGTAGTCTTTCCTTCCCTTTATTAAATGGCCTCTGCAACCATTTCTACATTGTTTGATACAAATATTGTCGGTGAGAGCCTAAGAAGAAATGGTGTCAAAATAAGCTCAAAATTTTATCCCAAAAGTCTACCACGAGGTATTGACTCTGATCCTAATACTCCTTTACTAGATATAGTTTTTTATTTATCAAAGTTTGATAAACCTTATAGTTAATTTTGAAAATTTTACATTAGTTGCTTATTTTGTGGATCAAATTTCTCCAAAAAACATGTTAAAGTTATGGGTTCACAACCATTGGTAAAGCCATGGGGTGAAACTAGGAGTTCAAAACCTCATTAAAGGTTTCTTCCTATTCATTTCACAAATCCTAAACATTAGAAATATATTTTTAATCATGACCTTTGGTTTATTCGCAACACTTTGATTTTTTTCTCCCATTGGGCTCAAGACTTTCAAGTCTCATAATAAGCTAAACTTAAAATCTCAATGTAAGTAGAATTTTGAGGCTTACTTCTTCATCTATGAAATTTTGTTGACCAGCTTATCAAGCCTTTGGCTTACTTTATCTACCATGAACAATAAGAGTTCTATGCAACACATCCTCAAATAAGTCTATGTGTGGAAATAGACCTTTCCAAAGACCTCAAAGAGTCCATTGAGACTCAAATAGGTAATAATAATTTCATATAGCATGTGCTTTATATTAATCTTCTAAACACTTGTTTTCGGTGTCAAGCTTCAGACCATATGATTATAGAATGCCCTTTAATAGTCCCCACTCTTTTTTTTTGTCAAGACAAAAGTGGGTCTGATTCAAAACCCCAAAATTCTTATGGGTGGACAACAGTCTCTAATAAGAAGAATAATGTAGTCCGTGGAAATGTCAAACCCCATCCAACTATGTACCGACCTATAAGGGGATAAGATCCTCAATCTCTACTGGTAAATTCCCTACTCCCATGTAATTTAAACCCTCACCTCCTATATCATATTCTACTCAAACGGTCACCCATTTTTTTCTTCCTCATCTCCCGCTAATACTAATACATCCTCACAACCCCCTTTAGGGGTGAATGATTTAGATTCTTAGCTTGATGAATTTATAGCCATTGAATCCTCGTGCAAGATTAAAATTATCACATCAATAAGCTTGCGTTATCTTGTGAATTATTCTATTGTTTTATGCCTTCAAGATGTCAAATTGATGCAATTAATGTTTGAGCAGTGAGTTGCTTGTATTTATAACAATTATAGAAAATTGCTCCTATTTATTACAATTATATGAAGTTTTTTATATTATGGTTCTTGATTGATTTTACCAATGAAATTTGGTGGAATTAAATGATTGTTTCATGTATTTTTTGATTGTTTTCTATTTTGTTTTAATTTTTACTAAGTGGAAGGTTATGGTAATCATTATTATGATTTCAACTCTATTTTTGTTTTATGTTAATCATATGTTGGTCACTCTTGATTGAATTGTTATATTTTTTTAATGTGATATAGATAAGAATCTATTTCTTTGTATATTACCATCCAAACATTAAGAAGTGAATGTATTTGTAGCAGAGGTGCCTCCTAAGTTACTTGAGCCAGTGGTGGGTATTAATTTTGCAATTTCAAAATTTTAAATATTATTTCTAGCAGAGTTACTAAAACTGCATCATGACACTTTATAAAATTGTATAATTAAATTCATTTATTCTGGGTATAAATTTTTGGTTAATATATAACATTGAAATGTTAATATGAATCCCAATTAAATATGATATATCAATTTTCAACTAAAGATGTTTATTGAAATTAGTAAGTTTTACCTTCTAATTACCAACAATAGTGGTTAATAACTCATTCTTCATATTGTAATTGTTGTAGTGGATTATTATTAGTAAAATGTATGTTTTTATACTTGTCATGGTTTATGTTGTGCTTAAACAATGGTTAAATTGACAAGATGTTTAAAATAAGATGGTTACATTTTGCTATAACAATTTTTATCTAGAAAGGTTTTATGAAACGTTGTGTTTTAAATTATATCATATTTACAACATTTAATTAAGTTTTGATACTACAATGTAACATTTATATTTCCTAAAATCAAAAAAATATTGTAGAAAAAAAATTATGCTTTTTTTTTGAGTTCTTAATATGAGGGATATTTTATTGTTAAAAAGTAATGTTGCGTTGTATCACTCTTATGTGTCACTCCAAATTCAATTACAATTCTTTTATTTCTAAAATAATAAAATATGATGACAACATGCTATAGAGTTATGCATGTATAAAAGAAATACACATGCTTGTACAAAACTGTCTCACGTGAACTTTCATAATTAATCATATCAAATAAATTTAAGTAAAATAGATATATTATGATAAAACTATCACATGCCAAATTATGATCTTGGATGTCAATAAATTTATAAGATAAAAATTTATCTAAATTGATTGAATTCGTAACATTTGAAAACCTATTAAACATATATAAATTTACTCGTGTACAACATCATATTAAAAAACCCATGTTAACTTTGGGTTTCCGGCGTTTAAGTTATTCCAACAATTATTTCACTTATTAAATCATTTTTTTTAATAAACTTTTTTCATTATATAAATTTAATTCCCAAGTATGCCCTATCATTCTTTGTCATGGCTTATGTCATAATCTGATTCGTCCCCTGGAGGAGCACGTGGTCAACTCAAACTCGTGTGTGGTTCGAGTCGCGAGAACCATGAGTTCGATTATTGAGAAGGGAGTTATTGTGAGAAGGGAGTTCAGTTACGATTGCAAGGCATCAAAACAACTGCATCAATCTTTCTCATTTGCACAAAACCCAAGAAAACCTTTTTTGCGCTTGCAATGTGAACAACGTTAATGAGTTATTCAAGGGGCCTCGGTTCCTCAATACAACTAGTTTACTGGTCAAGATTCATTGCAGAGGCTCTGATCTCAAAAAGAGGTTGAAAATATCTTGAAAGTTTCTTCTCAGGTTTCTTGCGCTGCTTGGCCTTGTGAACGTCATTAAAATCTTTCATTCATTCACAACCGTGAGTTGTGGAAAGGCTTACGTCATATATGAAGATTGTAAGAATATGAACCAAGCACGACATGTCATGTCTTACGATCTCGTTCGTTGGTATTTTATAATAATAGAGGAGTCGGCATTCTAATCGAGAATATAAAATAATGAAATAATCACAACATACCATTTATCATCGATCTACTGGGCATACACCTCACATATATTGTGCACATGTCCAAAAAATCGTCCCAGAGCGTGCTTGAGAGCACCCTGAGCCCGACCGTACTAGACATCGCAACAAAATTGAAGGCAGCACTGAGCTTGCTTTTAATAGCATGATTTTCAAAAAAACTTAAATGAATTTTTACACTTTTAACTTATTATATAATATCACGTATCACAATAATGCACTGAGTTTAAGCTTCATATACGGAAAGAGGTCAAAAATATGTTTACAGGTACAGATTTAAAATAATGTTATGCTTCAATACGCGTTCACCCGATCACCATTTACGCAGGCTTACAATTACAATTGAACTGTGAGAAGGCCAAACTCCATGACACTGTGAGCGCACCCGAAATGAGTCACGTGTACTGCCTTCAAAAAGGACTTAGCAGAACAAGTTAATTTGATGGCCTAAGGCAAGGATAAATTAAACATCCCAAGGTAATTTACAATAAGAAAAACTCTTTTAAGGCATTTATGCAAGTAGTTCTTGCTGTCTCGTAAAAGAAAATGTCGTAGTAAATGTAATACTAAGTCTAAAACTTAAATGTCGCTGCCCTTTTTCCTTCATAATGTATTCCAATAAGGGTAGACCAAAAAAGGGTTGAATGAGTTAATAAAGGCAGTTAAGAATGTGTTACCACACGAAATTATAAAAACCATCAATATCCATTCATTAAAAGATGAGATAGAAATAAAGGTATCCATTAATATTTATGAGGTTTTTCGAAGAAAAGACTTCAAATTTTTCAAAATTGTTTTATTATTATGTAGAACATGGATAATTTCAAACTATTCAATTTTTATTTTATTTTTTTATTTTTTTTTGGGATGAAAAATATTTATATATTAATTTAATAGAAATATATAAATAATTCACAAAAAAAAAGGTGGTATGAGAGTATGTCACGATACATTTGGTAGAGTTTAGGAGTAAAATCAAAAAGTATTAAAATCTAGGTAAAGTTAAGAAATAAGTCAAAAAATTATAAAGTCATAAAAAGAGAACTTTTATGCAGCAAGAGTAAGATCAGAGGGTGGTAGATCCATATCATCAAGACCCCATTCTGAGCTTGGTATATCATTGCCCTCTGGAATAGGCTCCTAGCTAGTAACTAGGGCAATGTCTGTATCATCATTTGTTTATGTCTGAATGGGCAAGATAGCCAAAGACAGCTTGGGGAACTTCTCCAGCAAGTCTACATGACCTCTAGGTGGCACCCCCTAAGCATCTGGGCACGGAGGAGGAGAAGCGCCCCAGCCATATTGCCCAATAAGGGAAGGAGGCAGTGACTGCCACCCTTGTTGCTACCCAGTAAGGGGAGACGTGCTAGTACGGGGTGTCATTGTGAGAGTGGTTCTTAGAACGGTTGCCATGATGCCCACCACGAGGCAGTTGAGGCACTCTATCATCCAATTTGAGATCCCTAACCAGAGAAGGTGGAACCCGAGCCATAACACAAGGAGCATCTTCCCAATGGGAGAGGAGATCGTGAAGATGTCCAAGCTCCATAGACACTTTATTGGCTTGAACTTGAATCTACAAAAGAACATTGGAGATGATAGAATATTTGTGCAAAGCAGAAACATTACAATCAGCAGAAGCATGATTAAACACAGATTATTTTTTTCTTTCTAAATCCAGAAAAGAATTTCCACTCTGAAAGTATGCCAGACTTGTATGTATTTGAAGGGCATCACAGGTTTATCTCCAAGGAAGATGCGCTGCCAAAGGAAGAATTCGAGCTGGAAAGGCTTGAAAAGATCATGGATCCAAGTCTGGACCTTTTGAGCTTTGGAACAATACCAGAAAAGATGAGGAAGCATCTCAAGGTGGCCACAGAATGGGTAAGTAGGCAGGTGGACTCCAAGCTGAATGAGTTTTCTGCCAATAGGTAAGCCTTGGTGCAGTATACACCAAGCAACATGAGAAAGTTTGGAATCCACATAAGCCCCCCAAACAGTGTTGAAGTGAAAGCTCCACATTTTAACAAATGAGACCGGCCCCTAGCGAGCGTTAAGCTTGTCAACCATGGTTAAATGGGGGGTGAGCCATGCATAGCCAAGTCGAGGAGTGTAATTTTGGAAAGGGATCTCAACATACCATTTTCAGTCCTTCCACCATGGTCAAGTGTAATGGACTAAAATTTTATGGAGCATGAAAGCTAGGATGACATTGAGGATCTCCTAGTAGGATTCTTGGTTCATATTAGCTAACTGAAATTTAGTTTTTGCCTCCTCCCAAGATAGCCAAGAGCGAGAGCGCTTGCAGAAGATATCTTGGACGGTATGAATTCCTCTGTGATAAAGCTTGAAGGCGTTGAACCAAGGGACTTCTACCAGGAGCACTTTATTGTGAGAAAAAATGGGAGACCACCAAAGAGAATGGGAGTTAGCATAGAGCCCGTTACAAAAATTGGAACCATTCTAGAGCAGTCATGGCTTAATCTTTTTCTAAGCCTTCTAGATGCTTTTGGCCACAAATGACCCAATGATCTGAATAGGAGACTGGATGAAGAGTAAATTGGGGAAGCCAAGCCCTTTCCAAGTTTTCTTGCCCTTGGGCAAGCTTGAGGAGATACAGTGTTTGAATAACACCTTCCAAGCTTCTAGGCCCTTAATAGCCTACACAATCCATTTGGCACATAAGGCAATTCCTTATCGAGCTATGTCAATGACTCCCATCCCTTCTCTTCACGTGTGAGGCAAAAATATTCCCAGGCCACCCTGTGGAATCCTTTACCTTGTGGGGAATTGGTCCAAAAGAAATCTCTATGAGTAGTTTCTTCAACTTCTAGTAAGATGTTTTGGAAGGTACCCAACATGATGAGTAGTACACATGGGTGGACGCAATACTTTTTTAGCAGATTTGAAATTTTTCTGCCAACGAAATAGACTTGGTCACCCAATAATCTAGCTTCTTAGCAACTCTGTCAACAACATATTGCCACAACAAAGGTGGCAAAGCATCGAAAGCAAATGGGATGCCAAGAAATTTAAAGATTTCGTCATGTTGAATCTACTTCCAATTGAATTTAGCAGTCTACATTTGCGGAGAGAGGTATGATTATCCGTAGCAACGAGTTTTCTACCATTAAATGTTAAAACCAAAGGCCAGACGAAAGGTGTCAAAACATTGTAAGACATTGTCCACATTGACTTCATCTTCTATATCTATAAAACTATATTTAAAATTAAATTAAAATTTTGAATAAAATATTTAATCTATATTTTAATAAATATACTATTTCTTTTAAAAATGTAGATGAAAAATCCAAGTTTAATATTAATGTAGTTTTAAAAAATTACATTTAAATATATAATGTTTTGTTTCAAAATTTATACGAAAATTAAAAATTGTGTGAGATTTATTTAACGAACAATTCTAATATTTTATGAGGTATGAAATAGATACATAAAAATTTAAATGTTCACTTGACTTTACATTGAAATAGAAAAGGAATAATGTGTTTGACTACGTAAAATTATATTCACGACAAGTGCAAGTGATTAAAGGAAGAAGATATTGTGTAAATAAATGATAACTAAAATTATGTCGTGTATTGAAGTGAAAAAATATTGAATGATAAATTTATTATATTAACTCTTCATTATGATTATTTCTTATTTTTAATATAATTGTGTATATGAACAAGTCTAGTAATTTATGTGTCCTACCAAAGTTAATACAATACTTCAAAGTGAAAGTTAGATTATGAAAATCATTTGGAAGTGAAATTGAAAAAAATATATGAAATTGAAGAGGGGGTAAGTTTTGTGTTTGTTTCTTTTTAAATATTGTGTAAATATATCATAAAATGGCACAATACATTTATGAAAAAGGTGATTTTAATACTAACATGACATATTCAGAAGTGTAATGCAATAAAAATATGGTTCTTAAAATTTAAGAAAGATAAATTATTTTATGTATTAATTAATTTTAAGTTGTAAGTTGTTATACACTTATAATGTTATGTTATATATAAGTTTACATAGATTTCATTAAATTATATTAATATTTATCAAATATTAATATAATATAGTATAGTATATGATTGTCATAGAAATATTGTACATATATATTATATTTATATTTGATCATATTAATATGAAGAAATTATTTTTTAAGAAAAATAAAACGTTGTAAATTATTTATTTTTAAGAAATGGAAGGTGGCAGAGGTTATTTCTGATACAGTGTGCAAGATGCTTTCAAAGATTTTAAGGGATGTCGAGCTACCCTGATCAAACCCCTCACTAATGGTTTTTTTTTCTAAGCAAATTTTTCTTTTTTTTTTTTCATTTTGTTATTGATCATGAATTTTGTTATAATTTTCTTATAAATGCTAATTTTTAGTGAAAATTTAGTGCTTTTCAGGTTGATCTATGTTATACAACATGACATAAAAAATTTCTCGGTATTTACTTTTTATTCGCCTGTTTAGTCCAATGTGTTGAAGCCTCTAATTCATCATTGTTCTATTTTGTGGGAAGGGCTTTCAAATTTATGGTTTTTGGAAAGTCTGATGAATTTATAGTCATTGAATTGTCATGCAAGATAAAAATTATTACATCAGTAAACCTATATTGTCTTATGCATTATTCTATTGTTTTATACCTTCAAAATGCCAAATTGATGCAATTAATGTTTGAGCATCAAGCTGCTTGTAAATATAACAATTATAAGAAATTGCTCCTATTTATTAAAATTATATGAAGTTGTTTATTTTATGGTGCCTGATTGATTTTACCAATAAAATTTGGTAGAATTAAATGATTCTTTCATGTATTTCTCGATTATTTTTTATTTTGTTTTTATTTTTATTCCATGGAAGATTATGGTAATCATTATTATAATCTAACTCTATTTTTGTTTCATGCTAATCATATGTTGGTCACTCTTGATTGAATTGTTGTAATTTTTTAATGTGATATAGATAAGAATCTATTTTTTTAATAGATTACTATTTGAACATTAAGAAGTGAATCTATTTGTAGAAGAGGTGCCTCCTAAATTACTTGAGCTGGTGGTGGGAATCAACTTTGCAATTCTAAAATTTTAAATATTATTTCTAGTAACAGGAACTAAAACTGCATTACAATATTTGTTTATATAAAGTTGTATAATTAAATTCATTTACTTTGGGTATAGAATTTTGGTTAATATATAACATTGAAAGGTTAATATGAATCCCAATTAGATATGATATATTAATTTTCAACTAAGGATGTTTATTAAAATTAATAAGTTTTACCTTCTAATTACCAAAATAGTGGTTAATAATTCATTCTCCATATTGTAACTGTTAGATGTAGGTGTTGTAATGGATTATTATTAGTAAAATATATGTTTTTATACTTATCATGGTTTATATTGTGCTTAAATGATGGTTAACTTGACAAGATGGTTAAAATAAGAAATGCCCTTGTTACATGTTGTTATAACATTTTTTATCTAGAAAGGTTTTAGGAAATGTTGTGCTTTAAATTATGTCATATTTACAATATTTATTGTGTTAGTTTAATTTTTAATACTATAATGTAATATTTCTATTTCTTAGAATTAAAAAATTATTGCAAAAAAAAATTATGCCTTATTTTTTAGTTTTTAATACGAGAAATATTTTATTATTAGAAAGTAATGTTGTGTTATATCACTCTCATGTGCCACTCCAAATTCAATTACATTTTTTTTTCTAAAACAATAAAATATGATGACAACATGTTATAGAGTTATGCACAAATAAAAAAATACACATGCTTGTACAAAATTGTCTCACGAGAACTTTCATAATTAATCCTATCAAATGAATATGGGTAGGATAGGTACATTATGATGAAACTATCACACACCGAATTATAATCTTGGATGTCAATGGATTAATAAGATAAAAATTAATCTAAGTTATTTTAGAATTAATACGAAACTCACCATTGAATTCATAACATTTGATAACCTATTAAATGTGTATAAATTTACTCATATACAATGTCATATAAAAGACCCATATTAACTTTGGGTTTCTGGGTTTTAAGTTATTCCAATAATTATTTCACTTATTAAATAATCTTTTTTCATTATGTTAATTTAAGTCCCAAGTATGCCGAGTCATTCCTTATCATGGCTTGTGTCATAATCTAATTAGTGCCACGAAGGAGCACTTGGGATACTTTATTTAGCCAATCAGGTTTAGTTTAATGGGTTAGCCCTTGACTAAGATACATGCAAAACTACATGGAAAAATCTTTAAGTTTTAACTCACTCATGACTTGTTGTGGGTTTGACATTGCTTTCTAAAGAAAATGTCATAGTAAAGGGTTTTACAATGAAAATCCTATGTTTAGATTAAAGCACTGAGATGTTTAAATTAGTCAATTAAATATGCAATAATTAAGTATTGATTTTTTATGACCTTTGACCTTCTTTAACTTTCTAAAAATAGCAATAAATAGGGATAAATAGGGACTTATCTAAAAACTGACTGTCACAGATGAACTAGGTTTTGAAAGTTGAGATCTAGGTAGTTATATGTGTCGTCAATAGGATTATAGTGTTCATCTACTCATTAGACAATAGTGCCTAGTATGGATAGTAGCTCCATCTGTGTGTAGTGTCCTCAATGTGATGCTAATGTTCCCTTTGCAGGACTATTCTTATTTTTTAGGAGCACATGTGCCTGTGTCTATATGTCATATTTCTACATGCACGAAACCTGGAGCTCTATGTTGTACCTAAAAAACTTGATTTAATGTGAAAACCCTAGTCCTCCTTGTAAGTATGGCATGAATAATAATTTTTTGTGTGTTATTAGGATGGACTGGACATCCTCAACACCCCCTTATGTAGAGATTTTCCTACATACCAATACTTCAAAGAGGGATCAAGTCTAACGTAGTTATCCCACCTAGTGCTTGATTAGGCTAACCTTAAGAGGGGCACACATTTGAAAAAGTATCCATTAGGAAGAGTTAGGGATAAGGACAATAGCACCCAATTGGGGACATTATCACCATTTGGTTGTAGTGTCCCAAATGTGGTGTTAATGTCCTCTTTGTAGACTGCTAAGAAATTTGGATTGGGGTCTAAGATGACAATTTTGGGAGTGTGTTTTGACTGGTTGTAGGTGATTGTAGTCTATTGAATGACTGGAAAAGTATGTCTAATTCTCAAGGATAGGTCTTTGGCTAGCCTAGGGATAGTTTAACTCAAGCAACACTCTTAGCATCCAATTACTGTTTTTAGGTGATTACATTCATATTGTATGAAATTATAGATTTATCTCATTCTTTTGCTATTTTTTTCCATTTTAACATTTTAATTTGCATTCAAAAATTATAATTAATTTTTAGAAGTTATAAATCAGTTATGATGTATTAGAATTCAGTATTTTACTATTGTACATGGTTTAACACTTCTTTTTGGGGTACATCATATTTTATGCATAAAATTGTATTAGGAAAAATATTGTAAAATTCTTTAATTGCAAGTAGTTGTGTGGGGGCGGGGGGGGGAGGGGGCGAGAGGGGGGCAAGGGGGGTGTTGGTGGGGGGGTTCTTATATTTAGAGTTTATCTCAGTTTATGTTTAATTTTAATGATTTTTTTACCTTACTTCATTATAATGGTTTCATGGCAAGACCTCCACATCCTCACATAGGTCAATAATAACATGCAGTCAGAAAATGACATATTTTTCTCTAAATTGTGTGCACTTCTAGAGGATATGGTTAAATTTTTTGAAGAGAATAAGATACTCAAAAAAAACCTCCCTTTATCTCTCACTCATTTTTAGTAAAGATGCACTCATTCACTCACTACATGGCATAGTTGCACATGTGCAATTCAAATTTGACACTATAGACATCGCATCTATTACGACTAGTCCATCATGTGACACATTACCTATTCTTGATTTTGGTATGCGAACTCTTAATAAAATTTTATATTATGATCTACCAAATCATGAGTTGAATTTTATATCAAATGCACATGTTTTTATACTTATTTCAACCCCCACTTCAAATTCACATGCATATGTTCTAATATGATTTGAGAAGAACATCATTGGTCTTAGCTCCCGTATATTTCATTCCATGGGTCATCTTAGTAGAGTTATTGGTAAAAATTTATAGGAAAATGTTTCTCCCATCCAACATGTTCACTGGACTGTCTATCATGACACTGGTTATTGAGCATGTGTTTCTTCATTGAGACTAATTCGTATGAGCTTAACACATTTTTTATCCACTCTTTGTGAGTATATTGAGTGGTATATGAGTTCTTATGCGCATTTTCTTATGCATGAGAGATATAATATTTCTTAAGTCAATCATATGAGTTTTGATAGATTTTAAGCTTCAAATAGGCATGAGAATCCTAAATTTAATTCATATGATTCCTTGCATACAATATTTGTTCACATGAAACAAAATCAAATGCAGACATATTATTATACCATTCTCATTCATTTTGGTTGAATTTCCAATTGGTTGTGGTGGCATCATTATCACTTCTTGCATGGAATTTATTAATGTAGTTCCTTGACTTCTGAGTTGCATCTTCCACACATTGTTCGTACTACCTAGCAGTGCTTCATTTTTAGGAGAAAATATCATATTGATAATGAAATTTTTCAACAGATTGACAGTCTTCTTATATAGAGAAATTTTGGTGTCATGAGTGGCTCTTTTTCTTCTTTGGTGTTTTTAGGATTCCAAACATAAGATCTCCCAACACAAGGTGTGCCATCCTTGATAGTATTTAGCTATCCATATCTTATGTAAATTATTTGATGTTTAAGTAATGGATCACACCACTCATACAAATATTTTCAACCTCTCCACCCATTCAAAATTATATGGGAGTTTTTGTTTATAATACTTTCTTCAGTTGTTGTGTGTAGCTCTCTTATGTGTTGTGTCTCATTTTTTATAGAGCATATATATTTTACAAGTGTACCTCATTAGGCCTAGTTTATTTATCCCATTTTTTTAGGATTCTTATCCTTCTCATTATGCATAAGCCTCCCTAAGTTGGAGTTAAGTGGGGTGTTGGTGTACAATATTCTATATGCACCTAATATTAAGTTAAATTAGGTCAACTACAAAAATAATTATACATTATCACAATTATATAGGCTTATAAAAAGATAAGTGAGAATTTAATACCATTAACATTAATAAAAACCACCTTTATATGGAACAATAACATATGTGTATTATGTGGCCAATAGTAAAATGAGAGCTTTCTCTTGATCAAGCTCTATATGCCCCACATCTCTTTTTATGTTAATGGATAATAAATAAAATGAAATGAAATGCATGAAGCTAGGATGTAATCTACTTTGTAATCCTTTCCTCAAAAATGTATATTTCATTTCATCTTTTTATTATTTCACATATTGTTTCATATAAATTGGAGTGAGTCTATTATGAAAAGCTTCTTTGGCATTCATACCATTAGGTCATTTTTGACATGGTGATTAGAGCTTATTATGTACACACTCTAACCAAAAAGCACTAAACAAGTTTCCCATAACTATACACATTTAGGGATTTCTTGAAAATTAGTTCACATTACACACAAGGACTCTAAACAACATGTAATCATGGGAGTGAATATGAAAACTAAATGAGGCTACGCACTACTACATGTAATGAAATTTGTGGTGTAAATTGAGTCAAAGTTGCATAATAAAACTATGGTTTTTAGGGGATTTAGCCCCAAAAGTTTAAATATTTAAGGCATTTCAAGGGTGATGCCATTACAATTTTTATTTACATATATGTTGCACCAAAAATTAGGTATATCTATTTTGAGCACATGCCTCAATTCTAAAAATGAAATAATGCAAAAGTGACATTAATAAATTACAAAAAAATTATATATATGATTATTAGTACTGTTTATAAATATGTGTTATATTATTTTATTATTATTTGGTAATGGTTCATTTTCTCTAATTTGTTACGCCCACACAATAGTGACAACATGGTAACTCTTGTAAGGGTGGCATTGATCTTTCAAGAGAGCCTCTAGAGTCAGTTGTTTATGTTTCTTATTCTATTGCTAAATTACCATAAAATCAAATGCATAAAGGAAAATATTTTGAAGGAAAAGTGGAGAGAAATACATAAAAAAATAAAATTGGAGATGCATAAAAATAAGAAGTGGATTGATTATCTATCTTAACAAACGCTAACCCATTACCTATGCAAGAAAATAATTGAACACAACTTAAAGAAAATAATTGCAAGGGACAAAGCACAGTCTATATGTGAGCATGAAGTTATAGTAGAAATATAATAACTAAGGTGAAAATAAATAAAAGTTACAATAGCTTTCATCAATTGCACAAAATGTGCAAAGATGAATTATATTTAAAAAGAGGGATCAGAATAATGTTACCCAATAATTATTAGAAACCCAAATACTATACATAGTAGGGACTTGGATTGACTTCTAAAGAATCAACTTTCTCTTATCAAATGATCTCTTTATAACTTATAAGGAGTAAAAACAAGAGAAAGATTAAACACTCTCTATTAATGAATACAATAATAAAGGGAGATTCTTTCTTGCACGTCTCCTTTTACATTTTTTTACTTTACTTGATATTTCTTAGGTTTCAGCTCTTCATAGTGGTCCTCTGTGTTATTTAAGTATAGCCTTATTTATTCATCTTAAGTATCAAAATGGGTTATTTTGAATTATCCATGCCATCTTTATGAACTCTACTTTTTTTTCTTAATATTGTACCTTCATTTTTAAAAGAGTAACTTGATGCTATTTTTGCCTTTTCTTTAATACTAGCTAGCCTCATAGAAGTACCCTAGTATTTAAACATTTTGATCTGAGTTGGTGGATCTTTTAAGTGTCTACTAGAGGGGCATAGCTCTGGAAACATTATCAATTTATAACAAGGAAAATTATGTAATGTCTAAACAACTCCTAATATTTCCTTTGTATTTTCTTCATTTTTACTTAATATCTTATACAGATCCAGACCTTTAGTTTAGTCCACCTATACATAGGTTATTACTATTACGTTCAAGCAGTATCACCACTCGATATTAAACTAATCTAGTTGGTACTGACCCTCTCCCAACAATAGATACTTTTTAAAATTAAACATTTCCTTAGGGTTTACCCATCTACCTAGTGTTATGGTGGTGTGAAAAAATTACATAATTAGACTCATATATATACAAGTCAAGGTCTCACTTAATAGGGGACTTAGCACTTATCTAGTACACTCGTATACACTTTTACACATTAATCAAAGCTTCCCTATTCTTATCAAATCATGAATCTATCCCTAGGAGTAGTCACAAGTCAGTTTTGAAGCATACCAAATCCAAGTCAAATAAAGCATTTTCAATTATCAATTCTAAATCATTAGCTACATACATATAGTGAATGAGCATAATTTCATAATCACACTAGGTGGGATAACTATGTGCCTTGATTTCCTTAGATTATAGACTTGGTTTAAAATTCATATACCAATAAAGAACTGAGTTTAGACTTGGTTTAAAATTCATGTACCATGGTAGATCAAAAATACGTTCAAAGGTACAGATTTAAAACACCCCTGCAATTCAATGCACGCTCCCCTGATCACCATATGTGCAAGGTTATAATTACAAGTGAACATGGGGAATTTCAAACTATTCAATTCTCAAACACAGTGGAAATTTAAAATTATATTATATATTTTATTAGAATTTATTAATATATTTATTAGTCATGTTAAAATAATTTTAGAAAGATGATTATAACCCAAAAAAAAAAAAAAAATCTAATACATAAGTCACATAAGCAATATTTTTAAATATAAAAAGCGAAGAAGCAGCAAACATAGATTAAGCCATGACTATCAGATTGACCAAAGCACAACAAGCAGTGACCAAAACACTAAAAAAGGTCCAATGGTTTGAGACACAAGCTAAACAATAATATGAAAAGGAAAAAAACAAAATTTTGAAGTTTGAAAAGATGAAGTAAATAATAAGGTTGCACAGAGGGAAAAACAAAAGAAAGAGACTGAAAACAAATAAAAGGAAGACGTTGATAAATATTGAGTATGATGTCAATATGAAAACTTGAGTTATACTTTTTAGAATTAGTATATTTTAATTTTTTACGTGTTTTGTGATGTTATTTAATTTATTTATGACTTTAATTAGTATTTTGGTCACTTTGAGACACTTTTCAATGATTTTTTTAAAAATAATTGGTACTATTAGTTAACTCTAATTCATTGTAATTCACTTCAGTGTGCTTTAGCTCACTGTTTCAGTAATTAGTTGAACATAAATCATTATTCACTCATTCTAAAATAAGAATCAGGGGATTTCTTAATTACATGACTTAAATTAAATTTAATCTAAGTTAATTTGCTTTAATTAGTTTAATTAGTTGATTGGGATGACTTTATAGTTGCATGCTTGACTTTACTATTAAAGAGGTTTCTTGTTCGGTGTTTAAATCTTTATAGTAAATTAATGCAAGTTTATCTATTCTTTTT
This sequence comes from Torreya grandis, assembly GCA_037957365.1. Classification (NCBI taxonomy): domain Eukaryota; kingdom Viridiplantae; phylum Streptophyta; class Pinopsida; order Cupressales; family Taxaceae; genus Torreya; species Torreya grandis. The sequence continues at coordinate 10,758,291 of JARHVA010000003.1, forward strand.
TTAATTTATTTTTAGTTCACTTAATGGTCTAGGAATATTATATTATATTTTCTAATTTTAGACTTAATTTACAATGCAAGTTATCTTATAATAAGCTTATTTTATCTTTCTTTATTAATAAGATTTGCACACAAAGATTGAGTGGTGCATTAATTAGAATTGAGGAGTTTTTTGTATATTTTATCTATAATATTATTGAAGTTATAAGTATTTTAGACCAAAAATTATATATTTTCAAGTTTGAAGCTATTTAGAATACCTTTTTATCAACAATTTCACTCACAACACAACTACTTTGATAACTAGTAATTCTAAAACAGTTTTGTTGATACATAGCTTCAATTTTAGATAGAAACAAAACTGATTTTCACTCAGTCCAATCATTCAAAACCTTTATTTGGTATCATATCCATGTTCAATCAAGGTTCGTAAGGTTTTTCTAACCATTTTCAGAAGATACAATAGTTTTAACGAATTTTGCTTCCATGAATATTCTTGTTTTCAAAGGTGACAACTTTGAGTATTGGAGAGATCAATTGAAAAGAAATATTTTTGTGAAAATGAGTTTGGGATAATGTTATCCATAGGTACACATCACCTCAAGATTGGAACACCTTGATACAAGATCGAAAAAGAACTAAAAAAGATGAAGAAAAGGAAGATGCACAAACCTTCTTCTATATTCAAAGTGCCATAGATCCAAGCATTTATTTAAAAATTTCATAATGCAAGAATTCTCATGAGACATGGAATATATTAGAGACTTCATATCTGTTGGAATAATGAATATTTAAGCTTACCTAGGGTAATAGGGTAAGTTATTTATTACCTAGGGTTAATTTTATTTACCTAAGATAATTTGTTTTATTGTTGAGAGTCTCTCAACAATATTTTTGTTCGTAGTATTTGAAAACAAATAGTTTGTTTTCTCTATTTTGTAATCACAACAAATAGTTCGTTTTCAGAAAACAAACTATTTGTATTATATATACTTTACAATCTAATGAAAGAATATTGAGAGTATACAGAGAATTTTTAAGATTATCACCTATTTTTCTCTGGTATTATTTTTACAGGTTTCTTGTTGTGGGTTCTTTCTCTAGATCGATCATGTGGATCTTGTGTATCTCCTGCTCATTCTTTCATGGTATCAGAGCTTGGAGTTCTAGTTGAAGATCCTCTTCCCTGCAATTTGTTATTATTTTCATCTATTAACACAGTCAAAAATATTATGTTATTGATGTGTTCCAAATATTTGTTATTCTCTCACATTTTGGTTCTTGTTTACAAGTTTTTTTAAAAAAATTCTGTACTTTATGATCATTTATGACAGTACAGATTTCTAAAACTAAAATTTTTTGGTACAGGGGTGTAGAAAATTAAATCAAGAATCATGTGCAACTTATTTTTTCATTCCTTGCTGGTCGTACAACTCTTCCAAACAAAAACCGTCTAACTGATTTTTCTGGCAGATTGCAGTACTTGTACAATTTTTTGATGTGGCAGATCATACGGACGTCTTTTCTAAAATCTGACACCTGTTCATGAAAGCTAACTCTACTAGCTTTCATTCCAGATCAATTCGTATGGATTGGATCAGGTCGTACAGAGTTTTGGAGGATTACGACAGGGATTTCAAAATCTATTTTGTTTTGCAGCATAGCCCTATGGTTTTCTTCATTTTGAACGCTTTATACTACATAAAATTAAAATTTAAAAGTTGTATGAGTTAGCAGACATTCCAGTCTTTCATTTCCAGCTGAGAAGTATGGATTTTGATCAGTCCATACAGTCCTTTGAGTAGATCCTGTGGAGCTAATTCTGCATTGGCTTGGAGGTTTTTTCCTTGGCAAATGTTTATAAAATTCTCATCAGAATTTTTCCTGACCACCACGCCTTGCTAGAACAAAAAATTATTTCTAATGAAGCCAAACATTATTCAGCATTCATCTCACACGTGTGAGTTATTTTGCCTTTTTTAAATTAATTTCTTATTTTTTAGTTGTTTAAAAGCAAGTCTCTAGCTTTAAATGAACAAAGTTGACTTTGCTAAAGTGGCTAGAGGTATTTTGTTAAAAATTGGTAGGGAGAAAGTCTTGGGGTCAAATCTCCCTACATATTTTTTTCATAAAGCCATTTTTTTTGGTATCTTTGTATAAGCCAAGGCAAAAAAAAAAAAATCGTTGGGAGACGTTAAATTGTAACGGGAGGGATTTTTTTTAGAAAAAATGTCTAGGTTGTTCCTGTCAATGTCATCATCTTCTTCAGGAATAGAATCTTGATTGTTTGAACCCCTAAACTCCAAAAATTACCATGTTTGGAAGCCGAAAATGAAACAACTCCTTCAATCAAAGGGCTTATGGAGAATTTTTTCTGAAACAACACCTGCGGCATCCACCACTAAAAAAGATAAATATGCATATGGTTGTAAGCAGGATGAGGCTCTTGGATTGATTTGCCTCAACGTCTCAGATAATCTTCAATTTCACATTGCAGATGCTACAACGCCAAAAGAGGTATGGGAAAAATTTAAAAACCTATTTGGCAAAGTTAATGAGTTTAAAATTTTGTAATTAGATGCAGAATTGAGTACTCTATCTCCATCAAATTTTCCTTCAATAAATGAATTCTTGGCAAAATTCAAATTTATTAGGTCACAGTTGAAAGCTGGTGACAAGGATAAAAGTGATAAGGAGTGCATTTTCATGATTTTGTCAAAGTTGAAAGGACCCTATAGTGTTTTTTCCTCTGCTTTTTATACCATGATGGATACATTAGGTGATGAATTTAAATGGCCTTCCTTTGAATTTTTTTGTGAAAGATTTACTAGGAAGCAAACAAAATTAATGGCCCTAGATGCTCTACTTGGTCCTAGTCATGCTCTAATTGCTAATTCTTCCAAAGGAAAACCTTCACCTAAGTCTAAACAAAAGCAAGCACCTTCAAATAACCCTCCAGAGTCCACCACCCAGAGACCTCATCATTTAAATCTACTAAGACCAAAAAGTCCTTTAAGCAAAAGAAGAAAACATTTGGTCCATGTAATTTTTGTGGTGGTCCTAATCGTGATGAAAGTAAATGTTTTAAGAAGATGGAAGCATTAGAGGCAGTGGTCAGACAACACAAAATTTCTATTCCGTCTCCATCTACTTTTCCTGCAAGAAAAGGGAAAGCACTTTTAGCCATGGCTATATCTTCATGTCATGATCAGTGGATTTTTGACTCAGGTGCTTCTCATCATCTCACACATTCTAAGGATCTATTGTCTTCTCTTACAGATTGCAGCACATCACATATTGTTATGGGTAACTCCTCACATATTGAAGTTTTGGGATCAGGTACTGTTGACAAATAGGATGGATGTTTTAAGAATGTATTGCTTATACCCCAAATCTCTTCTAATCTTCTCTCTGTATATCAAATATGTAATTTTGGTATTGGTAAAACTATGGAGTTTACTCCACATGATGTTGTAATAAGAGAATGTAATGATCCTAGTGAGATAGTTGCTACAGGTATAGAAGACCATACTGCAAGACTCTATACTTTTGATAAGTTTGAGTCTTTTATGTCTTCTGGTTCTTCACTTATAGCACATGGTAATAATCTTAGCAAATTGTGGCATGAGAGATTAGGGCATTTAAGTTATGGATATATGCAACAAATGAGTACAAAACATCTTGTAAAAGGCCTTCTTAAGGTCTCATGTATTGATGGGGTGTGTCTTGGTTGTCTAGTTGGTAAGCAGCACCAGGATCCATTTCCAGTTGGTAAGGCCACACGTGTAAATGCACCCTTAGGGTTGGTTCATAGTGATTTAATGACTTTTCCAACTCATTCTTTTTCAGGGGCCAAATATGCACTCACATTCATTGATGATTTCACTCGTAAAACTTGGGAATATTTTCTCAAGTTGAAAAGTGGAGATTTTGAGACTTTTAAGGCTTTCAAAGCTTTTGTTGAAAGACAATCATCTCTTTCTCTTAAAAATATACGCACTGACAATGGGGGGAATATGATAGTAATGCTTTTCATGATTTTTGTATTGAGCATGGGATACAGCACCAGTTTACTGTACCACACACTCCTCAACAAAATGGTGTAGCAGAGAGGAAAAATTGAACATTGAAAGAGATGGCAAATTGTATGATTCACTCTAAAAATTTGGGTCCACAATATTGGGCTAAAGCTGTAAATTATGCAAACTACATTCAAAACTGTATGCCTCACAAAGCTATGTAGAATATGACACCTGAAGAAGCTTGGTCTGGGATCAAGCCTGATATTTCAAACTTTCACATCTTTGGGAGTCAAGCATGGGTGTTTATTCCTGATGACAAATGCAAAGCATTGGAGAAGAAAAGCCAACCACTCATTTTTGTTGGCTATTGTGAAGATGTAAAAGCCTACCACCTTTTTGATCCTGTCACACATGATGTGTTGTTTCGACAGGATGTTCAAGTTGATGAGCTACCCACTCCACAGGAGTGTACATCTAGTTCTTCTTCTCCCCCTCCTTCTACCGAGGATAGTGAAGATTTGCTTTCTATTTTTGATGATGATGATGTTGCACTTGTTCAGCCACCACAACCATCTTCTTCACCACGTTTGCCCAAGTGGGCAAAGAGCACTCTACAGGCAGCTGGTTCTTTCATTGGTGATCCATCTGATTCTCGTTGCACTCACTCATAGACATCTGGTGTTGCTCTTTTGGGACAAGCTTGTACAGATGATCCAGTGTTGTTCTCTGAGGCCATTCGTATACCCAAGTGGGATGTTGCAATGTATGATGATTATTCTTCATTGATGAAGAATGATACTTGGGATCTTGTCCCTCTTCCTAAGGGAAGAAAACTTGTAAAATGTAAATGGGTCTATATTACCAAATATGCTGCAGATGGATCAGTGGATAAGTATAAATCTAGATTAGTAGATAAGGGTTTTTCACAGGTTGAAGGGGTTGATTACTCTGAGACCTTTGCCCCTATAGCTAAGATGGATTCTATTCGGCTTGTACTCTCTCTTGCTGCTTCACATTCTTGGTCAATTTTTTAGATGGATGTGAAGAGTGCCTTCTTGCATGGTGATCTCTATGAGATCTATATGGAGCAGCCTCCAGGATTTGTGCAAGACTCATCATTGGTTTATAGACTCTGTCATTCTCTTTATGGCCTCAAACAAGCTCCTAGAGCTTGGTATGAGAAGATGGATAGTTTTCTTTTGAGTTCTGATTTTATTCGTTGTGAGTCAGATCACAATGTATACACCCTGAAGCAAGGTGAGGAGATTGTCATATTGGTTTTGTATGTTGATGATCTCATCCTCACTGGCAGTTCAGATTCATTGTTACATGACATCAAGGACAAGTTGGCAGATAGGTTTGATATGATAGATCTGGGACTTCTACATTATTTTCTTGGTCTTCATGTTTTTCAGTCTTCTGAGTGCATCTCTATTGGACAACAAAAGTATGTGATAGATCTTCTTCATCGATTTGGCATGGCTAATTGTAAGCCTGCCCCCACTCCATATCAGTCAGGTGTTGTGTTGTATGCCACTTGTATGACTCCTCTTGTTGATCCAACTTTGTATAGGCAACTTGTAGGTAGTCTTTTATACCTGACTCATACCCGTCCCATCATCACATTTGCTGTGAACCTTATCTCTTGGTTCTCACATGAGCCTCATGAGAGTCATTGGCAAGTAGCCAAGCATATTTTGCACAACATTCAGGGCACCACTCACTTTGGTATACATTACACACCACAGAGCTCTACATAGCTTGTTGGATACACTGACTCTGATTGGGCTGGTGATGTTGACACTCGTAAGTCCACTTGTGAATTTGCTTTCACACTTGGTTCAGGTCCAGTTGCTTGGGCATGCAAAAAGTAGACTATTATTGCATTGTCCTCTATTGAGGCTAAGTATCGAGGGGCTGTCAAAGCTATTCAAGAGACACTTTGTCTTCGACAGTTGCTTGGCAAGTTTGGCTTCACATAGTAGGATCCTACTGCTCTTTGGTGTGACAACCAAAGTGCGATTGCTATTTCACGTAATCCTGTTGAGCATCAGTGGATCAAACACATTGAGATTCACATGCACTTCATTCGACATCTTATTCAGGATGGAGTTCTTTCTTTGAAGTTTGTGCCTACAGCTGAGCAGATTGCAGACATCTTCACTAAACCTTTGGCTTCTCCTCGTTATCTTTAGTTGCAAGTGATGCTTAGGGTGAAGGAAGTTGTCCTTGGGGGGATTTCCCATGAAGTCCTTCCTTCCTTTATTTTTCATATATGTGATTGGTTTGTACATAGGTACCTTATCAGGCCTAATAGCTGGGACCCATATTTGTTTGTCATTCTCCCTATGTTTTGCTTAAGGGAGGGTGTTGGAATAATGAATATTTAAGCTTACCTAGAGTAATAGGGTAAGTTATTTATTACCTAGGGTTAATTTTATTTACCTAGGATAATTTGTTTTATTTTTGAGAGTCTCTCAACAATATTTTTATTTGTAGTATTTGAAAACAAATAGTTTGTTTTCTCTATTTTGTAATCACAACAAATAGTTTGTTGTCATAAAACAAACTATTTGTATTATATATACTTTACAATCTAATGAGAAAATAACGAGAGAATATTGAGAGTATACAGAGAATTTTTAGGATTATCACCAATTTTTCTCTGGTATTATTTTTGCATGTTTCTTGTTGTGGGTTCTTTCTCCTAGATTGATCCTATGGATCCTATGTATCTCATGCTCATTCTTTCAATATCAAGGCTATATTAAGGCAAGAGAAGTAAATCTAGAAACCCTTAAAATGAATTTTGAAAATTTGAGAATGTCAGATTCTGAAAAAGTTGGAGATTATTGCATAAGAGTTAATGATTTAGTACATAAAATGAGGGTTTAAGAAGATACCATATAAAATAATGTTACAGTAAGAAATATTTTGAAATATTTAATCCAAAGATGGTTGTATAAAAAATTCTTAAGTTTGAAGAGGCGGAAAGAGATAATGAGCTATATGGAGCACTAAATATCTACAACCTTTTAAGGTTTCCCCATCCATCGCACCATCGATATGTCTTCGATCTAGATAGAATTAATTCTATTTTGTTAATGTATTTATTATGATAATTTAGTTTGGCCTTCCAATCTTTGGGTAGTCTTTCCTTCCCTTTATTAAATGGCCTCTACAACCATTTCTGCATTGTTTGATACAAATATTGTTGGTGAGAGCCTAAGAAGTAATGGTGTCAAAATAAGCTCAAAAGTTTATCCCAAAAGTCTACCACAAGGTATTGACTCTGATCCTAATACTCCTTTACTAGATATAGTTTTTTATTTATCAAAGTTTGATAAACCTTATAGTTATTTTGAAAATTTTACCTCAGTTGCTTATTTTGTGGGTCAAATTTCTCCAAAAAACTTGTTAAAGTTGTGGATTCACAACCATTGGTAAAGCCATGGGGTGAAACTAGGAGTTCAAAACCTCATTAAAGGTTTCTTCCTATTCATTTCACAAATCCTAAACATTAGAAATCTATTTTTAATCATGACCTTTGGTTTATTTGCAACACTTTGATTGTTTTCTCCCATTGGGCTCAAGACTTTCAAGTCTCATAATAAGTTAAACTTAAAATCTCAATGTAAGTAGAATTTTGAGGCATACTTCTTCATCTATGAAATTTTTTTGACCAGCTTATCAAGCCTTTGGCTTACTTTATCTACCATGAACAATAAGAGTTCTATGCAACACATCCTCAAATAAGGCTCTGTGTGGAAATAGACCTTTCCAAAGACCTCAAAGAGCCCATTGAGACTCAAGTAGGTAATAATCATTTCATATAGCATGTGCTTTATATTAATCTTCTAAACACTTGTTTTCGGTGTCAAGCTTCAGACCATATGATTATAGAATGCCCTTTAATAGTCCCCACTCCTTTTTTCTATCAAGACAAAAGTGGGTATGATTCAAAACCCCAAAATTCTTATGGGTGGACAACAGTCTCTAATAGGAAGAATAATGTAGTCCGTGGAAATGTCAAACCCCATCCAACTATGTACCGACCTACAGGGGGATAAGATCCTCAATCTCTACTAGTAAATTCCCTACTCCCATGTAATTTAAACCCTCACCTCCTATATCATATTCTACTCAAACGGTCACCCATTTTTTTTCCTCGTCTCCCGCTAATACTATTACATCCTCACAACCCCCTTCAAGGGTGAATGATTTAGATTCCTAGCCTGATGAATTTATAGCCATTGAATCCTCATGCAAGATTAAAATTATCACATCAATAAGCTTGCATTATCTTGTGAATTATTCTATTGTTTTATGCCTTCAAGATGTCAAATTGATGCAATTAATGTTTGAGAAGTGAGTTGCTTGTAGTTATAACAATTATAGAAAATTGCTCCTATTTATTACAATTATATGAAGTTTTTTATATTATGGTCCCTGATTGATTTTACCAATGAAATTTGGTAGAATTAAATGATTGTTTCATGTATTTTTTGATTGTTTTCTATTTATTTATTTTTTACTAAGTGGAAGGTTATGGTAATCATTATTATGATTTCAAATCTATTTTTGTTTTATGTTAATCATATGTTGGTCACTCTTGATTGAATTGTTATATTTTTTTAATGTGATATAGATAAGAATCTATTTCTTTGTATATTACCATCTGAACATTAAGAAGTGAATCTATTTGTAGAAGAGGTGCCTCCTAAGTTACTTGAGCTAGTGGTGAGTATTAATTTTGCAATTTCAAAATTTTAAATATTATTTCTAGCAGCAACTACTAAAACTGCATCACGACACTTTATAAAATTGTATAATTAAATTCATTTATTCTGGGTATAGATTTTTGGTTAATATATAACATTGAAAGGTTAATATGAATCCCAATTAGATATGATATATCAATTTTCAACTAAAGATGTTTATTGAAATTAGTAAGTTTTACCTTCTAATTACCAACAATAGTGGTTAATAACTCGTTCTTCATATTGTAATTGTTGTAGTGGATTATTATTAATAAAATGTATGTTTTTATACTTGTCGTGGTTTATGTTGTGCTTAAACGATGGTTAAATTGACAATATGTTTAAAATAAGATGGTTACATTTTGCTATAACATTTTTTATCTAGAAAGGTTTTATGAAACGTTGTGTTTTAAATTATATCATATTTACAACATTTAATATGTTAGTTTAATTTTTGATACTACAATGTAACATTTATATTTCCTAAAATTAAAAAAATATTGTAGAAAAAAAATTATGCTTTGTTTTTGAGTTCTTAATATGAGAGATATTTTATTGTTAAAAAGTAATGTTGCGTTGTATCACTCTCATGTGCCACTCCAAATTCAATTACAATTTTTTTATTTATAAAATAATAAAATATGATGACAACATGCTATAGAGTTATGCATATACAAAAAAAAATACACATGCTTGTACAAAACTGTCTCACATGAACTTTCATAATTAATCATATCAAATAAATTTAAGTAAAATAGATATATTATGATAAAACTATCACATGCCAAATTATGATCTTGGATGTCAATAAATTTATAAGACAAAAATTTATCTAAATTGATTGAATTCGTAACATTTGAAAACCTATTAAACATATATAAATTTACTCGTGTACAACATCATATTAAAAAACCCATGTTAACTTTGGGTTTCCGGCGTTTAAGTTATTCCAACAATTATTTCACTTATTAAATCATTTTTTTTAATAAACTTTTTTCATTATATAAATTTAAGTCCCAAGTATGCCCTTTCATTCTTTGTCATGGCTTGTATCATAATCTGATTCATGCCATGGAGGAGCACATGGTCTACTCAAACTTGTGTGCAGTTCGAGTCACGAGAACCATGAGTTCACTTATTGAGAAGGGAGTTAGATTAGGATTGCAAGGCATCAAAACCATTGCATCATTTTTTTTCATTTGCACAAAATTTAAGAAAACTTTTTTTGGGCTGTTGGTCACGTCGGTCATCTTTTATGGGTGTGAGGTTTGGGGGAGTAGCATGTCAAATCACAAGTGGAAATAACTTGAAAAAATTCAAAAACACCTTATTACCAGCAATTTTAAAGTCAAATCGACGGTCCCCTATGAGATTCTTTTAGCGGAAGCGGGTTTGTTCCCGCTAGAGGCATCGGCAATTATAAGACTCTTAAGTTACTTTTAAAAAGTGGAAAATATCGCTGAGCATCACTGGCCCAATATGAATGAGCATCACTGGCCCAATATGGGAGAGACTTGACCGTAGGAAAAAGATGTCGATGAAGCAAAACAAAAAGTAGATGGATAAGTGCGACATTAGCTTGCTTGATTGCACTAACAATAAGGAAGAAATAAAAAAGTTTGTATTAGACAAATTTAGCACTGACATGTGGTCAAATCAGAGTAGCAAAAAAAAAGAGCTTTATATTAGAAAGTTCAATCCTTCAAGGGAGCATGGTGAAAAAGAATATATGTGGGTTGCTCTCAGGGGAAAGATAAGGATTTTAGTGGCTCCGCTAAGGACCGGGTCCCATCGTCTTAGATATGAGACAGGGAGGTGGACGATTCCCAAAGAAGAGTGGGCCAAAAGATCATGCATTTTTTGCGACAAAAGGGTGGTTGAAATGGAATGGCATTACATCACTGAGTGTGTTGCATATGCAAATATTTGTGGTCAATTTGATAACAGCGAAAATGTGAACAACGTTAGTGAGTTATTCGAGGAGCCTCGGTTCCTCAATACAACTAATTTATTAGTCAAGATTCATAGCAGAAACTTTGATCTTGAAAAGAGGTTACAAATATCTTAAGGGTTTCTTCTCAAGACCCTTACACTGCTTGATCTTGTGAACATCATTAAAATCTTTCATTCATTCATTCACAACCATGAGTTGTGGAAAGGCTTGCATCACCTCTGAAGATTGTGAGGATATGAACCGAGCACAACATGTCATGTGTTACGATCTCGTTCGTTAGTATTTCATAATAATAAAGGAATTGGAATTCTAATCGAGAATATGAAATAATGAAATAATCACAACATACCATTTATCATCGATCTATTGGCCATGCACCCTAGGCCCGGCCGTACTAGGCATCGCAACAAAGTTGGCTACTGCCCAAGGCAGCAGTGAGCTTACTTTTAATAGCATGATTTTCAAAAATCTTAAATGAATTTTTACACTTTTAACTTATTACATAATATCACGTATCACAATAATGGAAAGAGGTCAAAAATACGTTTACAGGTACAGATTTAAAACAATGTTATGCTTCAATACGATCACCATGTACGCAGGCTTACAATTACAATTGAACTGTGAGAAGGCCCAACTCCATGAGACTGTGAGCGCACCCGAAATGAGTCACGTGTACTGCCTTCAAAAAGGACTTAGCAGAACAAGTTAATTTGATGGCCTAAGGCAAGGATAAATTAAACACCCAAGCTAATTTACAATAAGAAAAACTCTTTAAGGCATTTATGCAAGTAGTTCTTGCTGTCTCGTAAAAGAAAATGTCGTAGTAAATGCAATACTAAGTCTAAAACTTAAATGTCGCTGCCCTTTTTCCTTCATAATGTATTCCAATAAGGGTAGACCAAAAAAGGGTTGAATGAGTTAATAAAGGCAGTTAAGAATGTGTTAATAGACGAAATTATAAAAAACCATCAATATCCATTCATTAAAAAATGAGATAGAAATAAAGGTATCCATTAATATTTATGAGGTTTACTCGAAGAAAAGATTTCAAATTTTTCAAAATTGTTTTGTTATTATTTAGAATATGGAGAATTTCAAACTATTCAATTTTCAATTTTTTTTTTTTTTTATTTTTTTTTTAATTTTTGAATGAAATATATTTATATATTTAATTTAATAGAAATATATAAATAATTCACAAAAAAAAAAAAGGTGGTATTGAGAGTATGTCACAATACACTAGGTAGAGTTTAGGAGCAAAATCAAAAATATCAAAATGTAGGTAATTTTTAGAAATAAGTCACAAAGTTATAAAAAGAGATAACTTTTATGCAGCAAGAGCAAGATCAGACGACGGTAGATCCATATCATCAAGACTCCATTCCGAGTTTGGTAAATCATTGTTTTCTAGAATAGGTTCCTAGCTAGTAACTAGGGCAGTGTTTGTATCATCATTTGTTTGTGTCCGAATGGGCAAGATAGCCAAAGACAGTGTGGATAACTTATCCATCACATCTGCACGGCCTCTAGGTGGCACCCCTCAAGCATATGGGCATGGAGGAGGAGGATCGCCCCAGCGATCTTGCCCAGTAAGAGAAGGAGGTAGCGACTATCACCCTCGCTCCTGCCCAGGAGGGGAGATGTGCTAGTACAGGGTGTCATTGTGAGAGCGGTTCCTAGAAGGGTTACGATGATGCCCACCACGAGGTAGTAGAGACACTCTATCATCCAATCTGAGATCCCTAAGCAGAGAAGGTGGAACTCGAGCCATAACACAAGGAGCATCTTCCCAATGGGAGAGGAGACCCTGAAGATGTCCAAGCTCCATAGCCACTTTATCGCCCTGAACTTGAATCTGTAAAAGAACATTGGAGATGATAGAATATTTGTGCAAAGCAGAAACATTACAATCAGCAGAAGCATGATTAAACACAGATTATTTCTTTCTTTCCAAATCTAGAGGATAATCTCCAATCAAAAGTATGCCAGACTTGTGTGTATTTGAAGGGCATCACAGGTTTGTCTCCAAGGAAGATGTGCTGCCAAAGGAAGAATTTGAGCTGGAAAGGCTTGAAAAGATCATGGATCCAAGTCTAGACCCTTTGAGATTTAAAAAAATACCAGAAAAGATGAGGAAGTGTCTCAAGGTGGCCACACAAGGGGCAAGTAGGCAGGTGGAGTCCAAGTTGAATGAGTTTTCTACCAATAGGTAAGCCTTGGTGTAGTATACACCAAGCAAAATGAAAAATCTTGGACTCCACATAAGCCCCCCAAACAATGTTGAAATGAAATTTCCACGTTTTAATAGATGAGACCAGCCCCTAGCGAGCGTTAAGCTTGTCAACCATGGGTAAATGTAGGGTGAGCCATGCATAGCCAAGCCAAGGAGTGTAATTGCAGAAAGGGATCGCAACATACCATTTTCAGTCCTTCCACCACGGTCAAGTGTAATGGACTGAGATTTTATGGAGCATGAAAGCTGGGATGGCATTGAGGATCTCCTAGTAGGATTTTTTATTCATATGGGAAAACCAAAATTTAGTTTTCGCCTCCTCCCAAGATAGCCAAGAGCGAGAGTGCTTACAGAAGATATCTTGGATGATATGAATTCTTCTGTGATAAAGCTTGAGGGCATTGATCCAAGGGACTTCTACCAGGGGCACTTCATTGTGAGAAAAAATGGGAGACCACCAAAGAGAATGGGAGTTAGCAGAGAGCCTATTACAAAACTTGGAACCATTCTAGAGCAGTCATGGCTTAATATTTTTCCAAGCCTTCTAGATGTTTTTGGCCACAAATGACCTAATGATCTGAACAGGAGACTGGATGAAGAGTAAATTGGGGAAGCCAAGTCCTTTCCAAGCTTTCTTGTCCTTGGGCAAGCTTGAGGAGATATAGTGTTTGAATAACACCTTCCAAGATTCTAGGCCCTCAATAGCCTACACAATCCATTTGGAACATAAGGCAATTCCTTGTCGAGCTATGTCGATGACTCCCATCCCTTCTGCTTCACGTGTGAGGCAGCAATATTCCTAGGCCACCCTATGAAATCCTTTACTTTGTGGGGAATTGGTCCAAAAGAAATCTCTATGAGTAGTTTCTCCAACTTCTAGTAAGATGTTTTGGAAGGTACCCAGCATGACGTGTAGTACACATGGGTGGACGTAAGAATTTTAGAGCAGATTTGAAATTTTCTTGCCAAAGAAATAGACTTGGTCCCCCAATAATCTAGCTTCTTAGCAACTCTATCAATAACATATTGCCACAACAAAGGTGGCAAAGCATCAAAAGCAAATGGGATGCCAAGAAATTTAAACATTTCATCATGTTGAATCTACTTCGAATCGAATTTAGCAGCCTACGTTGGCGGAGAGAGGTATGATTGTCTATAGTAACGAGTTTTCTACCATTGAATGTTGGAACCAAAGGCCAGATGGAAGGTGTCAAGACATTGTAAGACATTGTCCATATTGGCTTCATCTTCTATATCTATAAAGCTATATTTAAAATTAAATTAAATTTTTGAATAAAATATTTAATTTATATTTTAATAAATATACTATTTTTTTTTAAGATGATGATAAAAAATCCAAGTTTAATATTAATGTAGTTTTAAAAATTTATATTTAAATATATAATGTTTTTTTTTTCAATATTTATACGAAAAGAAAAAATTGTGTGAGATTTATTTAACGAACAATTCTAATATTTTATAATGTATGATATAGATACATAAAAATTTAAATGTTTACTTGACTTTACATTGAAATAGAAATGGAATAATTTGTTTGACTACGTAAAATTATATTCACGACAAGTGCAAGTGATTAAAGGAAGAAGATATTATGTAAATAAATGATAACTAAAATTATGTCGTGTATTCAAGTGAAAAAATATCGAATGATAAATTTATTATATTAACTCTTCATTATGATTATTTCTTATTTTTAATATAATTGTGTATATGAACAAGTCTAGTAATTTATGTGTCCTACCAAAGTTAATACAATACTTCAAAGTGAAAGTTAGATTATGAAAATCATTTGGAAGTGAAATTGAAAAAAATATATGAAATTGAAGAGGGGGTAAGTTTTGTGTTTGTTTCTTTTTAAATATTGTGTAAATATATCATAAAATGGCATAATACATTTATGAAAAAGGTGATTTTAATACTAACATGACATATTCAGAAGTGTAATGCAATAAAAATATGGTTTGTAAAATTTAAGAAAGATAAATTATTTTATGTATTAATTAATTTAAGTTGTAAGTTGTTATACACTTATAATGTTATGTTATATATAAGTTTACATAGATTTTATTAAATTATATTAATATTTATCAAATATTAATATAATATAGTATAGTATATGATTGTCATAGAAATATTGTACATATATATTATATTTATATTTGATCATATTAATATGAAGAAATTATTTTTTAAGAAAAATAAAACGTTGTAAATTATTTATTTTTAAGAAATGGAAGGTGGTAGAGGTTATTTCTGATACAGTGTGTAAGATGTTTTCAAAGATTTTAAGGGATGTCGAGCTACCCTGATCAAACCCCTCACTACTGGTTTTTTTTTTTAAGCAAATTTTTCTATTTTTTTTTTCATTTTGTTATTGATCATGAATTTTGTTATAATTTTCTTATAAATGCTAATTTTTAGTGAAAATTTAGTGCTTTTCAGGTTGATCTATGTTATACAACATGACATAAAAAATTTCTCGGTATTTACTTTTTATCCCCCTGTTTAGTCCAATGTGTTGAAGCCTCTAATTCATCATTGTTCTATTTTGTGGGAGTTGAGCATTCACGTAATGGTCGATGGTCTTCATAGAGTTTATTATCTTGATGGAGTTCTCCTTCCCTGTGCATTAGAGACACAACACCAAGATCAATTTCCTAAGAGTATGTCCAATAGATCTTCTTCACAATTTGAGATTATGCATAGTCACTTGATGGTTTTTCCTACTCCTTCATTCAATGGAGTTAAGTATACACTTACATTTATTGATAATTTATTGAGGTGTACTTGGGTTTATTTTCTCAAGTATAAGAGTGAAGTTTTTTCACACTTTAAAGTATTCAAGGCTTTGGTCAAGAATCAATCTTATAGTTTCATAAATAAAATTCACATTGATAATGGAGAGATTACTTCAGTAAAGAGTTTACTATCTCATGGTATTGTTCATCAACATTTTATTCCTCACACTCCACAATAGAATGGCCTAGCAGAAAGGAAGAACCAAGCTTTAAAAGAGATGGTTAACTGTATGATGTATTCTCAAGATTTACCCCCTATATTTTGGATAGAAGTAGTTAATTATGTAAACTACATTCAAAATCACACACCACACAAAGCATTTGAGCATTTGACTCCAGAGGAGGCTTGGTCTATAACAAAGCCTAATGTCTCATTTTTTTGACTTTTTGGGAGCCATGCTTGGGCTTTTATACCAAAAAAGAAAATGTAAGACTTCGATAAGAAGATCGAACCCTTTATCTTTATAGGGTATTATGATGACATGTGAGATTATCGACTTTTAGATCCTGATACTCATGATGTTCTGTTTAGAACACATGTTTGGTTTGATGAACATTTCTCTTCTCATGATTCTTCATCTTCTCCCATGTCTTCTTTTTATTTACTCTAATCCAATGATGATTCTTCACTTTATCTTGAGAATCCCTTCTTTGAGGAGCCAATTCAGGAGGCCACTGAGTAGGTTATGGATGTATACTTAGATAAGGATAGTGTTCTCACTATGCCTAAATGGGTTCATACTACAGTTTCTAAGGCAACACCTTTCATACAGGATCTTCCACCTACTAGACATCATTATGCACATTATCCAAACTCTAAACATTTATGTCAAGAATTTTCTAAGGATCCACAATATTTTTCACATGATCATGGGATATAGGAGTGGGATGATGCAATGATAGATGAGTATTATTCTTTGATGAAGAATCATATTTGGGATCTCATATCTCTTCCTAAGAGAAGCATGTTGGTTAGATGTAAGTGGATATATTGAACCAAATATGCAACTAATGCCTCCATTGATAAGTATAAATCTCATCTTATAGAAAAGAGTTTCTCGCAAGTCAAAGGTATTTATTACTCTAAGAATTTTGCCCATGCTTCCAAGATGGATTTTGTGCACGTTATCCTTTCTCTTGTTGCATCATAGGGTTGGCCAGTGTACAAGATGTATGTAAAGAGTGCCATCTTGCATGGATATATTTTGGATGAAATCTACATGGAGCAACTTGTTGGGTTTATTCATAATTTAGCTATTGTTTTTAGACTCTGATGCTCTCTATGCATTCTCAAATAGGCCCCTTGGGCTTGGTATAAGAAGATGGATTATTTTCTTCTATCTAGTAGATTTTTTCATTACCACTCAGATCCTACAATACATATACAGCATGTTGGATAGGACATTGTTATACTTTAATTATATGTTGATTATCTACTTCTTATTGGGAGTTTTTCCCATATTCAGACTATTCAAAGAACTCTTTCCATGTAGTTTGATATGATAGATCTTGGTATTTTTTACTTTTTCCTTGGTTTGAAAACTCTTTAGTCAAATTCAGAGATTTATTTGAGTCAACAAAAGTACACACATGATCTTATTCAAAAATTTGGTATGGTTGATTGCAAGCCAATTCCCTCTTCTTTATAGTCTAGATCACTCTTACTTCCACCTACACCACTTCTCTTTATGATCCTAAAATGTATAGACAGTTGGTTTGAAGTCTCATGTACTTAACCTATACTCTCCCTCAATATTTTCTTTTCAATTGGAATTGTGTCTTAGTTTGAACCTAATCCTCATGATAGTAATTGGTAGGTTGTTGAAAATATTTTACAATATATGTAGGGAACCTCCCACTTTATATTACACTTCACTAGAGGTTCTACTCAGTTGGTTCGTTATATTGATTTAGATTAGGCAGGTTTTATTAATGAAATGTGTTCCACTTCTGGCTACCTTTTTTGTCTTGGTTCTCCTCCCGTTGCTTAGGCATGTAATAATCAGTAGGTTATTCTTCTTTCATATACATAGGTATAGTACATGGAAAAAATCATAATGATTCAACATGGTCTTTGGCTCTGATAATTATTAATATATTTTGGCTTCACATAGGATTCACCTGCTATACTTTGGTGTGAAAACTAAAGTGCAATTAATATTTCTCGTAAACTTGATGAGCACCAATGGACTAAGCATATTGAGATTCACAATCACTTCATTAATCAGCACATTTAGGATAAATTTACTTAATTGGAGTACATTCTAACTTAACAACATGTTACTGACATATTTATAAAACCTTTTACACCACTTTGTTACCTTGAGTTGCATGGCATGCTTGGTGTTTCAGAAGTTGCCCTAGGGGGTTTTTATGAGGACATCTTCCTTATTCATTTCTTCATGGATATATTGCACATAAGTACCTAATCAAGGCTTGTTGTTGAGACTCATATTGTGGATATCCCACTTTATTTTTAGCACCTAGATTCACTTGGGGGTGGGGGCGGGGGAGAGGTGTATTAAAGTAGGTTATTTATCTTTTCCCATGTTCCCTAGGTGATTTATGTAATTAAGTATTATTTCTTTCCCACCCACTTAAATGTGGATATTAAATGTTTTCTATTTAGGTATAGTGGTTTTCCATCCCTAGATTATCTCTTAGTTTAATCTTATGACTATGATTGATCTTCTTTGCTTATATATTCAAGGTAATTTAATTATACTTGTATGAATCTTTCTGTAGATATATTATTTAATATTGTTTTTTTTTCTACATATCAATTTATAATTCTATGCTTTCAGATTCTTCTTATGATGTTTTATTGTTAATAGGCTTGGAACATTTTATATTTTGTTCCTTTCAGATTCTATAACATAGCATCATTCGGTACCATCCAAAGTCTACCAAATTCTAGGCACATCCATAAACTCATATCTCGATCCAAGTGACTCATAGTCCACTTTTCCACATTTCTTATTTTTTCAATCTAGTCTTAATCTTGTACAATATAATAAAAATCTATCTTAATCCTCTTAGTATTTCTATAAATATAAAGTGTAATTTTAAAATCATATTATGCCTTTTACATTCAAATTTATGTGAAAGGAATGAAAATCAGATTGTTCAAAGCCACAAAGATCTATAGTGTAAGTATAACATTACATTCATAATAATAATAATTTGAAATCAATTTAATAGCATAGACTTATAGATAGATATGCAAAACAAAATACCAACAATATCATATATTATATCTCCAAATTTTGTCAAATACAATGAATGTGCCTTGCATTTATGGGCAAGGAAGATCAATTCTAACTAAGAGATCAAGCTAAGTGATCAATCATAACTAAGAGATAAAGCTAGGTGATCAAACCTAAGACTAAGAGATAACTATCCCTAAATGATAGAAATATTTAAAAAATTCTCCATAATATCTAAGAGATAAATACGTAATATCTCATAATATCTAAAATAAGATAAATGAAACATCTAAACATAAGTGGGTGGGAATAACTAAATAAATCACCTAAGTGAACATGAGCTAAGGTAAACAACTTACTCTAAAACCCCCTTCAAGTGAAGATAGGGACTAAAAATAAAGTGGCATATCCATAGTATGAGTCCCAACAACAAGGCTTGATCAGGTATACATGTAAAATATATCCATGAAGAAATGAAGAAATAAGATGTCCTTTTGAACATCCCCTAAGTAAAACGTTTGAAACCCCAATCATACCATGTAATTAAAAGTAATGAGGTAATGTAAAAGGCTTCATAAAGATGTTCACAACTTGTTGTTGAGTCAGAATTTACTGCAAGCGAAGAACTCTATTATAAATGTGTTGATGAATGAAGTGCATGTGAATCTCAATATGCTTGGTCCACTGGTGTTTAACAAGGTTGTAAATTTAAATTTTAATTTTATTGTCATGCCAAAGTACAATAAGTGAATCCTATGCGAATCCAAACTCTATCAATAACTATCAGAGCCAAAGAACTTGTTGACTTACTATGACAACTACCCTATACTCTACCTCTATATATAAAAGTGAAATAGATTGTTGCTTCTTGTAAGCCCAAGCAAATAGAAAATAACTAAGACAAAAAAATGTATCCATCAATCTATTCCAACACCTAGTTTCTACATGACCAATCCCCCCACAAGAAGAGCATGAAAGGATAGACTTATTCTTGGATTTAGAAGACTTGTTGGGTTTAAAGTTATTGCCTTTGGGTTTAGTAGCACTTTGAAATGGAGTGGTTTTGGGTGTATTATTTTATTTTCCATTTCCCTTAGGATGAGGTGCTAATTAGGCCATTTGAGAGGTGGAAATGCAAGGTTAGACAATTTGGATTCTTCCCTAATAAGTCTTTCACAAAACAAGTCTAAATCAAGCATTTTGAATGTGGCACTAAAGAATCTATGCTAGAGAAAAAGGTATACACAAAGATTTGGAATGGACCTTTCAAGTTATAAATAATTAGGTAAACACACTCTTAATATTTCTTATCTCTTCTTCTCCCCTTAAATTGTGTCAACAAGTGCTTAAACTTAGTAAGATAGTCTCCAATAGATGAAAAATACTTAAGATTGAGAGAAGTGATCTCTACTTCAAGTTACATGGCTCTCATATGATACATCTTACCAAATAAACACTTCAATCTTGCCCATATTTTAAAAGAAGATTCACATCTTTCCAAATGAAATAAAAGACGATTACTTACATAAGTTTTTATCAAACCCATACATTCATCAAATTTAAATTGGTGCTAAAAAATTTTATATTATCTAGTGAACATTGTGTTTTATTTATTAAGGCCCATAATCCTTTGTGGGTCTATATGAGTGGTAATTATGTATTGTTAATGGCTCACACTAATCTAATGTAGAAGAAGAAGCCATTTTAAGAAATCACCAAAGTGAAAGAGAATTAAAAAAGGGTGCACAAATCAACACTGAGACAACCTTCCAAAATATTTTGTATTGAACCCCCCCCATAAAATTTTGTACTTTATATTTTAGTGTGTTTTACAAAATAAATGATATTGATAGATCAAGTATTAAAAAACATACACTTCTAAAATAATATTACTCGATTTTGAGTTACCAATCAAAAGATATAGTTTTTACAATTTTTCTTGTCATAAATGGGTTAAAAAATATTAAATGCTAGGGAGAAATAATTCTTGGAGAAATTATAAAAAAATCAAGGTCTAAAGTTAATCTGCCACTATTATAAATTAAAAATTAATTCCCCTCTATGTGACCATACCATATGACCAAGGGGCTACTATAGTTTTAGTAGAACATCACATTCATAAAAATAATCATCTAAAAGCAATTTAATAACATAGACTTACAGATAAATATGCAAAACAAAAGTGTTGTAATATTGTATATTATATTATCAAAGCTTGTCAAATACAATGAATGTGCCTTGTATATATAGACAATGTAGATCAATCCTAACTAAGAGATCAAGTTAAGTGATCAATCATAACTAAGAGACCAAGCTAAGTGATCAAACCTAGGACTAAGAGGTAACTATCTCTAAATGATAGAAATAACTAGAAAATATACCCATAATATCTAAGAGATAAATATGTAATATCGCATAATATATAAAATAAGATAAATAAAATATACACACATAAGTGTATGGGAATAACTAAATAAATAGAAAAATAAAGCACCTAGGTGAACATGAGATAAAGTAAACAACCTACTCTAATATTGTGTTTATTGTTATACATCATATAATCTGCATCAATACTTTAGTTTTATCTTATTAGATCATATTAAATAAAAAATAAGTTAAAATAAGTAGAAAAATATAGGGGTAGGTATGGATAATTAATCACCTGTGGTGGAGACTAAAATGGTGATTTTGGTGAGGTAGCTACTATGTACTAAAACCTTTGGTATGAAGGGGAATATGGTGGTGTAGATTGATATACAACCATGATAGCTTGTTTAGACATGAAAAAGGTAACACTAGAGGATGGTGGCTATAATATTTGATTCTTCATTTCATGCATTTTCAAACTATTCTTCTAAATCCTCTTTTTTTGGTGTTGCGATGTTGGCTACATGACCTTACTTCCAATCCCCATTAGGTGTGTGTGGCATTCCTCCCCTAGGAGTGGGTGATGTCTTCTCCTAATCTAAGAGGATCTGGGCCACTAGATCTTACCTTCATTCATTGGTGTTCCATATATAGCCTCACTCTAATGTCATTAGCATCAACATTAGTTTCCATACCAATGTGCCAATCCACAAGATCAAACTCAACTTTTATACTATAGAATAACTCCTATAATGTCAATATTATCGACAACAGCTCATCAATAATGATAGTTAGTGATGTCAGAGTATTCATCGGTTATGAAGTGGTTGTTACCAACTTTTGTAATGGTTAAATAAATGCTACATATCCTCCATTTTAATTAATATAATTTCCATTATTTGTATTTAGTTATGTATATAAGAATAAAATTAACAAGAAAATAGACACCACACATCTGATCTCTTAGAAATTGTAAAAAAAATAACATAATACAGTTTTATATTAGATTTACTCATTGGTAGTCCATTATATTCTCTAATTATCTTCTTATTTAATACATTTCACCTGCATATTCTCTATCATTTATACCTCTTAAATCCATTTAAGTAGGTTGTCTATTGAGTCTCCTCCTAAGCCCCAAATTAGTGGTATCATAGCATAAACACTTCATATCATTTTTTAGTGGTATCATGGTGTATATAAACTCCATGTCTATTTGTATTCCCTCTTATATGATATTTGATCACAATAAATTATGGCTTGAGACATGTGACCCTTCATCATAACTTCCTTCACATCCTCAAATGGGAGACATCTTCAACAATGTCAACTTTTAAAAATGTTCTATAAAATGATTAAGGGTTCATTTTTAAAACAACAAGAAAATTTAGAATAACATCATGCACATGAACAAGAAAGTATCATTTATCATATCTAATTAATTCTCAAATAATAAACTCCTTCCAACACCTCTTATTTTCATTAGCCATTTGGTGGTCAAATGCTCTACAAGGCACAATTCAATTTAGACATCCTTATGTTGGAAGACAAAATAGATGAAAATGTACTATATAGCTAGACTAACTTAATATGTTCATATTATGTGATTAATCATTTCTGTAACCAAGAATAAATTACACTCACTCTTCTAAAATTTTATTTTTCTATAAAGAAATGGTGGGAAAATTACTACACTTCATGCTAAAATCATGAATATGAAGTTAACTTATACACATCTATAGACACATGGAATGGTGTTGTAGAAGCACTTAGATAAAACTATTATTATTTTGGCAATTATGATGACCAATACATGAAGTTATCTCAATTGTGACAAGGCAAAGAACAATTTGTGTAGTAATACACATATATCTTTCATACTTTGATGTTTAAACATGGGATTCAATATTTAGAAAAAAATCTTGTATTTAAGTATAGGTCAAGATTGAGACCACATATCCAATAAAATATGGATTTATTATAGATCTCTTCAATCAGAGAAGCCTACATATTTTCTTTCAAGTTTGAAGTAAAGGCCAAGGTCAAGACTAAGACAGAAGATTCTAAATCTCATACCAAGTAGCAGTCTAAATCTTCCAAGTAGAATTCCAAATCATGAAATGATTCCAAACACCCTCTACAAAATAATCGACACTCATCAAATGACTAGAATCAATAGTCTAATACTGGCAAGTAGTGTTCATTTCACAAGTCTAGTAGTCATTCCAATGAGGAGTAAAATGTTGGGAATAATTTACTTAAATAGTTTGAGGCAACCATTAAAAACACTACATCATTATAAAATGATGACCATATCATGGAATCTACACCTAACACCATGGTGGGTACTGTAAACATCTCTACTACCCCTAAAAAAATAGAAGAAGCAAAAATATTGTTCCATTATTAGATGTGGATCAATGCTCAACTAGTACACTTCATCATTTATAATGAAATTGAAAAGAACCTAATTTATCCTAAAATATTTCATAGATTTAAATTTCCATTGATGCCTCAACCATAACCATACTTTATTGGATGGTTCAATGCAGGATCTGAGAAACACATCACTCAATAGTGTCAATTGGTGTACAGTATTGAGCCTTTTTAAGATATAATCCTTTGTGACATCAGTCCATTAGATGTGTGTGATTTTTTACTTGGTCAACCATATATTTAAAATCAACATGCAGTATATGAGTAAAATCCTAAAAATGTTATCATATATATTGGTGATTATAGATACTGCATACCAGAAGTAGTTCTTAAGCTTTCACTTATTAATGCTAAAAAAGTAAGAAGATAGTCATGTCTAGTAAGAAGTTTATGTGTTTGATGGTGAGATCTTAATTTAAGAATTCCTTCCCATGTTAATCCATACCATGGTTACTCCAACAATAGAAATAGAGACCTCAGAGTAAAACCACAAGTTGGAAGAATACAAGTATTTCTTTCAATCACAAAAGGAAGTGCCTACATGTTGGTGAAATATTTGGCACTTTGATAAATCTAACATTTCACAATAGTGAAGGAGACAAAAATTCTATCATCTATTTAGAGGGGAATTTCCCTTTATTGAAAATTGGAAAAATAGAAACAAACCTATTCACAATATTTATAGGTTGAATGAAGTATTGAGTTTTACTCTTTTCAGTGAAAAAAAAGGAAGGGAGATGAAAGGTCACACATGAATGAGAAAACACATATTTCATCCTATAAATAAGACAAAGGAATTATAGAAAAGTAACATGCTTGTTTGAGAATAAACAAGTATTGATTGAATTGAAATATATATATATATATATATATATATATATATATATATAATGCTAGACACAAAGTTCCAGAATTTCCATTGCATTCCTCATTGAAAGAATGAACACAAAGTTTTTTCTTCTTTCCTTTCAAATAAAATTATAGTAAGTATCAAATGACCCTAGTACAATTCTCATTTCTGTCAGGGGATCTGGCTCTACCAATTAGAGCACATATGATTACTTCTCGTATTAGAAATTAAACACAGAATTATACCAGAATGATAAAGTAGCTAGAAACTTGAGACAGCAAAGAATTTGAGAGACAATACACACTCTTGTATTAAATATTACTAGAAGAAAATACAATAAGGAAGATGCCACTTCTTCCTCCACCTCAAAGGCTTGCCACACCTCAAGACCTTCTTCCCTCTCTCTCTTGCTCAACACAACAACTCTAAAGCCTGAGTTGCTATCCCTCCTTGAATGCTTCAGCTAATCTCCTTGACCTTGCTAGCTTCAATGCTTTTACTTGCCTTAGAATTGATTACAATACATGCCTTATGGGTCTTTAAATAGGATCCCATGCTTACAAAAATAGAACTCTAGTTACAATAATTAGACACGCAGCTCGTGACTATAATTAGTCATTTGACATGCAAACACTCGCTTCACTTAATTGACTGTTCATCAACAGCAGTTCGGGAAATACATAGGCGACCAACACCGG
Organism: Torreya grandis; assembly: GCA_037957365.1. Taxonomy (NCBI): domain Eukaryota; kingdom Viridiplantae; phylum Streptophyta; class Pinopsida; order Cupressales; family Taxaceae; genus Torreya; species Torreya grandis. The sequence goes on from JARHVA010000003.1 coordinate 10,783,638, forward strand.
TCCCTGCTTGTCTAGTGCTGTCGATATCGGTCGACTCTCTATCATCGCCAGTCTCCTTCTCCACTGCATCTGACCGACGTCGATCATACTGCTGACATCAGTGGCTCTGGTTCTTCAGCATCCTTCCTTGTGTCTACAAACAGTTGAAGCTTTTAGCTCCACACCTTAACAATCTCCCACTTGGAGATAAACAGCTGCAACTTATACCTGTACCTATACACCATCTATTTGTTCCTTAGGCTCTATATCCCTCTTCAATGTCACTCTTGAAGATCAACCACCACACAAACCTGTGATGCTATACATGTGTCTTATGCCACAAGAATTTTGCTGCTCCCAAATTCTTCATGACACACTTCTGAACCAACTCTACCCTTAGCTCAAAAAACTCCCTGTATATGAAACCCTGCAACAAGTAACACAATACAATAACAGGATAATGTAGCTAATATTATCCAACCTGGTAAAGATAAAATACAATGGTCAAACCTCCATTGCCTGCAGCCTAAACAAGACCATATACCATAGCCTTCTGTCTCATGTGTCCATCCACTCTCTTCTCTAAAACGGGAATCCATCCCTCTATCCAGTGCTTACTTCCAGCTGACAACACTACCAACAAATACCTGTTTGGTTCTACTCAAGGACTTACACTCCTCATCCATGCCAAGCTCCCACTGTTTCTGGATTCTACCTGCATTGCTTCTTCCATCTTCCTAGTTCATGACTATCAGTAAGCAATATAAAGAAGGTGAACAATGAATATGAGGTTCACATACCTTTCCTGACCTCCACATGGGTGTTTGAGACTTATTGATTCACCCAACATCCGTTCCAGTGACCAATCTCGACCATCTCCCAGTCTGCTCATGACTGATGTCGGTTCCCTGCACTGACCCTGACTACCGACGTCATTTCCCTGGTCGACGCCAGTGTCCCTCCTGTCGACATCGGTCCTTATGACCGACGTCGGACTTCTCCTGCCCGACCTACCGACCCTGCTGGTCTGCACATGACCGATGTCGGTATCTGGATGACTGACGTCGGTGCCAAGCGATCGACATCGGTGTCTGTGTGTTCCTGTAAGTGATGAAATTTTCATCCACGAGCTCTTCTTAGATCAAACCTCTGTCCATGCTGCCCTGCTCAGATTTATTCAGCCCCTGTGACTGATCTCTGTCCTTCATCTCCTCCATAAACACCAAGGCTTCTTTGTTCCTGTCAAAAGCATCAAATTTCCTCTTTTTGTAATGAACTCTATCTATGCTTTCCGAATTTGAACACATACCTTTTGAATCAAGAACTTCCATTCCCTTCTTATTCATGTGACCAAGCCTATTAGGCCACATCTTCGAATCTACACCAGAAGTAGAATCAGTAATACAAGTAGGTAGATAAAGAGTACCTACTTTCTTACCTCTTGCTAGAACAAGTGCTCCCTTGGTAACCTTCCAAGAGTCCGCTGTGAGGGTTATTGTGCATCCCTCATCTCCCAACCTTCCTACAGAAATCAGACTCTGCTTCAGAATTGGAACATGCATGACCTCTTTCAACACCCATGTGTTGTCAATCTGCAATCTCAGCTACACTTTCCCTTTGCCAACTATCTAACAAGGCGTACCATCCCCTAAATAGAGCACTCCAAAGTCTCCCTGTTCATACTCATAGAACAAATCTCTGTTTGGGGATGCATGAAAAGATGCACCAGAATCTAAAATCCATGATCCTACCTGACCATCCAAAGAAAGTATGAGAGCATCCTGTACCACAATATTTGCATCCTTTGCTTCTTCAGTACTTGCATGTTGATTCTCTTTATCTCTCAACCAACACTCCTTCTTTGTATGTCCTTTCTTTCCACAAAACCAGCAGGTAATACCTTTGGACTCGAATCTCCTTCCCGACCTTGATTTCCCTTGCTCAACCTTCTCCCTTTGCCATCCCCTGCTTTCTGCACTTAGAGTATTTCCTGATGATTCACCTGTGCTTCTCCTACGTATTTCCTCATTCAAGATCACACTCACAACATCATCAACTTTTAAGATTTTAGAAGCAGATGTAGAATTACTTACTGCCATAACCAAACCGTCCCAACTTTTAGGCAAAGAACATAAAATCAAGAGAGCCTTTACCTCATCATCAAAAACAATATTGACTGAAGCTAATTGGTTTACCAAACCATGGAAATCACTGAGATGAGTATGTACCGATCCACCTTCTTCCATTTGCAAAGTAAAAAGCTGCTTCATAAGATATACCTTATTAGAAGCCGAGGGATTTTCGTATAAATTTGCCAAGGACTTTATCAACTCTTCTATTGTCTTGCACTGTGATAAGCTGGAAATCACAGATGATGCAAGGCTCAACCTTATGGAACCGAGAGCCTTCCGATCAAGAACGTTCCATTCTTCATCCTTCATATCTGTGGGCTTGCATGCGACCCCACCCAATGGTAAGTACAAATCCTTCTGATACAGATAGTCCTCAATCTGCATCCTCCAATGTTGATAATTCTTGCCGTTAAACTTCTCCATTCGTAGCCTACTTTCTTCTGCCATTGCTGAAGTCCTACTCAATCAGAAAACCCTGTGAATGACCTGTAATAAAAAACAATACCCTGCTTCCTACAAACCATAGCTCTAATACCACTTGTCAGGATATCTGGCTCTACCAATTAGAGCACATATGATTACTTCTCGTATTAGCAATTAAACACGGAATTATACCAGAATGATAAAGTAGCTAGAAACTTGAGACAGCAAAGAATTTGAGAGACAATACACACTCTTGTATTAAATATTACTAGAAGAAAATACAATAAGGAAGATGCCACTTCTTCCTCCACCTCAAAGGCTTGCCACACCTCAAGACCTTCTTCCCTCTCTCTCTTGCTCAACACAACAACTCTAAGGCCTGAGTTGCTATCCCTTCTTGAATGCTTCAGCTGATCTCCTTGACCTTGCTAGCTTCAATGCTTTTACTTGCCTTAGAATTGATTATAATACATGCCTTATGGGTCTTTAAATAGGATCCCATGCTTACAAAAATAGAACTCTAGTTACAATAATTAGACACGCAGCTCGTGACTATAATTAGTCATTTGACATGCAAACACTCGCTTTACTTAACTGACTGTTCGTCAACAGCAGTTTGGGAAATACATAGGCGACCGATGCCGGTCCCTGCTTGTCTGGTGCTGTCGACATCGGCCGACTCCCTACCGTCGCCGGTCTCCTTCTCCACTGCATCTGACCGACGTCGGTCATACTGCCGACGCCGATGGCTCTGGTTCTTCAGCATCCTTCCTTGTGTCTACAAACAGTTGAAGCTTTTAGCTCCACACCTTAACAATTTCACCTATTTATAGAGATATGATGGAATGGGTTGACCCTTTTCATTTTAATGTTACCCTTAATATTCTAAGCTTTTAAAGAGTTTTGGGAAAGGGCCAGGTACTGACACTATTATATGAATAGTTATTTCATCTAAATCAACAATTTGAGGCTCAAGAACCGACAAGGTGTTAGGAACAAGTGCATTGGTAGATTCATTGAAACAAAACACATCATGAATTAAGATGTTTCAAGAACAGGTGCGTTGGTTGATTTAGTGAAACAAAGCATGTCAAGAACTGAAGAAGTTCTGAGAACCACTTAATCAACCATATCGATGAAATAAGACCCATTAGGAATTGGTGACTCAGAAGGAACAAATGTACCTGTCAAAAATATTGACACACTTGGGAACTCATATTTGGGACTCAAATTGAAATTTTTTGACTATTTTTTAATATTAAAAATTCATTGTTTCAACTTGGTCTGCACAATGGAGAAAGAATTGGGAAATTTTGGAGACTTTAATTTTTTATGATAATAGGTAGCTCTAATTTGGGTCTTGAACTATAATATTCAAAAGAGAACTCTAGAATTTTAGGTTCCACAGACTAGGTACTTATCTAGTGAGCCATGGAATTGACTCAAAATAACTAGAACAAGAAAGGAAATAGGAAAGATTGGTAGGAAAGGAAACACATGATAGGAATGAAATACATGACACACAACATGAAAATAAACACATAATAAAAACATAAATCATGTATAGGGAATGATAGGTAATAACCTAAATTCACTATTTATAGTACTTCAGATATTACCCATTATAGGGTAGCAAAAGATGAATTCCATCTCGATATGTCAAGTAGCATCTATTATTTCCATAGAAATGGTGAATACTGAAAGGCCCCATCCATAGGGAGTCAAACTTCCCATGAAACCCATAAGTTATCTTTTTTGTCCCAAAATAAGACCAAGTCACCAACTTAAAAATCTTTTCATCTTGCCTTCTGATCAAATAATTCTTTCACTTTATTAAAATGAGATGTGATCCTGTCAATTACCATTATTCACTCTTCTTCCAATCTAGCCAAGTACATGATCCTTTTCTCTAATGCATACTTAAATTGATCATCCTCTATTGTTTGAGCTAATTGTAGATTTGGTAAATCTAGAGAGATGGGAATAATCTTATCTATGTCATATAATACTTGGAAAGGAGACATTTTAATTGCTTTTTTAGGAGTTATACAGTTGACCTATAGCGAGTCATATAGTTTATTATGTCAATTCATTTTATTTTTATCCACCAAATTTGGAATAATAGTTGTGATGTTCTTGTTACAATATTTTTCTTGGCCATTACCCTAAAGGTAATAATTAGAAGAGGGTGTTACTAAGATTCCATTACCATATCATAAACTAATAAGTTTAGTCGAAGAAAAATTTGAGGTGTTATCCATGATAATATTTTTTGGAACCCCAAACTTGAACAGGATATTTTTTTGATGAAATTACAAACAACTTCAGAAGTGGTAGACCTTACTAAAATTTCATACACCCACTTCACGAAGTAATTAGTTGTCTCAAGACATGAGTGTGTTTAGTTCTAGAATGTGGGTTGAAGGTGCCAAATAAATCCAAACCCAATTATTGAAAAGGCTCCTTGATGACCATGGGGAGGAAGGGCAATGTTACAGGTTTAGGTCATCCAATAAAGTAAGAAAGCCTCACGTTTTGTAACCCATTCTTATGTTTCCTTGAATAATTCTAGCTATTAGTTATAAGCTTGTAATATTTTTAAAGTTACAACAAAAAATGAGAAGTGTCTATCACAAGCTTGATCATGGGAAGCCTCCATCAATATCTTTTGTTGTTCATTATCCACACATCTCAAGAAGGTACCATCAAGGGATTTATTGAAGAGAGTGTTTTCCCAAATTACATATTTGGTTGATCTCAATCTAAGTGTCAATTTTATTTTGAGATTTAGATGGTTAGGACATTCTTCGTATGATAGTAAAGTATGCAATGTAAGAATACCATTCTTCAAGAGAGTCAACAAATACCACCAATAGTAGCTTTTATATTTTATCTTCTCTTTAAGAATCAACCCTATTAATAATCAACTAACAAAGACCTTGCCCTCTCACCAACTTGGTGGGTTTAATATCAAAATCATATTCTTGTACCTTATTAATCCATCCTCCTCTTTTTGATCTGAATTATTGTTGAGTCAAAATTAATTTAACAACTGGGTCTGAGACCATCATGGTTGTGTGAGAATTCAAGATATAAAACCTAAAATATTTTACAAATTTGACCAACCAAATAATATTTGAGATCATGGTCTTTCAATCCATATCTCATGAAAGTAATTGGAGATTCAATGCCCACTTCATTATTGTGTACCAAGATGGTTGATAATATGTATTCAAAAGAGTAGTAATATACAATAAAATATATCTAAAAATCCAGGCAAGTTAAGACATGTGCTTTAGCAATGACCTCTTTGATCTCATTTAAATCCTTCTTTACATCATTGTTCCATTTTAAATAATTTTGAACTCGCATCATTTGAACAATATGCCTTGTTAGTTCCATAAAATCATGAACAGATCTTCTAAAAAAAATACCTTATCAAAGAATGAGGGTGTGCTCGATTTACTAGTAGGTAGAGACAAATTTTGGATTGATTTTACCCTTTCTGAAATAATTTTGGCACATTCCTTAAAGACCACATGTCCTAGGAATTTACATTTGGTCATTACGAAGATGAACTTCTTCATATTCATATATGTGTCATTTCAAAGGCCATTTTCAGATGTTCATAGTGATCTTATTTTTTCTTTGAGAAGATTATGAGGTCATCAAGATAGATCACTGTGATTTTATTCTTTAAAATGCTAAAGGATAAATCCATTGATTTTTGTAATGTAGCTATTGCATTGACAAGACTAAAGGATATTTTTTTGTATGCAAACATTCCCCAAGGGGTGGCGAATGTTGTCTTATATTTTTCTTTTAGAGCAACTTCAACATGGTTATATTTGGATAAACTATCTAACATAGACATCATTTTAGAACCCATGATAGCTTGCAAGATCTGGTCCATGATTGGAAGAGGGTAATTATCTTTGAATGGGGCTTGATTTAAATTGTGAAAATACACACAAATTGAATCCTGACCTCTCCATTCTTCTTTCTAATAAGCATGATGTTGGCTACTCATTTCTAATGATGAATAGGGAAGATAATTCTTGCATCTAGGATTTTATTTATTTCTTCATATATATTCCCTACAATCTTGGACTTGTAGTGCCTCATATTTTGCCTAAATGGATTGAAGTCTAGTTTCAAAGGAATATTATGTTACCTACTTTTATGTATTAAAGACTTCATATTGATATATCACCAAGTGAAAATGTCTCTATACAATTTGAACAAAGTCATGGACCTCATGCACTCTTATTTGGGACAACATTTCCCAATGTTTACATATCACAACTCTTCCTCTATACCAATGTTTGCTTTCTCATGATCAGGTGACTGTCAAGGTTCTTCTTAAATATTTATTTTTATGTACCTATCATGTTTATCAAATATTTACTTTAATGAATCTAAATCTCTAGGTATCTTGTTTCCTTTTAGTTAAATTAGATTATCATCTGATTTATTAGATTTAGCATTAGATGATTCTTCAGCTTCCATGACTTTTTTATCTAGCGATGAAGGTTCCATGTATGTTGATAGGCTTCCTTCAAAGTAAAAAATTATGAAGTTGTTTGCCTATTCTGGGAAATAAATAATCTTCTCATCATTTTTGAATACATGTCAATGTTTTGAATTTTCTAGAACACTTGGATGGTATACCATCTCCATAGTATATATATCCTTGTCAAACTCTAGATGAGTAATTAGCAAGGATGTGGATACAACCAGTGCATCAGCGTTAGAATTTTATTCCTTTGGAGTGACATTGATAGCAAAAGCTTTGAATACTTCAATACAATCCCAAACCATGTTCCTATAATGTTTTATCCTATCATTATTTACTTGGTATTGACCTCATATATGTTTCAAAATTAGCTCAACATCACCCTAGACTTTTATATTTTGAATACCCATTTCCTCTACCAATTGCAATCTTAGAAGTAATGCTTCATAGTCAGTTGTATTATTAGTTCATTCAAACTATAATTTATATGAATAAATAAATAACTAATTTTGTGGGGAAATCAACACTACTCCAACACCTAAACCTGCATTTGAACAACATCCATAAAAAAATTTGGATCTAAACATCATTTTTACCTCCTTCAATGAGCTCATGAAGCTTTAGGTCTTTATCATTCATCATCATGTAGGTACCAGGGTTTGTTTCTTCATACATAATATCTACCCAAGAATAATTTGATTTTTGCACCAAATGTTTAGCGTTTGGTTCCCATAGCAATGTTGGATATTAACTTTATTTTGGTCTTAATTTACGTTTTTAGGTTTATCTCCAAGTCTTGTTTATGTATGCATTTATTATATTTATAAATACACTTTATCTTAGTTTTATGAGGTGTCATTCACCTCTCTTGTTCAGTTGTTAGATTTAAAAGTTACTTGTAGAAGTAACTCCTCCCCCAACATGTTTCACGCATTCTCCTCACTTGTAAGAGGATTAGAACACTTGGCACATACATGAAGCTTGCTCATGTGACTCATTTTTTCCTCCTAACTCTATTTAAAGAGCTCTCCTTTCCCATTCTTCTTAATACAACACAATCTAGTCTCTTCTTGACTTGCTCTTGCATTCTTGTGATACTCTCTTGGTTTAAGGCCATTCTTCTTCTATCTTAGCTTCTACTTGATATGTACTTGAAGATTCATTGTTGCAAGGTTTATAACAATATTGTGGAGTTTTTGTTCATGTGATGGTTTTCCCACTTATTAAATTTATTATCTCACATTTTGTGGTTAAGTCACTTTTCAAAGTAACTTTGTTCCTTAGACATTTTTTATTATTTGATTTCAACGCTAATCATTCGATCTTGCCATTGTGATTTATCTTCTCTTCTTTTTTTAGCTTTCTACCTTGCCTCTTTGCCCTACCACTTAGTGCCATCCTGATCATCAAACCTCTTTTTTTATTTCTTCTTTTATGGTGTCTCCTCTTTTTGGAAAATATTCTATAACTATCATGATTAGGTCGCTTATCCTGGTTTTATCTACTATAATTTCTCCCTTCTTACATGTGGCACCACTTTGCTAATTTACTATGTTATATTCAAGTTTTTTTTTTTAAAGTAATTCACAGTTTGGTACTTTTTTTTATTTTTTGGCTTTATACTCTATTTTCTTTGGTGTCCTTGGTGTTAGTCTCCTTTAAGCCTTGAATTTCCCTGTTGGAACGTTTCACATTATATTAACAAAAAATATAATGATAGAAGGTTATAAAGTAAAGCAATCGAACAAATCACGGCTCAAACCCCATGCTGGAGTATAATTTTGGCTCAAAAAAACAAAATCATCCAATCAAGGCATGACAAAAGCAACTACAAATAACTATAAGGTAAAATATTAAGTATAGGCCGTCGTCCTAAAAGGTGGATGCATAAGATCATCCTTGAGAAGCATCGACCAAGAAAGTGGCTCCACATCAAAAACCTCCAAAACATTTCAACTATCTAAAGTGTCATCATAAATAATGATAAACCAACTATCAATAAAATATGCAAAAACAATAGTGCTCGTCGAATACCGCTATAAAGAACCATCATCAATTTCCTCGATAGTTAATTCGTGACAATTTATTTCTACTTTTGGTTGGTATTAACATTAAAATAAAAAAAGAATGGCATCATGTTTGCTTTAAACACGATTAATTTTTTTTTGCAACGTGGCATGAAAAGGCATTTTATTTTCTTTTGCTAAATTATCCTTTTTCAAATTTCTTCATAAGGAATATGGAGGTTTCCGGAAACTCAGTGTTTTTTAATTAATAAATGTCTTTATCCTTCAACGAAACATAATACATTTTCTTTCTTTATAAAACATTATGTTGCTTTATAAGACATTAAAAAGCACTTTGTTGTTTTATCTTAATACATAACAAAACATTTTTTTTTAAAAAAAAAAAACCTCATTTAACTTTTTTTTGGCCAAAACCCTCTTCCCACGTGTATGATATTTTATTTGTTAAATTGATGTCTTTTTAAAACATTACAAAGTAATTTTTGGTTTTGATTTGTACATATTAAAATTTAAAAAAAAAATAGTTTGAAATTTGGTGTTTTGGTGTGGAATTATATTTAAAAGTTAATTCCAATGAATTAGATTTTTATTATAAAGTTTCATTTCGCGTAACTTAAGTGTTCTTTGTTTTGTAAAGTGAGTTTTTTTTTTGTTATTGATTGATGTGTAATTAAAATTTGTTTAATTTGTTAATAACTTTCAAACAAATTCTCGTGTAAATTTAAACTCACTTTTAAAGAATTATTTTTTTAAGATATTTAATCTTTAAGCAAGTTTTGACACCTCTCAAACTCATTTCTTAATCGTGCTTAAATGACATTTAAATTAATAGTTTTTTTTAGCTATTAAAAAGCTTACACATCAAATTGAAACTATTGCTCTTAAGTACCAAATTACACCTCAGTGATACTCTTAATGTTTTACAATATATTTTAATGAGAAAATAATGACTATGCAATCTTGTATTGACATTTTAAATGTTAAATTTGTATCTTTTATCTACCATAATAACTCTCATTATGAATTCCAGTGTGCTCCTAAATCAACTTGCACTCCCTTGAATTCTCCTAATTTCAACTGAAAAATAATGTATCCTATAAGGTATTATGGTGGTGACCTTAGTAAGTGTGAAACTAAAGTTTTTTAATTTATTTTACTTAATTATAATGTATATTGTAAAAGTCTTGGCTATAATTTTTCAAATGCGAATTCACAATCGTATCATCTTTGTTATTGAAGGACTTATAATACAACTCATTTTGATTATAATACTTAGAATACTCATGTTTTGGTTTAAAATCATAAACTTTGTGCGCATTGTAGAAAATATGGACATCATATCTCTAAATTTTAGACATTATATTCATAAATCTTTTGTGGTAAATACACTCATGACACTTTACATTGTTGAAAAATGACTAAATCTACTCCCTCTAATGTTAAAACTATTTAGACACTTAATTATACAGCAAAATTAAATTGGAGTTCCTAAATATAATGTATCTTCTAGAGACTTTGATGTGTCTTCATGTGATAATTCTTCTATTACTTCACATCAAATATATTTTTTAAGTGACATATCTTCTTTGTCTCCGTTTTAATCAATTCAAACTTTTGTAGATAATCCTTGATTTTTGTTACAAAAAATATATACTTTGATTATTTTGACTGACTTCATTTTTTGTGCAAGATTTTACACTTTGTGATGAACGTTATCTTTTACTCTATTTACCTTGTTGTACATCTACTTTTATTAAATTATGTGTGTAGATCATATTTTTATGGTATATTAGTTACTTAACTTGAAATATTGGTGTTAGCTTGTTTATTTTACATGTTTAGTGGATCATTTATCATTATTTTGACATTTATTTTATTGCAGATTAACCATATTATCTAAAGAGGATTCTTAGAGATTTTTTATGATCACACTTTCATCCTTTCAATTTTTAGTGATACTTTCTCTTCTTCTTTCTTTCTTAAACTCTTGTAATTCCTCTTGAAAGAAGTTTCTATTAAGGGAGAGTATTATGTAATTTTAACTCTTTTATTTGTAAAAGATTTTATCAACTTTTGTAATTCTAAATTAAGCTTAAGGGGGAATGTCGAAGATTAACCTTTTTTTAACTAAAAAGAGGGGTAAAAATTTATTAAGAACGAAACTGGAAACAGAAATTACATACCATTATCTTGGTCCACAAGTTGGACCAACTGCTGGTATAAATTCATAGGAAGCATTGTTATCTCAGTAATATTCCAGATGGGGCCATATTCCGAGGCCCACTTGGCCAAACAATCCGCGACGCGATTCCATTCACGAGGAATATGGGTAAAGGAAATTGAACACAAAGACAAGCCTAATTGCAAAATCTGTTGGATAACTCTCTGAAGTTGCCAGTTCACCAATCCCAAATCACTTTTGTTCAACAAATTAATAACGATTTGCAAATCCGATTCGCAAGTAACCTTATCCCATCCATTTTGACAGCACAGAGAAACCGCTTCCAGAATGGCTAAGGCTTCCATAAGATTGTTAGTCTGATGGCCTTTGTATCTGGAAAAAATAAACCAGATTTTACCATTCCAGTCCCTACCAACACCACCTATACCAGCCTCCCCCGGATTCCCACGGGAGGAACCGTCTAGGTTGATTTTGATAGTTCCCTCCTCGGGAGGGGTCCACCGTCCAGCTCTATTCACCGACCTAGCGCCCTTCCACTTGCCATTCGCTCGCAGCCCAATCCCCTTAGCCGCACGGTTAGACGCCAGGTCCAAGCCCAGGTGGGAGCAAATAGCGGCCTCCTTTTGGTCAATATCACTGCGCTCAGCACCTTTAGCGTGCAAAGTCTCTTTCAACGCTACCAAAATTTTCATCCACAGAGCAGACATATCCAATTGCGCTCCCCTGAAGACCCTGCTGTTGCGTTCAATCCATAAATTCCAGAATACAAAGGACGGGCCAACCAGCCAAGCAATTTGGAGAAAAGAAGACTTAGAGGGAGCATGACCAATACATTCCCAGAATTCAATCAGAGAGTGAACATGCCAACATGGAGAGTCCCAAGCATTCCACCACCAATGCCAAATCTGCCTGGCATACTCACATTGAAAGAAGAGATGAGAAACAGTTTCCTCATTACTGTAACACATAACACACCTTGAAGGCCCCTGAAAGCCCCTCTTACACAGATTGTCCCAGGTAAGACATCTGTTGTAAGTAAGCAGCCAAAGGAAGAAGTTACACTTGGGCCAGGCAGCCCTGTTCCAGATTTTCTTTCCCCATAAGAATTGCCCACCGACTGGGAGTTGTTTGGTCAGAGCCTTATAACCAGAAGAGACAGTATATTGTCCCATAGCATCACCCCCCCAGGCAAGATCATCACGTCCATGCATGGAGCTACACCCTCTGGATTCAAGAATAAGATTAAGTTCCCTCCTCTCCGCATCAAAACCTCCCAGCGGCCAATCAGAGGAGCTCTTCCACCTGTACCCAATAGTAGTGCTCATGCTATAAGCTTCCTTGTAGTGTGCCACATTATGCCAGCCAGCAGTATGAAAAAAAACACTAAGAGCCTGCAGGTGCGGATGGGAAGATAAAAGGGGTGGCACACCATCCCAAGAGTCAGTCCAGAAGAGCACTTTCGTACCACTATTGCAAATCTAGAATAAGCTATTTTTAACAAGCTGGGCGCCAAGCTTAAGAGTCTTCCAAACCATCGACCCTCTCCCCACAAGAGGGAGCCTGGGCAACAGCTGGGAGTCAATGCCGAGAAAATACTTGCCAGTCAATATATGGGCCCACAGTGAAGACTGGTTGGTACACCATCTCCAGTAGAGCTTAGCAGCAAGGGCTTGACTGGCCAAGATTGCAGAGCGCAAGCCAAGCCCCCCATCATGCTTAGGACGACAAACAGTAGTCCAATTGATAAGGCTCCATTTAGTATGTTGTAGGTTGTCGCTCCAGAGGAATTGTCGAGCAAGCGCATCAAATTCCTGCAGGAAATAGACGGGGGCAGCCTGAACCATGCAGCGGTAAATAGGCAGCGCTTGAATAACCGACTGAAGAAGAGTCACTCTTCCAGCCGTAGACAGCCACCTATGAGTCCAGTGACTCACTTTTTTCCTCAGTTTATCCAAAATATTTTTCCAGAACAGCCTAGGTTGCCTTCCCACCACAATGGGAATCCCAAGGTAAATAACAGGGAGGACTTGAATCTGGAACCTTAATATGGCAGCAATCCTCCTCTGAATGGGCACCGAAGTGTTAAAAAAGTAAATAGAGGATTTATGATCATTAATTTTCTATCCAGAGGCCTCCAGATAATTATCCAATGTGTACCTAAAAGACTCCGCTTCCCGGATACGCGCTCGACCAGCCAAGATGGTATCATCCACAAATTGGAGGTGAGTCAAGGTAGTAATCTCACGCCCCCACCTCCAGCCATGCAGGATATTTTAGGAGACTCGAAGTTTGAAAAGCCGGCCAAGCCCCTCAGCCAGAATAATAAACAAGTATGGAGATAGAGGATCTCCTTGCCGAAGGCCTCTAGAAGCAGCGATGAGCTCTGACGGATTCCCATTAATCAGGACTGAAAAGGAAGGCGTAGTAATGCAGCTCATAATCCACCCAATCCAATCCTGACAGAAGCCGAAAGCCAAAAGAACTTTGTGCAAAAATCTCTAGCTAACCCTGTCATAGGCTTTGGCAAGATCAAGCTTAATAAACATGGCACGCTCCTGTGAAGTGCTCATAGAGTGGATAGCTTTCGAGGCAATAACCACTCCGTCAAGGATCTGTTTGCCGACCACAAAAGCCCCTTGTTCTTCAGAAATGAGTCTAGGGAGGTACCTTTTAAGCCTCTGAGCAATCAGCTTTGAAATGATTTTGTAAACAACGTTGCATAGCGCAATAGCCCTGAACAAATCCAGTCTCTGAGCCTGTTCTTGCTTAGGAATCAGAACCAAGAAAGTGGCATTCAATGCTTTAAGCATTTCTTTGTTAGCATACAATTCCTGAATCACACTCATCATATCTTGTTTAATGATGTCCCAAAAGTCCTGAAAGAATTCAGCAGGAAAACCGTCCGGCCCAGGGGCTTTCCCTCTCTTCATGCTGAACACCGCCTCTTCAACTTCATCCAAGCTAATCGGACTCATGAGGACCTCATTCATTTCCACCGTCACCAGCGGAGGTATACACGATAAAACTATGTTTTCAGCCAGCTCCTCGGGTGGAGGATCGCATGAGAAAAGGGCAAAAAAGAAACGAACAACCTCCCTGTTAATATCTTGAGTAGAAGTAAGCTGCAGCCCATCCTGAGTCACAAGAGAAGAGATAAAATTCCCATTACGCCTCCCCTGGACTAACTTGTGGAAGAAAGCCGTGTTTTTATCTCCTTCCTGGAGCCACTCAATCCTAGCCTTCTGCTTCCAATAGATCTCTTCATGAACTTCCCATTCCTCAAGAGTTTTAACAGCTTTAATTTCCTCCTCCCAGAGTGCGTCCATGAAACCACCATCTCTTGTTGGTCTGGTTATCCCATCAAGCCACTCTTGCGCCTTCTTCTTCATACTATGCAAATTACCAAAGCAGTTTTTATTCTAGATTTGCAACTTTCTTTTAACAAACTACAATTTTTTAAGGACTGAATACATTGCAGTGCCATAGGCAGGACTCCCCTGTCTCCACCACAGTCTAATGAGGTCATGAAGAGATGGGTCACGCAACCACATTAGCTGGAATTTAAAAGGAGGCTTTTTGGGGGCATTAATATAGTTGGTGGATAGCTTGATAGGCCAACGGTCAGATCCCCTCCAATCCAGTATTTTAGAATTAAGGGAGAAAGCATTGGACTGCCAAAAGCAAGAGACAAAGAATCTATCCAATCGTTCAGAGATGGCAGCGTTACCAATCCTTCTGTTACTCCACGTGAATAGTCCATTTGAAGGTTTAACATCCGAGAGGCGTAGCCGTTCCACATTATGACGAAGACAATCAGAGGAGGGACCTAGCCGAGGTAGCCCTCCTTTTTTCTCCTCCAAGCTCAGGACCGCATTAAAGTCTCCCATAACAATCCATAGAAGGTACGGGTGACAGCTTCGTACAAAACAAATATGCGCCCAGAGCTGAATTTGTCCTTCAGAATCCATAGGTGCATAGACATTTGTTACCAGAATTAATTCCCCATTATCTAGGGAAGAGGCAATCATAGAAATAGCGGATAGGCTGGACATCCAGTGGATTGGCATTATTTTCTTCAGATCCCAGCATATAGCAATCCCTCCAGAGCTGCCCAATGCACCTATACATTGACAATGGCCATGAGTCCAGAAATTTGGTACACAGGTGAACAAGGAATCAACTGACAGTTTGGTCTCCTGAATACAGAGAATATCCGAAGAGTGTTCCATAACCAGCCTTCTTATAGCTTTTTGTCTGGGTAAGCTATTTAAACCTCTCACATTCCAAGATAATACAATCATTGAGTGGGTTGGGGGAAGTGTTCGTCTAAGGTTTTAACAACCCCTGATTCCACCAATAAATCACCTGCTAGTTTGAGCCTTTCTTGCTCCTTTCTTCTCCCTGCTTTGGATGGAATGGAAGAGGTGCCCTTCTTGAAAGGTCGTTGCATTAAGCCAAGTGCCGAGGCTGAGCCTTTTTCTTTCCTGCCACCTTCATTTTCTTTGAGCAAATCAGCCCATCTAGCTTCCTTCTCTGGAGGGTCAATAGGCGCCACCTGTGTCTCCTCCTCCGTCCTCAAGTAGGTCACCAAGCTCGGTTGAAACACCATGACCTGGTCCTCATTTGGTCTGGAGGGTTGAATGTCTTCTTCCAGTGCATCCATCTGGGGCTCTGTTGGAATGCCATCCTCAATGGCCATACAATCCAGAGCTTCAAATCTATTGAAACCCAATTCAGCCTGCCAATCAGCATTCTTACGCTTCTGACTCCTGCCTTTCCCTTGCCGCCTAACTGGGATGAAGCCATCCATCTCCACAACCTTGTGTTCACCTATTCCCTGCGCCAAACCAGCATTGGACACAGAATTTTTCCCTTTATCCCCCCTGTCTGGTTGGGATTTTACATTTTTAGTAACAGCCGAGCGTCCAATTCCTTTGCCATCGCCCACACCCAGTGGCGCTAAGGATTTAGGACCAGTTTCATTGAAGTTGACAGCCTGAGGGCATTGACGGTGCAGGTGCCCGTATATATGACAGATACGGCAGCGGAATGGAATAGATTCGTAATCTATCTGTTGTATCCAGGAGGATGATCCCATACAGATTTCTATAGAGTCTGGTAAAGGATTATTCAAATCAATATCAGCACAGACACGAGCATACAAAATTACCTTTTTTTCCAGTGATTGATGGGCAATAGCTGTTGGGGTTCCCAGCATGGCAGCAATCTGCCTGAGGATATCTTCCCGCCAGAATTCCAGGGGCAGTCTAGGAAGGCGCACCCACACCGGTACACAAGCAGGGAGTTCTTCTGCTAAATTAAATCTCGCATGCCAGGGTTTGAGAAACAGACCCACCCGTTCATAGAAGTAGGGTCCTCCTTCGAAAATTTTGTTTCGGTCTAAGACCGAAGAGAAATTCATGAGAAAGTAACTGTTACCTGCCAGCATTATGTCAAAATCCCCTTCGATATGCCAGGAGCGCCTAATCCAAGCTTCTAGGGCAGTCAAGGAGATTCGAATACCCAAAAATTTACATATCAGAGTGTGTGAGGAGAGATACTCCACGTCCTCCTGCACAGTATCCAGGGGAATGATCAACACAGGGCGGTCCTGGCTTCTCAAAAGACATCCGTTGACTTTGCTCAACTTTGAGTGGTCGCTGTTGATAAAGGTTTCCTGTCCTGAGTGATCCACCCCAGGCAAAGGCACGTCCTTCCTGGGGCCTGTCGATGGGCCGCCCACCTCTGCTACGCTTGCTGCCATCGCGCCAAAAACCCATTTCTCCAGCTATTCTTTCAGACCAATGTTTTCTTTCTAATAACTCCTTCAAGATTAACCTTATTTGAGTCTTTATTTATATTTTTAAGTTTATAATTATTCTTGTTTATGCATACATTTATTATATTTATAAATACACTATCTTAATTTTATGAGGTGTCACTCATCTCTCTTATCTACTTGTTAGATTTAGAAATTACTTGCACAAGTAACTCCTCCCCTACATGTCACACATATCTTCCTCACTTGTAAGAAGATTATGACACTTTAACATACACATGAAGCTTATTTACATAACTCCTTTTTACTCTTAGCTCTATTTAAAGACCTCTCATCTCCCATTTTTCTTAACATGACACAATCTAGTCTTTTATTGACTTACACTTGCATTATTGTAATGCTCTCTTGAATTAAAGCCATTATTCTTATTCTCTCCTAGATTTTACCTGCTATATATTTAGAGATTCATTGTTGCAAGGCTTTTAAGAATATTGTGGAGTTTTTATCTATTTGACGGTTTCCCCACTTGTCAAATCTCTTGTCTTGTATTTATTAGTTTGATCATTTTTTAAGATAATCAGTATAAACACAAGAGAGGGAGACTATTTAAGGTCTAATTTTATCTATATTTTTAGGGCCATACATCCACTCATGATCACACTTTCAACACTTACACAGACTTGACACACTTAACATATTTTCATTTCATTAATTTTTAAATTATCATAACAGAATACATTCACACTATCAAACACACTCACACCTTCACACATGCCTCTATAAGCTTATTTCATTATATCAAATAGTTCTTGACTCTCATACATTACCTCCTAAATTGATACAACTCTTTATTATGCTCCTAGAGTGTTTTGCTCCTTCAACAACTTGTTTCTCTCTCCCAAAAAAATATTTTCTCTCAATATCATATTTCTCTTAACATCCCCAAATTCATGGAGAATTTATTCAAATTCCTTGGCCTCCACATAATGTAAAATAGGTAAGCATCTTCTAGTTTTTAAGATCAACACCTATCTATCAGAAATTGTCAAGTGACATTAGTTAAACAACAGTTAGAAAAACTACCATAACTTCAACACCATTTATCTAATTAATATAAAATTTTTAACCATGATTTATACACTAAATAGAAATCACCTGTCTAAATTTAATCATTTAACTCTTAACAAATGTTATTGTAGGTAAAGAACAATATTGCCAAGTGATGCAGACTACATAGATGACATTTTTTAGATTGAATAGTAATTAATAAAACTTTTGAAATGTTAACTTAGTTCATCCAAATTATCTAAAATATGAAACATATAAATGACTAAATTTTATATAAATTCATAAAATTTATTATTGTAATTCTTTTCGTAAAACTTTTTTAAGGTAATAAACTATTAGGGTAAACATATGCATTTTTTGACTGAATAATAGTCACAAAAATTGTCATAACTTTGCCTCCACATATCCAATTGAGATTAAATTTGAAACACAACTTGTAGGATAAATTTTATATCACCATTATTAATTTTGCGATCTAACTCTTATCGAAACTATTATGCAAGGTCATAAACCTCTATAGACTAGGCAAATACAATTTTTTATTGAATGATAGTTACAAAAACAATTATAACCTTTGTGTCACTTATTTAATTGATCTAAAATTTATAACAGACCTTTTATGATACATTTTATATCATTGATACAAATTTTTTGACTATCTCTTACTGTAGATACTCCATAAGGTCATGAAACTTATGCCAAGTGATAAAAATATAACCTAAAAGAAACAACCATAACTTTTCCATGGTAACTCAAAATAGACTAAAATTTGGTATAGTTATTATAGGTTTCATATAATATAAACTGATAAAATTTCATCATTCAATTCCTTCCATAAATTTACCAAAAGTAAGGAGACCTCTTTCTAGTGTAACAATCAGAATGCCTCTGCAATGACTTCAAATGATCTAAAATTTTGTGCAAAGTTTGTAAGTGTCAGATTCTATTATCCCACCAAATTTTAACATCCAATTCCTTCCAAAACATTATCACAAGAAAACCTCGTGCCAATGTAATAGTCAGTAGTTTCTGTGGTAGTTCTAAATGGTCTAAAAATTGGTATTTTTATTATAAATGTTATATGTTATGACCTCACAAAATTTCATCAGTTGATTCTTACCATAGTCAAAGAATTATTTTTAAAAACATTTTGACTTAACAGTCCCTACAAATAGATAGAAATAGTCAAAAGATCTATGCACCTTCTATGATAAATGAATACTTTTACAATATCATACAAAGAGGTAAACAAACTCACAAAAATAAGGTCACAACTAAAAAATCAAAGTAAACACACCACACTCTATTTTTAATTGATGCGAGATTGCACAAACCCTAGATGCTCCTACATTAGACACCGAGGTTTATAAAATATGAGATCTTGTTTACATAGATATAATAAGTGGTAAAATCACTCTTTTGACCATGAAGTATAGTGGGTATAGTGTTCTCTTCCAACACATCAAGTACTTCAACTAATTTTCATGCTTATTCCTCCATTTTTAGTTCTTTGTTGTTGGTTTCAATTCATTTTTTCTCTTCTCACCTCTACACTTCTTTTTCTCTTCTCTACTCACTCTTCTATTTGTGGGGTTAGACCCACCATAGTCTCCTTCCTTTATGGGATTAGACCCACTATAGTCCATCTTCCTCCACCAAATCCTCATCTTTTTTCATTGACATCTTCTTATGGCTCAAAACCTACTTTCATCTGACCACATCCACCAAGATTTTCTTTCTTGCATCTTACTCTCCCTTGTGGGATTAAACCCATAACAGACTAACCACCTCATCCTAAAACCTTCTTGGATTTGTCTACTCACTATCCAACTAGTTTTTGGATCACTCTTATCTATTTTTATCTCTTTTCTCATGGTTTTCATCTCTTCTCTTATCACTAATATAAAAACTATAGATTTAACATATATTTTGAAATTCGAATGATAACCCATAACCTCTAGTATCACCGCAATGATTATCTTCACCTTATCATTTCCCATTGTTTGTATTGATATCTCAAACAACCTATTTATCTCTATTGCAACACCATATGTTTCTCTACATGATTTGTTGATATGCAAATCAATTTCTCATCCTCACACCTTGTGAACTCAAGTGGCTCACTATCTTCACCTTGAAAGGCCTTTTTAAATGCCTCCTCTCTCTCTATTTCTACACCTACATATTGACTATAGTCACAAATCAGTTTATAAACATGAGACTCAACAATTCAAATCAATACTTCCTCCATCTTCACACCATTATCTTGATTCTCGTCAAGCTTGAACTTCTCAAAACCTCTATCACTTCGTATGTTTCTCAAAATAGTGTCTAATTGCCCTTTTGACAATTCCTCTTCACTTATCATCCTCTTTATATCAGGGTTAAGTTGATTGTTATATTCTTCTATCACAGCCTCCATGTCATATGTAAAGAATATTTCACTTTCCTTTTCCATATGAGGATAATGTTATTAGTGTAGGTTTTTATTTCATTTAATGGTTTTTTCTTACACATGTTTAGTTAATTTGTTTAGGTGTTTTTTTAGGTCATTGTGGAAGATAATCACACATTCATGAGGAAGTGAGGACATGTTTATCTTTCATCTATATAATGTACCTTCTCAAAAAATTTATGGTTAATGATATTAATGTTAATATTGTAATATTTTGATTATTGAGTAATTATTACATATAGGTAAATTATTCATGCATTAGACTCTATCTAGTAGATCCTTAATTATGACCCACTCTAACATGGTATCAGATATTTTATATTAGATTAATATCATTATTCCTATTGTGAAATATGAATTTTTTAACTTGCATGTTATAGATCTACCATTCATTGAACTAACATATTATAGATTCACCATCTCAATTTGTTCTCTTCTTTTGGGATCTTTAACGGATTCAAATTCAAAAAAAGAACAAAAGAGAAATCATATTTTATTGGTCACATATCATTAGGTGATTTTTCATGAAAAACATTTGGCATGATCATATTTAAAAGATGTCAAAACCCTAAGATCGGCTATACATACGACTTAGTTTCGTGATAATTAGTTCTTGCCATTTTTAAAGGGTTTTGAGCCTTTATTATAATTTTGTGTAAATTTGTAAAATATTCAATATTCAAAGGAAAATACTTTATATCCTTTTATATATCTATAGTGTTTATTTGGTCAATTTTCAAGAGGCATGCCATAGCTAGAGTTTTTAAAAAAATCATAGTTTGTGTACCTTTGTGCATTGTGGGAAACTCCAGCATTCCTGGTACTACAAAAGCCATTGACTTTTATAGAACTTGTAAAGACACCTCCTATTTATGTCACTCTAAAACCTGATGACTATAATCAATGATTGCATCTCTGATCAAAAATATTGGCATCAAGACTTTTAACTGCAAGAGAAGTCATTATCCCTAGCATTGGGACTTATAACTATGAGCATAATCAACTTCCCCAACATCAATATTATAGATTACATGATTAGTCAAAAACCTTAACATCAGGAGTTCATACAATGGGAGTAGTCTACAACCCCTACATTAGGATTCTGGACTACAAGAGTAGTCAAAAATCCTGACACATGTAGAAAGGAGCTCTACAACCTCGACAACTTTCCCCACTAAGAGAATTATCAATCATCTTGACATTGAACTCTAAGATGCATGTGCAGTCATCAACCATGGTGTAATAGGGTCTTGCAACCCTAATGTTAGACATTTCAACTTCATGATTAATCTAAAACCCCAATGACTATGAAGGGACCTCCAAACTCTAATGATGACCACAAAGACGTCAAATTTAAGCTTGTGAAGGATGACACTATTCATTTAAAAAAAGGGTATTTTTAGGATGATGTCACTCCCACATCAATTGAAGTGAGTAATGAGAGGACCCATTTTATGTCTTATCCTCTAGTCATTTTGGAGTTAAGACCTTGGTAACATCTAACCCAAAATTACTTAACTTTTATTCCAAGGGTGCATAAGTTTTTTTGTGGGAAAGTTACCACCATTTTTTTTTCCAAATAATCTAGACACCCAAAATTTTTATACAAACTAGTGAACATTATTTTTTATGAGTAAGAAACATTCAAACATGCATAACTTTCATCCTGCTACTCCTTTTAAGGTGCCTTTTTTTCAAAAGTATGAGTTTTTTAAGCTCTACACATTGGTGATATTAGCATACCTTATCAATTTTAACCTCTATAGATTCACAGGGTGTCATATTCCTAGCCTATAGCACATACTTCTTTTCCACACCATAATCTAAGTTTTTTTCTAATTCTTACACCATTCAACTATCACGAGAGGAAAGTTAAAGTGCAAATCTTCTTGAGGAGAAAAGGCTTACACCAAATCATGATAGGTATAGAAATAGAACTAAAACTTGAAATAGATAAAGTTAACTGGTATAACAGAAGTGACAAAGCCTATGGTCTTATATGCCTATCAAATAAAGAGAAACTCACATGTGCCTACTATAATAAATCTGTACATGATGAATCTAAATGCATGAAGAAGTAAATTGACAAACTAACAAAAATATTTGAGAAGCATAATATCAGTGTCCTTGATTCTTCCAATTAGATTTCATTAGCATAGGAGCCTTTTAAGGACAAAGGTAGTAAGAAATATAAATATAAGGTCAAAGCACTTTTTGTATTTATGTCCCAGCCTTCCATATGGGTTATTGATTATGGTGCATCACACCACATGGATTCATCATAGGACATGTTCTCATCCTTATAGCCTTATTATATGCCTTCCATTTTATTGGGTGATGAGGGAGTGGATATGTTGAAGTGAATGATGGGACATTTCATGATGTTTTGTGTGTTCCCTCTTTATCCACTAATCTCTTATTTGTTTATTAGATCACTCAAATTAGTCTAGAAAAAGGAGTTGAGTTCACACCTAATTCAGTGGTTTTTAGGGAAGAAAATAGTGAATCCATTGTTGCACCTAAGAAATTAGATCACCAATCACAATTATATAATTTCCCACATTTTGTACCTGACCAAACATTTACTAGACTGCTCACTCGTTCAGATGGGATGAGTAAATTATGGCATGAGTGATTCGGCCATCTCAACTATTGCTACCTGGAATAACTCAATCATCATGATATGGTTTTAGGGTTGCCACAAGTCAAGTTTTATAATAGAATTTGTCAAGGTAGCATACTTAGTAAGCATCATAAAGACAAGTATGATAAGGGAAAATCATGAAGAGTTGAATAGCTATTAGAGATTTTCCATAGTGACATTATTGGCCCATTTCCAAAGCCTTCATTTAATAAGACAAAATACATGCTTGCTTTCATCAATGATTATTCGAGATATATTTGAGTGTGTTTTCTTAAGTAAAAATCTTAGGTCTTTGATCATTTTCAGGACTTCAAATTTCTTGTATAGAAATAGTTAGGTAAAAACAAAGATTTTATGTATCGATAATGGTGGTGAGTATGTTAGTAACTATTTTGATAAATTATGTACATCATAGGAGATTGAACTATAATGTATTATTCTATAGAGTCCTCAGTAAAATGGTGTTGTATATCGCAATAATAGGCCCTTGAAGGAAATGGCCAACTGTATGTTAAACTCCAAGTCTCTTTCACCTCAGTATTAGGTCAAGGCCATTAAATGTGCTTGTTATATCTAGAACCATTTTTCTCACAAATCATTAAATGGAATCACTCTTTTTAAATCTTGAAGTAGTCAAAAACCCATAGTGAAGCACTTTCAAGTGTTTGTATCTCTTTCTATGGCCTACATTCCAAATAATAAATGTAAGGCAATGGAACCTCAGAGTTAGCCATTCATCTTCGTTCGATACACTAATGGTATTAAGGGATATAGAATTCTCCATCTCACCACTCATGAGTTATTCATTGAGATCATTATTCATTATTCAGTGGGTCATTCAGACTCCACACTCAACACCTCTCCCCCTTCCTTAGATGCACTAGGATTTGATGAAAGTTCTGATGATTTAGATCTACTTGATCAAATTATTGATGATCCAAATTCTTCTTCTAGTTTTGATGATGAGATTAGTGATGAGGATTCCCCTCCTCCTCCCAGAATATCTTTGGAGGATGAGGAATCTCCTCCTAACTCTCTGAGCTCACTAGTATTTTTTGTGCTAGATAGACACTGCAAAGTGTTGGCCAATGGGTTGTATATCCATCAGATAACAGGTGAACCATTCACAATTCCAAGATGCTCCACATACCTTCATTGCATTTTATTTTGATCTATAATCATTTTTTAAGGCATCAGGCACTCCTGAGTGGGATATTGTTATGGAAGAGGAGTATGGTTCCTTGTAGAGGAAAAACACTTCAGATTTAGTTCCTCTTCTTAAGGGAAGAAAACTTATTCAATGTAGGTGGATCTACCAAAAAAATTATAGCAGATGGATCCATAGATAAGTTCAAAACACATTTGGTAGTAAAGGGTTTTTTTTAGGTACCTGGAATTGACTATAACAAGGTGTTCACCTCAATTTCCAAAATGAACTCAATCTAACTCACTCTCATTATTAACTCATCACATTGTTGGGATGTTAATAAGATAAATGTGAAGAGTGTTTTTCTTCCTAGTGACCTCAAAGAAGAAATATACATAGAGCAACAACAAGGATTTGTGGAAGATTCTTACTTTGTAAAATTCATAAATCTATTTATGGCCTCAAAAAATCTCTTTGAGCTTGGTATGCCAAGATGGAATCCTTTCTTATTTTGATTGGATTCACTATATGTCATTCTAATCCAAATGTCTACATCTTTTGATAAAATGATACATTATTGATTTTGGTTCTTTACATGGATGACTTATTGATCATAGGGAGTTCTTCATCCACCATCACAGTAATGAAAACTATTTTATTTGATAGGTTCTCAATAATTGACTTAGGCTTGTTGCATTACTTCCTCTTGATTAAAATTTTTTATTCTGACTCTAGGATCACTATTGAACAATCCAAATTTTCTCTTGATGTGCTTGCACAACTTAACATGGCTAACTATAAGCTAACTTTGATTCTTTTCTATCTAGTGTGAAGCTTGAAGCTAACTATTTATCTCCTTTGGTTGATGTTACCTCGTATCAACAACTTGTTGACAGTCTTATCTATATTACATACACTAGTCCTGATATTTCATATGTAGTGGGCATGGTCTCTGTATTTATGTAGTAACCACATGAGCTGCACTGAAAAATAGCTAAGTAGATTCTCCACTACATTCAGGGTACTCATAATTTTGGGATTTGCTATGGAAAAGGCAATGATATTGACTTAATTGGTTATACATTTTCAGATTGGGTTGGTGATATTTAGAATCATAAGTCTACTTTAGGATATAATTTCTCTATTGTTTCAGGTCTAATTAATTTGTCAGTCAAGAAGCAAAATCTTATTGCTTATCTTCTATAGAGGCAGAATATAAAGGATTCATTAATGCTTCCATTGAGATTATTTATCTTTAGGGGATTTTCACTGAGTTTGGCATCTAGTTTTGATGACCAACAGTCATCTTTTGTGACAACCAAAACATAATCTAGAACTACAATAACCTGGTCTTCCATCAACGGACCAAACATATCGATATTCACATGCATTTCATTTGGGATCTCATCCATGAGCAAATCATTGATGTCCACAACATCCAAACAAAGGAGCAAATTACTAATATATTCAATAAACCCTTTAGTGAGAGCAAGTATCTTCATTTATTATCTTTTATTGGGGTTTAGGCGACTCCAACATCCTCCTCTGAGGGGAATTTTATTTTACTTGGCTATCACATCAGGCCTTTATGCGAGGACCTAATTCTACTACCCACCTAAGCTACTTCAGGGAGCTATTAGTATAGGTATTTGATCTATTTAATAGTTTTTACATACACATGTTTAGTTAACTTGCTTAGGTGTCTTTTTAGATCATTGTGAAAGATAATACCATATTCATGAGGAAGTGAGGACATGTTTATATTTCACATATATAATGTATCTTCCTAAATATTTTATGGCTAATGATGTTAATGTTAATATTACAATCTTTCAATTATTGTGCAATTACTTCATCTTGGCTAATGTTTGATTTCATTACTATACATAGGTAATTTCTTTATGCATTTAAATTTATCATGTAGATCCTCAATTATGCTCCACTCTGACAAATGCATACATTAACTCATAAGAGTCTCTTATCCAACATCTATATGGACTACTTTTGCATATGCAACACAACTTCCATCTTTTAGTCCTCTTGGTATAACCACATCCACCATATCTATCTTCATCACCTTTGTTGTACATGCACATTGAATAAACACATTAATGGAATCAAGATTTCCCATAATAAATCTTTCCATCGCTTCATCACACTACAAGGACATGTTGTCCAAGTCTTCTTTGATGCTCATAGTCTTTTCACAAATTTCTTAATCCTTATGGACTTCCATAGGCCCATTTTAAACAACCTCAAGGGTTGTCCTCTCTACATATTTCTTTCTATTTTCTCTTCCTGTAAATAGATGGTCTGAAACCATACTCTCTTCATATGCATCAACTTGCACTTCTTCCACCTCTATTATTTCCTTTATGGAAACCTGCAACTCATCTTGGCTACTATCTTCATTCACCTCTATTGTTTTATTTACAAAAACTTGAAACCCCTCATGGTTGCATTCTTCACTCTCATCTATTTTTTCCTTCATGGAAATCTGTAGCTTTCTTTGGTTGTCATCAACTCTTCTAACCTCCAAAATGGAAAAGACAAACGCATTACCTTTATTCTATATTCAAATATAATATGGGGATGGTGTTTATTAACATCCAAATATGAAGTCTATGATGTGTGTAGGAATAACGATGATGCACCTAATAGCTTTTCTCTCTACATCAGCATCATCAGTGATGAAGGCACTAATTGTTCATTCAATGTCTTTCAAATGAACTATTTGAAGAATAATTTGCATCCATTGTCTTTTATCAACAATACATGATTGAGACATAATGACCCATGTATCAGGCACACCTTCATGTTTGAAATCAAATGCTAATAGTGTATATAATTTAAACTATACAAAAAAACATTGGAATAACTACTATTATTACAAACATCAGAACAATTAATATTACCAATTACTCTTATAAACATTGGCATAATACTTTTATTGGATTCATCGCAAATGTTGCATCCATTGACAATAAGTTATGCTTCCCAAATCTCAATAACCATTCTAGCTGGTGTGGGAGTTGGATGCCCAAGATGAAGGGGATTTCCCCATCCCCATCAAGCTCTCCTTCATTGTATCCCTAATAGAAAAACCACTTATCAAGATTCACTAGTGCCTACTCCCAAACACTTTTTACATCATTAGCATCGTACATGTATTTTGCCTCTTTGATCAATCGTTCTCTATTGTATATGTCATCCTTGCTCAATAAATAATCCCACTATGTTTCACCATTAAAAAATAAAAGTTTTTCATGCACCATCTCCTAGTGTTTAAGGTGGATAGTATCAACAAACATTCCCAACAATAGTATCTATGAAAGCATTCATTAAGTTAGGGTCTAATAAAGGAGCAAAAAAACATTTCTTGCCCTTGAACTATTCATATGTTAGCCATGGAAATATTTGCATTCATTATCTCTGTGTTCTACATGATTGTATGTGAGAAACACATGATCGGGTCTATATACCATGCATCGTGTGATGAAATGATAATGAAAAATGCACCTTATATGCCTTCGACCTGACTGGCTACCCATTTTGGATTTGGGCATTAAATACTCATCTTTTGTCATGGCATCAATTTCCCAAAATTCATCAAGGCCATATGAACACCAGTAGCTACATGATTGTGGTGAACAAATAAAAATTCATGCAAAGTGAAAAAAACATGTTCATGAATAGAATATAATACCATCTGAATAGAAACCAGCTTGCAATCTATAGTGTGAGGTAACTTACATGACATATTCAGAGGTGGAAGTGATTATTCTATCCTTTCTAAAAAAATCTAAATTTATCTCATGATGTGAAGCACAAAAAATTGTAGGGAGTAACGCCCTTCTTGATTCTCCTTTGAAGAAGTCATCAACCTTGTCCTGCTCAACCCCGGTAACCCATAAGTCTTCCTTATTGACATTAGGAAAATTGTCCCACTTGATACAACTACAATTAAATTGACCCTCACTTGGCTTCTACAGTTCAAGGTGCATTATTTCTTCCCACCTTTTTTCCATCAATTGTATCCTACAAGGAGAACATTTCATTGAATGAATTAGAAATGGACTTTTGGTATTGAGTGAAGGTAGCTTTCCATGTATTGCAATGGATTTTTGGTTTTTTGATTTAATACTATCTATCATATACTACAATTTATAAATGATAATGAGTTAATAATGCATACAATATAAGAATAATTTGGTCTAAACAACATTAAAACACGTATATGACATCGAAATAGGCAGTCAGACTTGTATTTATCGACAAACAAGAAAACACCCTTTTTGGATATATTTATTGTACCTCTCATTCAAATACATTATTTTGTATGCACTATTACATTTAACCCGTATTGGGTCATTTAATCAATAAATCTATTTTAAAGTGTGTCATATGTAAAAACATTAGGAAGTTCATCACACCATATAAATAGTCAAAATAAAGTTTGTATAAAGATATGTTTAAATTATTAAGAGAAGTGCAACAGATATACAAAAAGAATTTTCATGATTTCCTTTGAACATTACATTAAGTAGGGGAAGAGAATGGATAATAGTTTGGCATCTACAAAAGTGAACATTAGACAATGAGTAAATGAGAATCGATGCATGTCAGCATCAACAACTATGTCAATCAATGGAAAATCGGTCAAAGTATCAAAAAATTCATTTGTGGGAATGTCTTATAAATTGGGCATTGCAAATGCATCCATAGTGATTTATTATATTTCATTTTATTTTTTCCCTGACAATGCTTGTTGAATACATCTATTTGTGTAACAAATGTGAATATCGAGAAATAACTAATACATGAAAGTCACATCATCATGTAGCTCAACAAGAAGACCTTGAGGCACATCCCTATCCCGTATAATTTCATGATAAACATCTTTGGAATTAATGTCTATGCACACACCTATTTGATCACACAAATACAAACATAATCCTAGCCCATCTATTAAAGCAATGTAGGAGGCATGATGTAAAGACACTTCATCGAATAGAAAAGTGACATCTACCTGTATGATTTCATTTTCAAGAGAAAATAACATGCTTTTGATATAAAATTGTCTTCCTTTCCACTTAGACATAACCGTTAAACACACGTACTGGTCAAACATACCACAAATAGAAGCCATGAAATGCACATAGAAATTAAAATATGAGATTTGAAACCACTTAAGAAAAATATGACAGAAACTATGAACAAAAAGGTTATAAGAATGTAAAAAACCTCATTGAAATCAATATAAAACCCTTCATAAAACATATTAAAATAAAGTCATAGAACCATAGAAATGGACAAAATAGTGCATGTATGAGTAGTTATATTTATAAACGATCTTAAATGGCATGCACTAACTGCATGCATGTGGGTGGGGAATAGGAATTTGATTTTACTATGAAGCCCATATCTTCAGGAAAGGGATTAAAAAAGATAAATTGCTAGGAAGCCCATAGAATGAAGTTAGGGTTTTAAAAATAACAAAGTTGCTACGAAGCCCATAAAATCAGGACATGGTAAAAAAAGTGAAATTGCTAAGATGCCCATGTGATATTCTAGATGTCCATCAACTAATTATTTGATGAAATGAATTAGAGGCATTGACGTACTGATATTTATGGACACTGTGTGAAATAAAATTTTGGTAAAAACATAAGAAAAATTTGTACAACATGTGCATTACAAATTATATCAACCCATATGGGATGCAATTTATCTCATTCAATCGTAATGGTATGTCACCTTATCACCCATAGTAAGGTCATGGCATAACCCATATTGAGTTATGAGAGCTTTAGTGTAGAAAAATAGGCCACCAAATTTTTTTAAAATGATTTCCTCATAGACCACCACTACCATAATTCCCACCTACCAGACCATAACTTATGGCCCCTAAATTTAGGGAGGCCAATGGGATGACAAAACATAATTATGAAATTAAATGAAAGCTTATTATTCATTATATGTACAAAATTATTAAAAAAAATCTATCATCTCCATCCCATATAATATAGAAAACATGTTTAGGGATGTGGACAATGAGTCAACATTCACTCACAAAAGTTAATTGCCACTAACTACATTAAATTCCATTATCTAAGATTTTACAAAAGGAGTAGACTGAATGATAGATAGTTGTATTAAAGTAGCCATATACCACTGTCCCATGTCAATTCTTTACAACTAATCTAAGTAGTGCCCATCATGATCATAGGAATTTCTATCATTCTTTGATTCTTGTGATAGTAGGTTACAGTGGATACAAACCCAAATCAAAATCCTGGATAAGACCAGATCTTGGAAAGAAAAAGCATGAATGTAGTTGCTTAGTTACCAGAGTATAAATCCAAACCTAAATGGAGATAATGATGGATTTTAATTGATTCCCATTGTAATAGAAAAAGGAATGCTGGAAAATGATTTATAACAAGAGGATGTTACTTCAAGAAACAATTGTAATCTCGGATTGAGGCAACCTTGGTTCATTCAATTCTCCAACTACTTGCACAATAGAGAGTGTAGTTTTATCGATGTCCCTTACAACTTACAAAGATATGTAAGTGATAAATGGGTTGTGTAATAATTATGCTAAAAACTAGTCATAATCCAAAAATTCATAGTTGAAAGATAAAAAAATGGAGTGTATTTCCAAATATCGACTGGAAAATACACATGCCCTTCTTTTAATAATGCCAAATCAATGGATGTCTAAATGAAAAGAATGAATTAGTAAACATTTGAGATAAGTCCTGCATTTGATATTCATGGAGTCATCAAAAAGATTCTTAGAAAGTCATACAAACATCTTCAAAAACTTTAAGACTACTAACATCTTAAATTTTTTGAAGACTAATAGACTAATTGTGAAGATAAGTTGCTCAAGATATTATTGCAAGATAACATTGGATTAAATCGATTATTTTGATATAATGAATGTTTTAAGGGGAATTATTGATGAAAAGTAAACCATGAATATCCTTTCTATAATTATGAGAATATCTTTATGAAACCCATCCCTAAGATTGATTGGTTTATAAGAGATTTTACAACACTTAAATCCAAGACTAAATTTGTTATAAACTGATTTATTTTGGTTAAAGGGGAGGATATCCAAATTTACTATAGCATATGATTACCCATTTAGAGGCCAAGGGTAATATCAAGTCACCCCAATAGAGGAGGGCTCTAGTGTTACATAGTTTTCCACTTTCACCACAAGGTATTACTCAATAGTAATATATATTGTAGATAGCACTAGTGTCTATGATGATCCAAATCAAAGGAATGCATTTGAAACCACTTGTGGCCAAGAAGGTCCATGAGTACAGTGTCACAAAGCCAAAAATTAACCCACAAAATTTTAGGAATTTTAGAGTTATCCTTCCCAATTTCCAACATCAATCATCGTATATGTAATCTAAATCTCATCAATTTAAATGAAAACTATACATGATTGTTATAACCCTCTCATGGTAACTATAATTTTATTTTACCCACTTATAGATTAAGTGATTGACACAAAATTCCAACAATAACCTCATTGTTACATTTTTTATTTTGAAAACAATCAATATATATATGTGTGAGACTTTAGTATCTACATTATAATAATGCAATAAAGAATACTCAAATAGATCTAATTTCCAAACCTAGTCATGAGAAGACATAAGTTTAGGTTTTAAATGGATTTATCACCACTTAGACGTAAAGAGCTGAAGGATCCCTATGGTGATGTTTCCAATATGCAGGGAATCTTCAAGAGAGATTAAGTTATCTAAAATGTTAAAAATCCATCAAACATCGCTTTACACCTTTAGTATAGCCTTATAGTAAGTTTCATGTTTAAGAAAGATCATTACTTCCATGAACTCAGATTATAAAACAATCTTAAAGTAATGAACAAAAGATCAAACCAAGAGTGTCTCATATAACCTTAAGCATTACTAATGATAACCTTTAAGCATGTAAAATCTCCTTTGGGTAGAGTGAGCCCTTATGACTCAACCTATTGTTAGAGTTAATCATACACTGCATTACTCATAGCCAATCATTAAATAACCATTCACACTAGGGTTTCATATTACAAACCCCTTTAATAAAAACATTACATGGGACGTTAGGGTTTACCATCTACCAATTTTATCAAGCACTAATTCCCCTTAAAGTTAATAACATTAAATAAACTGTTTAAATAATTAAAGTCCCTTTGCTACTTATTATATAGTATAAATCATTTGTCCATCATAGATCTTATTCTATATTCACATTTATCATGAATTGTTGAATATATATCAACAAAAATTCAAGTGGGTAATCATATTAATTAATTTATAATCCTTAATCATGCATTTAGACCTTATTTATGATTACATTCTCCTTAGTCCTCAGTAGTTTATTGTGACTTTAAGTGATCAATTCATGGGTTCCACAATTCATAGACTACATTTGAGTTTTAACACGGTTCCATATTAGCCACTTAGTAATAAGAATACATGATTGTTTATAAATCTATTATTGGACCACTTCAGATAGAAAGCCTTGTAGTGCTTCTATTGAAAAAGACAAATCCATCAATAAATGATGAATGGCATGGTAGAATTACAATATATCATATAGATAGTTTTTTAAACAAAAAATTATGTAATTTTTTTAATTAAAATTTAATTTCAGGTGAGAACAAGTGTTCTGTAGATAGTGAAGATCTTGCTTCCTCACTGTCAACAACACTCTTGTAACATAGTTTATAGATGCATTCTCCACCATATCCACTAGCTACTTTTGTGCCCATCTAACAACATTTACATTTATAATTACTTTACCTTGAAAAAACTGTGCTTCAAACACCACAAAATTTTTTCCCTAGAGATTCTATTTGATGGTTTATTTTTCAGTGCAACTAAAGTGCATTCAATAAAATATTAAATACTAAGACAGATGAAATACTCATTTTTTTCTCAATGTGAGACTATGTCAAACCTAAAGGTGGAACTTGGCAGTCTTTTAGTGTTTATTCTAAATTTTTTCCCTACACTTCAAAGATGCATGGTTTTGTTCTTAGTAATTGATGCATAATTTCCACATTGATCAATTGATACTATCTATTGGTATCCTTGAGCATGCTTGGTATTAGGTTTTATGACATTTATTAAGATCCTTTGATTCAAGTTAAGTCTTTTGATTACCAATAATTCAAGTGCGTACAACAACCTTTGCTCTTAACATAAATGAAGCAATGTTTTTTTCAATAATTTACTTCATCAAAATTTCTTCTAAGAGTTGACTTTATATAAATGGAAATTATTTAGAGTACACAAAATTTCAAAGTCACTTTCCAAGAAACAACAATTTTTATAGGAAAACTAAAATAAAAATTTGTGAGTAAATTATATATAGGAAATTCAATTACTTTTTTTAATTAAACAACAAAACTAGAGATCCTATAGGTAATCTTTGCAAGCACGTTTAAACCAATTGACAAAGCTACCAGTAATATCCATTATATGATAAAACTTTAATGTCCTATAGGAGCACCCATACTATATTCTACAATCCCATGAATAAATTACATAGAATAGGGCTTGTTTTTTAAAGATTAATGAATGTACCATCAGTATGTGCTATGCTCGAACTATGTCACTCACCATTACAGAGGAGGAAAAGGTTTCTCACCATCACAGAGGAGAAAATTTGGGTGAAATGTGAAAAAAAATGGGGGAAACAAACCTTTTTTTGGGGGAATTTGAAAAGAGCCCCACTCTTTTTTCCCACCCAATTGGTATGCATGGTCACATTAACTAAGGTAACATTAAATTTAAATTTTTGGTAAGGTTGGTAGTTTAACAACATAGGTTGAAGTCGATGGTCAGGCAAGCTAAACATCAAAGTCAAAGGCCGGGGAAGACCAATGGAAACCATCCCCCTAATAATTGATAAAGACCAGCATGTTAGGAGTTAATGCGTGCTGGTTAAGCTCATCATTCTAGAAGGAGGTTGGCATGGAAGGTAAAGGAGATAAGGGACACATATGGGGAAGATAGGAGGATTGAACTTATAAGGAAGGGAGTAGGTCAACGTAGTTGGCAAAA
Source organism: Torreya grandis (assembly GCA_037957365.1). NCBI lineage: Eukaryota > Viridiplantae > Streptophyta > Pinopsida > Cupressales > Taxaceae > Torreya > Torreya grandis. Next base: position 10,818,090 of record JARHVA010000003.1, read on the forward strand.
GAGGTTGGAGGAAGAAATTTGAGGGAAAGTAATGTGGTGATGAAAGGTAGAGAGGACATGGAGATAGAAAGAGTAGAGACAATGAGGAATGTGGGAAAATTTAGAGAGAGAGGATAGAGGTTGATGGTAAGAAGGAAAAGGACATAGAAAGACAAGGAGTATGCAACAAAAAATAGAATAAGGAGAAGGTTGATGAAACAAGTTGGCTATAGGTGATGCATGCAATAGGTGGCAAGAAATAAAGAATCATCATAAGAGAAATGGGAGAAGAAAAGGAATGAAGAGGAGATAATTATTTGAGTGTAGTGCCATTATTATAGAAGGAAAAGATCAATATAAAATAATGGAGTAGAAAGAGAGGCTGAGCTAGAAGAGACTACCACTTCTTTCTGTCATTTCTGAAACATCTAAGGACCAACTAATTAAATACTTGTTGTTTAAAATTATTTGATTTGTGATTTATTTCCATCAATTATATTATATTTAGGAATGAAATTTTGGTGGTTTTATACATATAGTAATGGTTGTACCATTTATTAAAATTGCTAAGGGTTGAGGGTCGAATAGTTACTATGGGATAAAATAAAATGATTCATACCTTTAAGATGGATGGAGTTGTTTTAGCTCTAATTCCTATGAAGGGTGATCCCAATGTCTTATCCATTGAATTTATCCTAATTGGAGACCCTATATAATTTTGGGTTACCTTTATTTTGCAATGGATTAGATGTCTTGCTATAAAGAATTATGGAATTATATTATACTATTTTAAATTGATTGTTTCCTCTTCTCAAAACTACCTAAACCATTTTCAATTGCCCAAATTAAGTATAATTTGATTTGGGAGATTTTAAGTGAAATTTTTTTACCTTTTTATAATGGTTTATAATATATGGGTTACATTTTCTATTTAATGAAGTCATAACCAAGTTGTTCCTTTTACGCAATCTTTATATGGAAATTGTAAGGAATGAAGTGGCGGGGAATTATTTTAGTGGACTATTTTGTATTATGGTAGGCTATTTTAAAGTGTTGTACAGATTTGAATCAATTTTAAATTCATAAATTAAAATAATTAATGATTTATAACCAAAATATGCCTCCATATTGAACTCTTACCCTCAGATGTATGTTGGCTTTATTTGCATACTTGGTTTGATTAGTCTCCCACTAGATTCTAGATTATAACATGTCCTGGTTGTGATGTTTTGATTTATGCATAATCTAAGTACATTTTAGTGGATGTATGGAGTCATATACTTCAGTCATATTATTGAGATCAACTGGATGTTAGTTGACTCAGGTCATTTATATTTATTGAATGTATGGAGTTAGTTAATCATTTGGATTTATTACAATTGATATTGCATGTTGGAAATAGTCTTGGAAAAGCTGAGCTATCTGATTGGGTTTTAATCATGAATTTTCATAACTTAAGTTTGATTTTTTCTTATATTGATTCTATAAGCCTACAACAACTCCATGAGGTTATTTGAGTTGTTTCAAACTCCTAAGAGTTTCCCAACTTTCTTTTGTGATCATTTGAATGTTTGTGGATCATGATTGTTGTTATTTACTTGTTGCCTCATTTTGTATTGGATTCAAGTTAATGGCTTAAGAATTCTATATTGAGTTTGCCTTCCTTGTTTACTCTATGGCCGAATCAACCATACAACTAATGGTTGGGGTGGTTAGGGGCACCGTATGGTTGGGCTCATAAGATTATGTATGCAAGTTTGACTTCTTGCATATATTATTAGATGATTATAGTAGACGTACAAATTGTATTAAATTTTCTTAGATACTCTTGTGATTGTAATTTTATCTACCCTATGTAAAGTGACATCGAATTTCTATTATTCCTAATGGAACCTGCATGATATGAGTGTGTAACTTGAGATAGTTACTGATATTTAGATATCAATCAGTGTGTTTCATTATACCTTCTTACTATTATTTAAGACACATATTTACCTATTATGACACATGATTTATGATTAGGTATAATGTTATTAACCAAAGTATTTCAATTAATTTCTTTGATATGGATATAGTCCTTGGTGTTACTTATAGTATGAGATAGTAATCCATGTTAACATGATTTTATATACATCTACATAGTAAAATTTTACAACGTTTGATTGTATGTCAATGGTACATGGAGTAATAAATAAGGTTGTAAATGATGTTGTTGATTTAAGTTTATATATTTAAAATCAAGCACAATGTAATAGTTGTAATATACAACCACGTACATCTATATTAAATGTTTCCTTTATCTTACCATGTGAAAGGAAAAGCATGTAAAAACTTGTAGTGGTTTCCCTAGATTACATGGTGTCTTCACTCTTGGTTGTTAGTGTTACTATGCTGAAATCATCTTTGTTGTAGAAGGGAAGTCTTTTGTAAATACCATTGCATAGTTGTTTTGAAAAATTGCTACAAGATGATTTTATTAAGCACATTCATTTTTTTTCGTATTATGATTTGGAAAAACATATTATGAAAAATTTAAAACATTTCTTATATTAGGGAGATTTAATGACTGCAAATGTTAAACCTATTTCTATCATACCAATAGAGTGAGTAACTTGAAAATGTTGTCCTTAACATAATTTCTCATTTATATCAATTGGCATCTCCATGAGGGATTTGTGTTGTTTGATCACATGGTATATAGGTAACTAATGGAAATGAAATCTTCATATTTGTATGCTTCCTGATGGCCTATGTAATGTTTTCATTACATAAATCAAAGGTGGTGTTGGCCCTTCTATGATTTCCATTCCATTTATTTGTACAATTATAACAAATCAAAGTTCATGATAAGCTTGAATAATCCACCTAAGGGTTCTATGAACCATTAGTAAGAATCATTTATTAATTAGTTATTAACCCCTTAATAAATAATGAATGATGGTGTTTAATTCTAACAATCTACTTCTTTGCATGTAACTCAAACTAAATGATGGTTAGTGGTTTAGAAATCACATAACCTCATGAATGATGGAATCAGACTTTAATGAAGAGGATGAGACCCTTAAACAAAGTTAAACATTCTTGAATGATCCTAAGTAGAAGTCGAATTCCACATAAGGGGTTTATAATTTATCTATGTGCACCACACACTGATACACCTCAAATTGCATACTCTCCAAGGTAAAAAGCTTCCCTATTATATTATTGATGGATGTTTACCCTTTGTTAAGGTAGTGTTAGTCTACCCCACAGGGTACGGGGTACATGCATACGTGTTTTCAAGAAACAAGTTGTTGTATGTACTGACTACACATATAGTGAGCCCTACATGCATCCTTTTTTCTCACTCTAATAAGCAATTCCCAAGATTTTTTTGGGGGGTTTTTCATTAAAAAATTATCATCTCTTCCAATATGGGTGACAGTTTGGTGACTAGGAGTTTTGCATATAATAGGTTCTATCTTGACCAAAACTATGAAGTTAAACTCTAATACAGTGGGATGAGGTTTAAAGCACGAAGATGAAGTAGCCATGGAGTCAGTATGTTGATTACTTCTCCTAGGGACTATCTATATAGAAATAAATTAAAATTCTTTAGCAATATCATGCAAAACAATTTTATATAATTGAATATGTTTAGATTTCATTTGATAGACCTCATAAACTTGGTTTGTAATCAACTTTAAGTCTCCTTGGATCTTTAATTTTTTCATCCTTAAACATTTTAAAATGAGCATACCAAGTAACATGGCTTCATATTTGGCCCTACTGTTCCTACACTCAAAATATATCTTGAAACCAAAAGACATGATTCACCTCTAAGGGGAGATGAAAATAAATCCTACCTCAGTGCCTAGGTGCCACTTGGTCCCATCATAGTATAGAACCCATTGGTCATGTGTAGAAGAGGGATAATTATCTAAAAAAATTTATTGGTCTTTTGATATCTCAACCATATGGAAATTGATAATGTTGGGAAACCCCTCTTAGGGTCCCTAATCTAGAGACTCAAAAGAATGATGAGCCTATCCCTTTCACAAAGTGAACAAACATACTTGAAGAAATTAGAAAGGTCTTGTTATATGGTTTGAATAAAGAAAAAGAATCACCTCATGGAACTTAGGATGCTTAATTCCAAGATCTGGATTGAGATAAGTAAGCACGTCTAAGAATTTGAAAGGTCACTAATTAGGCTTTCTCTTTGGTATGGGAAGCATACCAACATGGTTATGATGAATTTTGGGCATGGGGAGTATGTCAACATAATTAGGATCTCATTTGGCATAGGGGGAATGTAGACATAGTTATGAATATTTTAGTATTATTTATAATACATGGTAGGATTATTTATCACATTGTTAAATACGGGAAGTTCCTAAGAACTCAGCTCCCCTCTTCACAATGGGGGAGAAGGCCTCTCCTTAGGAATGTGTGGATAAGCATGAAATCTAATGTTAATCTCTATGGTACCTATTATTAAGGTACAAATCGTATCTTTACGTACTAGTATGAATAGGGGTGAAGATAATCCCTAATTTCATGTTGGGAACTCAACATATGGTGTGAATCACACCTTATTGTGAGCCAAAGTACAATGGGTGACATCTTAGGAGGAAACAAACCCAATGGATTAAGATATCTCAACAACCAATATGGCCCTGTCATAGTGTGATCCATAAGAATGCTTTGAAGAGTTATAGAAGTAACAAGAGCAATATGTGAAGTACAAATTTCCCTTATATGGTCAGGCATTTGGTGATCATGATGGTAGTCATGGGAAGGATTATTATGAAGAGGACCTCTTCATGATCTAACACCTCTATCATGCAAATATTAAGTAGACTTGATAACCCCTATTGGGGTTCATGAATTTGAGTCTTAGATAATTTATAGGTCCCTATCCCTTACACATCAAATAAGAGGATGAGTGGCATGTCTTTTTCCAAGAGAATAATGATTTTGGCTATAGACATGGTGGAGGTTACCAAAATGGTGACTAGTTCTAGACTAGTGAATTGGTCAACCATTACTACATCATTTTCTTCCAACTTATCTTTTAGTAGAGCCTAAGAAATTAAAACCCCCTTCTTTAATATAACCACTTTAAACTTTTAGGGTTCATTAATGTTGACCAATTATGAGGGTTTCATGATCATGTTGATAGGTAGATGTTAATTGATGTGTAACCAGGGTTGATTATCTATGGTCACTTATAGCATATAAAAAGGTTTAAGGTTGCCTTGGGCTATGAATACATTTATTAAATGAAGGAAACAAACATTTTGAAATAAGGTTGAAGCCCAAGATCATGTTAAAGTTGGTATACTTTTTTATGACATAGAACTTGGTTAGCACCATCTTAAGACCCATATTGAATGGGATCACAATAGTTCCTATGGAAGTATATTTGAGGATTTCATAGCCTCTTAGGGTTTTATGAGTTGTGAAATAGTTGGTTTCCCCATAACCAAGCTTTTGTAGGAAAGAAAAGGGGATAATGTTGACAACCACTCCATCATTAACCATGTATCTCTTCACATAATTATTTTAAATTGAAACCTATAGAAACAAGGTTGGATCTCCCCTCCTTGCCATATCAAAGTCATAAGGTATAGTACATAAATCAAAGAAATAACCAACATCTCAAGATTCCTGACCAAATGGAAACATATTTAGATCAATGTGGTTGATATAAGCTTGTAGAGGAGTAACACTAGATAGATGCCCCAGTCTTAGGGCATAAAATAAGGCTAATCAATCAGTAGGGGAGATCTTGATTAAATAAATAAATGAAATGTGGGAGAATGACTTGGTTAGATCAAAGATCAAATCATAGTTCCCCATATTTTTTGAGATATACTTAGTTTCAAAAATGTTTGAGGGATGAAGAGTCATAAGATGATATTCTCTAGTGTGAGTAATAATATTCACCTCTTCTTCAACTTATAAATCCATGACTCCTATCATCCTAGTTTTGCCTTGTACTCACAAATAAGGATTGACATCAGTATTGATTGTTCTAGAGGTAGATGCTTAAACATCATTGGTGCATGTAATCATGGGTTGTTTATGTTGAATTGGGTTACTCTGTGGGGCACCCTATTGTTGATATTGAATAACACACACATGGTGGTTAGGAAATGCATTTTGGTAGATTTGGAGATTTTGATTTTGAGGGGAAATAGGTCCATTTTGAATGACTTGGGGGGGTTGAACCAACATTCCTGAGGAACATATCAAAAAATGTTTTCCTTTGATATTCTAGGAGTTTTTGGATAAATTTATTGTAGTCCATATAGTTCTTAGTATAGTGCTTGATAACTTGGTGGAAGAGGAAATAGACACTGGGATCATATTCCCTAAGCCTCATGTTTTTCCCCTATTGACCAAACCCTTATTGATTATTTATTTGGTAATAGGTTTTGTTTAGAACTGGGGGAATTATTTGACATGCTAATATTGATTTTGGTTCTGGTTTTGGTGTTTCATATTGCATGGTGGTGGTTGATTGAAATCAACCATATGAATGGTAGAAGAGGGATTTTTGATCTTAGTACATGTATGGTTAGTGAAATTAGTGTTTTTCATAGGCTAATGCTAAATTTTATTCATAGGGTTTGTCTTCTTATTATGGTTGGCGAATTTGTCAGTAGTGGCATTCTTATTTTGATTTAAGACCTTGGGATCTTGGTTATTAGTATGTTTTGTACTCACATTTTTAAATCCTCCATTATTTTGGTTTAGGGTGATGATGCATCCATTGGTCTTGTAAGTTATCTGACCATAATCAATGGCCACTTGGTCAATCTGCAAGGCACTCTAAAGAATTTATTCATATGATTGTTATGGGAATTCCTAAACATCATTCCTCGTCTCTTTGATAAGAGATTGGAAGAAGAGTTTACATAGTTCCCATTGATTTATGTGAAGCACACTGATAGAGGAATATAATACCTATTACCATCTTGTGATGAATTGGATAATGAACATATTGTGTTCTTTTTTGATGTGCAAGAACTCTCATATGCCAATATTTAAGAGTTTATTCATATTAAAATGTTTGAAAAACTTGACCTTGAGTTTGTGAAAATAATATATAGATCCATTAGGGAGGTGGTAGTACCAGTCAAATGCTATTACCTCTAAGGTTTTGGGTAAAATTTTGGAAACAACCCCATCCCAAAGTAGGAGTTCATAAGCTTTAATGTGTGTGTTGGGATATCCTTCCCATTTGAACTTGGGAAGGTCAGGTAGTGGACAAGGAAGAAGAACCCCTCATATGTTGAGATCAAGAGGATATTTAAGGTACTTAACATAAGTTCATATGTTCCTAAATTTATTGTTGTCATAGTAGGACTAGAATGGAAAGGTGGGATTAGATAGTGGTTAGTTTGGTAACCACTAAAAGGGATAATGAAAGCTCGATAAGGTGGACTGGAATAAACTGGAAAATATTTATCACACTAAGTAGATCTGGAATACATGTGGAAGTGAGAGAAATATTTTTAGATGTAGGAGGCATAGTGGTTTGTAGTGGTAGGGTATATGTAGTTTGCACCCATCTTAAGGTTATGTAAGGTGGGATATAGCTTTTTTTAGAGGGGTAGTTTACATGGGAGAAACATATCTCAAAGGTGTAAAGAATTCCTGATTGTTTGCCTCCACATCATTCTAAAAAGGTAGAATGTAAGTATACACACTCCCCATTGGGTTTGAATAGGAGTTTGATGGAATAGATGAACCTTATAAGTATAAATATTAGGGACCCATGAGTAATTATATCCCCAAAGGATTGGTTAAAGGTATGATTTTACGGTGGTTGGTTAAAGTCATCATTTGGATGGGAGAAGGGGAAGGATGAGTTTGTGTAAGATAATTTAGGCTAATCCCCTAGACCAAAGCTTCTTCATTTCTTTCAAGGTCATGAATGCGATCTATTAGGGTGTTAATGAGTTAGTCTGGGCTAGTCATTGTGTTAGGCCTAAGAGCCTCATGTGTAGGAGGAGTAGAGGCATGAGGTGGGTTATCTTGAAGAGGTTGGTTTAGAAAAGGATCCCTAGGGGTATTTTTAATAATTTATATTGGTGTGTTGGAAGTGTCTTGGATCCTACTAAAGCATTGCATAACCACTTGAATTTAATTAACCTCATCTTCCAAGTGTCAGATCCTTCATAAATAATGGTCATATTTAGAAACACTTTCCATGTCTGGGCATTGTAGGCTAATTGATGACCTAGTGGCCATGTGAGGAGTGACTGTTCTTCCTATAGTGTGGGTCATATCATTAGAGTTAGGGTGATTACTCACCATTTTAGATATTTCTCATATATCATGGATAGAGACCCCACATTGATTTTAGTGTTAGGATAAGATTAATCATAAAATTTTTAGTATACATTAGTATCGAAGGTGAGGTTGTTCTAACTCACTAACGAAGACTCACTGATATTGAGTTATCTTCTCTATAGTCCTTAAGGCTAAGAGATGTGCATATGTCTTGGTCCATAAATATTCTGGGGGTATATGAATACCTACAAAATAAATAGTATGAAGAGGGAAAGTGGAGAAAGGAAAAAGAAGAGGAGGAATAAAAAGGAATATGAAAAAGATGGATGTCTCTCATGTCAGGTTCATGAATTTGTGTACACATGAATATCACATGTTAAACTATGCACTTGACTCCCTAATTTCAAGTCAAGGAAGCCAACATAATGTATTGGATATGGATTTGGTTAGTTATGTGGAATTCAAAATAGGTGGTGGTAAAGGGTTATCGTGATGGAACTAAAATACCTTCATAGCATCATGGTGCTGATTGAGAGAATCAAGTTGTAAAAAAATAGATCTCCAGGGTCCTTCAGTCTCTAATATTACAAGGAGGTTAATCTCCTGATCGATGTAAGAATTGGAGAATTGCAAGAGATTAGGATGAATGATTCATAGAATGAGAGAAAATATGTCAGGTTGACTATACCTAGTTAATGTCATCCACCAATGTGAATTATATAGGATGAGGATAGACACAAGGAGAATAAGGGGGTAAGGACAGGAAAATAGGCTTGGATAATGTTGTATTGACAACTTATGTTCTAAGGGAGGACAATAATTAGTGGATTGGGAATTTTTTCTTATTCTTATAAGGAATTGATAGACTTAATGATGATGAGGTAAATTGGGGTGGAAAATAAAACCTCTATCTTAAGCTTAGTATTGATATCGTAAAGTATAATAATGGTGGGACCAGGTGTACTAACCCTATGGAAAATAGCTTCTCTAATGAGACTGGGTGTTTTGGGAAGTATGTGATTAGGCAATGTGTAAGCATATGAGTTTGTATAAAAGGATTTTGTGAGGACTTATTGTGTTTTTAGAATAAATTTTTTGTTTTACTTGTATGATTCGATAAGGCTTTTGGCAATATTTTTGTTTTGTTTTAGTTTATTTTATGAATATTTGACTGAGAGGAAACTAATTACTTTCTGAAATAAATAAATCAAAAACAGAGAGCAATAAGTAAACTAAAATAGAATGAATGAATACCTATTTTATATTTTTAAACTAATTTTCAATGAATGCAAAGTAGTAGAGAGAGAGAGAGAGAGAGAGAGAGAGAGACCTCTAGCTATGCTAATGCTGATTTTTAACTGTCTAGGATGCAAGTTATATGAAGTTATTTTTGCGCTTTTTGATTGATAAGTAAATGGATATAATATGAAAAGTATGTTTATTAACATGCAAGTGATTCAATAAAATATCTAAGATCTCAACAACAAATATTATGAGGTTCCTAGAGTTTCCTTTTACCCAAATAAGTTAAGAACAAGTTTTTAACCCTTTTAGTTGTTGCACACCAGTTTTGAACAATGTATTTGAAATGGAAATAAATGATCTAGAATATCATTTATCTGATTAAATGAATTAAATCAACATTCTCAATTTATCTAAATAATGAAAATTAGAATCACAATGGCATCTCTTGTTTACCTAGGTTTGTCTAGAGTTTTGTTATTCACTAGTTGTTTGTTTGAGAGTGAAAATAGCGTGTTTCAAAATTGAAAATTGATTTTTAGAGTGGATGGAAATGTATGATATATTATTTAACATTCACCTAGGATTTATATGTAATATTATGTTTTGAAAGAATCTATTTTAATGAATACATGCAAAAAAATAAACTAATTACTATTTTTGTGCAAGGATGGGGGAGAGAAGAATTATTTTTCCTATCAAAACATGATTTTTACAAAATAAATATTTAATATAATATGATAATGAATGATAATTTAATATAATCTACTAATTAAATCAAATATAATATAATCTAAGAATCTCTAAACTGATCCTGATGTAGACTACTTGAAAGTAAGAGATTTGTTGTATTGTGATCCTCAATATGCTAGATCCTTTACCCAAACAAATATTTATGGAAATTTCTAACAAGGAGTATGAATAGATTACTATCATAAATGGGAGGAGAAGAAGAGAAACATAACTAAAAATGGATAACAACTAATTGTGGTTGGTTGAATACATTGTTTGCAAAGATCAGGGTGCAATAATAATGGCTCTCCTTGTATAGAACTATTTTAGGTGTTTTTCTTATGGTATCTATCATGATTATGGACCCTATCCATATATTTTAATAGTAAACAACTAAAACCCAAAATTACACTCTTGTATTCTAGAGTTCAAAATATGGAATATAAATATCACACTTCTAGATGTTGCAATGTGATTGAAATGAGAAATAATACATTGTTCAAATGAAATACATATGGGGATCATGGTAATTTCTTTACAATCCTATCTATATCATCGTAAACTAGCTAAATACCAAGAAAACCAGCCAAATAGTAAATACATCTAAATCTTACAATAGTGGCCTTTAATTTTGAAATGCATTTAATCAAATTCTATTAAATATAAGGAAATAAAGATCAAAATCCTATCCATAAGCTTTTACCTCTACCATGTATTTAGTTTCAAACAACTATTTATACAAAAATTGCACAACAAACCCTAAATCATAGATATAAACATCTGACACTTTACTTTTATTCTCATTTAATATTATTTATATATGTTTGAAGGCATTACATGGAATCTTTGATCTCAATACAATGTCGACATATCTACCCATATTTCAAAAATAAACATATAACAGATTTACAATGTTGAGTAAGCATACATATAAATGAGCTCCTTTGGCTAAGCAACCACAATTAAGGGGCATCCACACCATCAAAATCACCCAGGTCACAATCTTGGCCTTAACCACTCGACTCTCTGTGTTAGGTATCTAGAGCAATTTTTACCTTGGTGGATGGATATAAGAAACCATCATCCTCACTAGTTAGACTACAATTTTTTTGATCTCATAAAGTATTTTGAAATTTATAAAAATACATATAAAGACAACATAGCTAAAAAAAATGAATTTAATTTATTTAAAATGCCATGTAATAAAATTTAATATCTCTAACTATCTCACGTTGTGTAATATTTAAATCCTTTCTATGCATTCCCCATACATGTGACCATCAAATGAGAAGCTACAAAAACTATTCAACTTTATATAAAGAAAAAGATCAACAAATAACAATTTTTTTTGGTGTAATACATTGAATTTGGTTAAATATTACATCTTTTAGTAAACATATATAAAAATATAAACATAAATATACACGATATACTCTTCCATGAAATTGATTTAACAAAAGTCCATTTTAATAGAGAGTTAACTATATCACATTGAAACACATAATTATTACTCTAATTTCCAAGATGAATTCCATCATGCTAGTAATCTCCTTATCTAAATCATATGGCTGGGAAGTTCATTAGGCATATGTTAAAAGTGTCTTCATGCATGGATACTTGTAGTAAGAAAAATACATGTCCCAACCTCTTGATTCTATGAGCAATGAGAACTCCATATTTGTACACATATTGAAAAAATACTTATATTTTAAATAGGTTTCTCAAATTTGATATGAAAATATCAACACTTGATTAATTAACTTTGGATTTAAATAAATTCCCTTAGACACCATAATCTACACCAAGAAAGTAGGCATGCAACTACTGATATTGGTCATGTACGTTAACAACATAATCATCATAGGGAATTCCACTAAACAGATTCATTATTTGAAATCTTGGATAATGACATGTTTTGAGATGTGTGACTTAGGCTTGTTGCATTTTTCCTTGGCCTTCACATTTCATAGTCTAAGAAATGATTTTTTCTATTCAATCCAATTTTACTCAATACATACTCATTCGATTTAACATGAAAGACTTCAAGTCTTCATAAACTCCTTATCAATTTGGAGTCAAGATTTCTACCAAGTGTTCTTGTCCTTTAGTTGATGGTACACTCTACAAAAAATTAGTGGGAATTATTTAATAGTTGATTCATACTCTTCTTAATCTTTCATTTTCTATGAACTTGTTATCATGCTATCATCAGGACCCATATGAAATCCATTGGTAATCTACAAAACACATTCTAAGTTATCTTTGTGGTACTACTAACTAAAGGATTAAGAACAAGTCAAGAGGAAAAACCTCAAATTTTAGTCATAATTATAGTGGTAACATAACCGTTGTAAGCTACACAGACACTGATTGGATAGGAGATCTAGACGATCATAAATCAATGGTAGGATACATCTATCATTTTGGAGTAGGTCCCATGAATTAATATTTTAATAATTAAACTAATAACTTTGTCTAGTATGAAAGCTAAGTATAGTGGAGTTGTAGCTACTAGTCATGAGTTAGTTTGGATTCAACACTTGATTTTATAATTTGGATTTACATAGACCCAAAACACACTGCTTTGGTATGATGATTAGAGTGCTAGCCACATTTATGGTAACCTAGTGGAACACTAGTGCCCAAATCACATTAAGATATACATACATTATAATCTTAAAATGATATAGGATGATGTCATTGATCTTAAGTTTTACCGAATATATATGATCATGTTGCAGACATCTTCACAAAACCCTCATTTGAGGCTTGATTTGGCCAACTCAAGAAACTTTCTGTAGTGAAGGAAGATGTATCCAAATGGGGATGGTTTAGTGATTCCTTTGTACTTTTCTTCATCAAAATATATCTTAAGGGGAATTATTATTATATTTAGTTACTCATACACTTTAATATAATTTTAAGATAAATTTAATATTTATTTGTAATTCTTGTGTAGACACGAATTGGTGCATACTTATCTACAACTTATCAATATTATAAATCAATTATATACTTAGTTAACTTCTATTAATAATAGTTTGTTTTATTATATTTGTAACTTCTCACCAAAATCATAAATCTAACCCTACCCTCCTTTTTTATCTATATAAAAACATAGATAACTAGTGGTTGAGGCACATTATGAATAAGAGTTACTATTTTGATGGTAGATTAAAATTAGTGTTATTAATCTTAAGAAGTAGCTATGTTACTTGATCTTATATTTAAGATTTCATATATTTACTTATTTTATGTATTTTAGGTGCTTGTAATAGTATCTAATATGATTATGGACCCTATCCATATATTAATATAATAAACAACTAAAACCTAAAAGTATACTCTTATATTATAGAGTTTAAAATATGGAATACAAATATCATACTTTTAGATCTTGCAATGTGATTGAAATGAGAAGTTATACAATGTTCAAATGAAATACATATGGAGATTATGGTACTTTTTTACGGGCCTATCGTAACATCGTAAACTGGATAAATTAAAAAAACAAATCAAACATGAAATAAATCTAAATCTTACAATAATAGCCTATAATTATGAAATGCACTTAATCAAATTATATTACTTGTATAAGGAAATCAAGATCACAATCATATTCATAAGTTTATACCTCTACTGTTTATTTAGTTGTAAATCACTATTTATACAAAAAAAAAAAATGCACAACAAACCCTAAATCATATAGAAAAGCATCTGACACTCCATTGTGCTTCTCATATAAGACACTGAAATTTATACAAATACATAGAGACAAGAGAACTAAAAGAAATGCATTCTATGTTCTAAAATTCCATGTAATAAAAACTAATATCTCTAACTATCTCACACAATATAAATTTTAAATCCTTTCTATGCATTCTCCGTACATGTGACCATCAAACGAGAACCTACAAAAAGTATTCAACATTATATAAGGAAAGAAATAAATAAACAATAATTTTTTTTGGTACAATACTTTGAATTTGTATAGATTACATCTTTCAGTTAAAATATATAAAAGTATACAAAGAATATTCCATCATGAAATTGATTGAAACAAAAATCCATTTTAATAAATAGTTAATCGTATCACATCGAAATAAATAATTATTATGTAAATATATTAAAATAAATGATTAATAATATATGAACATTGTTTAATATATGAAAATTGTTTACCTTTATTAAAAATATATAATTTATAAAAATTTGATTCCTTATATTAGTACTTATCCTTTCAATCTATTTCTCTAATGATGTGCCCCCTTTCAACTTAAAATGTAATTGCTAATAAAATATGAAATCTTAAGTATCATAGATTCAAGCTTATCAAGTTTATAGTGTAATGATCATAATTTTAATCACTTGAGTTTAATGTGGTGCTTTTTAGGTGTTGAAATATTAAGAACATGATCCAATTTAACCCGAGTCATGGCATAATGAATAAGAATACTGTTTAGTGTCTGTAAAATTTTAATTTTATAGTTTAAAATTGCCTCGATATACATCACAACATGAAAAACTTATCTGTAATGTGAGTAAATGAATTACATTTTTAAAAAATGAATAAATATAGTTTAATCATATTTAATAAACTAAATTAATTAAGGAGACATACATATAAAGTTTAAATGTTTATTTTATATAATTTATTATTTAAATTTAAATTTAAATTTAATTAAAAAATTCACAAAAAGTTTAAATGTTTATTTTACATTATTTTTTTATTTAAATTTGAATTTGAAAACGTATCGTTGGACTTTTCAGTAATCTCGTGCAGAAATCTAAACCTGATAAAGCTTTGGTGCTGGGTATAAGCATTCTGGAGCGCGGACTCAGATGTTACGAGTATTGTTCTGCAATGGCCATCAAAACCTGCAATGAGATTGAGGGCAGCTTCGTAGAGTATTTGCAGAACAAGGTGGTAGGCAAGCCGGTTCTTCCAGTCGGTCCGCTTCTGCCCCCTCTTCTATCTATGTGCTTAACATTGTTGGGAAAACAAGCAGCTTGTTCGGTTATTTATGTGGCATTCGACAGCCAATGTTTTCCATCCAGAGAGGAGACGACAGAGATTGCTTTGGTGTTGGAAGCCAGCGAGCAATCGTTTCTGTGGGCTTTGCGTTTGAGTCCTGGAACCCTAATTACAGATGTGCTGCCACAAGGATTCGAGGAGCGTGTTGAAGGAAGAGCTGTTGTGGTGGAAGAGTGGGTACCGCGAAGGGAGATTTTATGCCATCCGTGTACAGGGGCGTTCATGACCTATTGCGGTTGGAACTCAGTAATGGAGGGTCTCAGCTCCGGATTGCCTCTGATCGCGTCGCCCATGAATTTGGATCAGGCACTCAATGCTCGCCTCGTTTGTAGGCAACTGCAAGTGGGTGTTGAGGTGGGGAGAACAGAGGAGGATTCTCGCCTCCGCAGAGAAGAAATCTGCAGAGCAGTGAAGACGGTGATGGTGGAGGAGGAAGGGAGACAGTTGAGAATCAACGCTGGCCGAATGGGAGACATATTCAACGAGGGGATTCCTTTTGAAGAATTGTATTTAATGAATTTGTCAGCCACTTGCAACGTCTCTGTCTGTGGGAGCCTCTGAATATATCTTTTTTATTTAGGTTGTATAGTCCAATATTCCCCCAGCTTGGATGATAACAAACATTTATGAAGAGCAGGTGCACCTCATAACCATGAATGGATGAGATTATGTTATAATTATGAGGGGATTCCGAACTAATAATGAGTCCCTACGAATAATGTACCGCTTAATTAAATTTTGACTCTTTCCTATTTTTTTGGATATTAATATCTACCGCTTAATAGATGGATATTAATAGATTTTGACTCTTTCATTTTGATGGGCAGTGAACATCTACCGCTTAATTAAATTTTGTATTTATAATTTTTTTTAAGATCGGTAATTAAGAATTATCTGGTCCCCCACATATATATTAAATTGTGGAAGATTATATTGGTTACATAGAACCATCAATCATAAGGAAGAGCACATAGGGAAAGTACATATTTAAACATACTCTCAAAAAATTAAAATTGAAGTACACAAAATTTAGAGAATAAAAATTATACAGAGATATGTGAGAATTTAATATAAAACGAGTATTAAGAAGTACTCATAAATTCGGGTATATGTTGGCGTGGCTCCGTACCCCCACTATCATCAACTTACACTTACCATCAGTCACCCTTCTCTGTTAATGCCTGATTCTGTTGATGACATGGCATGATTGTACCCAACACGGTTATCGTGGCGGTTTGGAGAGTTGTTACGGTATCATTGACTGTTCAAACAAATTTAAATTTTAAAACTCCCACTCAAACCCATCCTGTGCAAGTCCATCCCCTATCAATTTCTATGGTTGTCCTTTTCAACATTCTAATGGACGTGATGAAACTAGAGTGCCAGCTGCCCATGCTCGTTCTCAAAGAAGCCATGAATGTTGCAGGGCATAATCAGAATCAACTGGAGGGTTTGCTAAGCCACCTCTGCACTCATGTTTCACCTGTTACAGAATGCAAACACATCTTGGATTGCAGAACCTTGGCATAGTTATAAGGAACAATTGGAGCTGCAAGCTTCCACTCCACGCTCTTCTTCTTTTCCTTCCTCTGGTTGGACTTTCAGGTCCTGTGTTCAAGGTTGATTATACACGCTTTTGAGCCGTTTTTGCAAGAAACAAGGGAATCCTGATCAAGACAAAGAAATATATATATCACACGGTGCGGTAAAATTGAACAAAGCTGGAGTGACGTTCAGAGTGATGGAGCATGGCGGAATAAGGGACATCTGTTTCTCTAAGGAAACTTGCATATTGTTACTTCCAAAGATAGATGTGAGTCAATTTCGATGGCAGTCTTGCAGATTCTATGGTTTCAACTGTGTATGTGATCGATGCGTGATGGAAGTGAAGATAATGAAGCATCACATACAGATAAAGAAACTTTACGGGGGCTATTTGAGAATAACTATGTCTGAGAATATCCAAAATGGGGCTACTCAAACTAGAGAACCTTGTAACTCAAGTGGAAAACACACTGAAATTTTTGCGTGAGAAAACTTTTATGAGCCAGACAGAGCTTTTTACATCTGGAGGGTGGATTCGGGCCTCGTTCATGCCTTGGCATTTAGCATTTATTGAAAACAGAAAAAAGTAAACTCATTGAAGTTATCATACAATGTGACATTTGAAGGTGGAGCTCTGCTTAGAAATACATTCCTTCCAGTTTCCTTAGTATGGAGCTATGGGATTTACACCGTGAGAAGCCCAGTGAGCGTCTATGCTCTCCCCTTATAGCTTTCGATGTTGAGTGCTTTCTATTTCCCCTAACATGGACAATATCCTTCCGTCGATTGTTTGAATGATAAAGAAAGCTTGCAATCCAAATGTAGAGATCTTGAACTGTGAAACATTACGCTCACGTCTATTCTCTCAAGGATTCCTAGGAAAATTGTGAGAATATGTTCGATGTGAAAAGAAGGGATATGAGTGATGATTTTGGAAGAAATTTTTGTGTATGAATTATTTGAGGTTCTTGTTGGTTTGATAAAATATCCCATCTCGATAGTCCAGTTTGTAATTGCATTTCTTTCTGAAGAAGAATGCTCTGATAAAAATATCACTTCAATACATCATTTTTCTCGATTTGTATAGAGAACTAAAAGGTGGTTAAAAAATAAAATAAGAGAATATTGTAGCATGGCTTTTTAAGTCTTTTGAATCCATATGCCACACCCATTCGAAATAAAAATCAACCTCTATTCACAATACTCAGACTACATCCGGTGCCTGAGGTGGAACTCATTCTACTACTCTTGACATATCAAGGGACAAAGATGATGAAAGGAAGTAAGTATATATATATATATATATATAAGAATTATCCATTAAAAAGGATCCAGTCATACCACCCAAGGATCCTGATAAGGATGAAACTACAAAAGATAATCCTCCTCAATATCATGGTGATTTTGATATATGTAACATCCTAAGTGATGGTGTTTCTTAGGATTTGCTTGATAATACTGCTATGATTGATATTAGTTAACGACTACTAATATCCCAACCCCTCTGAGTGATGTAGTCTCGAGAGCTGGTCACTTGTTGATGTTTCTATCTTTCCTATTGTTGCTAACATAAATTTTATTACTTTAGTAAATGTTGGTTCTTCGTGTGCCTAAGTGTATATATTGTTCCTCGTAGCCTTGTCCCCTAATTTAGAGAAAGTCTAAAAGTATCTTAGCAGATGGGTCAACATCAGCTATAGGGATTAATAGTGGTGAATAACTTACCCAGAAGAGGAATACATATGTTACTATAACAATGTTTCCAATGTTTATACAATGTATACGTGCGTGAAAAGGAAGAGTCCCTAAATCTCCATGGTAAATAGTTATTTCAAGATAGATGATTTGGGGAAACTAACATTGAGATTTCCATTTCAATCCTTGCCAAGAAAAAGGAGAACATGAAGGTAGTTGATTACTTTGTGTGTGGCATTCCCCTATATATAATGGTGTGATGATAAATTGACCTATGCATATAACCACCATGAAGCGGATGGAAAAATATGGATCCTCAAAGTATGGTTTGAAGAGACAAGTGGAAAATATCACCGTGATGTAAGTACTTATCTCCACCAATATCATCCAAAGGAGAAACCAATCCTCTTGATCTACAAAATATATTCAAGGATAATCGTAATCTTCTTAAAGTGAGGAAGATTTATTAATTTGGCTATGGTGTGATTGAAGTTATTTATAAACTGTCTATTCATGGGTTGAATTTTTGTGATGAGGTGGTGAAGTCTTTCTAAAAATTTAATTATTTTATAAGAAGATGAATGAATTTTTGAAGAATATGGAAACAGAAAGATAGTTGTGATAAAATATGTGTACTTTGAGATTGATTAGATTTACAAAATTGCTATCTAACAACTCATGGTTGTCTCTATGTAATGAACTTACTATTTTCCAAAATCATAATCATAATAAGAAATTGCAATATAATAGATCACATAAGTAGAATAACACATTCACATGCAAATAAGAGAAGATCCACTCTATAAAGGGAAATGAAGAGAAAAACATTTGAATATAGAATAGAGTCACTTTGAGGGGGAAAATTCCTGACTTTTTACAATCAAAAGATAATTTTAAATATATAATGACTAATATTCTAACACTACCTCCTATATATACTATAATTATGCTATAGGAATCCATAAACCAAATAGGCTAACTACTCCTACTAATATGTAACCTAGAGAGTATCAAATGATTATTCAAAGGTTATGTGTGCTACAAGTTGGCCACACATATCTCGATATAACCCCTAGGTTAAGGACATAACATTCACCCCTATTCAAACCAATGTTACCCTAAATATTGATTAAATTTAAATGATTTTGTATGAAATCATCTTCTTTTGATGTCCCATCTTCTCTAAGAAAATTATTACACATGATAAGATAATATGTGATCATCCTCACTCATAGTTACCTATTAATGTGTGTCTTGAGAAGCACTTTAGGTTCCAAGATGATTATTCCTTCATCATAAAATGTTGGCCACTTCATCTAAGCTAGAATATTCTAACCAATAATTTTATTCAAACAAGAAACATGAAAAATGAAATTCATTTTTGCTAATTGAGGTAACTCTGATTTGTAGGCCATGCTCCCAAATTTATATAATATTTGATAAGAACTATAATAATTTTGTGATAGATTTTTATACTTTATTTTTTATTTTAAGTACATTTTTAAATACAATTATATCCCTATAAAAATCAGATTGCCTACATCAAAATGTCTTTTGATCATGTTTTAATAAGCTTATTATTTTATTTGGTTTTGTGACATGGCTAAGTTATCACTGAGACTAGACTATACGTTATGCTAGTCTTAGCATCACTTTCAAGGATGAGGTGATGGAGGATATCCATACATGCCATTTATATTTTTAATCATGTGTTAATTTTATTGGTTTAGGAAAGGATGGTGCTAGGGTGATGTGATCTTAGATACTAGGGAATATCAATTTCTTAGTGATAAAAAAGGTTTCCTTTACATTTCATGCCATGATAATAGACTAAGAACAAGTAAGTGGATTTGCTGGGGTCTTTTCCTTTAGTTTGGCATGACTTATCCTATCCGTGTTCCTAAAGAGAATAATAAGTCCAATGAGCTAGCATGTTGGCATATTGTGTGAGAAATGATCTCGTGCACTCGCACGAAGCATGCAACTTAAGATCATTTACCATTTGTTATGTCATGTGATGGTGTATGCATTGAGCTCACTATACTAGGGTGCTTGAATAGGAACATTATTCTAACCATAAACATCATAGTATAACTAGTCTTAATAGTTCGCTCATTCCATACTCAGTCTATTCATCAAAGAAAAAGATAGGTGCAAATCGATAAAAAGAGTAGTAGTAGCATTGTTTCCATAACAATATTATAAAAGGTATTTCAATCAACACAAGTATTTTATTCCATTACATATCAAGGATCACTATACATGTCACATTACACATTAGGGTTATGACTACACTCAAGATTACTATTACAACAACAATAAATCTTCTAAGTAAAATTAAGGGGTATTTATACATGGTTTTACTTCGATCATTTTGTTATAGTATTAATGTCAATAATGATGACTTGATAATGACCATTTACAATGATGAGTCATGGGAAGCCATTACCCTATATATTTGGGCCTAACTTACCCTCTATATATCCTCTCTATGTTAGATATTCATTATTGTGCTCCTATCTTCTCGCAGGTTGGTGCTAGATCCAAACTTGAATATTCTCCTTTGATTCTTGTGTAAACTATTTACTAACCACTTATGCCTTCTTTTCCCTTTTCCAAGTCATATGTTAATTTATTCGAGTATTGCATCCTCACTTCTGCCATGTTTTCTACATCCTTGTTCCTTGAAACTTACTTTTCATGTGTCAAGGTATTCTATGCCTTATCTCTCCCATGCTTAGGTTTACTTTTGTGCCCATATCTCCTGAGCCATCTTCAAAAAAATAACAATAAATTAATACAAATTTTGAGGTCCAACATCATCCCACACTAATCCAATAGTCTATCCCAAATAATGTGCCATCCTTAGGTTCCTCTGATTCCAAAAAATTAGGTCCCATCTTAAGATAAATTAAAACCTAGATCTATCCCCAAATCACATACAAGAGAAACTATAAAATGAATTAATCAAACATTCAAAAAATAAACATAAACATGCACATAATAGGAGACACCAGATTTAACATGGTTCACCTAAGATGGGCTACATCCACCAAACTTGTCCATTATATTATTTTCAACAATACAAGGGAGAAACAAAATCCTGTAACAAACCCTGCTACACCTCTCTACCTTTTTCGCCTCCTCTTTATGTAGAATATTTCATTATTATTTTTTTCACACTCATACATCTCGGCCATATATCAATACATTTTAAGGTAAAAATTCCTAAACATAGCCTCTACCATCAAATCTGGAAACCTTTAATTAATAGTCCATATTGACTAAAAAATTAAAATTTGACAAGGCGACCTTGCAACCCCCCATCAAGGATTCAAATAATGGGATCCAAACCCAACTGAAATAACATCAAAACTTTACCCTTTGATCCTAGAAGAAAATTAGGCTCCATACCTAACATTCCACTTTCTCAACTTGGCACTTGACTTCTTCCCAGTGGTTGAGGGAAGTATGTAACTTGGAGGTAGTTTCCTCAACTTTTCCCTTCAGTCATTTCATCTCCTTGGGATGTTTTAGAATGTTACCAACTTGAGTCATTATAAGTTTGAGTTTAAAGTGGCATCATTATGGATGTCTTCAAACATCCTAACTTTATCAAAACATGCACTTAGAGTGTTGTAAAACTAGTATTAAGCTCCTGGTGGTGAGCATTAATCTTATTTTCTAGTTCCTCCACATCCTAGAATGATTTTACACATTTTGATCTATCCTTTATTATTACCACACTATTAGAAAATTTTTGGCAATGGTGTTCCTCCAGTTGAAGCCTAGCTTCCAAAAATTTAGCAGGTTATGCCAATTTAACAAAAATACCATCAGTGATGGGAGTTGTCGCACCAACCTTATCCAATATGATCTTACATACTTCTATGGTGTTATATGATTTGTTTTTCTCCCTATATGCCTTCTTCCCTAGATAGACATATAATTATCAAAGATTAAGAGTCTCATGTTAGTTTTATCAACATCAATGTACATGTTATGTGTGTCAATAATGTGATTTATGAAATTATTGAAATACTTGGTAGTGAAAGCATGTGGTAATTTTAGCCACCCTGATAAGTTATACATGGGCTCCATCTAAATGCATACGAGTGAATAATGTTGCATAAAATCAAATTGGTCTTGAGTTCCCATAGGTGCAGGTAAATCCTTCCAAATGTGACATTCATTTTTGAATGCCTTCTTCATCCCTTTAAATCATCCTTTCATTTTTAACTTGTGGGAAGGGGAGATGGCACCTGGGTAGGTAAAATGTTGGAACCATTCTATAGGGGATTTGTTCTCAGGTGGGTAAACCTAATTCAGTTCCTTACCAATGTATTATAGAACACCAATCTCATCAAACACCAGTAAAATAAGAATCATGCCCTAAGGAAATTTATGATTTGGCAGGTGGTAGGCCTTGTCAACATCTTCCATAATCTTTTTGGTGAATTACTAGGCCTAATTGTATTTTTTCCCCTAGTCCATATGGTTTTCCACATAGATGTGTGCTATGTCAAATTATTTCCATTTATCCTTGCCCCTGAGCTTGGTTATAGCCAAGTATGCATCTACTTGAATGGTGGGAACCTAGAGGCTATAAATGTACATTGCATGGCCCTCTCTTTTGTACTTCAATGCTACTACTACCTTCTCAACTTCCTAATTGTCCTCTAGATTGACATTAAATTCAATGCTTAAACATTATAACCCTACTGATATATTAGGCAGTGACCCACATCTTGTACCTTGCACCTTGAAAAGTAAAAATAGTACTTGTGGACATGTAAGTTTAGAAATCTTACCACCTTCATAAGCTTCCCAAAATAAGGTAGGTTGAAAATTTGAAACACTCTGGCATCTTTTAATAGAATGAATATTATGAGTTCATAAGTGACCTCATTCCTTTTGTTTTGGTGCTCAACCCTATAGTCATGCTAAAGGTCTTCCTCATTTCTATGTTGATGGTGTTTTTAGTCTACCACTTGGAAATAAGAAACCTTAGACTCATAATTTTCACCCCACATGACTGACTCAGGGTATTGAATTTCTTAAATTAAAACAAAGGGTGTATTTAGTGTTGTAAACTTATTTTCCCCTTCATGTGCCATCGTTGGCTCTTTCTTCATATATGTCTCTATCACTCGTTGTGCCAAGTTTTTTCTTGTGCATTGAAATCACTAGGAAATTCCTCTTAGATCAAAATAGGATGTCCCCTATGCCTTTGTACTCTTCAACTTCATGGATTACTAGCAAAGGATCACTTCTCGTATCCTTTTATTTAGGTACATCACCCCTTGGGATGCTTGAAGGTTGACACATGGTCATCTGACTCTCTGAAATGCATATGTTTTTCCTATCTTTAAATTCCTTGGCCTTCCTACCTTAGCTTATTTTAATTGTGAACAAAATGGCTCAATGGGTAGGGTGATAACAAGGGGTAGGTTACCCTTTATGGGTAGGGAAGGGATTAAAGCTTTATTATCACCCAAAACCATAACCTAGGGGTTACTATATGGATCCCCAAGCTAAAAAATAAATCAAAATTATTCAAAATGATATTTATCCATCATAACAACATCAATAGCTAGTATGCCATGGTTTTTAGTACTAGAGGTATGATCCCTTTTTCAAGTATCTATATCAATCCCATCCTGACATTTATTCTCCTTTTTCATAATAATAGGAAAAATAATTTGAACATGACTATATATTTTACAAAAAAATCATGATTTCAATTCCCCCAGCTCCTTAATAGCACAAGAATAAGATGCATCTCAAAGAATGAAGATTAAGGTTTTAGGAAAAATGTCAAGGTTTCAAACAAAACTAGCACCCTCACATGTATAGGGGATAGAGATATCCTTATATCTTTAATTTTATAAACTTAACTTAAAGGATTAAGGGCTTGAGGAAATCAATTTCAAACTTTCATGGGGAATTTATTAATATCCACCCATCTAGGAGCAGTCTTAAGCATGATGTCCTTTCATTCAAGGTTAGGGTTCCATGGAAATGCCTAAAAACTAACTAACCCATGTTCCAAAAGGGTATATTCATATCCATTCTTTGTATATTTGAATTCATTAAAAATAGCCATAAACACACCTCTTTGCATCATTCTGTAGAATATTGCATATAAACAAAGTTTTTTCCCTATGACGCATTTAACCAATTTTCAAAAAAAAATAGAACGCAACTAATTCTAATTGGGATAAATACTTTATTTGGCAAATTTTTTTTCCTATGACTTTGAAAAACACTTTATTTGGCTTACTCTGCTTTTCTAAGGATTTCTTATCACTATTTTGATCAATACCCTTGTTAATGCTATATTTATTAGTACCCTCTTCTAAAATCACTTCATTAATGATTTTCCCATTTACTTGGGTTCTTGTCTTATCAAATTCCACATGAGTCACTTGAATTCCATTAGTATCTTCCTCCATATAAAATTAAGAAGAATATAATCAAACTCTAAATAATCTCTCATTCATGCAATGAATTTACCTTTGCACAAAATCCAAGGCACAATGAAACAAAATAAGGACAATCATGTTTAATACCAAAAAAATAAGAAAGCACCACAAAAAAGGCACACTATGAAGCACCAAAGCATTAAATTAACTCAAGGGCTCCAAGTAATCTTCCCACCTGAGTAATCTTCTCTCATAGGTCACAACACACAGCTAACACAAGCTGTTGTTCACCTCATTGTACATCCGGTACAATCGAGTACGAACCGGTACTCCAAGTAGATCTCACCATGATCCTGCTCCTGATGTATTGCTGTCACCTTGGATCTAGCTCCCCCACCAATCTCCTTTCTGACCCTCGCATTCACACATCTCCTTGCAGACCAACTTGATCTTACTTATCACATGTAGATCCCCTCCATGATCCTGCAACACCCTGCATATCAAACCTGATCTTACATACATGGAGAATCCTACTTGATTCCACCATGGGAAGAACTCTCCAAGCTCCACACTTGGGTTCTACAAGTTCTACACTTAACAATACAGCCCATGAGTCTATTATATAGATCTCATGCATACACTAAATTAGACAAGTGGCTCAAAGACTCGAACTGGTCTTTATCATGCAAACTCTGCGTTCACTTAACTGACTATTCGTTAATAGCAGTTTTGATTGCTACAGGTGACCGACGTCGGTCCCTGCCTTCTTGGAGGTGACCGACGCCGACCGATCTCCTGCCGATGCCGGTTTCCTTCTGCGCTCCCCTAACCGACGTCGGTTGTGGCCTGCCGACGCTGGTGACTGTCATGCTCAGAAACCTCCTCCTTCTGTTTGCCTTAGGTGAAGCTTTTAGCTCCACACCCTAACAGAATTCCATTAGTATCTTCCTCCATATAAAATTAAGAAGAATATAATCAAACTCTAAATAATCTCTCATTCATGCAATGAATTTACCTTTACACAAAATCCAAAGCACAATGAAACAAAATAAGGACAATCATGTTTAATACTAAAAAAATAAGAAAACACCACAAAAAAAGGCACACTATGAAGCACCAAAGCATTAAATTAACACAATCAAGAATAAGAAGAGGACAAGGGAACTAAGAGGACTAAGAAGGCTAAGAGAGGGTGATCAAGAAGAAATATTGAAGCATCTATAATTTAGGATGACTTTTAGTCTCCCCATATGTAGATCTCTAATTTTTTTTTCTTCTAATGTTATTTAAACATTTTCACTCCATTTTTCAAACTCCTATTTTTTGAAATAGTGAAATATAAGTGGGGAAAATAATTTATACTTAAAATATGCTCTTATTTTTAGTGAAACATTATGTATATGCCCTAAATGTACCCCCATGCAACCAATCAAGTGATTGGTTGAAACAAGCACTCAAGTAGGTCATATCAAGTCTAAAGTGACATTAGATTATTGGAATGAGGTTTAGGGGATTGATATTTCATAATTACATCCCATATGCAACTAATTGAGTGATAATTTGAACATGGTACTTAATTAGGTGGAATTAAGCCCAAAATAAAACAAGTTTGCCATAATTATGTTGAGGGGACTTAATATATCACAATTTTGTCCCCCATACAAACAATCAAGTTTTTGGATAAGTGGGGTACTCAATTAGGGCATATTGAGCCCCAATTCATAGTAGGTTGTTAAAATTATATTTATGGGGATTTATATGAAATAATTTGATCCATCACACAACCAATTATGTGGTTGGTTGATTCGGGCACTCATTTAGAGCATGGTGAGCCCCAAATCACATTATTTTACCAAAATTAAGTTTAGGGGGTTCAATATGCCTTATTTGAGTCTTCCATATAACTAATCAATTTATTGGTTGAATATTACACTCAATTAGGGCATATCAAGCCCCAAATCATATTATATTGTCATGATTAGATTTAAGGGGCTCGATATGCCCTAATTTCATCCCCCATCCAACCAAACAAGTGGTTGGCTAAATGAAACACTCAAATAATTAAAATCAAGCTCAAAACTAGGCTTAGGGAGCTTGGTATTACATAATTTCAGTTTGTACACAACTAATCAAGTGATTAGATGAAGGAGGCACTCAATTATAGAATATCGAGCTGAAAATGACACTATGTTGTCACAATTATGATTAAGGGGATTGATATGCCCTAATTATGTCACCCATGCAAATAATCAGGTGATTGGTTGAATAGGGAACTCAATTATGAAATATCAAGCCCCAAATTAATTTAATTTCTTATAATTATTTATAGGAGGCTCGGTATACGCTAATTGTATCTCCCATGCAACCATTGAGTAATTGGTTGAATAAGGCACTCAATTTGGAAAACTCAAGCCCAAAATTTCATAATTAGGTTTAAGGGCATTTATACACCCTAATTATAACACCCATGCAACCAATCAAGTGGTTTTTTAAATGAGACAAAAAATTAGAACATATCAAGCCTCAAATGATATTAAGTTATCATAATTACATTTATGCATTAGAATATAACCTAAATGTGTCATCCATGCAATAAATCAACTGAATAGTTGAATTAGGAGCTCAATTAGGTAATATCAAGTCCAAAACATTAGGTTGTCAAAATTAAGATTATGGGGATTTATATTCCCAAATTATTCCCCCCATGAAACTAATCGAGTGATTAGTTAAAAGGGGAACTCAAATAGGGCATATGGACCCAAAAATCATATTAGATTTTTATAAATATGTTTAAGGGGCTTGATATACCCTAATTAAAATCCCATGAAACCAACCAAGTGATTGGTTAAATGGGGCCCTCAATTAGGGCATATTGAGCCCCAAGTCACATTAGTTTGTCACAACTAGGTTTAGGGGTTTTAGTGTTTCCTAATTGAGTGCTCCATTGAATGATTTAATTCACCAATTCATTCATAACCTAAATTCATGTTAAATATAAAAATAAAGTGGCCTTTATAGACATCCCAACACCAACCTTGAATCCAAACATAAATTAAATCTAAATTCGTCACTTAAGTCACCCGAACATCACCTTTGAATGATCCCAAACATTACTTCTACAGGTACACTAATGTCATCTCCAAAAACATATAGATATTTAATGTTAAATACACCCTAATATCCCTTATGAATTCAATCTAATTTTACTTTAAAGTCACCTTAATATCACATGCAAAATTTATATTTTATATAGACACCCTAATGTCACCTCCCACATGAAACTTTAAATTTAGTTTAAGGGTTGTAATTTATAAAAATAAAATCTTAAAAGTTTTTAAGATGATTTTAGATGGTCTAATTTGTTTATGTAAATTCTCAAAACCATCCCACTTATGATTCATTGCTCAATGATTCATTGATATACATACAAATTTATAGATAAGAAATTAAAAAAGTATAAAAAATAAAATAAGACTTTTTTAATACATTAGAATTTTATTCATTTATATGAGATTAAAATTGTAGAGATAACCAAAAATAATAATTCAATAAATAAAACCAATAACCCAACATACATCTACATATAGTGGGGTAAAATAGCTATGAATTTACAATTTTTTTTAATTATTTTTTTAAAAATTACAAACTCACAATGAAGATCAAAGTAAATCAGACTTTAAGATTTTTTTTAATCCATGTCTTAACTTGATTCATGAAGATGAAGAGGGATTTATTGGATCAATATTGATAATCAAACATTGGCAGAGATTTATATTATTTGTATTCAAAATTTTGAAAATTGAAATATAATTTCATGGTTAAGTGTATGAAATGAGGGAAGAAAGGGGGTCTAAAATAGATATATTTTTTTAAATAAGAACAAATCTAAATTTACATAGATTATGTGAGATTATTACACTTAAAGTTTAAAGATGATATAAAAATATTAATTTTAACACTTCAAATCTAGTTTTTAAACTGTTATTTTTAAAATGATGAATTATAAGAAGGTCAAAAAAATAAAATCAAAAAAATAACTCTTATTTATTTTAGAAAAATATAATAGATATTTGGTCATACCTATGTTTGATCTCTTGCATCCTCTCACTACCTGCTTCTATTAATAATAATTTATCTTATTCTATTTGTAACTACTCTTCAAAATCATAATTCTAATCCTAACCTCCTTTCTTATCTATATAATAATATAGTGGACTAATATTTGAAACACATTATAAATGAGTTACTAATATACTAGTAGATCAAAGTTAGTACTCTTAATATAATAAAAATAAATATATATTATCTTATTTTTAAAATTTTATATATTTATTTTGAGTGTTTATCTTATTATATCTAACATGATTCCAAACCCTATCTAAATATTTTAATAATAAATAACTAAAACCCAAAATTATACTCTTACATTACATAGTTTAAAATATAAAATCTAAATATCACGCTTTTAAATCTTTGTTTGTGAACCTATCCACAACATTGTAAAGTACATAAATACCAAGAAAATCAAACTAAATATGAAATTCACCTAAATATTAGGTTAGTAGCATATAATTAGAAAATGAATCTAATCAAAATAAATTAAGTATAAGGAAATCATGATCAGCTTCCTACCCAAAAGTTTGTACCTTTACCATGAATGTATTTAGTTGCAAAGCACTATTTATACCAAAAACTATTCAATAAGCTTTAAATTATATATAAGAGCATCTGAAACTTCACTGTGTTTATCATATAAGGTTTTAAAATCTATACAAAGACAGAGAGACGAAAGCTTTGAAAAATATATTCTATGTTTTAAAATTCCATGTAATAAAAATTAGTACCTCTAATTATCTCACGTCGTATAATGAGTAGATCGTTTGTAAGCATCCCCTGTACATGTGACCATCAAATGAGAAACTACAAAAACTATTCAACTTTATATGAGAAAATATATCGATAAACAATAATTTCATTTTTTGTGCAATACTTTAAATTTAATTCGATTATATCTTTCAATCAAAATAAAAATATATAGTGAAATATTACACCATAAAATTGATTCAACAAAAGTCTATTTTAATAAAGAGTTAATTATATCATATCAAAACATATAATTATTATGTACCTATATAATAATAGGCAATCAATCATATAAAAATATTATTTTATTTTTTTTAAATATATAATTTTAAAAATTTAATTAAATTTTTATATTGATATTTATCTTTTCAATCTATTTCTATATTGACGTGCCCCTTTCAACTTAGAGTGCAATTACAAGTAAAGTAGGAAATGTTACATATCATAAATCCAAACTAATCGAGTTTGTAGTATAGTGACCCCAATTTTAATCACTTATATTTAATGTGTGAAATTTTAGATGTTGAAATGTTAAGAACATAGTCCAAGTTAACCCAAATCATTGTATAATGAACAATAATATTATCTAGTATCTTTAAAATTTTAATGCCTTAATATTATGGTGTAATAAACAAATTACTTGTGACATAACAAATATAGAAAGCTTATCTATAATGTAATTAAATGGAATACATTTATTTAACACACACACAAAATAATAATAATGTGAATTTAGTGTAGCAATACATAATAAACTAATTTAATGAAGGAGATATACATGTAGAGTTTAAATATTTATTTTACACAATTATTTATTGTAGAATTTTTGTTCAAATTTGAAAATGTATTGTTAAACCTTTCAATAACCTCATGTGTAAATCTAAATCTTATAAGACTTTAGTGTTGGGTAAAAAATAATAGACATTGAAAGTCTTTTGACAAGGAGTAGACAATTAAAATCTAATTAGAAAATAAGAT
Source organism: Torreya grandis (assembly GCA_037957365.1). Lineage (NCBI taxonomy): Eukaryota > Viridiplantae > Streptophyta > Pinopsida > Cupressales > Taxaceae > Torreya > Torreya grandis. The sequence goes on from JARHVA010000003.1 coordinate 10,848,870, forward strand.
TTATTTATTTTTAATATATATTTTTCTTTATTTCAATTTACGTTTTATAACTATTATATCTTTGCATGATTTACTTCTTATCTTGAAATAGCTTTGATTTAACTAAAATATCTAAATAATAATTGTCTCAAAGTCTTAAAGAAAACAAAATGAATTTAGAACATTTATATAGAAATTAGTGACTATGCAAAACAACTTAGTTGTTTACTTATTAAAATAATATATTATTTTATTATTAGAAAGCTTCAAGTAAATTTATTCAACAAAATAAAAAATACTAAAAAAAATTATATAACAAAAAAAACTGAATAGTATACACTCTTCACATTCCTTATAGGAAGACAAACTCCAACTCAACACACCAAACAACGTTTGTATATAATTATAATATGCTACTTTTAAATGGTAAATACACTCATAATTGTTTGATTAAAAATTATATAACAAATTTAAATTTTATTATAAACCATGATTTATGTTACTTATTTTTTGTGAATTAATTGAAACGGTAATGACTTCCCAATTTTATTTTATTTTTTAAAAAAAACCTACAGCTATCGAAAAGAACCCAAAAAAAAAAAAAAAATCCGGGGCTCCATACGACACATGCGCTCATTTCAAGATAATGGTCATTATATATATTGACAGTTGCTCAATTATTTATTTTGTACGTCTCTATTATTTTTTATGCAATGCAGCCGCCTTTGCGTATATAAGCCAATGAAAACCCATCAATGGCAACATTGCTACAGATGCGGAAGGAGCAGAGGCATCATGATGATGGGGATGCAGATGGAGAATGGCAGTCAGAGTCCGATCCACAATGTGATGTTCCCATGGCTCCCTCTCGGTCACATTTCTAACTACTTACAGCTTTCTAACAGCCTGGCTAACCGCGGCTTCAATGTCTCCCTCGTTTCAACCCATCGTAACATTTCCAAAATACCCAACTCTGCACTAGCCAAATCGGTGCACCTGGTGGCGTTGCCGTTTCCCCGGATTGAAGGACTGCCCGCCGGAATAGAGAACACCGCCGACCTCCCCACAGAGCTCATGCCCCTCTTCTTCAAAGCAGTCGACGCACTGGAACAGCCTTTCCAACAACTCCTCCGCCAAAATCAACCCCACTTCGTGCTTTTCGACTTTTTCCAGTGGTGGACTCCAAGAGCCGTTGCCGCCGCACAATTGTCGATACCGACTATTTTTTTCCAGACCTGCGGTGTGGTTTTTTCCAGCTACGCCATCCATCCGGTCCGGCGAGGCGGCGAGAAAGAAATCACCGCCTACGATCTGACAAAACCGCCTCCAGATTTTCCGTAATCTCATGGAAGATGTTCGAAGCAGAGACTGTAATGGTCAGCTATAAAGTACCCCAGGGGTAGCCCGGCGGGATAAGTTTTGTGGAACGTGGCCTCGGATGTCACGAGTATTGCTTCGTAGAGTATTTGCAGAACAATACCTTCCCATATGACTTATGATAGATCACATGAGTTGTCACAAGTCCAATATTGTCATTCTAAATATCCAAAATGGTTGACATGTATACATCAAATATATGTGATTTTAATATAATAGGGGTATATATATTTGAGTTAGTAGCCCATAAATTTATAAAAAATCTCTCTACATCTATATCCTCTATCTATCATAAGTCTAATATTATTTAAGGTCTCCATCACCTTTATAAAATATCAAACAAAAAGCATGTATCAACTCTCAGTCACACATAATAATAAAATATACTCTAAAAACTAAAAAATACAAGCAATTAACTACTTCATCAACTTATTTTACTTTCTCTTTATCACTATTAACTATGTCATCCATTTTATATACAAATTTAGCCATACATTTATTCACATCCTACTAGATTGGCCACATTTTATACTATTTTATCCACTTAAATTTTGTACAAATTAGGTTAGGGTATAGGCCATCGACCAACTCACTGTAACCCAACTAAATTAGCTTATTTTGATAGTATTTATGTAAGCTGGTTCTTCCAGTTGGTCCGCTCCTGTCCTCTCTTCTCCAACAATCTAAAACCTCTGAATCTATGTGCTTAACATGGCTGGGAAAACAAGCACCTTGTTCGGTTATTTATGTGGCATTCGGAAGCCAATGTTTTCTATCCGGAAAGGAGACGGCAGAGATTGCAATATATCACAATTTTGTTCCTCATGCAACCTTTGGTTAGTGGGGTACTCAATTAGATCATATTGAGCTCTAATTCACATTAGGTTGTTAAAATTGTGTTCATAAGAATTTATATCTAATAATTTCATCCATCACACAAACAATTATGTGGTTGGTTGATTGGAGTATTCATTTGGAGCATGGTGAGTTCAAAATCATATTATTTTGTCAAAATTAAGTTTAAGAGATTCAATATGTCTTATTTGAGTCTTTCATATAACCACTCAATTTATTAGTTGAATCTTACACTCAATTAGGATATATCAAGATCCAAATCATATTATATTATCATGATTAGATTTAGGGGGTTAGATATGCCTTACTCTCATCCTCCATAAAACCAAACGAGTGATTGGCTAAATGAATCACTAAATTAAGTAAAATTAACCTCAAAACTAGGCTTAAGGAGGTTGGTATTACATAATTTCATCTTGTACACAACCAATCAAGGGATTAGTTGAAGGAGGCACTAAATTATAGAATATCGAGATGAAAATGACACTATGTTGTCAAAATTAGGATTAAGGGATTTGATATGCCCTACTTGTGTCACCCATGCATCCAATCAGGTGGTTGCTTGAATAAGGCACTCAATTATGAAATATCAAGTCTCAAATCAATTTAATTTATTACAATTAGATATAGGAGGCTTGATATGCACTAATTGTATCTCCCATGCAACCATTGAGTAATTGGTTGAATAAGGCACTCAATTTGGGAAAATCAAACCCCAAATTTCATAATTAGGCTTAATTAGAATGATATACTCTAATTAAACACTCAGGTAATCAATTGAGTGATTTTTTGAATGAGATACAAAATTAGAGCATATCAAGCCTCAAATGACATTAAGTTATGATAATTATATTTATGGGTTGCAATATAATCTAAACATATCATCCATGCAATAAATCAACTGAATAGTTGAATGAAGAGCTCAATTAAGTAATATCAAGTCCAAAATCACATTAGATTGTCTAAATTAATATTATGGGGATATATATTCCTAAATTATGCCCCCGTGAAAATAATTGAGTGATTAGTTAAAAAGAGAACTCAAATAGAGCATATGGACCCAAAAATCACATTAGGTTTTTGTAATTATGTTTAGGAGGCTTGATATACCCTAATTAAAATCTCATAAAACCAACCAAGTGATTGGTTGAATGGGGCACTCAATTAGGACATATTGATCACCAAGTCATATTAGATTATCACAAGTAGGTTTAGGGGTTTCAATTTTTCCTAATTAAGTGCCCCATTGAATGGTTTAATTCACCAATTCATTCTTAAGTTGAATTCATATTAAATATGAAAATAAAGTGGCCTTTATGGACACCCCATCACCAACCCTAAAAACAAACATAAATTAAATCTAAATTCATCACTCAAGTCACCCAAACATCACCTATAAATGGTCCCAAACATTGCTTCTAAAGGTATACTAATGTCATCTCCAAAAACATATAGACATTTAATGTTAAACACACCCAATGTTACTTATAACTTCAAGCTAAGTTTGACTCTAAAGTTATCCTAATATCATATGCAAAAGTTATATTTTATAAAGACACCCTAATGTCACCCTCTAAAGACACCTCCCACATGAAACTTTAAATTTAGTATAAGGGTTCGAATTTATAAAAATAAAACCTTATGAGTTTTTAAGATGAAATAGATGGTCTAATTTTTTAATGTAAATTATCAAAACCATCTCACTTGTGATTCATTGATTAATGATTTGTTGATAATGTAAATTCTCAAAACCATTTCACTTATGATTCATTGCTTAATGATTTGTTGATATGCATAAATTTATAGACAAGAAATTAAAGAAATAAAATGAGAATTTTTTAATAAATTAGACATTTATTCATCTATGTGAGACTCAAATTGTAAAGATAAAAAAAAAAAAAAAAAAAAAAAAAAAAAATTCAATAAATACGATCAATAACCCAACATACATTTACATATAGTGGGGTAAAATAACTATAAATTTATAATTTTATTTTCCTTTTATGAACTTACAATGAAGATCAAAACAAATCAGACTTGTAAGATATTTTTATCCATGTCTTAACTTGATTTGTGAAGATGAATAGAGAATTTTTGGATCAATATTCATAATCAAATATTGACAGATATCTATATTATTTGCATTTAAATTTTTTAAGATGAAAATATAATTTCATGGTTAAGTATATGAAATGGGGGGAGAAAGGGGGTTTTAAATAGACATATTTTTTAAATAACAACGCTAAACTTACATAGATTATGTGAGATTGTCACACTCAAAGTTTACAGATGTTATAAGAATATTAATTTAAACATTTCAATTCTAGTTTTTAAATTGTTATTTTTTAAATGGTGAATTATAAAAAAGGACAAAAAATTAAAATTAAAAAAAAATAACTCATATTTATTTTCGAAAAATATAGTAGATATCTAGTCTTGCCCATGTTTGATCCCCTGAATCCTCTTATCAACCACCTCTAATAATAATCGTTTGTCTTATTCTATTTGTAACTACTAGTCAAAATCATAATTCTAATACTAGCCTCCTTTTTTATCTATATAAAAATATAGTAGATTAGTATTTGAGCATATTATGGATGAGTTACTTATATATTAGTAGATCAAGATAAATACTCTTAATATAATGAGGATAAATATGTATTAACTTATTTTTAAATTTTCATGAATTTATTTATAATGTATTTTGAGTGTTTATCTTGTTATATCTAACAAGATTCCAGACCCTATCTAAATATTTTAATAATAAACAATTAAAACCTAAAATTATATTCTTATATTATATAGTTCAAAATATGAAATCTAAATATCACACGTCTAAATCTTACAATGCAATTGAAATGAAAATTAATACAATATTCAAATAAAATACATATGGATATCATGGTTTTTTATTTGTGATCCTATCCACAACATTGTAAACACATTTAAAAAAAAAAAAAAACCACCAAACTAAATACAAAATTCATTTAAATATTAGAATAGTAGCATATAATTAGAAAATGAATCTAATCAAAATCAATAAAGTATAAGGAAATCATGATCACAATCCTTGTATGTATTTAGTTACAAAACACTATTTATACAAAAACTATTCAACAAACCGTAAATCATATACAAGAGCATCTGACATGTCATTGTGCTTCTCATATAGGATTTTAAAATATATACAAAGACATATAGAGACAAGAGAGCTTTGAAAAATGCATTCTATATTCCAAAATTCCATGTGATAAAAATCAGTATCTCTGACTATCTCACATCTTATAATGAGTAGATCGTTTGTATGCATCCGCTATACATGTGACTATTAAATGAGAACCTACAAAAACTATTCAACTTTATACAAGGAAATATATCGATAAACGACAATTTTATTTTTGTTCAATACTTTAAATTTGGTTAAATTATATCTTTCAATCAAAATATAAATATATATAGAAATATTTCATCATAAAATTGACTTAATAAAAACACATTTAAATAGAGTTAATTATATCATATCAAAACACATAATTATTATGTACTTAAATAATAATAGGTGATCAATCAAATAAAACTATTGTTTTACTTTTTTATCAATATATAATTTCAAAAATTTAATTAAATATTTATATTAATATTTATCTTTTCAATCTATCTCTATTGACATGCCTCTTTTAGCTTGGAGTGCAATTACAAGTAGAGTAGGAAATCTTAAATATCATAGATCCAAACTCATTGAGTTTGTAATGTAATGACCCAAAATATAGTCACTTAAATTTAATGTACTAAATTTTAGATGTTGAAATGTTAAGAACATAGTCCAAGTTAACCTAAAGCATTGCATGATGAATAGGAATATTAGCTAGTATCTTTAAAAATTTAATACCTTTATTGTAGTGTAATAAATACATAATGTTGTGATGTAATAAATATGGAAAGCTTATCTCTAATGTAATTAAATGGATTGCATTTATTTAGCATATTAAAAATAGGTAAATATAATGTAGTAATGCATAATAAATTAAGTTAATGAAGAGATATACATGTAAAGTTTAAATATTTATTTTACATAATTATTTATTGTAGAATTTTTATTTAAATTTGAAAATGTATTGTTTAACCTTTTTAGCAACTTTGTGCATAAATATCAATTTAATAAGATTTTAGCGTTGGGTAAAAAATAATAGATATTATGGGTCTTTTGATAAGTAGTAGACAATTAAAATATAAGGTTTATTTATTTTTAATATATTTTTTCCTTATTTCAATCTATGTTTTATAATTATTGTGTTTTTGCATGATTTATTTCTTACTTTGGAATGGTTTTGATTTAATTAAAATATTTAAATAATAGTTGTATCAGAGTTTTAAAGAAAACAAAATGAATTTAAGGTATATAGAGGAGTTAATGACTAATGCAAAATAAAATAGTTATTTTTTTATTAAAATAATATTTTTACTTTATTATTGGAACGTTTCAAATAAATTTTATTCAACAAAATAAAAAATATAAGAAGATTACATAACAAAGCAACGTATTAATATACACTACTCACATTTCTTATCTAAGACAAACTCCAATTCAATATAACAACAAACCTTTGTATATAATTATAATACTTTACTTTTAAATGATAAATACATTCATAATTATTTGATCACCTTTATATTTTTTATTTAAAAAATTAATAAACAAGTGTTAAAAAGCCTCCTAATTTAGAAAACTAAAAATTAAAATTCTATAATTATAATGTAAAATTGATTAATAAATAAATATTATGTAACAAATTTAGATTTTATTATAAACCATGACTTATATAACTTATTTTTTTCTGTATTAATTGGCAGGCTGATGACTTCCCAATTAAAAAATTATAGCCGACAGCTTTCGACTCCAATTGCATCTATCGAAATGACTATATATATATATATATATTCCGGGGCTCATACGACACATGCTCCCATTGAAAGATAATGGTCATTATATATATTGACAAGTTCATATATATATATATATATATATATATTCTGGGGCTCACATGCTCTCATTGAAAGATAATGGTCATTATATATATTAACAAATTGATATATATATATATATATATATATATATCAGGGGCTCATACGACACATGCTCCCGTTGAAAGATAATGGTCATTATATATATTGACAAGTTCATATATATATATATATATATATATATATATATATATATATATATTCTGGGGCTCACATGCTCCCATTGAAAAATAATGGTCATTATATATATTAACAAATTGATATATATATATATATCAAGGGCTCATACGACACATGCTCCCGTTGGAAGATAATAGTCATTATATATATTGACAAGTTGCTCAATTATTTATTATTTTTTATGCAATGCAGCGGCCTTTGCGTATATAAGCCAACCAAAACCCATCAATGGCAACATTGCTATAGAAGCGGAAGGAGCAGAGGCATGATGATGATGGAGATGATGATGGAGAATGGCAGTCGGAGTCCGATCCACATTGTGATGTTCCCATGGCTCGCTCTCGGTCACATTTCTCCCTACTTACAGCTTTCAAACAGCCTCGCTAATCGCGGTTTCAATGTCTCCCTCGTTTCAACGCATCTTAACCTTTCCAAGATACCCAACTCTGCACTAGCCAAATCAGTGCACCTGGTGGCGTTGCCGTTTCCCCGGATTAAAGGACTGCCCGCCGCAATAGAGAACACCGACGACCTCCCCACAGAGTTCATGCCCCTCTTCTTCAAAGCAGTCGACTCACTGGAACAGCCTTTCCAACAACTCCTCCGCCAAATTCAACCGCACTGCGTGCTCTTCGACTTTTTCCAGTGGTGGACTCCAAGAGCGGCTGCCGCCGCACAATTGTCAATACCCACTATTTTTTTCCAGACCTGCGGTGCGGTTTTTTCCAGCTACGCCATCCATCCGGTCCGGCGAGGCGGTGAGAAAGAAATCACCGCCCACGATCTGACAAAACCGCCTCCAGATTTTCCGTCGTCTGTAATCTCATGGAAGATGTTTGAAGCAGAGACTGTATTGGGCAGCTATAGAGTACCCCAGGGGGAGCCCGGCGGGATAAGTTTTGTGGAACGTGGCCTCAGATGTTACGAGTATTGCTCTGCAATGGCCATCAAAACCTTCAATGAGATGGAGGGCAGCTTCGTAGAGTATTTGCAGAACAAGGTGGTAGGCAAGCCGGTTCTTCCAGTCGGTCCGCTCCTGCCCCCTCTTCTCCAACAATCTAAAACCTCTGAATCTATGTGCTTAACATGGCTGCGAAATCAAGCACCTTGTTCGGTTATTTATGTGGCATTCGGCAGCCAATGTTTTCTATCCAGAGAGGAGACGACAGAGATTGCTTTGGGGTTGGAAGCCAGCCAGCAACCGTTTCTGTGGGCGTTGCGTTTGAGTCCTGAAACCCTAATTACAGACGTGCTGCCACAAGGATTCGAGGAGCGTGTTGAAGGAAGAGGAGTTGTGGTGAGAGAGTGGGCGCCGCAGAGGGAGATTTTATGCCATCCGTGTACAGGGGCGTTCATGACCCATTGCGGGTGGAACTCAGTCATGGAGGGCCTCAGCTCCGGATTGCCTCTGGTCGCGTCGCCCATGAATTTGGATCAGGCACTCAATGCTCGCCTCGTTTGTGGGCAACTGCAAGTGGGTGTTGAGGTGGGGAGAACAGAGGAGAATTCTCGCCTTCGCAGAGAAGAAATCTGCAGAGCAGTGAAGACGGTGATGGTAGAGGAGGAAGGGAAACAGTTGAGAATTAATGCTGGCCGAATGGGAGACATATTCAACGAGGGGATTCCTTTTGAAGAATTGTATTTAAATGAATTTGTCAGCCACTTGCAACGTCTGTGTCTGTAGGAGCCTCTGAATATATCTTTTTTATTTAGGTTTTTCATTTCCAGAGTTGGATAGTCCGAGATTCCCCCAGCTAGGATAATAAAATACATTTATGAAGAGGATGTGGACCTCATTACCATGAATGGATGAGATTTGTGAGGCACTTGCAATGTCTGTTTATGTTATGAGGGGATTCCGGTCTAATAATTAGTCCTAAGTAACAATGTGTGTTTTTTAAGATTGTAGAATGTTTCAACGATTCTGTTTCATCTTTTTTTTAATTAAAAGATTTGTATTTTGGTAGATGATTGCAAAATATTTTTTATATCATTTTCATTTTTGAATTATAATTTATTTGTATTTTGCATTTGTAATGTTTATAATATTTGAATTTAAATATTAAGTAAATAATTAATTGTCAATTTATGATTTATGACTTTTTTCTAAAATTTTTTATAATTAATAATGGCGTAACTCATTTATGAGTTTTATGCACTAAAAAAAAATTAAAGATATTTAATAGAAAATATTTTGCATATATATTAGATGATGTGACAAAATAAAAATTAAAACAACGGTTAAAACTCAGAGCACCAAAGGGTGAAGGTTAACAAATAAAATCAAAGAGGAGAGAAAAAAAAAAAAATCAAAATCAAAACACTCAGCTAATCCTAACATAAAAGAAATTAAACATAGAGGCAATTTTTAAAAAAATGAACATCTTTTGCAATAGCATATGTATAATTGTTATTTTCATCAATATTTTTGAAAAGGATTTAATAATTGAAGTTAGAAAAAACAAAGAAATATCTAAATTAAGAAAATCAAAAGTAATAAATATATTAAATAAAGTAAAAAAGAAAAAGAAAATTTAAAAAAAATCAATCTTTAAAGAAATTAAAGGTACGCCCACATTCTGGAAAATAATTATAAATTAAGGAAAGAAGGTATTCAAGAACGGAGCTTAAAGGAAAATTGGAAGCGGAGGAAAAGGAAGGAAGTGGAAAAAAAAGAAAGAGGATTAATCGTTTAATTTTCCAGGTAAGCAATGAATCCAAATTCCGTTTGTTTATATGTTTAATTGAATTTTCATTTGCATACATACCAGCTATATATCTATCTATATATATCTATTTCTATTTGTGAATTGTGAAAAGAATTATGCAAGAATCTAGAAATTTTATATATAACTAAATAGCAAATATAGGTAAGAATCCACATGATACTACATAGAAGATAACTTAAACAACGATAATAAATGGCTTTAAATAACGGATTTAAGAAGATAAATGCATTTACTGGTGGTTTATAACATAGAAGCCATGTTGATTATGAACCATATGCTGATCATTTATTGATATCAGATATTATGTCTTCTATAATCGAACATGAAATATATGATCTTTCTATATGTGGGTTATAGAAGACAACGTGTTATATGACCAAAAATTTGAAATAAGAGACAACAATTTATACAGTTGGAGGGCCCAGTAGGACTCTTTGCTGTTTTGAAATTAGTCTTGGTGGCAGTAGATACCCGTGAGATTCTACACAGTAAGTGCCAATTGTTTTTCAATTTCATCAATGATTAAAACAGCTCTACATAAATGCATGTTGTATGTAAATAAATAGTGACTCATCAACCATTAGACCCGGATCAAGGCCTGAAACATTTCGTAAATCATTTAATCCACTCTAAATCATAACGAACCAAGTAGAAGAGTGAATGGATATGTTTGGGTCATATAGCGTTTTCTTTTTGATGATCCATGTCTATGGAGTCACTACCCTCCTTTCCAATCTATAGTGACTTCCCAAAGAGAGTGCAGCGACTCTAAAAATAGAAAATGAACCATAATTTATTAATATTTTGTTTATACATATAGTAAACTGAAATAAAAACCTGAGTATTTATAAGGATGCCTCTATTTAGAATTTATAAGATGTCCCTTGCAGATTAATAAATCTAATCAGCCTATTTATAATCGTTGCTTATGAAATTTAAGTACTGTAGAAATCTATCCAGCTTATTTATAATCACTGCTTCTTTATAAACAATGCTTATTAGTAATAAAAATCGTTACTAAAGGTAATACGAATCGCTAAGTTAAAATGGTAAATCACAGAGGTAGCAAATCATTGAGTTTAAATTATTAGGCATAATATGTACGATCTGTATATTGAAAAAAAATAATAATAATAAGTAATGAATAGTTGTGGTATCAATATAAAATATGGAATGCAGATCTGTATGAGATCCTATGACGTTTAGAATGCAGTGAACTGCATGAAATACTTGGGCACCATTATGCAATAATCTGTATACAAAAATAAATAAGTGTGTTTCTATTATAATGCATAGTAAATGTTATAATCATAAATAACTATTTTCTGATAATGTGGTATGTATACATAAGTACACATTATCTTAGCATATGCATTGGAACTTTGGACTCGATCCTCTGAGCTTTGTTGGCATGGATATTTGTTATAATCCCACCTAATGACTTTAGATTCCACCACTTATTTTCTATAGTTATATATCTCTCTGGTTTCTTTAATTATTCCTTACCAATATTCATAACTCCAATAGATGCATAATTAATTTATATATTTTAAATTCAATTTTTGAAATGGATTTTTACACATTGATCGGGATACTCTAGCAAGCATCAGGATTAGTGGTGACCTTTCAATAAGTATCATTTTGATAAATAAATAAAGTGGTGGTTTTCTTAATATTTCAGTCGAGCATTCTTGTTTAGCACTTCACCTTGATCACCTTTCCAAGAAGCTTTTGCTTGGTGTAGGAAACAAAATAATCATCGTAAGCTTTTCGCATCTCATAGTGGATTTAATACGAATGTAATGTGTAGCATATGAATGCTTTCGGAAAATATAGAAGCTTCTAGTTATATTTATAAAAGCCTAAAAGTTCTTGGGATGAAATTCAAATCGAATTGACTTGTACTTGAGTTAAGTACATATATGTTGAGAGTTTAGCTATAAATAATCATATCCTTGTGACCCTGGGCTTAGACTATACTTTGATTATGTTTGAAACACTTAGTAGAGAATAAATATTGTACTTACATCACAAAAGTGTTCAAAAAATATATATATATGTCGATCGGGTCAAACTTGTAGTATTGTATAAAAATGAAATGCATAGTCTATATAGTGTTTAAGCATATAATGGACCCTTGAGAACGCATTGAATGATGAAAATGTACTAAGGGAAATAATATGGTACAACTCGATGTTTTGGAAATATTTGTGTTGGAAGTATGATTTTGCCTAGTCAGTAGACGCCCAAGAGACCAAAACTTTAATCACATCATAATAGTGTTTTAAAAAATAGAATGAGATGTTCAAATGAATGTTATTACGAGTTTCTGGGTTCTTTGTTTCTCTGCAATGATTGTTTGGCTGTCAGTTATATATATTGAGTGATGGTGTGCAGTATATGACTATGAGAATATTTGGATATATCCAACATATAATGTTGCATCATGATGTGTGCTTCTAGATTTATTTCTTTGAATGCTAGTAGTCAGTGATACTTAGGGTATACTCAGGTGGTATAACTCCATACTTATTTGATTATATGTGTTCAAGTTAATTCACTAAATCATGTGTTTGGTCATATAATTTTATATAGTTAGGAACCTATGATACTATGGGATATCATAGAGTGCACAATATGAATGTATATTATATTTGAATGGTACATAATGTAATTGTTATGTCTAGATTTACATCTTTGTTTGACTGATTTACTATATGCATGTTGGTTCATAATTCTCGATTGCGATACCAATGAATGAGATCGTAAATAAGACATGTTATGCTTGGTTCATATCCTCGCAATCCTTAGGTGTGATGCAAACCTTTCCACAACTCACGGTTGTGCGAATGAGAAAGATTGAAACATGTGGGTGCTGCGATTGTTTTGATGCCTTACAATCCTCGTTCGTCACGATAACTCCCTTCTCAATGAGCGAACTCACGTTTCTCATGACTCGAACCACACACGAGTTTGAGTAAATAAAGTAGACCGAGTGCTCCTCCATGGCACAAGCCACGACAAAGAATGATAGGGCATACTTGGGACTTGAATTTATACAATGAAACAAGTTTATTGAAAAAAAAAAATTTAATAAGTGAAATAATTGTTGGAATAAATTAAATGTCGGAAATCTAAAGTTAACACGGGTTTTTTATACGATATTGTACACGAGTAAATTTATACATGTTTAATAGGTTTTCAAATGTTATGAATTCAATGGTGAATTCTGTATTAGCTCCATAATAATTTAGATAAATTATTATCTTATAAATTTATTGACATCCGAGATCGTAATTTGGTGTGTGATAGTTTTATTATAATGTATTTATTTTACTTATATTCATTTGATATGATTAATTATGAAAGTTCACGTGAGACAGTTTTACGTAAGCATGTGTATTTTTTTTGGTATAAAAATAAAAAAATTATAATTGAATTTGGAGTGGTACATGAGAGTGATACAATGCAACATTACTTTCTAAAAATAAAATAACTTTCTTATTGAGAATTAAAAAATGAAGTATATATTTTTTTTCTACAATAATTTTTTAATTCTAAGAAATATAAATGTTACATTTTAATATCAAAACTTTAACTAACACATTAAATGTTGTAAATATGACATGATTTAAAGCACAACATTTCATAAAACCCTTTTAGATAAAAAATGTTATAACAACATGTAACAAGGGCATTTCTTATTTTAAACATCTTGTCAAGTTAACCATCATTTAAGCACAATATAAACCACTAAAAGTATAAAAACATAGATTTTACTAATAATAATCCACTACAACACCTACATCTAACAATTACAATATGAAGAACGAATTATTAACTATTATTGTTAGTAATTAGAAGGTAAAATTTATTAATTTCAATAAACATTCTAAGTTGAAAATTGATATGTCATATCTAATTAGGATTCATATTAACCTTTCAATGTTATATATTAACCAAAAATCTATACCCAAACTAAATGAATTTAATTATATAACTTTATACAAACAAATATCATGATGCAGTTTTAATACCTATTACTAAAAATAATATTTAAAATTTTGAAATTTCAAAGTTAATTCCCACAACATCTTCCACACTGCGTCAAAAATAACCTTTACCACCTTACATTTCTTAAAAACAAGAAATTTACAATATTTTATTTTTCTACTCTTGAATAACATACGGTCCAAAAAACAATTAACAAAGCGGAGGCAACGGTGTGGGTTGGAGAACAAACATATAAAAGAGGCAAATCCACTGATAAAATATAGCATGGCAGAAATTATTATTGATTTTAACCTCAGAACAATATGATAATATTTTTTTCTTCACCTTTTGGCCAACAATATTATCATGCATTTCTTCAAAATAATGATAAAACACTATTCTTATTTAATTTTTTTTGTTTAATTGGTTTTATGTCCCAATAAAATAATATTTACATAAATGAAAATTTTGTTTATTTTTTTATCGTATATAGTTTCTATCATATTTTAAAATAAATACGATAATTTTTAATTATTTAATATGTAATTAATATTTTAGCAATAGGATTATCATAGTGAAGGTTAAAATTAATGAACTTAATTAAGTGATAATAAGGTTTATGATTTTAATTATTATATTTTATTTCTTTTATAAATTATAATAAAAAAATTATTTTAATTTTTTTCTTGTATTGATTCAATTTTTTTTACAATATAATATGTTTCTGATTTAACTATTTATATTTTAATGTTTTAAAATTCATTTTCTTATATATTTTTTATGTTGAAATTAAAATATGTAAGAAAAATAATTTCTCCATATTAATATGATTAAAAATAAATGTAATATATATGTACAATATTTTTATAACAATTATATACCAGAAATAATATGCCTATTTATAATATATTGACATATATTTTAATATAATTTAATGAAATCTATATAAATTTATGTAAAAACATAATATTGTAAGTGTATAACAACTTACAACTTAAATTAAATAATAAATAAAATAATTTCTCTTTCTTTAATTTTATAGACCATATTTTTATTGCATTACACATCTGAAAATGCCATATTAATATTAAAGTGACCCTTTCCATGAATTAATTGTCATTTTATGATATATTTAAACAACATTTCAAAAGGTTCTCCTCAAAAACCTATACTTCACGTTCTTACAACAGAACAAACACAAAATTTACTCCACTCTTCAATTTCATAATTTTATTTAATTTCACTTAAAAATAATTCTTATAATCTTACTTTTACTTTGAAGTATTGCATTGGCTTTGATACGATACATAAATTATTAGGCTTTTTTATATATGCAATTATATTAAAAATAAGAAATAATTATAATGAAGAATTAATATAATAAATTTATTATTCAATATTTTTCTATTTAAATATAGAACATAATTTTAATATTATTTATTTATATAATATTTTTTAAAATAAGAAATAATTATAATGATGGATGAGATGTGGGTGGGTTGGTAAAGTATCTTGGTTGTTTTAAGTACCACTTAAGTATAAATCTCAATTTAGTATCAGAGGTCGGATGTTGTTGATCGTTAAGTAATCTTGAACTTGTTATGATCGATAGTTGTTAATCTTGGACCAGTAGTAGTTGATCGTTGGTATTTTTGGGTCGGTTATGACTATTTATTGGTAATATTGGACTAAGTTGTGGCCATTGATGATATTCTCGAGCTAGTTGTGACAGTTCATTAATATTCTCTTGTGGATTTGAGCCCCTAATTATATTCCAGACTGATTGAAACTTTAGTCAAAAGCCATTAAGACAAAAACCCTTCAACCTTATGTATAAATAAAAAAGAAGAAAAATTAATTATAATGAAAAATTAATATAATAAATTTATTATTCAATATTTTTTGACTTAACTGTAACACACAATTTTAATATAATTTATTTACATAATATCTTCTATCTTTAATCCCTTGTCATGAATATAATCCTATAAAATTGGAATCAAATATATTATTCCATTTCCATTTCAATGAGTACTAAACCCAAAAAAAACTTATAATAAAAATTTGAATCTTCATGTATCTATTTCATACATATCAGATCTATTCAATATAATATTAAATAAATCTTAAACAATTTTTTCTCTTCATATAAATATTGAAAAAATAAATGTTATCTATTTAAACATAATTTTTTACAACTATATTAATATAAATACATAACATATTTTTATCAAATTCTCATTTTTTAAGGACATTTAAATAAATAAACTTACTTACCAAAATATAAATTAAATATTTTATTCAAAAAATTGATCTAATTTTAAATATAAATTTAATTCTCACTATAAAATAATTAATCAAGTTTCAATTTAAAATTTATGATTTTAACATGTTGACATAAAATATGTGAAATTAATTTAATAATTAATTGTATAAATAATATTTTAATCAATATAAATTTTTTTTATATAAAAATAAAAATAAAAATAATGAATTTAATTAAAAAAAATAAAAATAAACATTTTATATATATATATATATATATATATATATATAATTTTTAAAATAATATTCAATATTAATTCACATTGAATGAATAAAATAATTACATACAAAAATATAAATAAATCTTAATTTAAAATTAAAATTTACATACAAAATTTAATTTTTTTAAAATTAAAAAATAATCCTATTATTTGTTAATAAATTTCCAACCTTAAAAAAATCTCCACATATCTCCTAAATACTAAAATCAACTTAATATTAACTAATAGAAAAATTGAAATTGAAATTCATATCCAATTATAAAAAATAAACTAATTCTAAAATGGAAAAATGCACAATGTGGAACACACTCTCACATGCTCGTGCTGGCTTACCATTCATAAACAATAGTTGCTCTCGCATGTTCCACAAGCTATTTGATTAGGTATTTGATTGGCTTACCGATTCAGCTCCCAGGCATTTGATTAGGTATTTGATTTAGCCTCTTCTATCTTGATTAGGTATATGATCCGGTCTCAATCATACTCACGAACTATATGACAAATTGCTCATTTATTTATCTTTGTACGCCTCTATTATTTTGTATGCAATGCAGCCGGCTTCTGAGTATATATAGCCAAACAAAACAAAACCAAACAAAACCCGCCCAGGGACACATAAGCGGAAGGAAGAGAAAAATGAGCAGAGAAATCACGATGATGGAGAATGGCAGTCGGAGTCAGATCCACATTGTGATGTTCCCATGGCTTGCTCTCGGTCACATTTCTCCCTACTTACAGGAGAATGGCAGTCCGAGTCAGATCCACATTGTGATGTTCCCATGGCTTGCTCTCGGTCACATTTCTCCCTACTTACAGGAGAATGGCAGTCGGAGTCAGATCCACATTGTGATGTTCCCATGGCTTGCTCTCGGTCACATTTCTCCCTACTTACAGCTTTCAAACAGCCTGGCTAATCGCGGCTTCAATGTCTCCCTCGTTTCAACCCATCTTAACGTTTCCAAAATACCCAACTCTGCATTAGCCAAATCGGTGAAGCTGGTGGCGTTGCCGTTTCCCCGGATTGAAGGACTGCCCGCTGGAATAGAGAACACCGCCGACCTCCCCACAGAGCTCATGCCCCTCTTCCTCAAAGCAGCCGACGGACTGGAACAGCCTTTCCAACAACTCCTCAGTCAACTTCAACCCCACTGCGTGCTCTTCGACTTTTTCCAGTGGTGGACTCCAAGAGCCGTTGCCGCCGCCCAACTGTCAATACCCACTATTTTTTTCCATACCTGCGGTGCGGCTTTTTCCAGCTACGCCATCCACCCGGTGCGGCGAGGCGGCGAGAAAGAAATCACCGTCCACGATCTGACAAAACCGCCTCCAGATTATCCTTCGTCTGTAATCTCATGGAAGGTGTTCGAAGCAGAGACTGTAATGGGCAGCTATAAAGTACCCCAGGGGGAGCCCGGCGCGATAAGTTTTGTGGAACGCGGCCTCAGATGTTACGAGTATTGCTCTGCAATGGCCATCAAAACCTGCAATGAGATGGAAGGCTGCTTCGTGGAGTATTTGCAGAACAAGGTGGTAGGCAAGCCGGTTCTTCCAGTCGGTCCGCTCCTGCCCCCTCTTCTCCAACAATCTAAAACCTCTGAATCTATGTGCTTAACATGGTTGGGAAAACAAGCACCTTGCTCAGTTGTTTATGTGGCATTCGGCAGCCAATGTTTTCTATCCAGAGAGGAGACGACAGAGATTGCTTTGGGTTTGGAAGCCAGCCAGCAACCGTTTCTGTGGGCGTTGCGTTTGAGTCCTGGAACCCTAATTACAGACGTTCTGCCACAAGGATTCGAGGAGCATGTTGAAGGAAGAGGAGTTGTGGTGAGAGAGTGGGCGCCGCAGAGGGAGATTTTATGCCATCCGTGTACAGGGGCGTTCATGACCCATTGCGGGTGGAACTCAGTCATGGAGGGCCTCAGCTCCGGATTGCCTCTGGTCGCGTCGCCCATGAATTTGGATCAGGCACTCAATGCTCGCCTCGTTTGTGGGCAACTGCAAGTGGGTGTTGAGGTGGGAAGAAGAGAGGAGGATTCTCGCCTTCGCAGAGAAGAAATCTGCAGAGCAGTGAAGACGGTGATGGTGGAGGAGGAAGGGAAACAGTTGAGAATCAACGCTGGACGAATGGGAGACATATTCAACGAGGGGATTCCTTTTGAAGAATTGTATTTAAATGAATTTGTCAGCCACTTGCAACGTCTGTGTCTGTAGGAGCCTCTGAATATATCTTTTTTATTTAGGATTTTCATTTCCAGAGTTGGATAGTCCGAGATTCCCCTAGCTTGGATAATAACAAACATTTATGAAGAGGATGTGGAGCTCATAACCATGAATGGATGAGATTTGACAGGCACTTGCAACGTCTGTTTATGTTATAAGTATGAGGGGATTCCGGACTAATAATTAGTCTATAAGTAACAATGTGTTTTTTTTTAAGATTGTAGAATGTTTCAACGATTCCGTCTCATTTTTTTTGGTTGTATTAAAAAATTTATATTTTGGTGGATGATTATGTAGTATTTTTTATACCATTTTTATTGTTGGATTACAATTTATTTATATTTTGCATTTGTAATATTTATAATATTTGAATTTAAATATTGAATAAATAATTAATTGTCAAATTATGACTCCTGACTTTTTCTTAAGGTTTTTCACAATTAATAATGGTGTAACTCATTTATGAATCTTTTGGGCTAAAAAAAATTAAAGATTTTTAATTAAAAATATTTTGCACATATATTAGATGATGTGACAAAATAAAAATTAAAACAACGGTAAAAACTCATAGCACCAAAAGATGAAGGTTAACAAATAAACCTAAAGAGGAAAAAATAATAATAATAAATTTAAAAAAAAATCAAAATCAAAACATGTAGCGAATCCTAACAGAAAAAAAAATTAAACATATCCAGTTGATGTTCAAAATAACATAAGGGCATTTTTTTACAAATTGAACATCTTTTACAATAACATATATATAATTGTTATTTTCATCAATATTTTAAAAAAAAAATTTAATGATTGAAATTAGAAATAAAAAAAGAAATATCTCAATTAAGAAAATCAAAAGTAATAAATATATTAAATAAAATAAAAAAGAAAGAAAAAAAAATTAAAATTAGAAAAAATCAATCTTTAAAGAAATTAAAGCTACGCCCACATTCTGGAAAATAATTATAAATTAACGAAAGAAGGTATTCAAGAAGGGAGCTTAAAGGAAAATTGGAAGGGGATGAAAACGAAGGAAGTGGAAAAAAAAAGAAAGAGGATTAATCGTTTAATTTTCTAGATAGGCAATGAATCTAAATTCCGTTTGTTTATATATTTAATTGGATTTTCATTTGCATACATACCAGCTATATATCTATTTCTATTTGTGAATTGTGAAAAGAATTACGCAAGAATCTAGAAATTTTATATATAACTAAATAGCAAATATAGGTAAGAATCCACATGTTACTACATAGAAGATAACTTAAACAACGATAATAAATGGCTTTAAATAACGGATTTAAGAAGACAAATACATTTACTGGTGGTTTATAACATAGAAGCCATGTTGATTATGAACCATATGCTGATCATTTATTGATATCAGATATTATGTCTTCTATAATCGAACATGAAATATATGATCTTTCTATATGTGGATTATAGAAGAGAACGTGTTAAATGACCAAAACTTTGAAATAAGAGACAACAATTTATACGGTTGGAGGGCCCAGTAGGAATCTTTGCTGTTTTGAAATTAGTCTTGATGGCAGTAGATACCCTTGAGGTTCTACACAGTAAGTGCCAATTGTTTTTCAATTTCATCAATGATTAAAACAGGTCTACATAAATGCATGTTGTATGTAAATAAATAGTGACTCATCAACCATTAGACCCGGATCAAGGCCTGAAACATTTCGTAAATCATTTAATCCACTGTAAATCATAACGACTAAGTACAAGAGTGAATGGATATGTGTGGGTCATATGGCGTTTTCTTTTTGATGATCCATGTCTATGGAGTCACCACCCTCAGTCATTATGTCACCATTGGCTCAACCAAGGGTTCCTCTGCCAAACCCTAGTTTAGTTATGACAAGTGCTCCTTAGGTTGTCAATGTGAATCTAAAACCTTGAGCATCCTTGACTCATGACTTATCCTTTTTCTAAATGTAAGATACAAAGTCGTAGAATGTTTTTGTCTGAATCTCCATAACATGAGATAGTCCTCCTTCTTCATGCCACCAAATGACTCGACGATCATAGAGACCTGCTCTTGATGATGATAAAAATGATTTTTTTACAAACTGAACAACAACCTATTATGCTTGAGATTTTTTATCCAAACTCCAATAATAATAATAATAATAATAATAATAATAATAATAATATTATTATTATTATAGTAATCACTTTATGGCATTAGAAGGCCAAGAGGGGGAAACCATGAATCTTGACGGTGTCTAATGAATGTTTTCTTTTACAATATTTTTGGTTTATATAAACCAACTTGTAGTAATTGGTTTGAGACAACTATATAAAAATTTCAAATATGCATATCCTTTGTTTGTGAGTCGTCAATATTAATGGTTTGCTAGATGGAAGCTAAAATTATCTAGATGAGTGGTCTTTTCATATGTTTGGACATGATTTAGGACATGGTAGTGTCATTCCAATTATTATATCACTCTATGAATCATTTGTGATAGAGTGGGGTGTGGACCCGTCAAACCATGATCTCTAAATGATTTTTTAATTTTTATGTGTAGGTTCTCAGTCTTGTGAACCTTTATGCCTCCAATGATGTCATTGAGTGGAAAACTCTTTGGTGGTGGCTATTACAACATATTTCTATGTCACACTTGATCCTTTGAGGATATTTTGACATGATTGAATTATTTGAATACAAATAAGGAATATTTCCCATGAGATGGTGTGTTGGGGAGAGGGAAGCTTGGTTTTATATGCATAATTAATTGGGGTTTTATGACCCAAACCATCATCATAGGTCATCCACTCCCAAACCTTGGTTCATCTGGTCTAATTTTCACAAATATAATGAAAGCATTCTTGAAAATTACATAATACTCTTTCTTCCAATAAAAACATTTTCTCCTTTGCTCAGAAAAATGATTGACAACTTGTAAAGTGAGGAGTAAGATGGACTTCATTGGCTTACTAACATTATAATATTAGATGAAGGCAATCCAATCAAGTGGTATGCATGAAATTGATAGATCTATAGATTGATTTATATTACTTTATAAAATTTTGGGCCAAAGTATGTTTAGTGAGACATTATCATTTCATAAGTGTGAATCACGTGTTTGTGTGATATCTTGTAATATAATGGTTTTCTATGATACATTGCATGTTAGTATAGAATCATACAACACACAGGTACTTACTAGTCTCTCTGTATTCCTACACCATCACTATCTACCCATCTATGAATGGAGGGTCATTCCTTTATGGAATAGTGTAGGGGATTATTGGTGTGTGATTGGTGTGAAAAATCTCTCAGATAATACTCTCCCTCCACATAGTAGTACTACTTATCGAGATGACACTTGAAATTGGCATAAATACTTAAAGTTTGACAACTATGTTCCAAGATAGCCAAGTATATTATTTGTACATTGTATTATATTGTACTTGTCATAGTAAAATTATAATGAAAGATTGTTATTATACATTAATGCACATTGACAATGGTTTTTGTGTATTTAGATAAGTAGAGTTAAAATGTTGCAATTACTTTCTATATTGAGTTGTCATTCTCTCATGTTATTAAAGATCTATATTTTGTGTTGTGATATAAATTGTTGTCGCGATTGCATGTGAATAATTTTATGATCTCTATTAGACTCTCTGTATGTAGTCTACTTTTTTATATATGTTTATTTTTAAAAAATACGCATTTCTAATTAGATACCAATGGGGATGTTACATGTTGTATCAGAGTTGTGGTTCAAACTCTAGGACCTAATGAGTTCATTAACATTTTTATGTCTTGTAAACTTAGTAACATGAAATTTTACACTAGTATTTGGACTTGTGGTGTCTCATTGTAGAAACATGCTACACCATGATTGGAGTTTTGTGGCATTCATAAAATGTGTGTGAAACATTGTGTGTATACCCTTAAGAGCACTCGTACCCCTTTGAGTTATTTATAAGATTGATTAATCAAGTGTCCCATTTGAGGATTTGGTAGATGGGTATATATCATAGTTCATGAGTTATGAACAAAAGCTTTCTACCATAGTTTGATCACTTAGATCAAACACCTTGAATATGATTATGTCCTTCTTGATTATCAAGTCATTTTTATCATTGAGTTTTATGAGTGTTAAAAAAGCTCATGATGCTTCTCTTAAATTTATGTGCTTTAGTTTTGTGTCTATATTTATAAATCTTAGGAATGGAAAATCTCTTAACTAGGAATGGAAAATCTCTTAAGGCCATTTTTCTTTTAGTACCACCTAGTGTGGTGGGAATTTTCTTGTAGTAGAGTGTTGTAGTTTTGACTAAGAGTTCCCTATGTGTTAGGATCTTATTTTGGTTGGCACCCTTAAGTTATGTGGACTATGAAGGAGTGACATCACTCTTAGTGATCTTACAGATGAGTTTGTATTATCTCATTCTCTTTTGACAATTTTATTATGATACTGAGAGGAATATTATATGCATGATGTTGATTTAGTATTCTCTTAAATGAGAATTATTTCTAAATGTTGTTTGACAGTACTCCCTTGAACTTTATGGGATAATGTTTTCTAGTCTGGTCATAGAGAAGTTTTAAGATTGGATGGATGGACACATCTTTATGATTGGCATATCTCTCTCCCAGTTCAGAAAATAGATTGAGATACCATACTTATAAGATGGGGTAAGTAGGTAGTGTTTGGGCAACATTGAGTTACGGTGATATCTTTTTATCTTGAGAGGGTAAGAAGGAGTTTTTGAAATGATAGATTTCTACTTATAAATTATGAATCTCTAGAGAAACTACTTTATCTAACTTGTGATTTTAAGACCATGTGAAGTGGAAAACCTTGACTTATATATTAAATTATATACTAAGAATTATAAGTTGATTATAATTACTATGATTTTATTTACCATTGACTAGATTGATTATGATCTCTTTTGTTTAATGCATGTTGTTTCAAAGAGATATTTTTATACCTTTCACCAGAAGCGAGTAGGGTATAGGAGGTGTGGAATATCTTGTCAATCTAGGGGTTGGAATAAACTTTTGACTTGTTGTGTGCTAGTTGAACAAGTAAGGAGATATTATTTTATTTATTTCTCTATAAGGTTGAAATAATGGTGTGAATCTTTACCTATGTATGTTATGTTAATTATAACATTATTTCTCCTTAATAATGAATTAAATAGAATAGGTTAAGCTATGAAATATGATACTAGTATGTTTAACTAGTAGTAACTTAATGCAATTACGAATTGATTGTATGTTCTCTTTTGTATGTATGATGATACATCTAGAATAATTTAGCATATAACTTTACTTCCAATTATTTGATATCATTAAATTATGATTATTTGAAATATTACACACATTTTAAGATCATTAGGTCATGGAGACCTAAGAGAAGAGTGATGAATTAGGAACATGAGTTATAAGTGATAGGACAGTATCCTTCTTAGCCTCACATTAACTCAGATTATTGGTACTGAGTTAGATCGATAGACGGACTTGTCAAATCTGAGATTTGATATGTAAAACTTATCAAATTCAATTGTATGACTATATTATGTATATGATGGATAGTGATTCTATATCAATGAGTATTCCATAATTTTTGTATACTTATATTTATCATTTCTATTCATTGTCATACTTGTCAAGATATTTGATTGAGTAAATGATAGTATTGACATGTTATACTTATATGGAGTTACATGGAGTAGCAATAATATTAACTTTTACACATTATTCTTGTCATATTCTCTAATTATTTTCTTTAGAATGAGAAAAACACTTTCTGGATTAAGGAGATGTGTTAAGGGTTGGAAGATTTTGTGAAACTCTCCCTGGTCATTTACTTTGACTTTTATGATGATCTTATATGTTTTAAGAAGTCAGTGAACTTTCATTAAGAAATGTGGGACCGTTCAAGGTAACAAAAATGGTCAATATTTTTTGTATATAGACTTATCTTGATAATTTTAGACCCCAGGGTGGTCATGACAGAATAGATCAAAGTAAGTTATATTTGTAACTAAGTTTATTTTAATGAGAGATGTTATTGAGTAGGGTCTTATGGGACTAATTCTTTGGGAATAGATCAAATTGAAGGAATCATGGTGAGTTTTATAGGTAATTTCTCAATTATTTTCTAGTTTGACATTGCATATCATGTTGGTGCTTTACTAAGATTTTTTTAATTGAAATTTTATCTTTGAATAAAATTTATCAGGGATGATGACTAGCTTTAGGGGGGAAGGATGTTACATCCTAATTTCTTCCCAAAAAAAATTGTTAGATTATCCATGGATATCTGTAGTTGATAAATTCAGATTTAGTTATATTTATGGCTAAGATTGATATTTGTGTTATTTCAAAATAATAGAATGTTGCTTAGTTAGATGATAATTCATGATTGCTTATATTGAATTGGATGATGTAAGCATTTATATTTTTAAATCATATTAATGGATTCATTTAGTTATATATTATTGCTTATGATTATCAAGTGAAAAGATCTAATTATTTGTGTTGTGAGGTGGACACAGAAGAATTCATTCCTCAAACGTACTAGAGGAAAAAAATCATTGAAGAGGATAATGTAGATAGAGATATCACAAGTCGATTAAGCACTAGCAAAACTCTACACACACTACAATAGTTAGTCATAGTAGAAAATACATTTTAAAATGATTGCTTTTGGTGTTTGTTTAAATTGATATTTTCTGTGATTTTATGAATAGGTAAGATTATAAAATGAATTATCCTCTCTGTTTAACCTAATATCTCATTAATATATGTAAAAAAAAAATTCAATAAAAATAAAATCTAATATCGATTATTATTTATGATTTTACCATTAAAGTTACTAAAATGTAATTAAATGATAAATTGGTTTACTATGAAATTGGAATTTCATATTAAAATATAAAAAATGAATTGTTTTAAAAAAGAAAAATTAATGTTAAAATTAAGAAAAAAAAAAGAAATATCTAAATTAAGAAAGTCAAAAGCAATAAATATATTAAATTAAAGAAAAAGAAAAAGAAGAAGAAGAGAAAGAAAAAAAATCAATCTTTAAAGTAAAGCTATGCCCACACTATGGAAGAAAATTATAAAAATGGCCAATAGCCTTTCAATTCTGTCAATGATAAAAATGGCTTTGTAGAAATGCATGTTGTATGTAAATAAATAGTGATTCCTCAACTGTTAGACCCGGAGCAAGGCCTAAACTGTTCCATAAATCATTTAATCCACTTTAAATCATAACGAACCAAGTAGAACAGTGAATGGATATGTTTGGGTTATATGGCATTTTCTTTTTTCTGATCCATGTCTATGGCATCACTTCCCTCCTTTCCAATCTGTAGCAACTTCCCAAGAGAGAGTACAGTGACTCTAAAAATAGACAGCGGACCATAATTTATTAATATTTTGTTTATACATATAGTAAACAGGAATAAAAACCTGAGTATTTATAAGGATGCCTCAATTTAGAATTGATAAGACATCCCTTGCAGATTAGTAAATCTAAACAGACTATTTATAATCATTGCTTACGAAATTTAAGTACTATATAAATCTATCTAGCTTATTTATAATCGTTGATTCTTTATAAATGCTACTTATTAGTAATAAAAACCGTTACTAAAGGTAATACGAATCGTCGAGTTAAAATGGTAAATCACAGAGGCAGCAAATCATTGAGTTTAAATTATTAAGCACAATATGTACGATCTGTATATTGACCAAAAAATTGTAATGACTAATATGGTATCAATATAAAATATTGAATGCAGATCTATATTAGATCCTATGATGTTTAGAATGCAACGAACTGCATGAAATACTTGGGTGCCAATATGCAGTAATCTACATATAAAAAGAAATATGTGTGTTTCTATTATACTGCATAGTAAATGTTATAAGTATAAATAACTATTTTATGATAACGCCATATATATACATAAGTATGTATTGGCTTAGCATATACGTTGGAACTTTGGACTGAGTCCTCTAAGTTATGTTGGCATGGATATTTGCTATAATCCCACATGATGACTTGAGATTCCACCACTTATTTTCTATAGTTAGATATCTCTCCAGTTTCTTTAAATATTTCTTGCCAAATATTCATAACTCCAATAAATGCAAGTAAAAGGGGAATAATTAAGTTATATCTTTTAAATTAGATTTTTGAAATGGATTTTTCCATGTTGATCAGGATACTCTAGAAAACATCAGGATTAGTGGTGACCTGTCAATAAGTATCATTTTGATAAATAAATAAAGTGGTAGTTTTCTTAATATTTCAATCGAGCATTCTTGTTTAGAACTTCACCTTGATCCACCTTTACAAGAAGCTTTTGCTTGGTGTAAGAAGCAAAATAACCATCGTAACCTTCCGCATCTCATAGTGGATTTAATACGAACGTAATGTGTATCATATGAATGATTTTGGAAAATATAGAAGCTTCTAGTTATATTAAAAAAAGATTAGAAGTTTTTGGGATGGAAGTCAAATCAAATTGACTTGTACTTGAGTTAAGTACATATATGTTGAGATTTTAGCTATGAATAATTATATCCTTGTGAACTTGGGGTTAGCTTATATTTTGACTATGTTTGAAACTCTTAGTAGAGACTAAATATTGTACTTACATCATAAAAGTGTTCTAAAAAAATAGGTCGATCGGGTCAAACTTGTAGTATCATATAAAAATGAAATGCATATTTTGTATAGTGTTTAACCATATAAAGAACCCTTGAGAATGCCTTGAATGATGAAACATACTAAGGGAAATAATAATGTACAACTCGATGCTTTGGAAATAGCCATGTTGGAAGCATGATTTTGCCTAATTAGCAGTCATCCAAGGAACGAAAACTTTAATCAAATCAAAATAGTCTTTTAGAAAATAGAATGAGATGTTCAAATGAATGTTATTATAAGTTTTTGGGTTCTCTATTTCTCTACAATGATTGTTTGGCTGTCAGTTATATATATTGAGTGATTGTGTGTAGTATATGACTATGAGAATGTTTAGATATATCTAATGTATAATGGTGCATCATGATGCATGCTTATAGATTTATTTCTTTGAATGATAATATTCAGTTAGAATTGGGGTATACATGGGTGGTATAACCCCATACTTGTTTGATTATATGTGATCAAGTTAATTCTCAAAATCATGAGTTTGGTCATATGATTTTATATAGTTAGGAACTTATGATAGTATGGGATATCATAGAGTGCTAAAGTGTGAATGTATATTATATTTGGATGGTGCATACTATAATTGTTATGTTTCGGTTTACATCTTTGTTTAATTGATTTACTATATGCATGTTGGTTATTGTTGGGAATAGCATGTTTTGTATTGGTTGGTAAGATTTTGTGTATGCATGCATATAACCTTTGAGAGTTTAGTAAATTTTGTGTTGGTATGTTATTGAGTTCCATGAGAATGATAACTTGCTTTGTTATATATAGTTACTTGTATAACTCTTATGTTTCTATGTATTTGATACTACTTCAAATGATTAATTGTGAAAAATTGGTAGTTATGTCTTAAAACATTGGACTATGGTAATATGGGTTGCCATAGGATGTAGATAACTAGAAACTAATTATATTATTTGAATTGTATAGTTATGTGTAAATTTTCCTGAGTTGTATATTTGTAATCATTATTTCTAGTATATTCATGCATATGTTTGACGAAATAAATATATGTTGTTATTACTCCTATGTATAGCATGTTGAGTGATGCATTTGCTAGTAGAATTTAAGTTGATGAATTTTGTGGTTGATTTGTATTTGACCAATCTATATTGTTAATATGTAATAAAGAGAAATATGGACTTCATTGGCTTACTGGGATTACAATATTAGATGAAGGCAGTTTTATCAAGTGGTGTGCATGAAATTGATAGATCTATAGATCATTTTTATATTAATATTTATAAAATTTTAGGCCAAACTATGTTTAGTAAGATATTATCAATTCATAAATATGATTCACATGTTTCTATAATATCTTGTAATAGATTAAATTTCTATGGTACACTACATGTTTAGTATAGAATCATACAACATATGAATACTTGCTAGTCTCTTTGGATTCCTGTGTCATCACTATCTACTCATCCAAGAAGGAAGGGCCATTCTTTGATGGGATAGTGTGGGGGATCGTTGGTCCATAGTTGGTGTAGAAAAGTGCTCAGATGATGTTATCACTCTTCACTATAGTACTACTTATCAAGACGACACTTGAGATTGCCACAGATACTCGATGTTCGAGAACTATGCTCTGGAGTAGCCAAATATCTTATTTGTACATTGTATTATATTTTACTTGTCATATTAAAATTATCATGAAATATTATAATTATGCATTAATTCACATTGACAGTAGTTATTGTGTATTTAGATAAGTTGAGTTAAAATGTTATAATTACTTTCTATATTGAGTTGTCATTCTCTCATGTTATTAGTGATCCATATTTTATGTTGTGATATAAATTATTGTCATAATTGTATATGAATAGTTTTATGATCTTTGTTAGACTCTCGGGATGTAGTCTACTTTTGTATATGTGTTTATGTTTTTTAAAAATATGTATTTCTAGTTAGATCCTAGAAGATATGTTAGAAGTTGTCAATCATTTTTCTGAGCAAAGGAGAAAATATTTTTATTGGAAAAAAGAGTATTATGTAATTTTCAAGAATGATTTCATTATATTTGTGAAAATTAGACCAGATGAACCAAGGTTTGGGATTGGATGACCTATGATGATGGTTTGGGTCATAAAACCCCAATTAATTATGCATATAAAACCAAGCGTCCCTCTCACCAACACACCATCTCATGGGAAATATTATTTATTTGTATTCAACTAATTCAATCATGTTAAAATATCCTCAAAGGATCAAGTGGGACATAGAAATATGTTGTAATAGCCACCACCAAAGAGTTTTTCACTCAATGACATCATTGGAGGCATAAAGATTCACAAGATTGAGAACCTACACATAAAAATTAAAAATCATTGAGAGATCATGGTTAGATGGGTCCACACCCCAATCTATCACAAATGATTCATAGAGTGATATAATAATTGGAATGATATTACCATGTCCTAAATCATGTCCAAACATATAAAAATTACCACTCATCTAGATGATTTTAGCTTCCATCTAGTAAACCATAAATATTGACCAGTTACAAATAAAGGATATGCATATTTGAAATTTTTATATAGTTGTCACAAACCAAGTACTACAAGTTGCTTTATCTGAACCACAAATATTGTAAAAGAAAACATTCATTATAAACCATCAAGATTCATGGTTCCCCCCTCTTGGCCTTCTAATGCTATAAAGTGATTACTCAAAAATTATTATTATTATTATTATTATTATTATTATTATTATTATTATTATTATTATTATTATTATTATTATTATTATTATTATTATTATTATTATTGGAGTTTGGATAAAAAATCTCAAGCATAATAGGTTGTTGTTCAGTTTGTAAAAAAATTATTTTTATCATCATCAAGAGAAGGTCTCTATGATCGTCGAGTCATTTGGTGGCATGAAGAAGGAGGACTATCTCATGTTATGGAGACTGAGACAAGAACATTCTATGACTTTGTATCTTACATTTAGAAAAAGGAGAAGTCATGAGTCAAGGATGCTCAAGGTTTTAGATTCACATTGATAACCTAAGGAGCACTTTTCATAGCTAGACTAGGGTTTGGTAGAGGAACCCTTGGTTGAGCCAATGGTGACATAATGACTACACTAGAGGAAGTGAAAGGCTTAGGGTTAATGAAAGGGGCTTTGAGGTTGTAATTATTTTAGTTATTTCTTTGACCCATAACTGCCATCCATTATTAGCTTCCACCATGGGATGGGTCAGTTCAAGTGTAGCTTTGAGTAGAGGATTTAAACTGACCATAAGTAGAAAATCCTTGATCATATGCCCTGAAACCTGACATATGAAATAGGTATTGGGAAGATTGATATAGAACATCCTCTGGTTAAATTGTTACTCATGAATCTAGATATCAATTTAGTTTCATGGAGGTATTAAGTGAGGTCAACCTCAACACAAACACACCTTTGTGGGTGAGAAACAAAGAAATATTCAAATTTGAAATAAATGAAATGGCCTAATGATTTAACCAATTATCTCAAAAAAGGCCAAAAAGGCATAAGTAATCCAGAAAATTCAAGTTAGTTAGGGACCTTTAATTTGGCGTTGTTTGAAATGACAAAGTCGTAGGTCCATGGGGAAAGAACAAGAAAATAACATCTCAAATAACATGGGCCATGCTTTTGAATAGTGACACGTTATCTAAAGTTTTCAAACCTAAAAAGGAAGAAGTCCTTAGACAGACTTTTGAATCCCTATATGCATGATGCCATGGGGATATCAATTAGTTTCCACCCAATTACAAATCATGGATTCAACAAGGATAAACCCACAAAATAACTATAAGGATATGTACTTCAAACCAATTTAAATCACCATTAAAAAATGATAAATCAAATAAAATATCAGTAGGCAATTCCTAAATAAAAGTACTTTATCTCATGAAAATATTTAATAATAAACTTGTGATCCCACTTAGATACCATGTTTACTTCCTCCAAAGTAAACCACATTTAATGATATGAAATCTTAAAAAAGACTCATTAAATAATAAAACTACCCAAGAATTGTAAACCCAAAACTAAAATCAATAAATTTAAGAAAATGATGAATAATAGTACAACAGAGCCGAAGAAAATTATAACATAATGACATAAATCTTAGGGGAAGACCAATACGACAAGTACTTGAGCACGCACTCCTTCAATTTTCAATCCAAATACAATTTAGGAAAATTAACAATACAAAAGAAAAACATCTTACTTTTTTTAATAATCATCTTTCTAATATTATCTTGATGTAACTAATAGATATATTGATGAATTTAAATAGAATATATAATATAATTTTAAATTGCCACCATCTTTCAGGGTTGAATAGTCTGAGATTCCCCAAGTTCTGGATAATAACAAAACATTTCTGGAAAACTGGAAGTCTTTTCTTCGGGTGGACCTCATAAATATTATTTAATAGATACCTTTATTTCTATCTTATATTTTAATGGATGAACATTGATGGTTTTTTATAATTTCATTTTGATGGGTAGTGAATATCTATGGGCCGCCTATATATTTGAAAGTTATATTTTATTTATTAATTTAATTAATAGGTAATGTAGATTTTTTAATTGAAAGAATATATATTAATTTTATTTTTATTGAAAAATATATTTATATTAATAAAAAATAATATTATATAATATTAATCATATAAAAAAATAAGTAAAAAAAATGATATTCAAAACTTGAAATTACATCGAATTATAAAATCTTATCAAGAGGGTGAAATAACAAGAATAAAGAGTGGAAACTTGTTTTATGGAGAGGAACCCCAACCTTACTAAAACCACATTAAATTAATTTACAATTTAATCGATAATTTATATTTGAATTTGTATTGTGTCATTATATGGCAACTTAAAATTAAGTTTATAGTGTGTCATAGTGTAAGGGTTTATTATATTATTTTATGATTTATAAAATAACTGGAAGAAAACATAATATAAATTAGTTTTAGAGGAAAATATTATTACCTAAAACTATACTTAATATTTATATTATATTAATAATTTAAATTATTATTTTAATTCCTATTAATATAAATGACTTTTTTAATTATATAATCTTTTTATAAACTTCATTTAATCTTTACACTGGTCATTGAGTAATTGTGTTTTTATGCAAATAGTAATAAGACAATTGAAAGGTTACAAATGATAAATAAAATATTTTTTTTTGAAACTTGTTCAAGTTCCAAAAGGTTTTTAAACACTTATTACTTGTCAATCTCTTCAATGATTTAAAATATAAAATGAAATTCACCAATTACATGTAATTATGTTTCATTAACTATGAAAACCAGTGTGTTGTAATGGGTTGCCACCATAAAATTTAGTGTTCTAATGAATGCTCTCAAAATGCTTGTTTGAATTATATATAATGCTTTTAAATTATATATAATACTTGTTTGAATTATATATAATGCTTTTTTGAATTATATATAATGTTTGTAAATAATCAACAAATTATTGTGACAATTAATGATTTTGTGTGTGTGAGAGAGAGAGAGAGAAAAGGGATGAAAGAGAAAAAAGAAGGGGCACCATAAAAATTTATATAAATACACCATGCACCAACAAACACATAAAGACCCTATAATAATATAATTTTACAACTAAAGAATGTGTAAGGAGATCTTTTTGTGTCTATGTAAACCCTCAATTTGATATGTACTATGTGCATATATATCAAAATTAAAAAATAGAATATGGATAAAATATTTTGTACCCCATAAACTCCTTCAAAAAAATGAGATGCAACAAGAACATTTATTTAAAGATGGATATGTAATCATAATAATAATAATATGCACTGAAATATAAAAATGACTAAAAATAATACACCTATTTTTTGTTGAGGATGTGATGATACCCTTGCTAAATATTATGTCTCTAAATCTATGCTAAATATTTCAAAGCAAAAACTTTAGTGAGAAAATATCAACTTAAAATAATAATTTAAAACAAACAAATCTAAGAATATATACCATGGTGGGAATAATTTTCACATCCTC